>CM022391.1:31218003-31843003 GCA_011833715.1 Carcinoscorpius rotundicauda | reverse complement strand
TAATTGGTTAATCAGTGAAAAATTGTAGAACTAAAGCTATAAAAATATTACATAATATCTGAAACATTGTATGAGTGTTCATTTGGAGAAGTTTTTATTTTCTTCATAATATTTATCAGCAGTTAAAAATACAATTAGTAGTTTAATGATAGTCAACTTTTAAAAGTTAATGTATCACGAGTACTTTTGTGATGATAAATGGTGCATGCTTATAGCTAGTGAGAATTTTTTTTATGTATACAAAAGAAGAATAAAGTTTTTGAATTATATATTAAGTAAGCTAACACACTAGAGATTATTGTATGTGCGAGTTTAAGAAGCATACTTTTTAATGTTTTGTGCATTAACTTAGAATGTATCAAATATATGAATGAAAGAAATTATATATACCAAGTTGCTAATTCAGTCTGTGTCATG
Organism: Carcinoscorpius rotundicauda; assembly: GCA_011833715.1. Classification (NCBI taxonomy): domain Eukaryota; kingdom Metazoa; phylum Arthropoda; class Merostomata; order Xiphosura; family Limulidae; genus Carcinoscorpius; species Carcinoscorpius rotundicauda. The sequence goes on along the minus strand of CM022391.1, from coordinate 31,842,586 downwards.
TAATTTCATTTGTTGTGTATGTAAGGAATATTTTATTTTAATGAGTTTTTGCATATACATACAATTCTACATAGACAAGAAAGTCATGCAACTTAGGCCAAAAATTAACATTAGAGGACTACTTTAAGCCTATTATCAGTTGGAATCTAATTAATATTTAAAATACTAATTAGCACATATCGAGGAATTCAGTCTAGTATCAACTGTATTGGAAACACCAATTTTGTGTTTAAAGCTAATGGAATCTTGTTAATCGTGCATGTGTGATTTTTTTAACACCATAATAATGGGTCTGCCATGAACAATGAGTTGAAGCCCTATTAAATGTTATGTCTTTGAATATTTCACATGTAATTACAAATTTTGGGTTCACCAGTTCTCTTCATCTGAATCTCGAATTCCAGTTTAGCAGGTTTTTTTTGTAGGACAGGAAACTCAAAGTATTCGCATAAAACAGAGTACAGTATATTGCAATACACAGACACAATTGTTACCTTCTCCAGCAGTATACCATGATCTTTAAATATGTGATACTTTCCTAAGTACATTAGCATTGTATAAAATCTTTAGTTTTGTGATCTTTAACAGAAAATGGAGGAATTAAAACTTATTTCAGATATCAGTTATGAATTTATTAAAATTTATTTTGTTTATGATTTAGTGAAACATGTTTGTTCAGGAAAGCTTGTATTGTTCAGAATAAGAAACCTAATCTGCATTCATAGTTTTCCACAATAACATGTAGTGAAATATATTTGATGTTTTTGATAAATGGTGAAAGTGTCACATGATTAGCTTCTGATCAAAGCAAGTTTACCAACGTAGAACTAATAATTAACTCAATAATGAAAATAGGTAGTTTAACATAGTGCCCTTTCAAGGAGTATGAAAAGTCAAGAAACAAAAAACTTGTATGGATTGGAATTCACTGATTTATCATTTGTGTAATTTTGCTGTTAGTGGTACAGGTATGTATGTTAATTCTAAATCTATATTCGAAGTTAACAATACAAAACTAAGCTTTATAACAAAAATATAGATAATAAAAACAAATATGTTAAACATTTAAATCTATAAGATTAATAAAAGTAACATAAGAAAATAATTAATTAAAATTCCACTGTTTTTAAGACTGGAATTTTATTAAGAAATATTGTAGTTCTGGTATAGACCTGCAAAATATTTACAGTCAAAGTAGTTTATTGCTTCAGTACTTATTTAAATACAGGAATTAGTGAGTAACACAAAAAAATACCAATTACATAAATGAAATTTATAAGTCCGTTGGTCTTAGGTCTATCACTAGTTAAATCTTTATTAAGTATGGGCAGTATTTGATAAAGATAAATTAGCACTCTAACTTGTGCACATTTTTTGCTCTAGTTTAGGTGGGACTATACCTTACTATACTTAATACTATCAGTAAATAAACTTGTAATGTTATTGTACAACCTAATGTCAGAACTTCTTAAGTTTGATAAGCTTTAAATATGTAATGTTGTACAAAATGTCTACTAGTGTATATTTGTCTGGCTTTTGTTTGCATTAGTTTTAATTGTGTACAAGCATGTGTATTTAGATAGTGAGGTGCATACACACATTTTCTTTGCAAACAGAACTGAGTATTTTGATAGTAGATAACTTACTAAAACATACAAATTAATGGCTTTCTTCATACTTCTATTGTTTAAAGTGTAAGTAAAGAAACAAATATTTTCCTACAGAATGTATAATGTATGATACAGATCTAATTTGTATTAATAGATATACCCTTTTTGTGAATAAATAATATTTGTTTTACTTTAGTTTAGAATCATATATGTATGTATGTTTACATAAGGTTATTAGGACTTGTTCTTAACCAAAAGTAGCAGACACCATTCAATATGCGTAGGTCAAGAGTACAACTATAAAAACATTACACATTTAAACCTCACAACTAAAACTTGTTTGTTGCTATTCTTAATGGTATTTCCTATTGTGAAAAGTAGAGATTAATTAAACAGATTTTCATTAGTTGAAAAAGAGGTAGAAAAAATGTTTATGGTTTGACTGTCATTACTGTTTTTTTTATTATATTTGATCAGAGTTTGTCATCTTATGTATCATATACACATGATAACAATTAAATTGTAGTTTGTTAGTCTGTAATTTTATGTTGTTCAATTTCCTGTCAATTAATGCAGTTGTGTTATTGACCACAGTGTTTCAAAGTATCTTTTTAAGTTTATTCAAGTTACTTTAGATTCTTGGCAAGTCAAGTTTAAGATGCCAAAATTTAGGGCTTTAATAATATCTGTCAGGACCTAACATAGGACTAGTTTAGCAGTTGTGAAAGGTTTGCTGATTTTCTAGACACTTTTATAAGTTATCCAAATGCAAATTGGAAGGAGTTTTGATATTAAATAACTTTGTAAACCTTAAAATATGATTAATAAACAGTTATTAAATGTTTTTGAACTTTCTTGTCAATGTAGAATGTTTTTTTCTGCAGCTACTGATTATTTATTGAAAGGCAAAAGTATTTAATATTGTTAATTTCAGAAATAATTTCTGATGTTTTAATGCATCAATCCATAGAAGTAGAGAAAACTAAATAGACATCTATGAAAAGAATTTCTGATCCAAACAGTTTAATTCACTTAAAAATGTTTAAATGCTAAGAATTTTTGAAATAAATTATTATTAATGAGAAAGATATGGATAAAACTTTGTGATGGTTAGTGAGTGATGTCAAGAAAACCCACTTGTAGAGAAATATATCTGCAAAAATGGCTCGTTTGGGTTGAGAAAATATTTTACATAGAAGAGTGAACAACGTTTCAACCTTCTTCGGTCATCGTCAGGTTCACAAAGAAAGAAAGAGGTAATTGATCGGAAGCTGACCACATGTTTGGAAGTGGTTGTGTAACTGAGTGTCGGAATGTAGAGGGCTGTGTTAGATGTTCAAACATGCATATTTAAAGTGCTGGAATCCAGGGTTCATTTTCCTTAGGTAAATAGAGTGCATGTAACACATTGGGTGTCTTTGTGCTGAAACAACAACTAAATCCTTTGCATATAATGTACAGTGTACATAATTTGAAACATTATAGACCGTATTGAGTAAGCTGTGTGGTAAAGTATGAGTCGTGTTTTCAATATAACTTAATTTAAGTTAATTTTATCATCTCTCCTATTTAAATTATATTACAACATGATGTCTTACAAATGTTTAGGGCAGGTATTTGATGAAAATTCAGTAAGCTCAACCTAAGAATCTTTATTGTGATCTTTAAACATGGATGACCCACTTTATATACCAATTCATGCACAATAACAAAAAGTATTAATAAAACTGTACATCAGGTTTCTTAATTTTTGACTGCTTGTATTAATCTTACAGAGCAGTTATCAAGGTATACTATTATGTACAAGCTTACATTCTTTTATTTCTTTTGGACATAATGACCTCAAAAATTAATATTTAATTGATATATCTATTTAAGAGACAGTTAAATGTTTTTTCTCCTCCCAAATTGGGAAATAAGGTTTTTGTAGGAGTTATGTCTTAACTTGTATTTTCCATTGTTCTTTTAGAAATGTGTATTTTGTTGTTATGTAATACATTTTTGTTTGGAAAAAATATGTTTTAAGACATTGGAGTGATATTATTTTTGTAAAATGTGCTCTTTTAGTAATTTTATATAGATTTTACTTTGTTACAAGCAGGACATAACACCTTAGAACAATAGTATTATTTTCTGTGTTGTATTTCCCAGCTAAACAAATTTTAAAGTTTTAAAGCAAAACCACTTTCACTTTAATTGCTTTTTAGCCATTTTGTATTTTCTGATATTTTTACACAATTTGTTTATTTATTGTTTTACTACTTTTCAGATGTAACTTGAGTAAACTAGATTTAGTGAAATTACATTTTATTCGTAAAAGTAGTTATTTTAAGTCAATTAATAACGTATTTTGTTTTGTGAAATTGCGTATACGAAAATTCGGATTTTCGGTTGCTTCAGGCTATTATCTGGAAAAATATATTTTGAAATATTCTTCCTCATCATTCACAGTTTAGCTTAATTGATCATTTTTAATTGATTGATTGAATATGCGCTTGTCTAGATTCCAATATAGTCCTTACAGAATAGTTCCTTCAAATTCCCTAGCAATTATAGGGATTTGTTAGAATAAAGAAGGGGTAGTGGCAGGCTCCAGAATACCAGAACAGAAAGGCGCACAGTCACTGGAGCAGGTGAGCGTCGGCGAAATCAGCTGCGGGTGTCACGCATAATCGTTTTTGCAGGCCGCCGACCGCGCTCTATCAATGAAGTTGACTCCCAGGGGACGCGGTTGTACCGCACGGAGTCTGGATAGTTTTGGGCGATACAGGTATTTGTTACTGGTAGTATAGAATTTGAAATAGTAAAGTGTGTTAGAATTTATAGTTTGATTGTCAATAGCCCAGCACCCGTTAACATGGATACATCGGCAGTAATATAAATCAGTAGTGCAGAAGCTCCCCTTTTTCGTGTATATTTTGTTATGGACTTATGGTTGCAAGTCGATAATTGTTTCAACAACTACCATAAAACTCATTATCTGCTAGACGAATATATGGTTCACCAACATATTTACAATATAATCGACAATATAGATAATAACGTGGTAAGCGATATTGGTGTCAAAATGTAGAGTTCGTTATGCTTTTACTTATTCCTCCGTCACCCAATATCTTACTGTAAGTTATATCGTGTTGTCAGTGTCCAAACCTCCACAAGAAGCACAATTCTTGTGAGGGCGAGGGTCACTGGGGGTCAAACGGCTCACGGATCTCTGTGAGGTTTGCGTGGCTGCCACAAATAACTCGATCCCACGAAAATGACTCAGATCCTGATGATCTGAGATGTGAAAGTAACAAATTCACTGTCAATACTCAATATACGATCAGTGGATTCTAGTGATATCGTCATGAGTAACATACGCCGAAAATTGAGTGGAGCAGCTTATAGGAAGATAGCAAAGTTAAAAAATGAAAACACACGTGATGTTTTGGATAAGACACCGATGATGAAGGCTTTTTTTGCTAAACAAAGGCAAGAACAGCCTACTAGCGGTGATGTTTAAACCAACAGCGATGGAGGGAATACACATGACGGGCCTAGTAGTAGCAGTTTTGAACAATCTGAAGTACCCGAACATATCGAACTGCAGCTTGAACAAGTGACGTCATCAGCAGCAGGCCCAGTAAGATCTGCCGGTTTCGTGCCTGAAACGTCAATGGTTCCAGCAAGTTTTTCAGACAAAGTAAGTTCAAATCCAGCAGAGTGGATAATAGATGATTACACAAAAGATTTTATTGCCACACATGCCATCCTTCAAAACGATGACTCGGATTTCAAGAACTCTGTGAAAAAGGACGGGGAGAAAATCAGATCTGTAACCAAAGGCATGTTTGAATGAAAACTGCAAAATGGCGAAAAAAGTAAGCGGACATATTTGGTTTATTCAGAGAGCAAAGGTAGACTGTTTTGTGCTCCTTGTCGTTTATTTGATTTTGGAAAAAAATCCAAACTGGCTGACGAAGGCTTTGATGACTGGAAAAATGCTACTGTCCGGCTGAATGAGCATGAAAACTCTCCTGAGCATCGGTCTTCAGTTTTATCTCTAGCAGCAAGGGGCAACATGTTGGGACGTGTAGATCTCCAGATGGCCATACAGTTGCACGACGAAATCAAATACTGGAGAAATGTACTCACTCGTGTGGTAGCTGTAGCGAAAAGATTGGCTTCACGTGTGCTTCCGTTGAGAGGTCGGGATGATAAGTTTGGCTCAGTACACAACGGCAACTTTATGATGTCGTTAGAACTAGTTGCGGAGTTTGACCCCTTTTTTGCTGATCACATTCACTGATATGGCAATGCTGGCAAGGGATCCACGTCTTACCTGTCTTTCAGTACTTGCGACGAATTCATCCAGCTTATGGCAGACCTTGTTCTAAAGAACATTTTAAAGGACGTCAAAACTGCAAAATATTTCTCAATCAGCGTGGACTCGACGCCAGATATATCCCATGTTGACCAGTTGGCATTCATCATCAGGTACGTGAACAGTGATGGTTCATCTATGGAACGTTTCCTGACTTTTATACCCAATCCGGGCCACAAAGCTGAACAGCTGGCAGAAGTTGTACTTAGCCTGCTTCAGTCATATGAGCTTGACATTTTTGAATGTCGTGGACAGTCTTACGACAACGCCAGCAACATGTCTGGTCAGTACAGTGGTCTTCAGGCTCGTATCATGGAGAAAAATCCTTTAGCTGTGTGTATCCCATGTTCAGCACATTCATTAAATCTTGTAGGAACGTGTGCTGCTGAATGTTGCAGAGAAGCATGTTCATTCTTCGAACTCTTACAAAGTCTCTATGTTTTCTTCAATGCTTTAACCCATCGTTGGAAAATTCTACCAAAACACCTGTCCGAAAATAAAGAAAGTCTCTCTTTGAAGAAACTCAGTGACACTCGGTGGTCCGCTCGTGAAGATGCTTGTCAAAGCCTCAACAGAAACTGGCAACAAGTGTTTGATGCCCTCACCGTCATGAAGGGAAATGCTATGGAAAAACCAGCTGCTAGGAATGAGGCCGCTGGACTTCTTTCCAAGTTAGGAACGCTAGAAACAGCTATTTTGTCCACAGTTTGGGGGAACAATACTGGAAAGATTCAATGCTGCCAGTAAAAAGTTGCAAAGTGCTGATATGGACATCGGACTTGTAGTCGAGCTTTATGCTTCCTTGCTGCAGTTTGTGAAAGATTCAAGAGAACTGTTCGATCATATTGAAGACAAGGCGATGTTGAAGTCCAGCATGAAGACGTACAAAATTAAGCGAAAAGGAAGCAAAAATTTTCAGATGGTGACACCCAGGCAGTGGAAAAAGGCAGAGAGGCATTTAGAGTAAATGTTTTCAGTGTGATCATTGACAGACTTTGCTCAGAACTACAGCGAAGACAAACCGCTTATGTAGAAATCCACGCAAGGTTTGGATATTTGTTCAAGATAACAAATCTTGAACCCACTGATGTCATCAGTCAAGCTGGAACACTGTTGAAACTCTACCCCAATGATTTGGAAGTGAGCTTCGTAGATGAATGTCTACATTTCCGCGCACATCTTGTGAGTATGAAAGTGCAAAATGATGACTCTTCTGCGTTAGCAGTATACAGAAATCTGCGAGCTAAAGGACTTTAAACTGTATATCCAAACCTGGATATTGCTATGCGCATGTTTCTGTGCATTCCAGCAACTAATTGTACATCAGAGAGATCTTTCTCGGCTCTCAAACGTGTGAAAAATTACTTGAGATCAAGAATGGCAGAAGATAAACTAAATGCCCTGTAACTCCTCGCCATTGAAAGTGATATTGTTTGTAGAATAAACTATGACGATGCAATAAACATGTTTTCGGAACAGAAGGCCAGGAGAAAGCCTGTATATTCAGCCGCAGAATAATATTTAGTGATAATTGATTTTGATGTTTCATTTTTTATTGTGTTGGAAAATAAACGTTGTGTTGATTTTGAATGATAACAACTGTGTTTGTCTGTTGTTGTGATGGTGATGCTTGGTGCAAGTTGTGGCACGGAGGGGGGGGGCGGCAAAAGTATCAACCTAACCTTGTGCCTAGGGGCGCCGAAATCCTAAATACGTCTCTGGCTGTAGTATGAAATATAAATCGCGAAGTACTTACTTTGGAAGCGAAATTACAATGTTTTTATTTGATAACGATTTAAACTCGAATAAAATGTTATTAGCTAATTCTTTATATATGTTAGGATACGTCATTATAATGCTTTATTTGTATTCAACTATACTGTAGTCTCTGCTATTGTGATAAAAGTTAAGTTGCACTGAAGTGGAGAAATTAATTGCTACGAATAATTTACACACTATTTTAAAACTTATCTTCTATTTTATATATCAAATCGGACCAAACTTTTAGGTTGTAAAAAAGGTCGATGGGAACAACAGAACAGTAAACACAGGTAACGTTAAAGTTTTATTCAGGTTTTTATTCACTATAATTATATGTAATTAATTATTTCGTAAAATTCCACAAAAATCTATGATTTTCAACCTTCATTTGATGATCAAAAACTTACTTGAATGCTTGTTTGTTTTTGAATTTCACACAAAGCTACTCGAGGGTTATCTGTGCTAGCCGTCCCTAATTTAGCAGTGTAAGACTAGAGGGAAGGCAGCTAGTCATCATCACCCACCGCCAACTGTTGGGCTACTTTTTTACCAACGACTAGGGTGATTGACCGTCACATTATAACGCCCCCACGGCTGAAAGGGCGAGCATGTTTGGCGCAACCCTCAGATGAGGAGTCGCACGCCTTAACGCGCTTGGCCATGCCGGGCCTACTTGAATGCACTCTTAAAATAAAAGTGTAGTAAATTGTGAATTAGGCCTATTATTTTAACATGAAAGCATGGAACGTTTAAACATTTGAAATAATTCGTTTTTTTGCTTTACAGTTTGAAAATCTTAAATTAAAGAAAAGCGAAACGACTGTTGCAGTTTTGTTCATTTTTTTCCCAAAACGTGCTAGAATTTGGGATTATTTATGTGACATAATTGAAAAAATAAAATAGCTGTTTTTACTCCTAGGGTTTGGCTATATATCTTTCAATACATGTAGTTAGCTTTTCTTTTAGTATGCAGTTTTGATAAGTTTATGAATTCTGACTTTAAATATGGTGATTATAAACACAAATTGTTCCCCTCCTCCAAAACAAAACTGAAAAACAACCCAAAAACTGCATTTGTTTAAATGTACAGGTTGTCATTTTTCATGTTTGCATAATCGCATTAAATAGTATTTGGTATGTCTAAATTGAAACACACAATCAATGACTAATGGTAGAAGATAGCTTTTAGTCATATGTAAGTTTAGAAAATCTTATAAGGAAAGAAAAACTAGTTGTTGATGTTCATGCAATCCCAAATGTTTTTCGACATTTGCATCGCATTGTGGAACATCGCATCTTGCTCTGACATGCGATTCAACATTCTTTTTGTGTTACTGGAGGTAGAAAGGTCAGAACTGGCTGCAACTGACAATCTTTAAATACCCAACCACAATCGGTCACGTGAGAATGATCTGGAAATGGAGTGTGTGCTTATAACCAAACCAGAGTCGGGTAATATATCGTCATGATATGGAAAATAAAAGAATCGTAATTTGGAGGAAGTTTGTCTAAGTGCAAAACATTTTTGAACTGGACCATTCTTATTTGGTCAATGCTATCAGTTCAAAATTCGGACAATGAAAATTTTAACATTCTTTACTTTTTCTTACTTCAAAGGGCAATGCCAAGAACATCTAGAAGTGTGCTGCATTCAGAAAAGCATCTCAAAGCTGATTTCTTACTATGTCCTGCCAAAGCGAATGTTGACTCACTGCTGCTAAGGGCGTGAAATGGTAGAACGTTGGACAAAGTGACAAGTTCATGAAGTGGAATTAATTTGTAAAACTACTTTCATCCATCCATATCTCTTCACACTGAGTTTTCTCAAAATAAGCAAGTAGCAAGAGCAATGTATCTGTGTCTCGATCTTGTACATCATGACAGAAGTGCCATAATGGAAATAGTGCACTATTATACGTCTGTCTACTTCTTCGTGGAAGCTTTGAAGGAATGTAACAGTAGCGTTTGATTAGCTACAAAAGACTTGACTAATGAATTAAACTTTACACACACACATACACACATATATATAAACACGAGTATGTATTAAGTTCTATTTATTAAATTGGGTTAAATTGTCTATTTGTCTTTTCATATATCTATTGTATATTGTTAAAATCTCGGTACTAATGACTATTTACCGAGCAAGTTAGGTGATGTGCTACGTTATTTAACTCGTTGGTGAATTGCAGTTTTCTTCATTTATGACCATGGCATAGTCCAAAAGTTAATGTGACGAGATTTTGAAGTTGAGAGATTTTCTATTGGTGCAAATATGTGTCCCACCATTTGGGGCCATGGGTGCCAGATAAAAATAATGGTCAAATCACTCTGTTCGGTAGAACAAGAGTAGCCCACGAGCTGGCGATAAGTGCTGTTTACTAACTAGTAAACAAAGTTGCCTTTCTTCTGGGCTATCAGCTCAGAATGAGAAGAGGCAGTACCTAAATGATTTTTGAGTAGCTGATAATTATACAAATTCTAAAACGAATAAAGCAGTTATTTCTTTGCTTAATAAGTTTTATTATTATTATTATACCTACTTGTTTGTTAAGCTTTTCTAAAAACAGCTTGAGGGCTATTTGCTCTGTAATCCCTAATTTTGAAGCGAAAGACGAGAGGGAAGGCCACTAGCCAACATCACCTACTGTCAACTCTTGGGTTACACTTTATCAACGAATTTTGGGATTAGCCGTCATTTTGCATGTTCTCTCCCATCATGGTTGGTAGGGCGAGCTTGAATTATAAATATATGATAATAACAAGCTAAGGTCTTTAACCTTTAAAAATGTTACTATTTTATTTAACAACATGAGTACCAATGAAAAAAAACTGACTCTGGCAGTGTAGTGTTCTTTAGTCACTAGTAGAAAAGTCGTCCAAGTTGCGTCGAAAGGAGGTATGTAGGAGGGTTTGCCAAGGTGTAGGGATCATACAATGTCACAAAATTCGAGTTTTATAGAGATAAAAATATTACGACTTAACCTCACAGATATTAGTTCCACACAATGCCACCAGATTTTTTTTTTAATTTCGCACAAAGCTACTCGAGGGCTATCTGTGCTAGCCGTCCCTAATTTAGGAGTGTAAGACTAGAGGGAAGGCAGCTAGTTATCACCATGCTCGCCCTCCCAGCCGTGGGGGCGCTATAATATGACGGTCAATCCCACTATTCGTTGGTAAAAGAGTAGCCCAAGAGTTGGCGGTGGGTGGTGATGACTAGCTGCCTTTCCTCTAGTCTTACAGTGCTAAATTAGGGACGGCTAACACAGATAGACCTCGAGTAGCTTTATGCGAAAATCAAAACAAACAAACAAGCTTTGTACTTAATTTCAAAACAACAACAACAACATATTATAACTAATTTTTTGTTTATCTATTCCTTTGATAAAACACGATATTAAAAGTTTCTAATTTAAAAATAAGGTGGTATAAGTAACCAAACTGCATCACTTATTCGCCAATATAGACAACAGGTGGCGTCATTATGACCTTTAACGTTACAGCTCAAATATTTCCCACGTAAGCTGTACCACATTATATCTCCGAGATCACTAAGGTCAACTTTCTGTCTCGTAATTATAGTTCAATATCATGTATTTGATATTAAACCAAACGTTCAGGTGTGCCAAAAATATTTTATAGTCCGTTGAATATGTTTCATTTTTATTTTAATGTATGGTGTGCTTCACAGTTTACTAACATGACTATCTATATAGTAATTTAATTTATAATTTAATGTTTCTAGCCATGGAAAAAATAATTAATTTAATACATCCATAAAATATATATGTAAAAATAGCTCGTTTGGGTTGAGAAAATTTTGTATGTAGAGTTGTTGTTGTTTTGAATTAAGCACAAAGCTACACGATGGGCTATCTGTGCTCTGCCCACCACGGGTATCGAAACCCGGATTTTAAGCGTGCAAGTCCGCAGACATACCGCTGAGCCACTGGGCTTTATGTAGAGAAGCGAACAACGTTTCCACCTTCTTCGGTCATCGTCAGGTTCATTCCTCAACCCAAACGAGCCGTTTTTACACGTATATTTTTCTCTACATGTGGGTTTTCTCGACACCGCATGCATAAAATATTGTTATTTTATATCACATACGGATTATTTTTATCCGATTTAAAGTGAAAAACATTTCGAGTGTGAAAGCTAAAACGTTGGCCTGGCATGGCCGAGCCGTTAAGGCATGCGCTTGTAATCTGAGGGTCGCGGGTTCGCATCCGAGTCGCGCTAGACATGCGCGCCTCCCAGCCATGGGAGCGTTATAATGGGACGGTCAATTCCACTATTCCTTGGTAAAAGAGTAGCCCAAGAGTTAGCGGTGAGTGGTGATGACTAGTTGCTTTCCTTCTAGTCTTGCACTGCTAAATTAGGGACGGAGAGCGCAGATAGCCCTCGTTTAGCTTTGCGCGAACTTTAAAACAAACAATCGAAATGTGCAAACAACCCATGATTTTCGTAAACCAGATAAATTCACAAATAACATTTTAAAATACATTTTTCACTTATGTAATAAACAAATATGCAAAATTTAAGGTTTCATGTTTTACCAAACTGTAGCACCTTCTGTGTTAACAAAATAGCATGTTTTAAGTAAAACACTAACATGAAATAATTAATTTACAAATAGAAGCGCGGAAACTAGTTAAACTTTTGCCCCCCAGTGGCTTAGCGGTATGTCTGCGGACTTACACGCTAAAATCCGGGTTTCGATACCCGTGGTGGGCAGAGCACAGATAGCCCATTGTGTAGCTTTGTGCTTAATTCAAAATAACAAATAACATAAGTTAAACTTATATTATAAATTGCACGCAAACAGTAGTATGTTGCAGTATGGTTCTTGTGAAGTGAATGTGTTCAAAATCGAGGTCGTAGGTTCGTTGGTCTGTTATTACAAAACTAGGCTTTGACGTCATAATAATTTGATTTGACATTGATTAGAAGACTTCAGACGCAGTTCTAACCACTTTTCTATCATGTAACTTCATTTCAATATCCAAGTACCCAATATTAAACGAAGGAATATCAGAATCTGTCCTCTAAATATTAAGTAGCTGGAGTTAATTAACCGCCAAATTCACAGTAAGAAAACATAAAGAGAAAAACTTGTAGAACTTTCTAGTTTGATAAATGAGTAGCTAATGAAAATGTGGAAGATTTTTTTTTTATTTTAGTAGTTTTTATCATATAGATTTTTTTGTCCCACTGGAGTCATATAAGTTGTACCTGCAGGGTTAATTCATCATCTCGTTTGAAAACAAGATGAAAGATTTCTTACTTAAAACCTATCTGAGACAAAAAACAAACAAACCCAGGAACAAGAGTATTTTCAGTTTTCAACAATGAGGTTTTGAATCGATCTTCACAAAAGAAAATTACAGGCTTAACTTTTTATTAAAAACTTTGGCAAAACATAATTAAAAATCTGGATTACTTAGAAATTAAAAAACTATCATATATAAAAAAAACACATTAACAAAGAAGTTTCTTATTGGTATGATAATTTTTATTAATAAATTTAAAAACTGGGCTAAAAGTTTTTTAAAATCTAGAATAAATGCCATGCAACTGTTTTAACGTTATAAACAGTTACAGGTTACGTTATAGGGTCAAAACTTTCAAAATGGGCCATGTATAAAGGTCGGCCCGGCATGGCCAGGTAGTTAAGGAACTCGAATCGTAAAGTGAGGGTTGTAGATACGAATTCCTATCACACCAAATATGTTCATCCTTTCAGCCGTGGAAGCGTTATAATGTGACGGTCAATCCCACTATTCGTTGGTAAAAGAGTAGTCCAAGAGTTGGCGGTGGTGGTGGTGATGACTAGCTGCCTTCCCTCTAGTCTTACACTGCTTATCAGAGTGGGATGAAGAAGTTCAGTAATAAACGAGTAACATCTGATTAATAGATTGCCTTTCTTTATAAGTTATAACTGTAGGATTCGGGGCTTGATTCCAGAGTAGTCAAAACACGGAAAGCTCGCTATACAATTTTAAACTTAAAGAAATTAGGTTTGCGTTTCACCGCAAAGCAGGAATTTAAATATATTTTGTATATGAATATTTACCCAATGAAAGCAGTATTGAAGTCAACACTCGTCTGTTAACTGTCTGTTTTTAGGGAGGTTGTACTTAGAAGGGTCTACAATCTAATGGATTCTTAAAATTAGATATTAGGTTTGATATACCCAAATCTCAATACCTTGATAAGTCCAAGTTGACAAATGTTCCTTTAACATTCCATATGTTTCCAAAGTAAACCTAAATCCAAGTTATAGACAAATATTAGAATTTCATTCATGTAGCAATATGTAATTTGCTTTTCTATAGATTTTATTTTTTATTCATTTGCCTAATTCTATTACTAATGTCAGCGATTATTCTAAGCATTTGGTAATTATACAATAATCAACAAAATAAAGGTGTACAAATAATTTAAAGTGTCACCATTTTAACAACCCAGGTGGTGCAATACAAATCACGATACTGTAAATTAATTTATTTGGAATAAAAAAAACAATCAAAGATCCTTGAAAATAACAATACACAACTTCACTTTGTTTGTAGTTCAGCACAAAGCTACACAGTGTGATATCTGTGCGCTTCCCACCATGGGGATTGAATCCTAGTTTATAGCGTTCTTTGTCTGCAGAAATACCGTTCTGTCATTAGGGGTGCTTGTGTCATAAAGACATGATAGAAATATTAAGAACAAATTACGCCCCGAATTATAAACTCAAAATACTACATCTATACAAACACCCATGATCCGACCACGTGGAAAAAGTGCAAGTTTCACCAGCAGGCGTCTCAGCCAATCATTTCATGTAAAGAACCAATTCTTTTACTCCTCAGAATGAATTTCATGTTGAGCTTGTTGTCAAAAAAAATATTGTAAAGGCTAAACCACACGGAGATTAGGTGATAGATTTAGACAATATATTCGACTTATTCACAAGGTTACCAGTTACAGTTCAACTCTTAAACGTTTAAATTCTTTAAACTGACGTTGGTATGATGGCGTGCCCCTGATTATACGTTCAGTATGTTTCTCTTTGTAAAAAATCCCAGAGCTAAATTTTAGAACACACTTCAAATCACTCTTACCTCATGGTTTTGTTTAATTTGGCGCTCATCTTCTCGAGCGCTGTACACGGTGACCATTTACCCACCCCCAGCTCTTGATCTACTCTTTACTAAGGAATAAAGAGATTGAGTGTCACATGAAAGGTCAAGCATGTCAGGCGGCCATTCTCAATCCTGCGAGTCGAACGCCCTGACTGCGAGGCCATGGCAGGTTTTAAATCACTCCATGATGTGAACAAAACTATAAAGGAAATAATATACTCACAAATATTAAATTATAAATTTTATTTTTCACTTGCTTGCTTAGCAGTCTCTCTATTCAAAATATATTTAATACTATATCATTCAGAAACAAGTTGAATTTTGTTTTTATTTTATTATTGTTGTTTCTCTTAGCTATAAAATTTTATGAGGCTCATAGCTTATTTATCGAGCTTTTTTTTCTCTTTTTACATCGATCCATTATTTCTTATAGATTATTATTTTTATGTATTTGTGTTTTATTATGGCAAAGTCACATCGGGCTATCTGCTGAGCCCACGGAAGGGAATCGAACCTTTGATTTTAGCATTGAAAATCCAAAGACATACCGCTGTACTAGAGGGGGGCATTTTATGTTTATATAGACGTTTTATGCTCTACTCTTGTTTTATCAAAATTGCCCAAGTTCTTCATAATCGTAAATTTCTGTAAGGCAGTTAGCCTCACGAAAGGAATTTAACGAAGCACAACGAAAACAATAACAACAAAACACGTTTCTGTTAAGACTTGTGTACAGTAAATTAAGCCCGGCATGGCCAGGCGGGTTAAGGAGTTCAACTCGTAATCTGAGGGTCGCGGGTTCGAATCCCCGTCACACCAAACATGCTCGCCCTTTCAGCCGTGGGGGCGTTATAATATTACGCTCAATCTTACTATTCGTTGGTGAAAGAGTTGTCCAAGAGTTGGCGGTATGATGACTAGCTGCCTTCTCTCTAGTCTTACACTGCTAAATTAGTAACGGCTAGCGCAGATAACCTTCATGTAGCTTTGCGCGAAATTCAAAACAAACAAACAGTAAGTTATTATTTTGTTTTGATCTGATATTTTATTTGATGTTATTTATTCACATGTCTTGTTGTAATAAAGGCTTCACCTGCCTGAATCTCAGTATTGTTTACAAATACACACTAATTATTAACCCGTTTTCATTCTAACTTTTTTCTGCTAATCTGCTGCTGTGTTCGTGGAATATTCGATCCCGGGTCTTTTTGATAGAAAATATGGTAAGTGACTTACATGACAGAGGTTTCTGTCTTTAGAACATCAATCAATTGACCATTATAATGTTTTCAAGAGGGTTGTCCAGTCATTGCTGAATTTTCTGCTGGGATTACTGAATGTATTCCACATTTCATTTAATCGTGTGTATTTTGTATCTTACTAATGGAGTATTTTCCCAATTTATCGTATGGTATTTTTCTCTCACATAGTAGATCGATATTACTGAGTCTTGTTGTGCATATTATCGAGCCCCTAAATTTTAATTTTTATCCGTCATATTGGAATCCATATTCACAAGATAGGTTGTAAACAGTGTTTTTCTCTCCACTGTATTTCTAGGTGATTTTGCTGTACTAAATGTTATTATGTTACGTTGTGGCTTCTAAATAAACTTTTTTTTTGTTATATAACCTTTGTATGTTTTCAGAAAAACCTCTGAAAAATGGTTACACTTTTCTAACTTTCTCCCATTTATTATTCATATTTAATTTCTTTGTCTTATGATTTATCCGTGTATCCGTTGATAAAAATTGCTGTGTTTTTCTTCTATCTTTTTAGATTCTTCGATATTACAGTTCTTTTTTATACCAGTTATTGGACAATTTATGATACATTGTTGGGAGTCATCTGATTTACAGTTGAGGTGTTTACTCATATATCCGAGTTTCCTGTAAACTTTTATCGTATGGGAGTTATCTGTCTTGGTAACCATCACTTCAAGGAATGGTAATTTGTTGTGTCTTACTACTCCCATTGGAAATGTATCGTGCGATGTTTTTTATTCAGATGGTTCATGAGTCATTGTATCTTGTCCTTAGTGTGTGACCATGTTACAAAGGTATTATAAAGAGTCAAATCTGCTCAGAGTAACTGTTTTGGTTGTTTAAAGTTTCTTTGCATAGAGGTTATTGAGTACTGGTGTTAAAGTTGAGCCCATGGCTAGGTCTTCTTTTTTCTGGTTGTGTTTATCTTCATATTAAAAGTAAGCTGTGCTGGTACAGAGGCTTTTGAGCTCTATTATTGTTTAGGTTGTCAGTTGGTTGCGTTCCTTGAGAGTTCTATTATTTTCAAGCTATTAGCAGACCATTTGTATTGTGTCGGAAGTTGATATCTTATTAAAGAGCTTAGAAGTATCGAAGGTGATCATTGTGTCGAATGTGGTTGTTGTGGCTGCTTTTATAATCTCTACAAAACTGACTGACTTACCAACATGTGAAGAAATTTCGTATGTTCATGTTGATATTATATCTACCAGATATCCAAGTAAGGACAGCATGTCAATTCTGGAGTATCCTAAAAGGATTTATTAAGTAAATAAAGGATGAAAAACCCTCTAAGGAACGATTATAAAAAAAGGAAATAAAGTGAAAAATAAAAACAAATTAGGGCTTTTTGTGATTGAATTTCAAGTGTACATCAAGATCTAGTTGCAGCTATTCTCTTTTCAACTTGAGTTCATTTTTATTTGATAAAAATTTGGACTGTTCCTTCACTATCCAGTATGCTTTGTAACTGGTACACGCTAATGGTTGGATCTTTATGTATGTCATAGACTGTTTAATGTAAAACTTGTTAATGTTGTTACTGTTATTTTTGTTATAGTATAGCATATATCTCACTAAAGGTAAAAACGTTTACTACGTATTAACAATCATGTTCCATGTTTAAGAGTTAACCTCGAACATCAGTGACAAAAGTTATTTCCTTAAAAGATTGTAGACAATTTAATCACTTTGTTTCTAACTTTCCTGAACAAGAGTACTCAGTAAAACCTAAGATAATAACATTTCGGCTGTGCTTTAAGTCTGTGCTAAGAAATTTTTCGGCTAATCATCAAAGTCTGTCAAATGGATCAGTTAAGAAAACGTTTTGCTCTATAGGGAAGTAATCGAGCGAATCAGCTAAGCACAATTTCGCTCAATAACAGAGTTTATAAGATGTAAGAGCTAAAATAATTTTCTCTTAGTTACGGCGACATCAAAAGAACCAGTTAAACAGATCGGTTGCTTAGTTTTATAATTCATCAAATGTTCCAGTTGAAAAGATATTTTTTCATTCAGTATTACAGTTTATTAAGTTGGACAATTAAGAAAACTTCGTTTATCATAAGAACTAATCAAATAGCTTAGTACAGTTTTTGCTCGTTTAAGCATTAATTAAAATGAGAAATTAAGAAGACTTAACCCTTCATTAAATAAGAATGTTTTAACTTTTAATCAGAACCCCTTAGAAACTGCAATAAAAATAAAGAGTTCCAGGATCCAAAGCTGAAATAATCTAACACATGAATATCAAGTTTATACATGTTATATATTATTCAATTAAGGAAATTCTAGAATATAAATCATAAAGCAAAGAACCTTTATACGGATATTGATTTGTAGACATTAAACTGAAACTAAAATAAATGATATTTCTTTAACATATCTTAGTTTAAACTTTATTTAAAATGAATTACGTTGAACAATAATAAGCTTGTTTAAGAGACCTTTTGGGAAAATTTGATTCAACTTTTTTTCCGGCAACGAATTATAAAACAACTAGAAACGTAGATGAATTTGTGTATGTCGGGGAAAATTTTAAGCTATTAAACGGGCCCGACATGGCCAAGCGTGTAAAGGAGTTCGACTCGTAATCTGAGGGTGGTGGGTTCGAATCTCGCTCGCACCAAACATGCTCGACCTTTCAGCCGTGGGGCGCTATAATGTTATGGTCAATCCCACTATTCGTTGGTAAAAGAGTAGCCAAAGAGTTGGCGGTGGGTGGTGATAACTAGCTGCCTTTCCTCTAGTCTTAAAAAAATATTTTCTATTACATTTTGTTTTCTAAATGAAGCAATAATCCTGGTGAATGTTAACATTTCTGTAAAGGGCGACATCTTAAATCGGTAACAATAGAAAGCTACATACACACATTTACATAGTTATTATTGTTGTAAATCATTTCGTTTTTATTTCCATTGCAAGAAAAAAAACTAAATTTTAAAAAACGATACAAAACAAGTATCTCAAGATACATCATTTATTCAAAATGAATATTTTATTCTAAAAAGAACCTCGGGTGATGGCTAAATTGCTGCTAAAGAGTCTAAAGAAACTTGGATAATTTGATTTTATTATTCTAATTCAAGCAAGCTAATGCTAAAAGCTTCTTTCGAGATAATTAAATCTGAAAGCTCATTACAAATCTAGGTATATTCTCATTAAACGAAGTAAATAATTTAATAAGTTTAAGTGAAACATACCTTTAATGTTTCTTTTGTTTCGTTCGTTATTATTCACCCGCTTATTTTACTGTTTGAAAGGAATTTAACAGTCGTTAACTAATTTGTCATGAGCTTTAAGCAGTTTTTTCAGTAGAACATCAAAAACAATGTAAAACCAAATTTAAATACTTCACAAACAATGTTTTGTTGACACTTCAAATATGTTGAAAGTGTATGGTCTATGTAAGCATTGGAACTGGTGAAGCAATAACTGCTTTATAAAACTAAATGGTTAACTACTAAAATTGTTAAGAATGTCCAGGATTTCTAGTCGCATTTTACCAGCTCTAACTAATGACAGTAGGGGTCTGATGTAATCGTTACGTTGAGTGGCAGCAACACAAAGTGGATCACACCAACAATATCCCGCCAAACGCTTAACAAGACTTTCCTAGGGTGGAGGTTCATTTTGGGCTGTGCTTTATCCAGTTTACTTGCACTGAACCATTGTCTGCGGCGATTAACATTTTTATCAAATATCCATTTATAATCTCCAGTCACTTACCTATTCAAAAAAGGCGAATTACGTTCATAATAATGCAGAGAAGTTCAAATGTCCACTCTTTCTCTGAGATTGGTTTCTGTCAAATCATGGGGGACCCATTTTCCAAGTTTTGACACCTTTCCAAGCTGTTGCAGATGACAGTGAACTGTTGACTGGGTTGAATTAAGCTTCTGCACTAGTTTTTCAACTATTACAGCACAATCTTCATCAAGTGCAGCCAGCAGCAAGTCATCATTAAACTCAACCTGAACGTGGCGCATCACTTAAGCTGTAGTTACCTGATCTGAACTTTTGAAACCACCTTCGACATTTTCTCTCATTGAGAGACTCCGCACCATAAACACCTTGAATGTTTTGTGTAGTTTCTGTTGCACTATTGCCTTTTTTAAATTCACAAAGTATTATATACCTAATGTGCTCCTCTGACACATCATTCTTCATGACGGTTTATTTGATTAATGACCTGAAAAAGTGGAGTTGGGTTAGTTTCTTTTATTTGTCCGAACATGTCGATACACGTCCCACTACATATTTTTTCATTAAATCCTTCTACAAAGACAGAAATGATGATTAAATTTCTATATTAAATTTTCGAACAATATTTATGGGAAGACCTGATATATACCTTACGTTTTTTAAGGTGTAGTTGTCGTTCTAAAATATCACACCTGTGAATTTGGCGATCAACAGCTGCTGAGACATGTTTTCAGACAGTATATTTAATTTTTGTGTTATGTCTTATGAAACACAATCGCTAAAGCTAATGGCCAGCATGATCACTAATTGTTGTCCGGCGCCATAATTTACAATGTAGCAAGTTTCTGCATAGTATGGTGAGGCCAATTTTAGGCTTCACGTCATGACAATTACCACACACGGTTTTTATGATCATTTTTAACCAGAAAAACACTCCGGCATGGCCAAGTGGTTTAAGAACTCGACTTGTAATCTAGGGGTCGCGAATTCGAATCCCCGTCAAACCGAACATGCTCGCCCTTTCAGTCGTGGGGGCGTTATAATATTTCGATCAATCACACTATTCGTTGGTAAAAGAGAAGTCCAAAAGTTGGCGGTGGGTGGTGGTGACTAGCTGCCTTCCCTCTAGTCTAATACTATTAAATTAGGGACGCCTAGCGCAGATAGTCCTCGAGTAGCTTTGCGCGAAATTAAAAAACAAACAAACAAACCAGAAAAACGATATAAACGCCCTCTGGGGCTGCATTGAGAAATATGTTAGTACAAACAGAGACTCACAAAAAATTTGCGGTGGAATTATTAATTACATTGCAATAATACTTCTTTATAAGTACAGGATTTCTAGAATAATACAAAATAATTCTAATCACAGACACCAGCTAAATCTTTATCTGATAAAGAGATAAATCCACATTGTAAAACGTATTTACATATTTTGCTTTAGCTAGAGCAAAACGTCACCGTATTTAATACTTTCAATAAATCAGCTTAAAATCTTATTCAACGATCTAATGTTAGAGTTTTTTAAAAAAACTAATAATCTTTTAATATGCTGTTGTACAAAAAATATTTACATCCACCTTTTATTTGCACCTGTTGGAATAATAGCACGCGCCTGCCTATCTGGATAGTAAGGTGCGCACTCAATTTTAGGACAAACAAAACATGATATTATTATAATAATATATGTGGTCCAATGAGACCGTGTTGATTACAGTTTCTTCGTTCAACGTTTTCATGAAATCACCCGTTATACTATATTATTGGGCTTAACATAAACTTGCTCTATGAATATTTGTATTCGTATAGTTTGTTTCTAATGTTCATATAACCGCAAGTTTATCCATAGTGGGCGCAGCATGGCCTAGCGCGTTAAGGCGTGTGCTTCGTAATCTGAGGGTCGTGGTTTCGCGCCCGAGTCGCGCCAAACATGCGTTATAATGTGACGGTCAGTCCCACTATTTGTTGGTAAAAGAGTAGCCCAAGAGTTGGCGGTGGGTGGTGATGACTAGCTGCCTTCCCGAGTCGCGCCAAGCATGCGTTATAATTATCCATAGTGATATTGCCCCGTTTTAATGGTTAGGAATTTATTTGAATTGAATAATTATAACGTGGGTTTAAAACATGGTGCACGTGTAGTAACGGTGCTATACGTAGTAACTGAATAGAGATTCAGAATAGCTGAAGGAGCTCTCGATTGATCAGAACTTAGTGTTGCTTCCTCTAGTATTGAACTTGTTTCAAAATAAAAAAGTGTTTACAATGAAAACTATGCTAAAACACACCAATAAATAATGAATGTCGTTTAAAAATTGAATTTGTAAAATTCATGTGTTGCTAATACAGTACGCACACCCTGCACGTAATTTGAAATGAAAGATACCAGCACAGTGGTGATAGTGTGAGTAAAGACAGTTTTCTAAGAAGCGTAGTTGTACATATTTTGTTGGTGTATTTTTGGTTTGTTGAAATATTGCAATTATTATTTTAATAGGTGGGTGAGTGGGTCTACAAATATTACAAATATCCTATAATCATCAATGTAATAACATACCCTTCAGTGTCTGTATTTTTTCATAGAAAGGTGTCGTATAACAGAGATGGAACTTCAAACCCATGTTTCTTCTTTACAGTATCCTTATTATTAAACGTGCATAATTTGAAATATCTGGATTCTTATTCAAGAATAATTTAAATTGTTATTGTAGATCCCAAATCACACCAGCATTGACGTAATATATACGTCATTCATACGTAAATAACACCAAGGGGTGTGTTGTTAGGATATATTATAGGATTATGGCAGGAGATGATGTTGCTAGGTGGTATAATAGGATTAAAACAGGAACACCACAGGGACGCGTTGATACGGACATAATGCTGGGCGACATCATATAAATGAGTCATCACACCAGATGGCGCATTACTAAAATTTATCTTTTTCGTATTATTTCATTTGATTTATAGTCTTTAATTTTATAATAAATTATAATAGAAACATCCAGAGAATAACACTATTAAAACCAACGTGATTAGATTTATCTTTAGTGTCTCGTGTGTGTGTGTGTGTGTGTGTTTCCGTATAGCAAACCCACATCGGGCTATCTGCTGAGCCTACCGAGAGAAATCGAACCCATGATTTTAGCGTTGTAAATCCGTAGACATACCACTGTACTAGCGGGGGACTTAGAATCTCACACTTTACATAACAATACAAAGAACTAAATGTACATTCATGAAATTCTTAATATTTAATGGTGCTATAGACTAGTGTTTTCTGCTTCTAAGTTATCACTTTGTGTTTTTGAATTATAACTCACTTACTTGTCATTTAAATATAACCTAAAAATATAACTCACCAATATTTATACAAATAAGCTGCATATGTTACTTGAATATACACTTGTCCTGTGACATGGCCAAGGCAAAAATCGTAGAGAAGTGTCTGTGTTTTATAGCAAATCCACATCGGGATGTCTGCTGAGCCCAAAAAGGGGAATCGAACTTGTAAATCCGTAGATTTACTGTTGTGCTAGCTGGGGGCCGAAGAGACGTACTACCATAGCTGGGACAAAAATTCTCTCCTACAGTAGGTAGTCAGTTACACAATACTCCTTAAGGTTTTTCAGAAACACACACACAAAGTTATCATCCTTCTATGATAAGCGGCAAAACATATTCGACTTTACTGGTTTATGGTAACATCAGATTTCCGAGCAATAAGACTGAGAACGTTTCTTTACAAATCTTTCTTTTACCAATCCTTTACTATTGATCCAAAATGAGAAGAAATGTAACAGCATCTGGACCATGCACATAGATTTTTGTTTTCGTCTTTGATAACTCATCTTGCTATTGCTATGAATGTTTAGCTGTATACGAGCTTAAACAATTGATCTAAAACTGTAATCCAAGTTTTGTTAATTGGCATTAGAAACATTATTGGGTCTCATTGAAGAATTGCACAATAATTGATATTTACTGGATTCCTATGAAGGTTAATATAATCGTCACAGTTCAGTGTTGTAGAGTCCATTTATGTTTCAGTTTGTGTTATTCCTAAAATATCCATTTTGAAATACAAAAGTAGTGGGTAATCTATTTTTCTGAGTCTACGAATTGAAATTTTACATTCTAAATTAGAAGCATTTTATATTTTACTGTCTGAAATTTATTATACCTGGTTAATTTCATGATAGATCATTTTGATATACTATAAGCATACTGTGAAATCACCCTTTTTCGTGTTTCTCAAATGAGGATTTGTCCAGACTAAGGGTATTAATCTGAAGAAATGACATAATTTAAATAATCCAGATTTAAAGGTTATTTTCAGGTCCATCCTCAGAGAGAGAAAGCCACGTTTACACATATAACTTCTACCGATGAAAATGTTCCTCACTTCTAATATTTACAATAAACATAAACATTAAACTTTCTTGAAAGCTTTCAATGAATAATTAGTTATGAATCTGAACACTTGATCTAAGATCATAATACTCGAGGTTTTGTGAATACAGGTTTCAGTATGTTTAACAACAGTTTTTGTGATTTTATAGAATATGCTATTTTACTTACATAATTGTTGAATTGTAGTACTCCTAATTAAACGTAACACTGGGAATATGGTCATGACAAGAGAGGTATTCCAGTGTGGAAAATTAGAGACCAGACTTGTATAAAGTTAATATAATCTTGGCAATTCAGATTTGTATAATTCATACATATTTCAATTTGTGTTATTTGTAAATACCAAATATTATTAAATTGTCAACTTATCAGACAAAATTTACGTCTTGGTTAACTTTGGAGAACGGAACTCAAATCATAAGATGATGTACAATAGAGTTATTTCTTTATGTGTCTAAACCATTACCTTTTCTATAGATCTTAATGAGCTATATTTGTACAGCTATATTTAAATGAGAAATACGCGAGTTCTAGAGTAAAAACAGAAACTTTATGCGTTCTCTGCTTCAGTTGTTCCTTTTTACTTTGTTCATACTTTTCCCAGATTTGTTTGTTCGTATTTTAAGAGAAAAATAAACAATGAACTATCTGTGCTGCACCAACCAAGCTTATTGTTTCTCATCATTAAGACTGCTAAGTTATTGTTGGATAATTTAATTTGTACATTAAACTGGAAGACTGTGTTAAAAATTTGTCATTTACCCAGAAAGACATTGAATGTCTTCGTTTGAGAATAAGTCATGTGTATTATTTTAGATTTGTTGACGTTTTTGTTTTTCTTAAAACCTCTTACTGGATGAAAGTTACCAAAGTCGTGAGAGAAAAATATTAAGAATCCAAACCACCAGCGTTCCGTAACTGTATTTGATTAAAACACAGTTTAATTTTAAAAAATAAAATTTAAAACTAGTGAAAGATCATTTCCATTTCATGTTGTCTAAGCCTCTGATTAGACAATTAAAATGTAAGATTTTTTGTAGTTCCATTTATTTAAATCATAATTACAAATAGCGGCGGATGGCTGAGGACAAGTTATTACAAAGTGATTAAACGAATATGAAATTGTAAAAAAGCTAATAAGATGGTGTATCGGTTCATCTGTAAATAAACCACCAAATACGTTTAATTTTACTTGCTAATTTAGCTTCTAAACAGCAGGAATGTTTCAGCATTCCACTTTCTCTGTAATGATTGGTAATTAGTCGACTGATGACAAGAAACACGAGCTGCAGGAACTTAATCTTCATACAGGTTATGTTCATTCTGCTATAAATGAACATGAACTCTTCGAGGTCTCTCTGAACTATCTGTCTCTAATTCAGTAGCGATAAACTAAAAGGAAGGCAACTCGTCAGCATCTTCCACTGCCAACTCTTGGGCTACTCTTTTATTAACAAATTGTCCAAGAGTTGGCGGTAATTATAACTACTAACGCCCCCACAGCTGAAAGGGCGAGCTTGTTTGGTGTGACGGGGATTCGACTGCGGATCGGGGGCTTAGATTCCTGTCCCACTAAAAATGTTCCCCCACTTCAGCCGTGAGGGCATTATAATGTTACAATCAAAACCACTATTACGTTGGTAAAACAGTAGCCCAAGAGTTGGTATCGGGTGATGAAGACTAGCTGCCTTCCTTATAGTCTCACACTGCTAAATTAGAGACAGCTAGCGCAGACAGCCCTTATGTAGCTTTGCGGGAAATTCAAAACGTATGTAACTTACTTTATTTTAATTAATATGTATAGTGTTTCAACATAACTGTTTTCAAATAAATAAATAACTTTAAAGAAATATTTCTCATCCCAGTTCCCAATGTGTAAATACATTACAGTTCCGTGAAGCTAAGAAATCTTTAGTAAAGCAGTTTAGTTAATCGGTGTATCCTAGTGGCCAGTAAGAAACAAACTGTGATGGCCAGAGACCTTATATACGACTAAACATATTTATAAACTTACATCTTCAGAATGTAACTTCATTAGTTTAATATTTCACTGTTAAAGCTTCGTCAGAGTTCATTAATTCAGTTCACTTTAATATTTTATATTCTACTTCTTAGTTATATTAAACGTCTTTTACACTACAAGTTATTTGTGTTTTCTAAACTCGTCTATCAAGGTTCGATTTACTATTATTGGAGTTTTAATTTAAAGTGAAGTGAATTAGTGAACTGGTAGAAAACCGATATTGAGTTAATAAAGTTACATACTGGGGAATAACGTCGTTATCTCGTTTACGTTTATAAAAATGTCTCATAATAAACTCCAGTGTGCGTTAAACAGTCAAGAAAAGCAACTTATGTACTATATTCCATTGCTCCATTTCGTATCAACGATGTATTTTTATTATCAACTAAAATATTGTGAACGGTATTATGCCATTTTAGGTTGATTTGTTTCTTTAATGTTTTCCATTTTAATCTAGAATTATGTGTTCAAGATTATACAGAATTTCGTTAAAAATATTTTAAGTGCACGAGTGAGTCGTAAAATTGGCAAGCTTCGTATTTCATTATTATTTGATGAAAGCTTTAGGTAAGCATATGCAGGTAATATAGTTCCATGATTACATTTTGGATAAATGGATGGCTAGATTAAATTTTGCACATTTAAATTCAGGACAGCCAAACCTCTTGTTTAATAGTTTGACGGAGAAGAGTTGGTTTGTTTTGAATTTCGCGCAAAGCTATACGAGGACTATCTGCGCTAGCCATCCCTAATTTAGCAGTGTAAGAATAGTGGGATTGATCGCACATTATAACGCCTCCACAGGTGAAAGGGCGAGCATGTTTGGTGTGATTGGGATTCGAACCCGTGACTCTCACATTACAAGTCGAGTGCCTTAATCACCTAGCCATGCCAAGCCGGGAAAAATTGTCAGACCAATTAAAATATATTATTTGCAAGTGTATACATAGCCCTATATACGTTTTGAAAGAAACAATCAGTTATGAAGTTTATACTATGTCACTTCTGATTGTGCAGCCATGCAATCTGCAATTAATACATCAATTTAACCTGTTAACAAAAGTATTTAAAATACCTTTCTGAAGGATGCTAACTTGAAGTACGAACTTAGTTCCTTGATTTTAACATCCGTAATTAAAAATGTCATTCTTACGCAAAAGAATAACACAATTACGAATCCATCTTTTGGCTTCAATTATTATTTTTAAACCAAAATATAAATATAAATAATCTTAAAATGTACACGTAAAATAAACAGAAGGTATTTTGAAAATGATACTTATTAGGAACTCATTATGGATGCAATTGAAATACGTATAGCGTACTTTTTTTTGAAAAAACAGACTGGTTAAAAATCTGATCAATTGGTTCAAACAAAAGATCGCTAAGACCGTGCTTTTTACCACAGTCTTGTCTCACTTCTAAACCAGATGGATTCTGCTAGCTCAGATGCAGAAACTGTTAACTAAATACTTGTTAGAACGTTTTAGTGGGGCTATTGCATACGTTATGTTTGTAGTTATACAAAGGCTTTCTGAAATAGCCTCAAAACTATTATTTTTGGTTTACCAATTTAATGAACCAAAAATCTTATTAATGTTCATAGATACATTTGTTTAATATTCAAAACAATATTTAAATCTCACTGTTTTAGTGATATACAAATAAAAAGGACTGCACGACTTTATAAGAAGTTCTTGAAGTCCAAATTTCCAGCTTGTTTGCTTTTCTTGTTATTCGAAAGGTTAATTGAAAATTATGATGAAAAAACGAGCACATTATATATGATTAATTAAATAAAAATAGTTTAAAAAGTGTTACCGAAAAAAATATTTTTCAGACAGAATATTTTTTTATTTTTCATTCGTTAATACTTATAACTTGGAATTTTGAATCCATTGAGTAAAATCTTGTGACACTTATGAATAAGCTTTCCTGCGTTCTGCGATTAACAATACTTCCAAGTGTTCCGTTCGTGATAAAAGTGACGGTGTTGTTAAAAATTATGTTTTAGCACGACATCAACGCTAAACGCAATAAAAAATTTGGTCTTTCAGACTTCCAGCACTTTACGCGTGTAGCAACATTTCTGAATTTTATTATTAAGTCGCTACGGTAGCATAATGACGTGTCAGGTACTATGTAATAATACCAACTTCCCTGAGACTCATTCATACTTTTATGCAGAGGATTTTAGGATTGTTGCTCTAATGTGCAGTAGAGACAAAAACGAACAAGTAAGCCTTGAATTAAACCTAACAAATCATTGCAAAGTGAAGCCCTTTCTAAAGTTTTTAGAATTTCTGGTGCATACATTTTTAGTAAATAAATCACGATGCAATTATCCACCTAAAGTACTGTCTTCAAATTAATGATGAACCTTTACGTGAGAAAAGATGTTATATTTTTAACACAAGGGTTTTTACACAAGTTTTCTGATCCAAAAGACTTCCCCTGTTCTCTTTTGTGGTTCGGCGATGAACTTCGATACTTATAACACTAAAATATGGGATTGATCCCTATGGTTGGTAAATAACAACAAAATAATTCAAATTATGAAGATTTGTAAGATTACAGTATAAATATATATAGTAACAATGATGTTAAAGCTGCTTTGATGTTTTCTTGAAATTATTTGATTGCTTCCTCTGATAGCTCAGAGGTGACTCTGATGGGTTATAACGATAACAATTATGTTTCATCAACTGCGGTGGATAACTTATTGTGTAGCTTTGCGCTTGACAACAAACAAGCAAGACCGACGTCTAAATAGTTATGTATTTTATTTTATTTTTGCTTTAGGAATTTAATCATTAAGCTAATACTTAAAGAATGGACACGAACCAGTAAACAACTAACTTATGAAGCGCTTAAGACTTTCAACTTACCTAAAATGCTTAGTTATTTCCATAAGAAATGATCGTAATTGTAACCTGTACACACTGATCTGAATTCGTTTCTTTTCAATTGTATGTTAAGTCTCTGAGTTAAGATAAAATTATAATAAAACTTGTCAATCTGAAAATGATTTTATTTATTGATAAACAAGTAGATATGAATAAAAAACGTTTTTTTAAAAAAACACACATTATATTTCGCTCAGTTTGTTTGATTTTTTGAATTTCGCGCAAAGCTACTTAAGGTCTATTTGCGCTAGCCGTCCCTAATTTAGCAGTGTAAGACTAAAAGGAATGCAACTAGTCATCACCACCCACACCAACTCTTGGGCTACTTTTTTACCAACGAACAGTGGGATTGACCGTCATATAATAACGTTCCCACGGCGGAAAGAGCGAGTGTGTTTGGTGTGACGGGGATTCGAACCTGCGAACCTCGGATTACGAGGTCGGGCCCTTGATTGTGTAACGATCATACACTTCACAAACAGCTTTTTTGGCAGGTTATTACTTTTCACTAGATTAAGTTATTATATGCATATTTTACATAAATACATTTTTGTTATTTTAATATAACTAAGTGATATTTTATGAACTATCATAGGTGATCTTTATCTTATGTGTTATGTAAATGTGTAAATATTTTGTAAACGACAACATGTCGTGTTGTGTTTGAATTTTCATTTCTATTATTCATTTTTCCATATTTATATTATTGTTTCGAAGTTTAAACTAATACCGTATATACTCGTTTTACCGCCCGATCTTGATTAAAGGCCCGTTTGAATAGCCGCCCGTGTGAACAAAACATAAAAATAAATAAGGGCCCGTGCTTGAATACCCGCCCGGGCCCTAATCATAACTTTTAAGAAACTTTGTTTTTCAGTATGAAGATGTCAATTTATGATAATGAATCACACACGATATTAAAGCATATCTTCTTAGCTTTCATTTGACACATCGCTCGTTAAAATCCAATTTGGGGAAGCTGAGAACGACAGCCCGAAATTTTCCCATTATTTTCGCCTATCATCGCTGTAACAGTTTAATTGTTGACTCATTTGGCTACACCCGCTTGCACTTGGCCACACATCCGGTGACGAAACCCTCGTATCACCTGACAATTGCACGCGTGCGCGTCTTGATTCGAATCTGTAGTGCAGCGCAGTGTATGGCCGCGCGCGCGTGCAGTTGTCGGATGATACGAGGGTTTGGTCACCGGGTGTGTTGTCAAGTGCAAGCGGGTGTAGATGATATGGCGAGCAGGTAGACAAAAGGAAATAAGAAGCAGCTACGAAGCGCTCGTGCCACAACGAAATATTTGTCTTCAACGATAATTTTTGTACATACCTAATTTTACTTTGAAAATAACAAGCGCCCGTGCTTGAATAAGAGCCCGTTTGAATAAAGGCCTGGTATTGAGTTTGGTTGAAAAAAATAAGGGCCCGGGCTATAAAACAAGTAAATACGGTATTTTGTTATTTATTTAGGGTAACATTTAGAATTTTCTTGAATTAAGTATATCAATCATATGTTTGTAAATGAGTGCTGGTGACTTCGTGTCTAGACGTGTAGTCTCGTGCAAGAACGGACACGCGCGGATTGCTCTGGAGTTGTATGGAAATTGCAAGATTGTTCGAGAAATAGGCCTACCGGTATAAAAGACGGTGACGCGAGAAGAAGTCAGTCATTAGTTTTATTCGAAGAAAAAGAGTGAGATTTAGACATCAGTTTTATTTCAAAAGAAGAGATTTAGTTATTTGAAAAAGATTAAGTGTTTGCTGTGATTATTCAACTTGGATTTGTGACTAAAGTTAGATCTACAGGAGCTGTGATTTTATTTCGTCAATCTTTACGATTCATCTGAATTAATGCTTGTGCTGAGAGTCGGCGAATTTATTGAACTGTGAACTGTTTCTGAACTTCTTCATTTAAGCTTCGGAATTTCTTCGTGGGACCAAATTCACACCCTAGACTGGAATTTGAGACTTTCATTTTAGATCATTATATTAGATACAGGCCAGTACCATTTTGTATTTTGATTAATTTTGAAGTTTGAAACTAGTATTATTTTGTTTTGTAATTAATTCCGAATGTTGTAACTTAATATCTGTCACTGTTATCATATAATTTATGTTATATCTGTTATATTTGTTAATAGTTTAGTGTAATAAATTATACAAGCTGTTATCTGCGTTTTTCTGTTGCGTTTAGTCTACGAAGAACATAAAACATTAAAAAATACGTAACATATGTTATATATCGAGTGAAGAGAGATATTTAAAACTATCATTATTTTGCATGATAGAGCAATCTATAAGGGGTAGTAAATCATTGTTTATAGATTTTTGTGAAAACATCTGAACAAGCAGTCTAGGAGTATATCGTGAATTGGCTATATGTTTGCATATTCGGGAATAAAAACTGTTTATGGACTTGATAATTCTGAATGGTGTGGTAATTACTAAGTTTTGTATGATCTGTAATTTCTTAATGCGTGATGGTGAAATGTTTCTTCGTATTGGACAGCTATATTCGATTACTGGAATGTAATGTTTATAAAATTAATAACAATTGTATTTTTACTCGACAATCTCCTATAATAGTGTAATTGTTGCCATACTGTGTTTTTTATTTAGATAATATGATTTGTTCATAAAAATTTAGAATCGTATGGTAATCCTGCGAATGTTTCTGATACGGAAGTGTGGAGACGGGTTATGTTTAAGTATAATTAGGGTGTCCATGTGTTTAATATATTTCGAGCACAGCACAGGATTGTTTTTTCTGGACATTTATTTTAATTCTATGTTTTTAATCAACTATATTATTTAGTTTTGGTTGTAGCGTCTATGGAGAAAGTTCTGGAACTCTTCCATATTACTACATCGTCTGCGATTTGACAAGTAAGACTATAACTCAGGCTTTTTAAGATCATATAACTTACGCAAACGATGAAGAGGAAAGGGCTAACTCCCTCTTTCTGGGTAACACCCCTCTTAGGTGCCTTCAACTTAAATTTGCATTTTATATTTTACTAAATGTAAGAAAACCAATTAATAATATTTATCGGAAAATCCGTTTTTTTCGTACACAATCGGAGAGTTTTATACCATGCTGTGTCGAAATCGTTCTCTACAACGAAAACCAGGCGACAATGCATTTGTTTTTGTTAAAAACTATTTACTAAGGTTTCGGTTACTCGTGGTAAATGATCTGCGATTCGGGGAAATTTTCTGAAACCATTTTGTGCTTCCGGCAATTTTGGTTTATTTCTAAAAAAAACAAACAAAACCAGTACAGAGTCCATTACTTATTATTGTTTTTAATTTTCACCATGCTGCTGATTGGACGTTAATTTCCGGGTTTATTATCTGGTTTATCTTCCTTTACGAACGTAACATTTTTATGCTTCCTGAGTTGAGAGATAAAATATACAGTGTTTGTTAAGTTGTCAAAAACAACCTACGAGTACTCTTTTTTTTTCAAAGAGTCACTTGTATGCTTTTTTCTCTCTGAGTTTAGTTTTTTGATGTGCTTTACAGATGCTGTGACTTATTTTTGTGATTGTATTTGTAATTTTGACAGCACAATCGATATTGTTTCTTTGTTTTTAATCTGGGGTATTAAAGATATTAGCTGGAACTTCTGGAGTGTAAATGTGTTTGCTTTGTGGAATATAATTACTGTATTAAAATACTGAGTATTCGTATATGTTTCATTATTTGTGAATCGTTTCAAATGTATCCAGAACTGCTCTTGACCTGTAGGTTCATTCAGTAGTGAATTCCATCTATCTTGTTTTAACACTTGTATTTCTTTTCTTCGTGTGTTTATCTGCGTTTGACATTCAGATATTTATTATCATATAAATTGCTTGTATATGCCAACGTTCCTTTATTAGATTTATTATTTGTGCTCGTGTTTGCCATCTATTATAAGTGGTACATTGTTTCTCTTTCGGTTTAAATTGGTCTGCAGTTTTAGTGAGGCACTGAGTAATTATTTAGTAATGGTCATCTACATCCGATGGTTTCCAAGCTCGACTTGTTGTCGGCCTGGCATGGTCGAGCGAGTAAAGTGTGTGACTCGTAATCCGAGGGTCGCGCTAAACATGCTCACCCTCCCAGCCGTGGGGGTGTATAATGTGATGGTCAATCCCACTATTCGTTGGTAAAAGAGTAGCCCAAGAGTTGGCGGTGGGTGGTGATAAATAGCTGCCTTCCCTCTAGTCTTACACTGCTAAATTAGGGACTGCTAGCACAGATAGCCCTTGAGTAGCTTTGTGCGAAATTCCAAAACAAACAAAACATATCGACTTGTTGTCGAGTCCGGTAGTAGTATATAGAACATACCTGAATTTTTTAAATTCTAATTTGCTTTTTTATAACTGAATTTTAGTCTGACAATTTGTTTATTATAGTGGGTTTCGAGATCAAAGAACACCAAACAGGTGAATGATCATTGTCTAAATCATATCATACATTAAAATTTGTACGTTTATGAACATATGTAAAGGTCAAGAAAAGAGAAACTAACAAATAACTAAATGCGCTTTATTAAAACAACTTTGAATATGCAAAAATCAGGCCACGTGACAACTACAAACCATATACAGTTGCGATGGAACGGGATGTATCAGAACTACATTTTGACATTGTTTCTCATTGATAGTGTGATACACTGAAAATTGATCTCTTTTAGGAAGGGTATGAGACAGCTCTTTAGAACTAAAATTATTCATAAACTTAGATATAAAGAAAAACGTGTTCAGATCAGGAATTTAGTATTTATAATTCAGGGATAGTACTTCAGCATAAAAGAACTGGAAAAAAGGAACGTGGATCAAATTCAAACTCCAAGACTATGCCAAAGAAGACTAACAAAAAGTCGCATCCAGGCAGTGGTAAACAAAGGTAGGTGAAAAAAAACAAAACATTCTCGTCTCAGTCAACCTTGTCAAGAAGATTCTCAGTCTGTAAAATTGACTCAAGTTATTTTTACATCATAATTCTTTAACCTTAGCTTACTTTAAGCAGTTAGATATTGAAAAGGGAATTCATCCTGTTCCATACTTTGTTTCTTATTTAGATAATACGATTTATTCATGAAAATTTAGAATCGTAGGTTAATCCTACGAATTTTTCTGATATGGAAGTGTGGAGACGAGTTACGTTTAAGTATAATTACGGTGTCTATCTGTTTTGATGGCCAAGCGTGTTAAGGCGTGCGACTCCTACTCTGAGGATCGCCGGGTCGATCCCGGTCGCGCCAAATATACTTGCCCTTTCAGCGTGGGGGCGTTATAATGTGACAATCAATCCCACTATTCGTTGGTAAGAGTATTCCCAAGAATTGGCGGTGGGTGGTGGTGATGATCAGCCTTTTATCTTTCAACATGTTTTTAATTTCAGCATTTTTATTTATTCATAGTGCTTCAAGTAAGCCTATATGCCAATTATTTTATTAATGATCCATGACATTCACACAAATCGTAAATATTTTAGGGATTTAGAAAGACTTAAGTGTAAGGTCTGGTGGTTAGGGAGCTCGACTCACATCCTGCAGGTCACAGGTTTGAAACATCGTCACCAAACATGCTTTCCTTTTTAGCTGTAGGGGTGTTATAATACTATGGTCGATGTACCAAATGACAGAAAAGTGTCCATATCTTCAGTATCAAGAAGATTCAACGAGAATGGAGAGTTTAGTTCTTCAGCAATTAGAAAACCTTTAATTCGATCATCAAATATTTTTAAGAGACTAAAATTTGCTAAAAAGCACACGACTCAACTGTTTATAAATGAAAAAAAAGATGTAATAAGCGAATGAGTCCAAGCTTAAAAGAATTGGTTCGAAGCGTAGGTGGTACATCCGGCAGAAGAAAGGTGAAAGATACCTACTTCAATGCATAGCACCTATCATGAAGCACGGGGAAGGTAATGTAATAGTTTGGGGGTGTTTTTCTTCTGAGGTGACATGAGATATTTGTAAAATAGATCGAATGATGGACCAGCGCAAGTACATCAGACATAATCCGTTCTAGTATGTAGAGTGGTTTACATATTAGTGGTAAAGAATTCTACTACCAAGAAAATAATGACCCGAAACACTCATCCAACATATGAAAAAGTACTTTGCTATAAAAAAGCTACTGTAGTCATTCAAATGATGCAATGCCCCTTACGGAGCATCGATCTCAACCCAACTGAGCAGATCTGGGATTTGATAGAACAAAACTTGACAAACTGAATGTAACTTCCAAAGCAAATTCATGAGTGTGTGTTAGAGACATTTATAGAAAAATATCAAAGGATACTTTTATTGAATTTGTTGTATCATTGCCTGACAGACTGTCTGCAGTTTATAAAGGAAAAGGAGAATAACCAGTGTATTAACTGTTTTCAGAACTCAAGCACTTCCACTGAGTTTCTGTTATACTTAATATGAAAGTTAATAAATTTTTGATGTTTTACCTGTGATTTACATTCCTTTGTTCTTTGAAAGGAGCCTGAAATATAATATTAACTTTGTCCTAACACTTTTGCACAGTACGGTATGTACATAATTTCTTTATGGGTTCAATATAAAATTCTATATGTGATATAGAATTAAAATACACACAGTGGCCACTATATTAGGTATACTTATCTGGTACCGTATAGGACCTCTTTTGTCTCCAGAATAGTCTTAATTTTTCGCGGCATACATTCAACAAGGTGCTGGAAACATTTTCTAGGGACTTTGGTCCATACTGACTCGATAACATCACGCAGTTCGTGCAGATTTGTCGGTCAAACATTCATGTCTAATTATGAGGAGTTTGAGAGGATATGATTTGCGTCAAATAATGACTATAGTATTTTCATATGAAAAGGTATCTTCTACACCGTAAGCTATGTTTATCACTGAGAAAAAGTGAAAGTTTTCAACGCATTAATATTTGGTTTAAGTATAAACAGAGATACTGGCAGGGTAATAGACATACAAACACGAAGTAATCTATGGATGGATATCTAGATTAACATATAGATAGATAAGTAAATGGGCTGTCAGATTTGTGTGTTTATCAATGAATGCATGGATGTATAAGCAGGCAGTACAGAGTGGATCTGATTATGATACTTTACATAACTGATGTTAGATTACGCTTTTCGATATCAAGTTGTTATGACTTTATCCGTCTCAACATCAAAATTTATTCAACATCTGGAAAAGGATTTGAAATTATTAACTGACATCCATTTTTGAAAGAATATTAACTATTTCCATGAAATATACAGTGTGTCTACCTTATGCTAAGAATAAGTTTTTAATACCTGTAATATGCAAATGAGACTACCACCAGGCATAAATATTGAGTACCGGACAGACGGAAAGCTCTTCAGGCTTAGTCGCCTCAAGGCCAAGAACCGAACATCACTATCCTCTGTGATCGACCTGCAGTATGCTGACGACAATCGGGTATCATCTCTCAGCGAATAGGGGCTTCAAGACATTCTTAACGCCTTTGACTTTGCCTTCCAGAAAGTTGGACTCTCCGTCAACTTGACCTAGATTCAGATTCTCCATCAACCAGCACCTGCGACGGTCAATCCTGTATCGCTTGCTGTCAAGCTGGAAGACCAGCTCCGAGAAAACGTCAGCAGTTTTTGCTATCTGAGAAGCCATCTCAGGACAGGTCACATGCTCCGAATGGATGACAGCCGAATCCCGAAACAACTCCTGTGTGGTCAACTGAAAAAAATGGTAAACGAATAAGAGGAGGGCAGAAGAAGCGCTTCAAATATGGCTTGAAGACGACAAACAAGAGGGGCAACATTGATGTTAACAGCTGAGAAACTCTCGCTCACGACTGAACCACTTGGAGATCTCTTATCCATCAAGGAGCAGAATTCTTTGAGCCATCAAGAAGACAACATTCTGAAGAAAAGCGAGGGAAGAAGAAACAACGTTAACTACTACTGAAACCTCTCCTTCCCTCTAAAATGACCTGCCCTCACTGCCGGAAGATCTGTGCAGCAAGGATTAGCTTCATTAGTTATCTTCAGAACTTGGATTTGTTTGTTTTGGAATTTCGCACAAAGCTACTCGAGGGCTATCTGTGCTAGCCGTCCCTAATTTAGCAGTGTAAGACTTGAGAAAAGGCAGCTAGTCATCACCACCCACCGCCAACTCTTGGGCTACTCTTTTACCAACGAATAGTGGGATTGACCGTCACATTATACACCCCCACGGCTGGGAGGGCGAGCTTGTTTAGCGCGACCCTCGGATTACGAGCGCACGCCTTAACGCGCTCGGCCATGCCAGGCCTCAGAACTTGGAAGACCATCATTCTCGACCTTCAGGAATCGTCACGACGAATATGCAATTGAACTCTGACTATCGTCTTTGAAACATTTAATTTTATAGAAATTGAGATATATGACGAAATTATAGCTATTGTTAATTGGTTTTGAATTTTGCACAAAGCTACTTGAGGGCTATCTGTGCTAGTCGTCCATCATTTACCAGTGTAAGAGTAGAAGAAAAGGCAGCTAGTCATCACCACCCACCGCCAACTTTTGGGTTACCCTTTTACCAAAGAATAGTGGGATTGAACGACAATTTATAACGCCCCCACAGCTGAAAGGGCGAGCATGTTTGTTGCGGTCGGGATTCCCGCAACCCTCGGATTACGAGTCGAACGGTTTACCACGCTTTGCCACACCGGGCCTATATAGCTGTTGTACTTTAATACTGTTACACTGCTGACATATAATATATATATATATATATATATACTAACGGTTCTCCACCTTTTCTGACTTGCGGCACACTACGACAATCTAAAAATTTTCGCGGCACATGTGGAAAGCCTTAACGATTTTTTTTTAAGGTACATGTCATACGGTAAGCGTTAAAAGTCTTAGAACGAAAATCACGGCCAAAGCAAGCGATATTAATGTCATCAGCACATTGACAATACTATCGCTTGCTTTGGCCGTGAGTGTCGTTCTAAGGCTTATAACGATTTTGTGATATAGCAGAAAAATAAAAACTTTTTATTTTTACATATGTTTTCAACGTGACGCTTGTGCCTGCTTCCGAAAACAAATCAAATTAAAGCGAGGCTCTAACGTAGACAAACAAGCTCGCATTTCATCATCGACTGTAAGAAACCTCTCTCTATTTCTGGCTTTAATCTCAGTCAATGCTGAAAATCCAATTTCGCAAAACCACGAAGATGCAAATGAAAGCAGAACTTCAATTCCTTTTGAACTGATTGAACGATACGAATTTTTAATGGAGATTCAAAACTCATCCAAGCTCTTTTCGGGAAACAATGACTGATAAAATTTGTCGTTTCGTAAATCAATGAGCTGTTCTTAATCCTTAGTTGTAAGATTTCTTGTCTAGTTGATTCCGAATGGATAGGTCACCCAGTCATATTCGTCGACAACAAGTGACGGGAAGTAATGTTTTAGTGCTGATTGTAGGTTGCTTAATGCGTTCAAAATTTGAGGGACAATTTTCTGCTTTAATGGACATTCGTTAACAGAAGGAAAACGATCAAGGACTCCTTTCGAGATCTTATTCTTCCACAGCGTCATCTTTTCATTGAAAGCCTTCAGTTTGAACCTTGCAGTAATAATGTTTTCAGATGGTTCTTGGAGACATAAGTTCAGAGAATTTAATTTTTCAAACAAGTCGGAGAGAAATACGACCTGGCATGGCCTAGCGCGTTTAGGCGAGCGCTTCGTAATCTGAGGGTTGCGGGTTCGCGCCAAAAATACTCACCATTTCAGCCGTGGGGGCGTTATAATGTGACTATCAATTCCACTATTCGTTGCTAAAAGATTAGCCCAAGAGTTGGCAGTGGGTGGTGATGACCAGCTGCCTTCCCTCTAGTTTCACACTACTAAATTCGGGACGGCTAGCACAGATAGCCCTCGAGTAGCTT
Source organism: Carcinoscorpius rotundicauda (assembly GCA_011833715.1). Taxonomy (NCBI): domain Eukaryota; kingdom Metazoa; phylum Arthropoda; class Merostomata; order Xiphosura; family Limulidae; genus Carcinoscorpius; species Carcinoscorpius rotundicauda. The sequence goes on along the minus strand of CM022391.1, from coordinate 31,803,470 downwards.
TGTGCGAATTTCAAAAAAAAAAACGGAGAGAAATTGAACCTTCTGCCACCAGATCTCATCACGAAAAAAAAATTCAAAACCTTCTTCTTCAACCTTCAAAAAAGAAATTACATCAGTTTTTAATTGGACAAGACGCTTTAATACCTTTACTTTCAAAAGCCATCGAACTTCATTATGATACGGTAGCTTTTTGCAGTCTGAATCCATCGCCTCACAGAAAAGAGAGAAAAGTCGAGATTGAAGTGGCCAGGACTTGATGAAATTCACCACTTGAATAACTTGGTTCATAACAGACTGCAAACCTTTCGGCAAAGATTTGGAGGCGATGTCTCTCTGTGAATCATGCAGTGAACAATCCTAATGTTTGGATTTTGTTGGTTCACGAGAGGGACGAATCCCTTCTTTTTTCCTTGCAATGAAGGACAGCCATCGGTATAAACACTGACACAGTTATTCCAATGTAATTTGAAGAGCAAAATGTTTTTATTCACCAACTGGAAAATATCTTAGCCTTTTGCTGTACTTTTTAAATCTTTGCAAAATCAGTATTCGTTTACGATTTTTCCATCTTTTATGAATCGAACAAAAGCCAGTACTTGAGCTTTTCTTGTAACATCTGTAGATTCACCAACTTGAAAAGACCGTAGCAGAGACAATTCATCTTTACGCGCTTCGAAGTGTTCGCAAATTTGATCCTTCAAATCCGACGACAAGTCTACAATTCTGCGCGAAATTGTGTCATTGGACAGTGGAACTTGCTTAACCTTTTTAGCGGCATCCGTTACAAGCATAGTTTGAACGATTATTGCTAACGCTGGTGCAATAACTGATTCGGCCTCCGTATGCGTTTCCTTATGTTTTACCAACAATTGAGCAACCTTATAACTTGCAGTTAATCCTTTCTCGGGCAGCTTCATGTAGTTCAGAAGCTTCCTTGATTGTTTATGTTGTTGAGCCGCGAGATTTTCGAAGTAATCTTTTGGTTTATCTTTCACAGCTGAATGTTTTGTTTCCAAGTGTCTCTTCAGTTTGCTAGGAACAAGCGCCTCGTTCGATAAAGCTGCATTGGAGAGTAGGCAGAATGGTAATTGAGAATGTTCCGATTCCAAAGCTATAAAACAGTATTCGATGTATTCGTTTTTGTACTTTCGTTTGATTCCTTGCTTTTGATTCAACACATTCTGCTTTGCAACAACATACTTACTTAAATATTTTTCCATGGATAAATGATAAAGTTAATTCATAAACGATAAGCACGAAGTTTTGCAGTTGATATAAAATTCTTACCTACAGCGTAGTAGCTGTAGCTTACCGCAGAATATGAACGTGTTCCAGAAAGCAGTTTGATTGTTTGATGCATCATTTATGACGTACGAAACACTTGTTGCGTCACAATTAAACTAACAGTCGAACCGTTGCAGTCGAGATGAAATTTAAGTTTGAACTTCTCAGTGCTCGAGTTCAATGAAAACCATCGAATGTTTTGGAAGGTTTCAGAGAGTCTCTATAGTAGCTTTTATTACCTGATGTGTTGGAACTTGCTTGAAAATCCCAAAAAAGTTAAATGTTTTTCAAAAACATCGCGGCACACAGGTTGAGGATTACTGACATATATATACAATAATAGTTTCTGTTGCATGTCTATGTAACTACTTCAAAGGATATGGATGAATCTTCACCAAAACCGGTATGGAAGTCAATACGGGGGGTACAACAAATTTGTGTTTTTACAGTTTATGTTTCGTAGTTTTTATGGGAGTTCTTACAGTTACATATAAGGGAAGCAACTTTCAATGGCCTAAAATAATATTTAATTAATGATAAATTTGCATGAATTCCGTCCACTCAGGGTACAGGTACTACAGCTAGCTGATGGCTAGGGAGCTCGACTCGCATCCTGCAGGTCGCAGGTTTGAAACCTCGTCACCAAACATGCTTACTCTTTTAGCCATGGGGCGTTATAAATAACGGTCAACTTCGCTATTCGTTGGTAAAAGGGGTGTTATAATGCGATGGTCGATTCCTCTATTCTTGGTTAAAAAAACGTTTTTCGAAAGTTAGCGGTTTGTTGGCCGATTACTTTCCTTCAAATCTATTATTTCAAAATTATTGAAGCTAGTACAGATAGCACTCAAGTAACTATGCACAAAATTTAAGAAATAAAGAAATAATAAAAGAAAATATGGCAAAACATATAAATTTATTATATCCAACGGAACTGAAGCTTCAGTAGTGTTTCGTTTTTGATATGTGTTTTTAAGATGTACGTTTTGCTAAAGGGTACAGCAAATCGACCAGAACATGCGAGTTATTTTAGAAGTCGTGTTTTTGGTTTTGTTCTTATAAGACATGTTTAGCAATACACATTTACTAAATTTCATATTACTGCCACAGATATTCTTTCATAATTTGTATGGAAAAACAAAATATTTTTATCACATAGTAAAAATCTGATAATTGAGCTCGCACACGCATGTGCATATGGTGGACGTTCCCGTAGAACTGTTTATTTTAGTCTGGGTTTCTTGTGCAATTTGTTTAATTTCACAAAACAGAAATAAACTATAGTGGAACGTAAAAGATATTATTTGTCATTAAAGTTCGATAGAAATCAAACTTCTCTAATTTTGTATTTGTCACCGAACATACACACCCTGTGAACTATAAGGGTGTTGTAATGTGATAAACAATCCTACTATTAATTGGTAAAAGTTCGAGAGTTAGCGTTGGCTGGTGTTGACTAGCTTCCTTCTCTCTTGTCTATTCACTGCCACATTAGAGACGGATAGCACTCGTTACCCTTGAAGGGGTATGCACGAAATTCCGAACGAAACAAAGTTTGTATTTAAATTACCCGAAAAACAAACTAATAAAATTATACCACGTCATATTTTTTTGGTCTCAGAAAAATATTTTCCAGTTTATACCGAATGAGGTGAGACTGTCAGGCAGAGTTTATCAGGTAAATATGTTGACTTAGTGACGTCATTGACCCCTTGTAATACAGGGGATTAGCCAGAAACCACAGGAAATTGCTTTTCCACTAATCTTGGAAAATATAAATAGGCTTTTATGGTACTTCTTGGTACAAAAACTTGTTATTACTTTGTTAAAACTCTAAATTACTTAACAAAAGATTATAAGAAAGATGAATTCGCCAGACGAGGACACTTTCTGCAGTGTTCTGAACCATCGGATCATTAAAACTCATTTTTATTAGGACATCTATGCTTATTGCTGTGCATGAGAGAAAGAAAGGGATTTGTATGTACAGTTCTATTAAACCAAAAATGAAAAACAATTTTTTTTTGCGTCAGGAAAATGTATATTTAAAAAAGTTATATGCAATGAATCTTATACTTAATGACAGTATGTAAGTCAAGTCTATTACACCGATTTTTTTAAAATTTGTATGAAGTTAGTTAAGAACTACATGTTATCGTTTTCATGAATTAACTTTACTCCATAATAAATTAGTTAAATTACTCTATGATTGCTTATTATGATATGTAACTTAATTGAAAAATATTATCACGGGAGAATATTGTATCAGAGGTTTAATCCCAGTCTTTTTTTCGGGTATTTATGGTACGTTGATTTATAAGGATGAAACATTGCTTAATGGGCTGTCTGAGATTGAACCCAGTTTTTAACGTTATAAGCACTCTAAGTTTACCGCATGGCCAGGTGGATAAGGCACTCGACCCGTAATCTGAGGTTCGCGGGTTCGAATCCCTGGCTCACCAAACATGTTTGCCCTTTAAGCCGTGGGGGGCTATAATGCAACGGTCAATTCCACTATTCGTTGGTAAAAGAGTGTCCCCAAAGTTGGCGGTGGGTGGTAATGACTAGCTACCTTCCCTCTAGTCTTATACTGCTAAATTAGAGACGATTAACGCATATAGCCCTCGAGTAGCTTTCTGTGAAATTCCAAACAAACCAAACCTAAGTTTACTACTGAGCCACCGAGGTGCTGTTTATTGGTAGGAATATTTGGTAACCGTTTTTTTTGTAATAGTCTATTTTACTGATCAAATTCAGCTGTTCAAAGAAATATTGCTAGAAATGTTCGACAACTTAACCATGATCACACATGGTAAACTTATTTATATCCTCTCAGTCATGTGACCAGTTTCTTACTGCCTCAAAGAATGACTTTTTGTTATATTTTAATTATAATGTACTTAATACCATGGTATATTTGTTCTATTACACTATTATTAAATAGTAATTATTTGTTTTCTTTTCTAGAGTATTTTTTACAACCTCGAACTTTATCAAATACGCTAATTTCATTTACGTATTTGAATTATTCTACTTATTTTTTTGCTGAAGGATTTATGTGCACTGATTTTAGTATTTGTGTGTGCACGCGCATTGATCGTAATATTTGTCCAGCATTAAAACCACTGAAACGGCTTCGGACTGTGTGAAAACTTTCTGTATCGGCTTAGTTTTCTGTCGTACTTTGAGGCCTAAGAATTTGACCGAAAGATTGGTAATAAATAATTTTAATGTGATGCGAATTAAGGTAGTTTCCCTTAATTATCTTATGAAATCCAAGTTACTGATTTAATCAGTTAATTTCTATACTCTTATATTAACGCATACAGAGAGTAAATTTAAGACCAATTTGATAAACTCCACTTGTATTAATACAGAGAGGATTAAGTTCTAGAAATTTAGATTACTTTGTTGTGTTAATGAATTTAGTACGGTTAAAATACTTTAATTAATACGTTAATATTTTAATTACTCTGTAGCCTGACTTGTGTAATTAGGGTTATTTCTTTTAGTACGATTTTTATTACTTCAAATCCAAATCGGTCTAATACAAATAAATATAAAACTATGAAATGATCTCAGAAATCTAAAGTACAATAGGGACCGATATATGTATATACAAGCTTTAGAGGTGAATTATTTTAAACCAACATCTCAGTAATACAACAGAAAGTTTGTTTTGGATATGTGCTCAAAACTATATAACCTGCATTAGCTGGATCCAGATGGAAAACTACTGGTCAGCAATATTCGCCGTCAACCATTACGCTATTTTTGATAGATCGAATAGAGAAATTGATTGTCACTCTTATGACGCATCCACATCCAAAGATTGTGAAGACAGGTTCTGCAGAAACAGAACGTGAACTCATGGATTCTCAGATCCCACAGCTTGGTACATTAACCAGTTGTTAAAACCCGAGTCTACAACAGACGAACAGTCAAAAAAGAGAGGAGTGCGCCATTCTTTATGAATAATTTTATTATGCAGGAAATAAATGTCATGGTATCTCATACAATGTCTTAATTACATAGAAAGAAGCTAGCAAGGAGCTAGCATTTGTTACCGCTATATATCAGAGAAAAGCAATTTAATAACACTTCACAAATAAACATTGATAAAAGCAGTATTTAACACTATATATTAAGATTTTGTCATATCTTGGCTCAAAATGCGTAGATAATTGTCAGTAGAGCAGATAATTTGCCTAATATAATGCCGGTTGGACTCTACAACAAAATGCTGCAGATTCAGGCGTGAAATGCTCCCCAGACACTGTTAAGTACACCTTAGACCATGAGATCGAGAAAAGTAAGTTTAAAAAAATATAGGAAAAAAGGCAGAAAACCGAACGTCAACGACGAAGATGTCAAATATCTTCGCTTATGTATCCTCCGGGACAGAAGAAAGACTGCAACTGATCTCAAGCGTGACATAAACAACCATGTATCAAATGACAGAAAAGTGTCCATATCTTCAGTATCAAGAAGACTCAACGAGAATGGAGTGTTTGGTTCTTTAGCAGTTAGAAAACCTTTAGTTCGATCTTCAAATATTTTTAAGAGATTAAAATTCGTTAAAAAGCACACGACTGGACTTTTATATGCAAAAACGGCTCGTTTGGGTTGAGAAAATATTTTACATAGAAGAGCGAACAATGTTTTGACCTTCTTCGGTCATCGTCAGGTTCACAAACCTCTTCTATGTAAAATATGTTCTCAACCCAAACGAACTGTTTTTGCATATAAAATTTTCAACAAGTGGGTTTCTCGACATAACTGTTTCTTATTTCATCACACGACTGGACTGTTAATGACTGGAAAAAGATGTAATGAACGGATGAGTCCAAATTTAAAAGATTTAGTTCGAAGAGTAGGTGGTATATCCGGCAGAAGAAAGATGAAAGATAGCGACCTCAATGCACAGCGCCTACTATGAAGCATGGGCGAGGTAATGTAATAGTTTGGGGGGGGGGGGTTCTGCTGAGGTGACATGAGATATTTGTAAAATAGATCGAATGATGGACCAGCGCAAATACATCAGACATAATCCGTTCTAGTATGTAGAGTGGTTTACATATTACTGGTAAAGAATTCTACTACCAAGAAGATAATGACCCGAAACACTCATCCAACATATGAAAAAGTACTTAGCCATAAAAAAGCTACTGTAGTTATTCAAATGATGCAATGACCCTTACGGAGCATCGATCTCAACCCAACTGAGCAGATCTGGGATTTTATAGAACAAAACTTGACAAACTGAATGTAACTTCCAAAGCAAATTCATGAGTGTGTGTTAGAGACATTTATAGAAAAATATCAAAGGATACTTTTATTGAATTTGTTGTATCATTGCCTGACAGACTGTCTGCAGTTTATAAAGGAAAAGGAGAATAACCAGTGTATTAACTGTTTTCAGAACTCAAGCACTTCCACTGAGTTTCTGTTATACTTAATATGAAAATTAATAAATTTTTGATATTTTACCTGTGATTTACATTCCTTTGTTCTTTGAAAGTAGCCTGAAATTACAATTTTAACTTTGTCCTAACACTTTTGCACAGTACGGTATGTACACAATTTCTCTATGGGTACTATATAAATATATATATATATATAAATCCTATATATGATATAGAATTAAAATACATTCAGTGGCCACTATATTAGGTATACTTATCTGGTACCGTGTAGAACCTCTTTTGTCTCCAGAATAGTTTTAATTTTTCGGAGCATACATTCAACAGTGCTGGAAACATTCTCTAGGGACTTTGGTCCATACTGACTCGATAACATCACGCAGTTTCTGTATATTTGTCGGTCTCACATTCATGCTGCTGTTTTACCTCATCCCAAAGGTGATCTATTGGATTGAGAACTGGGGACTGTGTGGGCCATTGGAGTATACTGAAGTTACTGTCATGTTCGTACAATCAACTTGAGATAATGCGTGCTTTGTGACATGAAGCTTTATCCTTATGGAACTAGCCATTAGAAAACGGGTATACTGTGGTCATGGTCAGCAACAATGCTCAGGTGCACTGTGGTGCAATGATGCTCAATTGGTATTAAGAGGCCAAGAAAACATTTCCCGCACTAATAAACTACCACCAGTAGCTTGTACCACTGATACAAGAGAGGATGGATCCATGGATTTATGCTGTTTACGCCAAATTCTGTCCCTACCCTCTGCATGTCGCAGCATAAATCGATATACGTCAGGCTAGGCGACGTTTTTCCAATCTCCAGTCAATGAGTTTGGTGATAATGTGCCCACTATAGTCTCATAGTCCTGCTCTTAGCTGACAGGAACCCTCCGTGGTCTTCTGCTGCTGTTGTCCGTGTGCTTCAAGGTTTGAAAAAACACATTACGTATCAGACCAAGTATTTAATGATTACACACACACATTACGTATCAGACGAAGTATTTAATGATTACACACACACATTACGTATCAGACCAAGTATTTAATGATTACAAAAACACATTACGTATCAGACCAAGTATTTAATGATTACACACACACATTACGTATCAGACGAAGTATTTAATGATTACACACACACATTACGTATCAGACGAAGTATTTAATGATTACACACACACATTACGTATCAGACGAAGTATTTAATGATTACACACACACATTACGTATCAGACCAAGTATTTAATGATTACACACACACATTACGTATCAGACGAAGTATTTAATGATTACACACACATTACGTATCAGACGAAGTATTTAATGATTACACACACACATTACGTATCAGACGAAGTATTTAATGATTACACACACACATTACGTATCAGACGAAGTATTTAATGATTACACACACACATTACGTATCAGACCAAGTATTTAATGATTACACACACACATTACGTATCACACCAAGTATTTATTGATTACACACACACACATATATATTACAGATTTATTTTCAATTTCACAAATGATTTGCCAGCTGATTCAGGCATGACCTCTAACATTGTGAACCTGACGATGACCGAAGAAGGTCGAAACGTTGTTCGCTCTTCTATTTGAAATATTTTCTCAACCCAAAAGAGCCGTTTTTGCATATAAAATTCTCAACAAGTGGGTTTCTCGACATCACTGATTATTCACATACATTACTTATTTTAGGTTACTTTATTAATGAATGAAAAGGACTTTGAAACCTCATTAATATTGCATATAAATCACTTTTACAAGAGACTTAACTATATTTCTCGGATTTGTCAGTTCAAGCTGGACTGATGAGCCTTCAACTGGGGAAACTGCAGTCCACAATAGAGGTTGTTCCCAAACGTAGTAAACATTAGGCCTGTATGTCACAGATCCTTCTTTCATTTTTAATTGTGGTGAAAATGATAAGGATCTGCAACATATGTATGTATTCATTGGGTTTTAGATGCTAATGAGTGTTGATTCTAGTGGTTTTCATAAATATTCAGATATTTGATGAAGTTTTGATAGCTTTATTACTGATAAAACTTGGAATATAGAAGCTAGTGGAAATTTAAATGTCTTATCTGTTGGTAAACTGGAGTGTTTGATGATATAATGGTTATTTTGATTTTGATACAAATTGGAATACATATATATCATCATCATCATCTGCCACTCAATTCTGTTAAGGAACATAGGGCAGCAATCATTTGCGGTTTCTTGAACAGGTATTTAAGTGAGTCGGTTGTTAGCCCACTACACCTAGCCGTCCCTAATTTAGCAGTGTAAGACTAGAGGGAAGGCGGCTAATCATCACCACCCACCGCCAACTCTTGGGTTACTCTTTTAACAACGAATAATGGGATTGACCGTTACATTTTAACGCCCCCACGGCTGGAAGGGCGCCATGTTTGGCGCGACGCGGATACGAATCCGCGATCCTCAGATTACAAGTCGCATGCCTTAACGCGCTCAGCCATGCTGGGCCTATATATGTATACATATATATATATATACTCTTCAGAAAAAGAATCGCAAAAGGGATAATTTTTTATTTTAAAGATATACTTCAGTTGACGGGAATGCGTTGTTGTTGTTTTGAATTAAGCACAAAGCTACACAATGGACTATCTGTGCTCTGCCCACCACGGGTATCGAAACCCGGATTTTAGCGCTGAGCCACTGGGGGGGGGCTTTATTTTAAAGAGAAATACATGTAATAACGTTACAAGCTCAGAGTATGTGATGTTACATGTGTTAAGGCATTGATTGGCAAACCAAAACGACAATAAAAGTTGTGCACTTTGAAAACGGAGGAAAACATCGGATTTTTTGCCAAAACGCATTCGTGTCCAATAAATTTATTTGAGAAATCTGTATGCTCTGCAAGTACAACATGTGCAAAATCCCTATAAAAGTGACGGGTTCTTGGTTTCCATAGCTCAGTGTTAAGTCACCGACACGCAATACACTTACGCCAAGACTGACTGAAGCACAACGCAACAACGCCATTGGTTGATGGGAGGCAGGCGAATCTCGATCAGATGTTGCCAGAGCTGTGAATGTCCACTCAAGCACCGTCACAAGGCTATGGAATCGTCACCAACAACATTGATCAACTCGTGACCGTCCACGATCTGGCAGACGTCGATTGACCACGCCCGCACAAGATCGCTACATCCAGTTAGTCACCTTCGGGATAGGACCACCACTGCGATGTCTATTGCCTCAACCTTACCAGGGCTGCGTAGGATTTCCGATCAGACCGTACGCAACCGTCGACGAGATTCTTAGGCCCCATGTGCAACCCATCATAGTGAACGTCAATGACGTTTTTCAACATTACAACGCCCGTCCTCACACAGCCCGACTCACCACTGTCTTATTGAGATACCACAACATCAACGTTCTTCCCTGGCCCTCCAGATCAACAGATTTAAACCCCATCAAACATTTTTGGGACGAGATGAACCGAAGTCTGCGATGGCGACAACCTCAACTGCAGACTCTACCTCAGCTTGCAGCAGCTTTGCAGGCTGAGTGGACAGCCATTTCACAGGATGTGATTCGTCATCTCATTGCTTCCATGGGCAGGAGATGCCATGCAGTTATTGATACTCACGGGGAGCATATTCGTTATTGACGGTGAGTGACGTTAATCTTCAACTGGTGAGCGTGGACTTTGCCTTTGCAGACTTTGGATGTTCAGCAGTGAATGTGCAAAGTTTCACACATGTCATACAGAACAACCCGGAATAAACTTGTTAACAATGTGTCTCAAATTTTGCCTTTTGCATTTCTTTTTTTAAAGACTATATATATAAGCAATGCATGGTATTGTCTGGTTAATATTGCTAAATTGTTGATGTAAAACTAATGATAGATGTTTTATGTTCAACCTAGTTGTATTGGACTATAAAATTTGACAAGATGGTGGTTGTTAAGTTATATTTGCTGTATTATTGATAAAACTTACGATAGAAAAACTGATGAGATGTTTATTGTCATATTGTTAGTTGCTCTGATAAAGCATGCAATGCAAAATTTGATGAAACAATTATTTTTGTATTGTTAATGTTTTTCTGTGGTCGACGGAGCTCATGCTATAGACGTCGACGAATTAAAGGTGTGCTCCATTGTTATCAGACTTCTGAAATGTCTTTCAAACACCACTATGTAAGAATACAAATACAAAAATATGTTACTTTCCATTTTCTTTCCATATTTCCAACAAATTGAAGTAAATCCTCCCTCGTAATGGTGCATTAATTAAAAATCGTCTTTCAATTTTGAAACGTTTTCATTCAAATTTTTCACGATCAATTCATTTCAGTTGCGCTTTAGCTGTTCACAAAAAGAAACACAAAATTACTGGAAGAGATCGTAAGATGTAAGCAATAATATCTAATTTATATTTCGAGAAGAAAACTTTGATTATTGACTTCATTGCGTAATATTTTATGTGATAAAGCAGGTTTTATTCTTTAATGAGAAATTTGGAGTATACATCTCAGTTTGTTGGAAAAATCAACAACGTATTTTCAAATCACATATTTTCCTGAACCCACTAAACGTTCTCATAAATTTACGTTTCAAACATTCAAGTCACTTACGAAGGACATCGAAATAAATATGATTTGTTGCATGAATTTGTTTTTGTTTGTTTGTTTTGGAATTTCGCACAAAGCTACTCGAGGGCTATCTGTGCTAGCCGTCCCTAATTTACCAGTGTAAGACTAGAGGGAAAGCAGCTAGTCATCACTACCCACCGCCAACTCTTGGGCTACTCTTTTACCAACGAATAGTGGGATTGATCGTCACATTATACACCCCCACGGCTGGGAGGGCGAGCATGTTTAGCGCGACGCGGGCGCGAACCCGCGAATTACGAGCGCATGCCTTAACGCGCTCGGCCATGCTTGTTGCATGAAATAGAAGAAAACTTTCCTTCTCATGCTTACAAACAAAAACCTTTAAATGGTATGAAATATCTGTAGAAACTAAAAATAAATATCTTTTAAATAATAAGTAAAAATTAAGAGATAAAGTAATGAGAAAAAAATGTTTTTTTAAACATACATTTCTATTGGTTGGGGCGGCTCGGCATGACCAACCGTGTTAAGGCGTGCGATTCGTAATCTGAGGGTTGCGTGTTCGTATCCCCGTCGCGCCAAACATGCTCACCTTTTCAGCCATGGAGGCTTTATAAGGTGACGGTCAATCCCACTATTCGTTGGTAAAGGAGTAGCCCAAGAGTTGGCGGTGGGTGGTGATGACAAGCTGCCTTCCCTCTAGTCTTACACTGCTAAATTAGGGACGGAAAGCACAGATAGCCCTCACGTAGCTTTGTGCGAAATTCAAAAAACAATCTATTGGTTGGGTATATTGTTTGACGTCACTGGCAAGCAAGCCACGCTATTAGTGACGAAACATTGTGATTGATAAACACTTTTTCTTTAAACTTACCTTTTGTGGTAATAGAAAACTGATAAAACGTCAGAGCTCAAGGAGTTTATAGATAAATCTTTCATTTTTAAACTGTGCTTAAAATGGAACATTATGTAGTTCAGGTACATAAATAAACATGGAAATAATATTCCACATCCAGATCTTGTAATGGAAAATCTTAATATCATTCTTCAAGTTACAAAAAGCAAGTGATTGTATGTAGTGGGTTTCGTGATCTTATAAGAATTCTTCAGCGTCAGGTAAAACCTTTCTATTAAAAACTGCTATAACATTAACAATGACTTTACTTACGCTAAACATTCCCACTGAAAGCGTATAATACGTTTTCTATTACCAAATGCTTTATGACGTATGTGTAAAAAATGATCTAAGATAGTTTTTAAAAAGATACTATTAAAAAGATAAATAATGTAGATTATTTATGAAAGGAAATTTTCATATTACAAATGAATATGTTTAGTTAGCAATAAAAAAAAGACTTTTTGGGCTGGATCTTTTCATTTATTACTTTAAAGTACATAAACAAATATATACTTGTGTTTGAAATAAAACAAGTCTTTATGACGAAACTTCCTTTCGGTTCTGGTTTATATTCCTAGCATCATATATTCAATTTTATATTATGTGAAATATTGTTTTTAAATTATGAAAATGTTTAACTATGTTCATTTGTTCTTTGCATTAGATTAAACGGATTTCCAAATATAATATCGAAAAACTATTGATTTTCAATGAAAGTTAATTTTCACGTTTTCGCTAAGATACTTATACATGTATATTTTGTGTACAATTTGAATGTTGATCTTGGATAGTGTAATAAGGATTCCTTTAGAGACGTATGTTTGTATTATTATGATATTTCGACTTTCAGAGCGTGACTTGATCTAGTAGGCAACGTGTAGGGCTGCGGATCGAAGATCCGGGGTTCAAGACGTGATTCACCTCAGTTTGCTCCACATTTCAAATTATGGTGCTATTATCAATGTATTAGTGAAACTTATTATCCGGTTCAAATGGCCATACAAAACTCTTCTAGGTTGCGGGTGCTATTAATTTAAATTCTTTCCCTCTGTTAATTCAAAATTATGGATAGCTGGAGCTGAACTCAGTGTTTCTGATCCAGCCGTTTAGCTCATTTGTGCAAAAATGTCATTCAGGTTGAAAATTCCATTTACGTCGGACTACTACTACTAACTAAACCTTATGCCATTTTTAACTCATTTCATGCTTTGAAATGACTTGTGACAACATGTCAAGATCTATTTAGAGACCTGCTTCTAAAGAACCAATGTTCAACTGGATTTCAAATTATCAACAAAAATAAAGATACCGATTTTTTTTTCAGTTGACTGCTTTATTTTAAACCACTCAGATGTTTTTATAACTTAGCAATTAATGAATAATTTCTGAAGATGTTACATTTCATTATAATTGCTTCTAGGAGCAGGATGTAATTTATTAGTTCGATATTTATTGACTTCGAAAATATCACTTCAATCCGAGATGTAAAATTACATAATCTATTCTAGTTATTGTTATGTTTCAAACTTTCAATTTTCAGAACGTAATCTTGTTACGTTCTTGTCACACAACTATTTACGCTTCATACACATTTTCCAGTTAATTTGATATTTAAAGATGACTGAACATTTTGTTGAAGTTTGTAATTAAATATTGATCTCTTACGCAGGCCAATGTTAAATTATTTTGAAATTTTGACCCCAGCTGTCTAAGTTATTTAAGGGCATTTCAATCGGATAATATTAAATATACCTTATTCAAAGAATTAAATAAAAACACACAATGGAGAAAAAGTCCAGTAAAATATATTGTGTGCTTAAACTTACATGAAAAATAACAATAAATTGAAAAATTAGCTCAATTGTGAGAGTTATTGTAATATCACAACGGAATCATTCAAGGCCTTACTGGAATGTTATCGTATTACTGGAGTCGGGTGTTGCATAGTGATTAACGTCTCACGATTGTTAATTAGAGGATTTGATTCATTGCCTGATTCCGCGTAATGCTCTCTACACTTGCAGACCTTGGCTTTGAGATAACATTTACGGTCGAGCCTAAATATTCAGTTAAGTATAGAAACGTTTAATCCATGTGACAATAGGGTCAAATTCTTTCTACGTTGATTGTAAGATGGCTTTTAGTGGGTTTCTGATTAGAGAAACCTAACATGACAGAGATCAAACGTGTATAGATCAAGTTTTCAGAGTTTCATATGAAAAACAAAACAAAAACTAAATTTATATACTGTGAAACTGTTATTTCATTGGCCTTCCTCATGAAAGCGTATAATGCATTTTCTGTTATGAATTGTTTTATGCAGTGTATGTGTAAAGAAGTTTTCTAAAAGAGTTTTTTTAAAAAATACTAATCCAATGATACATCATTTGTAAAATGGAACCTGACTACGTGGTAAGCTAAGAGTATCCAACATTTGAAGAACACAGATCAATGTTCTATCGAAAAATGTAGTATGTATCTCTAAAATAATAACAAAACTTCATTACGTTTGTAAATCGTAGTTTGCTAATTACGTTTTTCAAAATTTATTTTGTTCAATATACAATAATACAAAAGTGCCGTTGGCGAAGTATGGTCTAATGGTTAACATACCGGGATACTCTTTGGAAGATGCAAGGTTCATCCCACATCTTTGTTGAACACTCTCCGAAGATTCAATTGTGGTTGTGTTATAAGAGTGAAAGTAATTTACATTATTTCATTCAGACCGTATAATGTTCTTATGACGACAGGTGCTGATGATTGCCTGCTTTCCACGTTGTCAACAATTTCAAAGTAGGAAAAGCGATGTTTGAGTAGGAATGTTTAAAACTTCCCAATTACTGAGATTGTTGTTTTGAATTAAGCCCAAAGCTACACGATGGGCTATCTGTGCTCTGCCCACCACGGGTATCGAAACCCGGATTTTAGCGTGTAAGTCCGCAGACATACCGCTGAGCCACTGGGGGGCCAATTACTGAGAACAGTATAGGGAAACATAAAAATGAAATTAAGTGATACATGAAAAGACGTTGACTAAACTTTACACTAGGAGAGATGCCATCGTCTCAAATTGTGGAGAAATAACTATACGATATGGTAGATAAAAAAAGCCTTCGATGACTCAAGGACCTTCAATAACCGCATGACATTTAGCCAAGAATAATAATAACAGAGTTTAACTAATATTTCTCGATTCAATAAAACAGATTTTCCACCGTGCAATAGAGGAATCTTAACAAGTTTAACTCAATAAAGTAATATATAATTGGTAATGTAGAAAATACATCGGAAGACATTTTTCTATCTAGATTGACAATATGTCGACAAGGCTAACAAGCTGTATGATATAAGCTGTTGATAGCTGTATAGCATATACACAACACTATTGATAAAACGGCATGTTGAAAAACCTAATGATATAGATCACGAGTATGTTTCTTGTTAAGCTGTAATGTGTCCACCATCGGTATTGAAACCCGGCTTTTCATGTGACAAGCCTTCACTTACCGTTGTGTCAGTGCAGCAACCGCCACGAGACATTTATTAATTTACTTTAATTCCAAAAGTAACAGATACAATCTTTAGTTTTCTTCCCCCCAATAAAAATATAACTTTAAAAATACGTATCAGAGATCAAAACTTAGTGTTTTTCTCATCACAAGCTATCTTATCTTTCATTATCTATAAGAAACTGTGGAAAAGAAAACATAAGCAGCCCAGAAATGTAAAATACGAGCAACATCTTCACATTAACTAAAAATAGTTTTTGAACAATAAACTTTTAAAAATGTAATCCACAGAAGTATTTTTGCCGTGAAATAAATTATTGGAACACAGTGGAATAATTTAGAACAACCGTCTCCCGCTTGGACAGCAGTAAGTATACGGATTTACAACGCTAAAATCAGGGGTTCCATTCTCCTCGACGGACACAGTAAATAGCTTAATGTGGCTTTGCTATAAAAACCTACACAAAGAAAAACTCAGTTAGAAGAACCTCTATATGACAGTTGTAAATATTACGTTCTTGTTTTTACTACTAGTTTCTTACACTCCTAGAAAGGAACCGTTATTACGGAATACAAAAAAATTGTATCATAGTGAATTTTATGACGGTGTTATTTAATTAATCCAGTATCTACAGAAGCCTTGAATTGCGTCACCTTAGCAATATGAATAAACTTACATCATGCTATCTTTTGTACGTTACAAAGTACTCACATATTATGGCTTGAGCGCTTTTTTAAAATAAGAATCAGATAAACAAAAAATGGTAAAATTACAGAAATGATTAAACAATATACAAATGGTTGGATCTTTTTTGTGCATTTATGTTAAAAAACGTATTTTTGATGCAGACTCTATTTTTATGCATGCATTTATACATTTTATATACAAGTTGTCTTTCTATATCTAAATAAGAATAATCGTGTTAATCCATCAAGAAATTCGTGTTTCTTAATCAATTTAAAGAATTCATTAACACAAGTGTAATTTAAAGTGACGTTTTTCTTCTCATACGATTTTATTTATCGAAATATGTTTAATACCTTGCAAGCTCAAGTTCAAATACCCATCATGCCAAACATGCTCGCCCTTTCAGCCGTTGGAGCGTTATATTATTCCGATCAAACCCACTATTCATTGGTGAAAGAGTAGTCCAAGAGTTGACGGTGGGTGGTGATGACTAGCTGCGTTCCCTCTAGTCTTACACTGCTAAACTAGGGACGGCTGGCACAGATAGCTTTAGTGCAGCTTTGTGAAAAATTTAATACCAATCCAGTAATTTATAAAAAAACAGAAGCAAAAGTGATTCATGAAGTTGTGGTAAAATATGTTTTATTCTTTGCCTCTATCATCATTACATATTTAACAAAAAATTAGAGCTTTAATATTAATAAAATTCAAACAATAAATAACGCTGAGAATATATTATCATTTACACATCGTTAACGGCACTATATTAAAAACACTTAGTCGTAAGTGGACACAAAAACAACGTATGATTATCATACTTATTTAAAACACGTCTTTTTGATAATAAAGTTATACCAATTAATAATTTAAAGGCCTGGCATGGCCACGTGGGTTAAGGCGTTCGACTCGTAATATGTGGTCGCAGGATCGAATCCCCGTCGCAACCAAACATGCTCGTACTTTCAGCTGTGGGGCCGTTATAATGTGACTGTCAATCCCACTTTTCGTTGATAAAAGAGTTAACGGTGGTGGTGATGACTAGCTCCCTTCCCTCTAGTCTTACACTACTAAATTAGGGACGGCTAGCGCAGATAGCCCTTTAGTTGCTTTGCTCGAAATTCAAACAATAATATAAAACTAAATTGACATGACAAAAAATAAACTTCATTATGTTTCAAACTACATTCTATACATTCATAAGACATTCTAAGCTTTGAGAAAGAAAGAAGACCCACCAGAGTATATCTCAATTTTTAAATTAGAATTCGATACTTGATAAAGAGTTAGACTTTACATTCGTGTGGTTCATTTTCTACAACACTGACGCTCCTAATATCCACAGTTTAATTTTATAGTTTGTCATTAAGACCCTGAACATTATTATTATCTAGAAATATTTAGCTCTCCACGTTCATAAAATACTGCCACAGTTTAAAACAGGTCAGCGAGGTCAGGTGTGGCACACGCAGATATGATAACAGCGTTTCCTATTTGGTATGCAAGCCTTTGTAGTTCTGTTATTTTGGTATAAACTGTGCAGACTGAATTAATGTGCTTCTGATATTGGGTGGATAATAAAATCTTTCAACGTTAAAAGGAGTTTGAAGCTCCCAACCCTCACGCCCTTTTATTGATTTAATACACCATATAATGTTGTGTCTGAAGTATTGAAAATATTCGGTTACACTGTTTTAATATGTAATATTTTAGGATACTTATTTCGAGAACCAGATCTTGGAAATATTACACAAGTTCTGGTGAGTTGTTTCGAAAGGGAAAACTTACAAATAAACGCGTTAACTCATAGAAAAGAAACATATATTTTCGTTTTTAATAACGTTTACAGATCCTTATAAACAATAAAGTGCTCGGCAAGCTCACTTTTCAGCCACGGTAGCGTTATAATGTGATGATCAATCCTACTATTCATTGGTAAAAGAGTAGCCTAAGAGTTCGCGGTGGGTGGTGATGACTAGGTGCTATCTATCTAGCCTTACTTTGTTAAATTAGGGACGGCTAGCGCAGATAGCCCTCGTGTAGCTTTGCGCGAAATTAAAAAACAAACAAGCTAACTAAGCAATAAGTGTATATAGAGGTATATTTTAACAACTCTAATTGGTTTGATATGTTGTGGACATTCAGGTAGACTAAAGGGAAGATATGTAGTCAACAACAATTCGTGGGCTAACCCACTGGAACAGTTGTCTTGATATTCATTAGTAAAACGCACCCTCGATCCTAAAGTAATAAGTGCGATTTCGCAGAAACGGGACACGAATATTGAACTTTCGGGTTTACAATCTGGTACGCTATGTTACACGCTGCCCACTCTCTAATTGAAAATAAAACTCGGTGCTTGAAACTGTTTGGATTTGTTTGGGAAAATACATCGGAATGAAGGTGCAAGACGCGTGTTAACAAACGTGTAGATTTCTTTGGAAATTCCTGTGTGTTAGGCCACTTCAGTTTGTTCACATTCTCCTTTTTAAACATATGAAAGATTTTCTTTTAACCTAAAGCATTCATATGGTGAATTTAAACTAATAATGACGCTAAGGTTATAGTTTAAAAGTTACAAATCCTCATTATTGTACATTTATAGAATGAATTGTTTCTACTCTCTCAACTAAAAACTCAACTGTTTTATCCATTGTTTTTATACGTAAGTTGCAAGATAGTTTGTAGCAACAGGAACGCTGCTACCAGAAAACAGAAGCTTTTCCTTTCGTTTGAAATGATAATTTGTCTCACGAAATATTTATTATTTTCCACATTTCAATCTGAACTATATTTGTACCTATATGCAGGTTGGATGTTTATTAATAGCTTCACAATAAAAGTAAATTTCTAATAATACCGATAGACGTTCTTGCTTGTCTCTTCGTACAATGTTACTAGTCAATCAAGTGGCACGTCTAACTGTAGTATTGGCTCAGCTTTCTATGACGCCATTTTTCACGCTGGAGGTATAATATTTTCTTTAAATTACTCCAACAGTGTGTCTGTTTACAACAGTCAGCATGTGTGTGTAATATCGTATATCTACAACACCGAACAGGATAAGAAACCGAAACAAAAACAAATTAAACAAAAAAATCGATGCATTAACTGAAAAGATCCCAGAGTACAAGCTACAATGTGGAGTTGTAAAATGTATCCTAGGTTTTGGAGGTGATTGAGGAAGTAGGACCCACACTGAAGTAGGGATACACTATCTAACAGTCTCAACCTCCACTCGTCAGTATCACATAAGGAATAAAGACTAGTAATCGATGTAGAATTAGAAATAGAAATAAGGAGAGCGAGATGTGGGAGTTCACAATCTGCCACATCTATATCACCCGTCACTGCCCGCAGACATACTCAGCTCTTGGGCTATCTGTATCAATAAAAAGTTAAATTGCCATCATATTATAACGTCCTCAAATCTGAAAGGGCAAATGAGTTCCCCACCCGAAGATTGCGAGTTAAGCTTCTTAAGTATCAGGATATGTCAAACTGAAAGTACTGCAGAACAAATTTCTATAGATCTCTGTGACGCTTCTTCTTTACTATATGCAAATAAATCTGGTAAAATTCTTTCAGTTTGAGAGGTGAGGTGGCATCTGTAACTGATTGAACAAATTTCTCGTATTCAAATACCAAAAGTTTAACACAATTGACGTCGTCTCGCTGGAAGCCACCAAGAATTTAAATGGAGGAATTTTTTCTGAATTTCCAGACACCAGATAATCAGTGGACATTAAAAAAATTCAACATCAAGTTCAATACCAAATAAGGTAATATAACTCGATAATGATATTTTGCTAGTGAGTATGGCTTAAGTTTTAAGATGTGTTTTCAATGTAATCTTCTAGAGCGAAGTTCTGAGTGCACGATATTAATATTGTTTATTATTTCAGTTGTCCTAGAATACGAGTTCAACTTCCCTCATATTTCATTTCAGTTGTTGTAAAATGTGGGTTCAACTACCCCCATATTTCATTCTTTAATTTATAAATTAACCCTTTCTTGAGATCCAAAAATGTTGCAGTTCTTCGAATTTTCAGTTTGCAGGTATTTGGAGGCCACATAATATAGTTTCCAAGTTCTTCCATAACGAGCAGACACAAGTAGAATTTAATACGAAATATATTTCACAAATAAATTTTCAATTTATACAATAAAATTTAATGTTGTGTCCGCAAAGGTAATTGTGCTAAAAATACAGCAAAATGTTCTGCTCTGTCTGACGAACGTATTGACTCCATTCTGCCAGTTCCTTTGGGTTGAAGCTGCTGTTGCACATTTTCAAACATATCATTTCACTTTAGGCGGTTTTCAGTTAATGAAAACAGTTTAAATTAATTTCTTGTTATTTTGTTTTTCGTAGCTGTCTTGCTTTCTCATAGCAACATCACATCTGGCTATCAGTTGAGTTTATCGTGGGATTCGAGCCACTGATTTTAGCGTTGTAAATCGCGAGACTCACCGCTGTACTAGCGGGGAAATCGTAGATGTGTCCATCACAAATGAATTTAAACAGTGTACCAAACAAGGTATGTTTTTATTAGTCTTTCACGCATGTCATGTAGTGCGGTGTAATGACCAGACGTCTTCGGACAGTCACCACAGGCCTAACGACGCAGGTTATCAAAGGAATGGTCATACTATTTAAAAGAATAATGCAGCTGCCAGAACGTTCATGCTGTTTTCATATCAGTACAGAGTACCATATTTAGTAAATATTCAAATACTTTCACATTTTCACTAACTTATTCAATAATAAAAGTGTTGGTCTTGTTTGCTGATCAATTTCAGATGTTTTGTATCCCTTTTTAAACGAAAACAATGTCATGTTTGATGCGAAGAAATAATCCGTGTGCTTGTTGAACTTGCACACAAGGTTATTGAGAATTATCTGAGCTAATCGTTCATGATTTTGAAGTGAAATACTGGAGGGAAGGTAACTAATCAGCACCAGTCATCACTAACTCTTATGCTGAAGTTTAACGACAAATATAGCACGTTCTACTACGGTTTCGACCCCGCAACATGCAGATTGTGAATCGAGATTACTGCTCACAAGTTCTCCGCTGGTACAGAGGTAACTCTAAGAATTTACAAGACTAAACTCACGGGTTCGATTCCCCAAATCTATGGAAGGCTCGAAAAAGTAGTACACACAGAGGTTGAATACGTTCGTTATTTTAAAATGATTCTGGAGCCTTACTAAATTATGAAATTCCATGTCGCCATATTATATCACAATTTATATGACGACTATTCAGCGAAGTTTCGATTACAAAAATATCAACTGTAAAGTTGTCATGTCCAAAGCACAACTCATTCTATAATGCTTTCCATAATCTATTAACTGTAGGAGGACGACAGCCCGCTTTAAATGTCTAAAAATACAGAGATCAACAAGCTTTGGTTTTACCGACTATGTATCAGCATAAAACCTGTTTCATTCTCAATCTGCTTAAGACACGCATCAGTTGAATATTTATTTTGTAGAATCAACATGTGCACGAGTGTCTTGTATTACTTTTACAGATTGAGATCCATTTTGATTAAATTGTGTGCTGTTGACGGGAACTCAAGGATAACCTGTTTGTGGATTCTCAACTGTAACAATGCTCTGCACAATAATTATTACTGCTGAGATATTATTCCTTGTAAGTCCCTGTTTCTACGGTCCTGGGCCCCATAGTTGATCCATATTACCTTTTTCCTGTGCTATAAAATAGAAGAAATATCCATGTCTTAGGAATTCTAAATACCTGATTTAAGCACATCTTTATGATTTGCGTGTAAAATAGTTTGTGTCAAGAAAGCGTTGCTAAAAGCGATCGATTTTCGGCGGCGTCACATTACCTACCAACGTCAAACTATGACAGAATGTAATTCCGATATATGCCGTTCCACTGTGGCTGTTGCGTGACTTCTGAAAGTACCACAGACTGACCGATCAACTATCCTATATTCGAAAACCAGAAGTTCAACAGGACAGATGTCGCCAGCAAGGCTTTCTTTTTTTTTTAAATTTCGCTTAAAGCTACATGAGAGCTATTTTCCCTAGTCATCCTTAATTTTGCAGTGTAAGACTAGAGGGAAGGCAGCTAGTCATCACCACCCACCGCCAACTCTTGGGCTACTCTTTTACCAACGAATAGTGGGATTGACCGTCACATTATACACCTCCACGCGCTCGGCCATGCCAGGCCATACACAGAGAATCATAGATTTATAATGTTAGTTTGTTTATTTTAGCAACGTATTACATAATGGGCTAGCTGCTCGGTGACTTTCGCGGAGATCGAGCCCTGAATTTTAGCACTTTACATTTTAATTATTAACGTTGAGCCATCGGGGGAATATTGGTAGAAACTCTTATGCACTGAATTTCTTATGGTGGATTTTAGCATATTAATAAAGATATTTGTACTCTTATGCAATAATATTAGCGGTACAACAATCTTCCGTATATTGTCCGACATTCAGACGGGTTGCATTGGATCCAGGTGTGGTGTATTTGACAATGAACTTGTATGACATTCCTTATCAAGCCATCATTTCTCGGATGGCAGAGACGTAAGATTGTACCTTGGCGGGTCAGCACTAAGTTTACTAAATTACAACATTAAAATTCAGGATTATATTTTCCAAGTCCAATGTTGTCTGTAACAACTTCAGCTTTAGGATGGAGATACCACTATTTTCCCTTCGCAATGGTCCAAGTAATTTATTGAACTTCGGACACTATATATATTGTAAACATGATGTTGTATCGTAATATCCTTAACAATAGGACACTATATATTACTAGAGGAATGTATCATAGTAACCAAAACAAAGCAAAATAAAGTAAATAACAAAGAACTCAACATGAAAGAGCAAACAAAATAACTAGATGAGGATCGTACAGTAGTTCAGAAAATAAAAAATGTCTACAAATGACTTTTATTGGATTTTTTCTTACTGTATCACGTGTTATCTATTGATCATTATCTGATTTATCAATGGTAAATGCTTGTTTGTTTGTTTGTTTTGAATTTCGCGCAAAACTACTTAAGGGCTATCTGCGCTAGCCACCCGTAATTTAGTAGTGTAAAACTAGAGGGAAGGCAGCTAGTCATCACCATCCACAGTCAACTCTTGGGCTACTCTACCAATGAATAGTAAGATTCATCGTCACATTATAATGCTCCCATGGCTGAAAGGGCCAGCATATTCTGTGCGAAGGAAATTCGAACCAGCGACCCTCTGATTACGAGTCGAACGCCTTAACCTACCTGGCCATGCCGGGCCACGGGAAGCGGAACTCCAGCTTAAAAAATGCAAAAACAAAAACAAGTACAGGGATCCTAATATTTTATACGACTTGTTTTAAGTGCAAATAATGAGAATCCTCAAAAGTGATAGCTTATTATTATTTAGTTGTTTTAAGTATAGGTTCTGAAGGTAATGTACCTGACACAGAAACTCAGTGTGAACCATGAAACAAAATACTGCCTGAAATCTACATTTGGTTAACGAATGATGCCTGTGTTGCATAATGTGATGTTCAGGTTTAAAATGCCAAATACCAAAAACTGTCTGCACCATCTGAAATTGCGTGATGAATTATTCTCTATATATTTCTTGGCTCTTGGCGAATCGTTTGTTATTCTGGTGGATAACCACCAACCAGTGGAATTCATGTGCCTCTGTGTTAACAAGGACTAAACTAGGAACTATAGTTCAGTATTTTCGTTTCTTTCGTTCAAGTGCACATGAAAAACAGTAAAAATAACATGATTTTGCAGTCAAAACCAAATTTATATATTTATATTCTTTCGATTAGATGGATATCTTCAATCAATTTTTGTTTTCTTCACTAAACTTAATGGCAGAGATGAATAAGTAGTTTCTTTGTAGTTAAGCACAAAGCTATACAATGGGCTGTCTGTGTTGTGCCCACCACGGATTTTTATCGTTGTAAGCCCACAGCCATATCACTGAGCCACTGGTGGACAAGATAGAGAATATCTCATTAAAGTGAAGATCAAAATCACGAACCTTATGAAAATAATCTTTACCACTCGAGGACTCATTTATACGCCCCTCCCCCATCGGTGAATCAATGGTAAATCTATGAACTTGCAATGCAAAGCTCCAGGGTTCGATACTCCGCGGTGGACAGACTTCAGATAGTCCATTGTGTTGCTTTACACTAAGAAAACAGTAATAACGTTTAAAACGAATATGTATTTACCTCACATTACATTTTTAATGGTAAGCCGTAAAGAGAGAGAAATTTATAGATAAAGATAAATGAGCAGAACCCCAAAATCTGGAAACTTTCCATTTTAAATATAAGGCGAAATTCTATTCGATAAAAACGTTTAGTCACGTGACAAAACTTCTAATAAAGGACATATATTATATAAATATTAATTTCACAAACCTGATTGTCTATTTGCGCTGAAGCCTCTAGAATATCTCCTTTGAGGCAACATTACCCAGGTCGATTTGATGTCGCAGAGAGTTTGTGTGTCCCTTGTGATGAATTAAACAGAGCCGTGTTCAATACAAAGTAAAATGATTTTGCATTAAGTATGTTCTAGAACAGTGGGATGCTGTATGATATTTATGGGCCACATAAGAGATGTAATCACCATTTTACTGGACATTCCTGCACGAATAATGGAAAACCGTAACACCGCTGATGGTGCTCTTAATTGTCGTTGAATAGAATGGAGAAAAGGAACAGCAGCACGCACGTCATCCGTATCTCATGTTTGTGTAAGCTGTCAGTTTTATTACGTCATGAATGAGAAAACACACCGTGGGTCATTTATCTTTTTTAAACATTTCCATTTTTGTACCATGGAACTTCAATTTTGTGTACTATAGTTTGCAATATTGACTTACAATATTAGAGATGCAAAAAGGAATTTTGTGCTTACAATAATGATAAGTTATAAATCTGTGTCCGTCTTGACTCAACACGAAAACATTGTGCAAAAATAAATTATTTGCAGAGCTAAAAAAACAGAACAACTTCCTTTCTTTAGGGAATTAGCATCTGTATCGATTTTAAATTAAAATAAAAATGATTGTGTCTTACATCCACAAAACACTGAAATAGTTTCTAGAGGTTTGAAAAATCACACTTTCACGGTGAACAGAGAGGAAAATTAATTATATATCTTAACAAATAAGTAAAGACAATATTTTTTCCATACAAATCGACAAGATAAACTACGTTTTATTTATTAAACCATAAGGAAGGAAAGTTTGGTTTTTATAAACCTACAAAGTAAGATAGTTATTATCTATAGAACCATGAAACTAAGAATAATTAACTTTTCAAAAACATAGAATCGTCTGTTAGTTTAACGGAAAATAAAGAACCTTTTTTTTTAAAATTTCGCTCAAAACTATTCGAGGGCGATCTGCGCTAGCCATCCCTAATTTAGCAGTGTAAGAGAGGGAAGGTCGCTAGCCATCACCACTCACCGCCAACTTTTCTGCTATTCTCTTACCAACGAATAGTGGGACTGATCGTTACTTTATAACGCCTCCACGGCTGAAAGGGCGAGCATGTTTGATGCGATCCTCAAATTACGAGTCAAACGCCTTAACCTACTTGGCCATGCCGGGCCGTAGCCATTGATATTAATTAAGCTTATAATACGTGTAATAAATATTTATCAATGAACATAGTTCTGTCATTTAAGTATTACAATACAACATTTTACTAATTTAACACAATTAATTAGGCCTATTACACAATGTAACACAAATTTTGTTCCTGGATAGTATGTGTTCTTAATTGCGTATGTTGTAAATGTACAGAAAATGGCTAATATTCCATTCAAACTTTGCTTTTGTGACCTGGATAATAAAATTTAGAAATTAACCTGTTTTCTATGTAAAAACGGGCAAATTTGCACAGTTTCATTTACATATGTATGAATAAAACAACATATAACTCAAGATTTACATGTATTTATCCTAAAGTTATATAAAAATGAACAGAAATGTTTAGAAGTGAGTAGTTTTTCGAGATGGCTCCTTTCTCTCTGGCGGAGTGGATACAGGTAGCTCAGGGCAGTGTGGCGCTGGGGCGATGGATGATGGAAGGTCCAGATACAGATAACAGATGCATTCTTGCCAGCCCGACATATGGAAGGGTCCACCATGCATAAGTAGCAATTGCTTGAGTGGTCAGTGGGTTCACGCTAAATCCTTGGAATCGCAAACTTCATGGCTTTCTTTTCCTCTCTATTCCATCCTGCAAAAGAGCAAAATAAAATTGTTATTATGTAGAACAAATTTATTTCATCCACAACTAACGTGTAAGAGGTTCAGGCAAAATATTTTATATGTGATATTTTTTTCTATACTATTGGAAATTAAAAATAAATTAAAATATATTTAAATTTTATAAGGCCTAAAATTCATATAAAATATAATATCTTATTATTGAAGCAAGCACAAATTGTCCGTCTTACCTCCAAGATATTTTTGCAGTGCTCGCAGGTACAATGAGGTACCCAAGGTTTGTTTTGATTCCCGACAGGCATGCCGAAATATGCCTTGTAGGCTTCACACATTTTAGCAGATGTTGTTACAGAGTACTTTTTTCTTTCTTGTCTCGATAGATTGGCCACAGACATAGCAGAATTTGTCTGAAGAATGCTTGCAGCCTTTTGATGCTATCTCTGATAAAATCAGATGAGTCTATGAGTTTACTAAGGCAGCTCGAACTAAATTGAAGTGGTGAGCCTCTGTATATATATTACTATGGAAAGTTCTAGAAAATTCCAAAAGGCTCTTGAAAATTTTCTTCAGTTCTATAACATTCTAGAAAATTATTGAAATTTTTTATAAGTTCTACAACATTATAGAAAGTTCTTGAAAATTCTTGTAAGTTCGAGAAAATTCTCTATCGGCTACTCAGCAGAGAATCTTCCTGGAATGTTCTGGAAAATGGGTAAATTTGAAAATTTTATAAACTAAGTCGCAAAAGCAAAGTTTGGAGAAAAAATAGGTCTTTTCCATTTACTATAGGCCTAAACAATTGGGAAATAACACTTTCTGCCCAGGAACAAGAAAAAGTAAAAATTTCGTTGCATAGTGTTATCTATTAGGTTATGTATTGTTTCGACAACAAACTTTGGTAGTCTCTGTTTGGTGACTGAATCGCTGCTGAAGGGTGATTTAAAGTATTCTAAGCTGTGAACAAAAATGTTTTTTACAGCAAGAAAATCTTGTGAAAAAAGAAACCGATAACAAACAACTATAGCTGAAACACTGACTCAGCTTCTTACGAGAAATTGATTTTATCCCAGTTAAACCCAGTCATATAGATAATAAACGTTTTACATTTACGTTTCACTACATTTGCTTAAGCTAAATAAATATTTATGCTTCGTTTACTCTTAATTTATTTAGTATAATGTATGTAGAATTAAGGTCACTTCCTAAAGCATATATGAAAACTTGTTAAGTATTGTGAAACTAACGATTCCAAAACTTAAATAGATCTGAAATATAAAGCAGGATTATAATGATGTTAAGATACAAGCAAACAATACTTGGTTCGTGAAATTATTCTTAGTTAGATTACAAAAAACAACTGAGATTGTTAATCTACTGCATAAAAACAAGTACATTTAATTTATAAAATTAATATTGTATAAATATTATTGTTCCAACATTCCAACCAGAACACCAAAAACGATAGAACACGATTACAAGTTGTTAAAATAATAGCTATTGCAGTCAATAATAAATATATTGTGTAAGTTTTGTTTTTGAATTTCGCGCAAAGCTACTCGAGGGCTATCTGCGCTAGCCGTCCCTAATATAGCAGTGTGACACTGGAGGGAAGGCAGCTAATCATCATCACCCACCGCCAGCTCTTGGGTTACTCTTTTACCAACGAATATTGAGATTGATCGCACATTATAACGGCTGAGAAGGCAAGTATGTTTGGTGCGACATGGATGCAAACCCGCGACCCTCAGATTACGAGTCGCCCGCCTTAACCACCTAGCCATGCCGGGCCAATATATTGTGAATAGTTTGATTAACACCAAAAATATCTTAATAATATTTAATGTTTATTAACAATTATACAAGCTTAAAGCTAAAGTATCCTAAATTATTTTATTCCATTATAAAAACAGATATTGGCAAATTATAAATTAACTTTGGGTATATACGAATAGATTTCAGTTTGATGAATACGTAATGATAATTATTGATTTACTATTTTTCAACGTTATTTAAACACCAGGAAGATGTTGTTGTTTTGAGTTAAGCACAAAGCTACACAATGGACTATCTGTGCTCTACCCACCACGGGTATCGAAACGCGGATTTTAGCGTGGAAGTCCGCAGACATACCGCTGAGCCACTGGGAGGTCCACCAGCAAGAACAATGAAAGATAAGCTTATTATGAGCAACAATGAACAGAACGTAAATTTGCAATTAATTATAGATATTATGAATTAAAATATCTCTAACACAAAACCAAAACTGAAACATAATTGATGTGAAAAAAATGTTGCAATCGTGGAAAGTTGTTAGGCGTTGTTGCTTATCTTTGCACTTTAACAATTTGTTTCAAGCTATACATGTTTCAGTAATGTGTTAAATTTTGAAGAATATTTATCTGAAACTGTTAATACTGTTATTTTTAAGCAAGCAAACCATTTAACTCTTGTAGACGAAACAACGTGAACTGCAAATATACTTAATAGCGTTAATATATCACATTCTTTGGACGGTATTTTAAGTCATTATGTGACAACATAATTTGTTTATTGGACACTTTAATGTATTTTCAGTGTTTCAAGGTTTTGTTCTGAAGGATAGTTGTTGAGAGTCAACTTGAGATTTACAAAGTTCTACAGCTCGATTCATCATATTTCATTTTCTTAAAACGCAACGTTATTTTAGTTTGTACCACGGAGGAATCATAACGTAATACAACTGATTCTGAGAAGAGTAATCCATCACGAACCTTTATTTTTTATACGTTATAGGAGAAACAAACACTTGATTTCACAATAATTAAGGATACTACAGCGACATTGATATATATGTAGAAAGCGACATACTGACCATTTTCAGAATCAATGAGAAGCCTGAAAATACGAAAAAGAACAACAATTATTTTTAAATTAAATAA
Source organism: Carcinoscorpius rotundicauda (assembly GCA_011833715.1). NCBI lineage: Eukaryota > Metazoa > Arthropoda > Merostomata > Xiphosura > Limulidae > Carcinoscorpius > Carcinoscorpius rotundicauda. The sequence goes on along the minus strand of CM022391.1, from coordinate 31,773,865 downwards.
TATTAATAAAATATGAATACTAAGTACTTATATTTAACAAATCGAATAATGTTTTAATTCATTAAAAAGTTAGAGGTCAACTAAAAGAAATCATATATTCGAAAACAAATGCTTTGATTAATATTACAATATTGACCTGTAATCGCTTAATGGTAATAATAATCTGACCGGCAAGCTGATGTTATGTTATTTTAGGATGTTTATACAAGTTTATATCCTCTAATTTACGACACAGAATTCAAAGTACGAGTCTGGAGAAGGTTTTCTGTTTAATATATTTCAAAATAAAACTTCAAAGTGTCACACCCCCTCATGGCCCAGCAGTAAGTTCAAAAGTTTATAACGCTAAAAGTGTAGTTTCGAATGTGTGTTTTCTTATAGCAAAGTTACTTCGGGCTATCTGTTGAGTCCACCGAGGGGAACCCAGCTCCTGATTTGAGCGTTGTAAATCCGTTAGGTTTACGGGGGAAGATGGTTTCGGCCCGGCTTGGCCACGTGATTGAGACACTAAATTCGTAATCTGATCGTCACTGGTTCGAATTGCCGTTACACCAAACATGCTCGCCATTTCAGGAGTGGTGGCGTTATAACGTACGATTAATCCTACTATTCGTTGGTAAATTTCGTGCAAAGCAACACGAGGGCAATCTGCACGAAATTCAAAACAAACGTATGCTTTCAATATACGGTGTAGACAGAGCATAAAAATTCATCGTGAAGCTTCGTGCTTAACAAAAAGAAACATAGAAATGATTTAAGTGATAATTTAATAATAAATTGAATTTATGAAAAGTATCCAAGTATTTATAAGTTTGGTATTCATTTATGTTCGTTTTGTTTTTAAATTTCGCACAAAGTTAATCAAGGGCTATTTACGCTAACCGTCCCTAATTTCGCAGTTTAAGACTAGAGGGAAGGCAGCTAGTCATCACTACCCACCGCCAACTATTGAGCTACTCCTTTACCAATAAATTGTGAGATTGACCGTCACATTATAACGCTCCCACGGCTGAAAGGGCGAGCATGTTTGGTACGACGGGGGTTATTTATCTGTGACCTTCCATAGTTTTAAGTGTGCTGTACTCTGATGAAATAAACTTTCAAATATATTTTTATCAAAAATATTAAAATTTAATTTGTTCTATATGTCTTATCTAAAGATTAAAAAAACGTGTTTACGACTTGTGAGTTACGTTGTTACAGCGTGCGATGTGTTCAGTAATGTCTTGTTTTTCAAATTAACGTTTCTCAGACAGTTGTTTAAATCATACTGTATTTAAAGAGCATAATTAAAAATTATTTATAAAGTAATTTACTGAAACTTGAGGTTTCAAATCAAAAGCACGTACCATACAACAAGCACAATTGTAATTCGCCCTGCTGTTCTCCTCAAATAATAATGAAAACTTTAACCATCACTTTTACTTATGGAATAATATCGGTGATCGCTTAATTGGCCAATAATAAAAATATAGTATAATTTTAATGTGTTTAAAATAACGTGCATAATAAACGAAATTTTAATTTCCATAAAAATAACATGCGTCAGTTACAAAAGGCTTATTATGTACAGGATATAAGGAGTTTTAAGAGAAATGCTCAACATGTCTAGACATGTGCCAAAGATGTTTAACATGTTTAGAAAAGCGTACGATAAGCAAGGAGTTCAATATGTGTAAAATTATGTACTATAAACGAGGTGCTTACTATGCTTACGATATGTATGATAAATTGGATGCTTAAAATGTAAAGAATAATTCGACGTATGATAAGCGAAACGCTCAGTAGTTCTGAAATCACGTGTATGATAAAAGAGACGTTTTGCAGCACATCCATAAAATGAGTTCATCTGAGAATCATCAGTGAAGTGCACTGAATAAATTGTGATGTGTTGAATTAGGAGCAAAACAGAGAAACAGTTTTATAACACATCAATAAAATGATGCAATGTGAATAATAATTCCACTTTTATTTATTTCGTTGTTTTTTATGAGGTGTCACTTATGCTTTGAGAAAAAAAAGAAATGTATTGGAGGAATAGAATTATGTATTTTTTTATCAATCATTTCTGGGTGGTGAATTCGGTTTCAGATTTTATTGAACTATTGGAACATCAGTATTAATGCCAGATTTTTTTCTCACTTCGAATTAATTGGGTTTCAGTTTTCGAGAAGCTATTTAATATCCGCATAATTTGTGCATTACAAGTATCATCGGTTACTGGTCTACCTAAACTGTTGCAATATTAGCTCAAATGGTAAAGTTTAGCTCATTACGAGTGACTTCGGTTTCAGTGTTTATTAAACTACTGTAACATCAGAACAGTTGGTAGAGTTTGGTTAATTAGTTTCGATTCCAAGTTTTATTAAGATAGTAAAATTTGTAGAACTTTTAATTAACCTGACTAAGAGTTTCTTCTGGTTGAGATTGTCACAAACTGTTGCTCCATTATTTAAATTTTCAGTATTCTATTTGTAAAGTAACTTGTACTATACGTACAAATAGATTTATATGCTTCGTAAAGTATATTTGTATCTTAAGTTTAACACTATCCAGACATTTTAGAAAATCTTTCGTATATTCAGTTTAGAAAATTTACAATCAAAATGTTAGTATTTGCCTGAACCTAAATACAAGAAAACACCGTGACAGAGATTCATGAATTGCTATATCTGAAATGTTATTGCGTCTTTTCTCATATTGTTACATGTATGCTTAAATTGCAAATAATTTAACCTTTAAATTTTTTCCTTCAGACATTATATATTTACATCCTATTTGATATCTTTATTTATCTTTATTGGTTAAATGCGTGTTTATAATAACATAATGCTGTTTGAAATGTTCGATGATGGTAATATACAGAAAAGCACATGTCGGAAAACTGTTGCTATGTTTACAACATTAGATGTCAATTTCTTCAACAGCCTGGCATAGCCACGTGGTTAAGGCGCTAGACTCATAACTTAAGGAGGGCGGGTTCAAATTCCAATTAATCAGACACGCTCGTTCTTTCAACCGTGAGAGCATTATAATGTCACGTCAATCCCACTATTCTTTGGCAAAAGAGTTGTGCAAGAGTTGACGGTGGGTCGTGATGACTAGCTGCCTTCTATCTAGTTTTACACTGCTAAATTAGGGACTGTTAGCGCAGATAATCCTCGTGTAGTTTTGCTCGAAATTCAAAAACAAACAAACAAATTTCTTCAAGTTTATATTTTTCACTGTTGATTTATAGAAATATGTACAGTCTCATTTGACTCAAATACGATAAACTGATCACAACTACGCATCGAGAAAAATATAAAGTAAGTTATATTAAAATAATTTTGACATCTACAATCAATATAAAGAATCGACCGAACGGAATGGATAAGAACTATATATTGTAGTTAGTTTGCCTTGGTAAGCAGTGTTTTTGGGAACTAGGCTTGGTTTTGTTTTAATTTTGCCCAAAGCTACACGAGGACTATCTCCTCTAGCCGTCCGTAATTTAGGAGTGTAAGACTAGAGGAAAGGCAGCTAGTCATCACCACCCACCGCCAACTCTTCGGCTACTCTTTTACCAAAGAACAGTGGGATTTACGTGACATTATAACGCCACCACGGTTGAAAGGGCGAGCATGTTTGGTGTGTCGAAGATTCAAATTCGAGATCTTCAGATTACGAGTCGAGCGCCCAAACCACCTGTAGGTAATGTGATGCCACGGTAAAGTGATCGTGCTTTCAGATCATAAGGATATATTGAGATCGTGGATTTAAAATTTACTAGATGGAAGTAACCACCGAATTCAGTAATATTAGGAAACCAAACAATATTGATCAACTTGAAGAATCAGCACCATTTAAAAAGAGATCTTCAGGAAATCATACCCTGACCGCCTTGTAATCCACGAACTCAAATCGGAGAAGAAAAGCCGTTCTCATGCCTCAGATAACAGTACTTAATATAATCAGCAAGGATTTTCAAATGTGAAAGCGACACCAACCTGTTTATACAAACTGTTGCCGTGACATATCCTTTCAAACTTTCTATACTTCAAGCAGCTGAAGAATGAAACAGCTGTCCACGCTATTCCATAGGAAGAAATATAGGCAAAGCCGTCAGATGCAGCTTCTGTAGAAATCTATGCTTTTTAACTGTAAAAATAGATCTCGGAAAACCATTGTCCTCTTATACTAGATAGAATACAGAAAGAAGTGTGCTTTGTACACGGTAGCCTGATGACGTAGTCTTTTGCAAAGGTAAATACGCTGTAGGATTATCGTAAAAACATACAGTAGTCAGATAAAAAATGACTGGACCATAAAGTAGTGGCGAGGCCTCAAAATCGCTGTAATATAACGTACTCAGTTTCTGTATACAATATAAGTTCCTTCTTCGAACGTAATAAAGTGCAGTTAATCAAAAAATACACGATTTGGTTTTCTTATTTAAGAAACAATGTATGATATATTTATTTTATGTTCACCAATTTTAATATCATAGGTAGATAATATACTCTTTCATATAACAGTGAAATACAATGTAAATGTATCCAGAGGGTTGGCGGTGGGTGATGATGATTGGCTGCCACCTCTCTAGTCTTATAGTGCTAAATTAGGGATGGCTGACGTAGATAGTTCTCGTGTAGCTTTGCACGAAATTAAAAAAAATGAACAAACAGGAACTATCAGTAGCGTATGATGGTAAATTTTGAATTAATATGTTGGCTCTGGAAGATATTTTTGTATATTGCCTAGAAGCTAATTCCAATAGAATTATTTATAACAATATATTACTCTTAATACCGAATGTAGTATTAGTAGTAATAATATTTGTAAACTATTAGTAAGTCTTAGAAAAAGAAGCTAAGCCTAGAGATATATGTGCTTTTCCTTATTCTTATTTTGTTTAATGAGGTATTTTTCACTCCAAGTGTTAAATCCATATCAAGGACTTCTGGAAAAAAAAAGTTAAAGTCTTTACTTGTGTATATTACTTTATAAGCCTCTAAAGTTTTACTCTTTAAGCTGTTATCGAACTTATTAGATGATTATAAACGTCTCTGGGTGCCTTAAATTCAGCATGTTAGCCTCAGGCACTTTCGCGTCAGTTAACTTCTTGAAAATTGTTGGAGAGAATTTAGGCCATTTATTTACATCATTTAAAGCTTTTTTAGGCACCTTATCTCATGTTCTTCATTCATGTGATCCGTTCAAGTTTAAAATGGTACATTCATTATACTTCTCACTAATAATTACAATCGTTGATAAGTCATAATAGGTGTAGCCATGTTATTCACTTCATCAAGTGTTGTGCCACAAACGCCATGTTATTTAAGTTACTTACTCGCATGAACTGTATAAGATCCTTAGAGAATCCCTTACAAATGTTACTGGTCCTGGATACAGCTTGATAGATTATAATTCTAAACAGATGAACGCGTTCCTTGAATTTGTTTTGTTATTGTTTTGGAATTTCGCACAAAGCTACTCGAGGGCTATCTGTGCTAGCCGTCCCTAATTTAGCAGTGTAAGACTAGAGGGAAGGCAGCTAGTCATCACCACCCACCGCCAACTCTCGGGCTACTCTTTTACCAACGAATAGTGGTATTGACCGTAACATTATAACGCCCCCACGGCTGGGAGGGCAAGCATGTTTGGCGCGACACGGGCGCGAACCCGTTACCCTCAGATTACGAAGCGCACGCCTTAACGCGCTCGGCCATGCCAGGCCACGTTCCTTAAAGAAAAGGATACTTACAGAATGGAGTGACCTGCATTGGGGAATCGAGCTCCTGATTCAAGTTTTGCAAATCTAAAGACTTACCGCTGTCTTTCTGGTGACCGAGTGATTGAGTACCAGGTCATTATTGTTATTTTAAGGATGCAACTATGGCGTTAGGCTGCTCTTTATGGTATCCTATTACTCTATATTGAAATGAAACATTATGGACATCAAATATATAAAGCCACCTCTGTTGTTGTTGTTTTGAATCAAGCACAAAGCTAAACAATGAACTGTCTGTGCTCTGCCCACCACGGGTATCGAAACCCGGATTTTAGCGTTGTAAGTCCGCAGACATACAGCTGAGTCACTGGGGGGCAAAGTCATCTCTAACAGATGTGATTTTATAACTGTATAAAGTGACCAATCACTTGTATTTCGGATAATAAGATGCGTGATTTTTATGAAACGAAATATTGAGGGCTGAATAACATAACAGTCGTTTTGACTTATCCTAATTATAACATAATAAATTCTAATGATTATATCATTGTTTTGTGTGATTTATATATACCTGTACGCATGATCTACACAAATGTTGCGTCCATGGGTTGAATTTCAGAGAAAGTATTACACTAGAAACGTGCCCTAAAATTACCCATTATTACCGCAAAAGAAACTTAATAAGTGAAAGCAAAAATACTGCTATTGAGTTACTTTCTTTAGTCTAATCATGTCGAAATTTTACTTGAGAAACTATTTATCATCCTGAATGTCGAATTCGTTATGTTTAACGAAATCTAGAGTTGGATATAAACATATTTTCATTCGGAATGTTCATAATTGTACCGAAATCCAAATAATAATTAATTCTTAAGTAATTTCGTTCAAAATCACAAAAACGGATTAAGTAGAAATGCTAAAAATCATTCACTTTATGTTTCTCTCATCTTATTATCGACAAAAACATCGTTACAATAAATAAAAGATTCTTCACTAGTAAACATTATCTTACATTTTATTCATATCTTATATATTCTCTAAAACAGTGTTCAAAGCATCACAGAATGGATTAGAATGAAGACTTAACTACTGTTAAAATAAAGATCTAAATCTAACAGCTAGACGGTTTTCTACCACTCCTAAAAAGAAACATTATTTATAGGGCTACTAATTTGTTTGCGAAAATTGGAAAGAAGATGCCGTGTCATCACTTTTTGTTGTTTTCATATGTACTTAAAGCAATCGTCATTCAAGTTAGAACTCATTTTATGGCAGTTATTTTCTTGGTTTCCCACTTATTTCTGTATAACCTACATTTGTCTCTGTATCGTGGGCTGCTACACGACCTTCCAAAATTAATGGTTTGTTTGATTTATTCACAATCTTTTAGAATGATTCAGGCTTAATTTTCAAAACTTCCTAAGCGATTCATGGAATGAAGGAAATAAGGTATAGCTTTATTACTTGGGCAGCTTTGCTGTGGTTCTGTTAGTTAGATTGTTGTGTTTTTTTTTTCGAGAATAAAGCACACAACTAAAAAAGATTTATCCGCACACAGGTGTCCTTAATTCTGAGCTAACAGATTAAATGTTTTTTGTTTTTTGAATTTCACGCAAAGCTACTCGAGGACTATCTGCGCTAGTCGTTCCTAATTTAGCAGTGTAAGACTAGAGGGAAGGCAACTAGTCATCACCACCCACCGCTAAGTCTTGGGATACTCTTTTACCAACGAATAATGGGATTGACCGTCACATTATAACGTCCCCACGGATAAAAAGGCGAACATGTGTGGTGCGAAGGGGATGCGAACCCGCAATCTCCAGATTACGAGTCGCGGAGAGGTTAATGGGTGAAAGACACAGATTTTTGATAGCTTCAAACACTGACTGTATTGTATTGGTGTTAAATTCCAAATGCACTGTGCATATATTGTTACACATTATAATTTATTTGAGACGAGTCTCTGATTTCTTATGTGTTTTTTTTGTTAATGTGCTTCTAATTCAAATAACCGGAAACTTTCATTTGAGTTTAAAAGATAATTAAATGTTAATACGTATTAAATGTCTAGTATTTGCCAACAAGACTGAAGACACAATTTCTTTTTTAACGTCAATATATTTTAATGTACAAATATGAAAGCAATACACTTTATAATAACAAATATTACTCATAGTTATGCCCCCCCCAATGGCTCAGCGTTATGTCTGCGGACTTACATGCTATAATTCGAGTTTCGATACCCGTGGTGGACAGAGCACAGATAGCCCATTGTGTAGCTTTGTGCTTAATTACAAAAAACAAACAAAAACAAACTAATAGTTATTACAAGTTACGGTTTCTATACAAGTGTTTTACAAACTTACAAATATTACTGAGTCTTCTATCTCATCTAGAACTGAATATTTTATCCATGGTTCAGGCCCACGACGAGGAAATTAATTCTAAGTTGATGTTATTGCACTTCGCTTAAGTTAACGATGTCTTTCGTGGCTAGCCTACACCGGTTAAAAGTTCACTTCTTACCGAAGAAGGTATTTAAAGTGCTCGTAGAAACAACAACGTCCGTAATTCACCGAAGTCGAACAGTTTCTAATGCTCGAAATATACAGTTTTCCTGGTCAGATTCTGTCGGTTTCAGACTAATAGGCGTCAATCAAAATTATAGCTTCTTAGGCCTGTAGCGCACCGACGGTAGCTGTTTGATAATATTTGTTTTTCGGAGTGTTAACCTTTATATACCAATTACAGAGGTTTCTAAAATTCCCAACAATGTTCTAGTGCGTTTTCGTAAATAAATATTATTGAATGTAACGTTCAAGAGTCATCTACAATTCTTTCTTGCATCATATCCGCGATATAATAAAATTCTACAAAACTTTGGTTTTGAAAATTTTTAAACTCTAGTTTCGTAAACATAAATTATTTTATATTTTTAAAAAATCGCTTGAAATGTTGGCTTCCTCCAGTTCAAGTAAAGGCCAAATATGTAAAAACCCACCCAAATAATTTCTGCTAAAGTTGTGAAAAAGATATTATTGTTTCACGAAAAAAACATTCCATACAAAGTGAAGGTAACTTACTACCACTATTCTGGATGTAAAATTGGTAACCAACAAAAGCACTGGGCTCCACAGTGTTTAGTACAGTTTGCATATCCAGTTTCACACAGCGGCTCAATAAAAGGAAAGTACGTCATCTGCTGTTCCCGGTACATGGATTGAACCCAAATATTATCTAACTGACTGTTATTTCTACACGATTAATTGGTTCTGAATATTCAGGCAAAGCTATACAATACATTAACTATTCAGATATTGCACCTGCAATAAAACAAATACCTCACTCGAATGGTCTTCCAGTGCCACATCCACTAGTTAATTGGTAAACAGAAGAGTTAAAATGCAACGGAGACAATGAATCATCTTCATTCTCTTCATCTAATAATTCTACTTTTGTGGTACCTCAACATAAACTGTCTCAACTGATCACACAAGAAGAGCTAAATGATCTGATTCGTGATTTGTCTCTATCAAACCGACATGGGGAACTTTTTGGTTCTTGTTTACAGCAATGGAATTTATTAGTTCCAAGAACAAAAACATCAATTTTTCGAAGCTGCCATTACAATTTCAATTCTTACCTACAGCATTCAAAATGTTTTGTATTCTTTTGCAATTGTTGAAGTAATAATTGGACAGTCTAGATGACAAAAATTTGTTCAAAAAGAGAAAATGGCAAATGAGAAAGAATTACATAACAGGAAAACAGAATGTCGAGTATCAACCTTTAGTGAATCCTCAAAATATGTTTTTGCTACCACTTCATATTAAATTGGGACTCAAAAAGAGAGATGGGAATGATTTCAGGTATCTGTCTCACAAGTTTCTAAAATTCAGTGAAGCACAAATTAAAAGAGATAACTTGGTTGAGGTACAGATTGCGGAAGTTCCAATGGATTATTATTTTGAAACAACGCAATCAGAATGAATCTGCTTCCTGAAAACCATTTAGTCTTGTTGTCAAGCTTTTTTTTTAGGAAATCACAAAGAAAAACTATGGTTTAGACTTCTTTCTAATTGGTCTAAATACACTAAGTGATAAGCATTGTGAGTGCTTCCACCAAGATATTTGTATAATGAAACAGCGATATCATGAATGAAGGAATCGTGTGATTATGGGAGATTGGGGAGACTGCTGTTGGTTCGTGCAGCTGTAAACTGAGAACGTGTATTCAACGCGTAACAAGTCAAGCAGGTATTTGGTAACAAAAAAAGTCACATAGTTATGAAAGTTTTGAACCTAACCTGGATGTATTTTCAGTATATAACCTTATTATATTCATTGTTTTTGCTTAAAACTGGTGTTGCTATAAGATATGTTTTTTGAACATCCTTGAATACAATATTCTATGAATACATAAAGTTATTAAGGTAAAAGCTTATATAAAGATATATAAATATATTATGAATCAGTCTATTATAACTCGAAATATAGAGACTACCAATACTTTTAAACATGATATTTTAGGATAGCCCCCCAGTGGCTCAGCGGTATGTCTGCGAACTTACACGCTAAAATCCGAGTTTCAATACCCATGGTGGGCAGAGCACATATAGCCCATTGTGTAGTTTTGTGCTAAATTCAAAACAACAACTTTTAGGATAAGCATAATCAAATTACTTAGAAATAGTTGCATTTTGTTTTTTGACAGTAAAAAAAAAATTGTTGCCCAGAATAATCTTTAACCATTTCGTTGTCTGGATTGATTGAACGGTTGTGCACTGGAATTAATATGTTACACAAAATTTGCTTTTCCAGATAGAGATCCTGCTTGATATGTTGCGTAATACTACTTAGGATACATGAACGGCTTTTGCCAGTGAATATTATTTCATGTTCATGAATTCTTATCTGTTACAAGATGCCTCACTTTATTTACCACTGGAACTAATTGTCGCTACTGTGAAACATTTTTATAATCTAAGTGTATTCATACACTTGTTTAGGAAAAGACTGTTGGCCCATTCTCACTGGAATCACACTACTTACGAAACACAAACTATGTCAACATGTAGTTTTGATACATGCAGTTCCATCATCACTTTATTCTGGCTGCGGTTGTCATGTGACTTGCAAATTGCTTATTCGAAATTATTTACTCATCTTTTTGTTTTACTATGAGGTGTAAGGAAATCAAGTATTATCATACAATTCATTTTCCTTTTCAGAATAGTTTGTTAATTGACGAACAAATTTGGTTCATTTGAAACTTTTTCTAAAAAAAAAGACGATTTAAGATTCATGATTGTTACATTGAAAAGAATGGTGGACAAATTTAATGCTTTAAGGAACCAGATGGTACACAGAATGCTTTGGGGTAAAAATGAACAAGCCTTTAGAGAAAATGGGTGAGAGATTGGATACTTTGGAGAAATAAATAATATATTACTTGCTTTGTAAAAAAACAAGTAATACATTAAATGCTTTGGTAAAATGATAAACTAAAGGTATTCTATCAGTTGATTGTTTATTACGTGTTTATATCACTGAATGCTTTGGGTTAAAAATGAACAAGCCTTCAGAGAAAATAGTTGAGAGATTGGATACTTTGGAGAAATAAATAATATATTACTTGCTTTGTAAAAAAACAAGTAATACATTAAATGCTTTGGTAAAATGATAAACTAAAGGTATTCTATCAGTTGATTGTTTATTACGTGTTTATATCTTTTTATTTTAAACTTTTCTTTAAAAAATAGCACATTAAAACCCTCTTCTAGCATCTTTTTGAGAAATATGCTCAACGAAATACTCGAGCTATGAATCACTTTAATTTTACGCGAACTCCAGAACTAAACATGAAACATGTAGTTCCGGTTGTCGTAATGCAGCAGAAAGCTGTTATTTATATCAGAACACTTGAGAACTATTTTGTTAGTGATTTTTATTCTTAACATTTCCTTGAAGAATATGTATATGTACACAGGTGGCGTTAGAGCAAAGGAAGAGCCGATAGCTTATTTTAACTCGATTTTATATTATATATTTTTAGTCCTAGACAAGATAAATAAGTATTTTACTGAAAATTTGTTTTTTCATGACCGTCAAACAGGCACTTTTGCTTGAGAGAAACGTGAATGATTCATAAAGGAACAGCATGTAATAAAAAATAAAGTTTTGTACAACTCAAACGATTTATTTTGTATTTAAATTCAGAAAGTACACTTGCTTATCAGTAACTAGAGATAAGTTTCAGAGTTTAGAGAATTTGAAATGGAGGTTATATTCCCGCAGCAAACAAAGCGCAGATAGCCGATTGTGCAGAAAACGAAAAACATTTGAATAAAATAATCATTACACACTTTGCGATAATTATAATATTCATGGGAAAACGTTTAGTTTTTGTTTAATAAATGTGGTTAAGGCGTTCGAACGTAGTCTGAGAGTCGGGGGTTCGATCTCTGTCGCACCAAACATGCTCGCCCTTTTAACCGTGGATGCGTTATAATATGAAGGTCAGCTCCACTATTCGTTGGTAAAAGAATAGCCCAAGAGTTGGCGGTGGGTTGTGAATACTAGCTGCCTTCCCTCTAGTCTTAGACTTCTAAATTAGGGACGGCAGGCGCAGATAGCCCTCGTGTAGCTTTGCGCGAAATTGAGGTCTGGCATGGCCGAGCGCGTTAAGGCGTGCACTCGTAATCCGAGGGTCGCGGGTTCGCGCCCGCGTCGCGCTAAACATGCTCGCCCTCCCAGCCGTGGGGGTGTATAATGTGACGGTCAATCCCACTATTCGTTGGCAAAAGAGTAGCCCAAGAGTTGGCGGTGGGTGGTGATGACTAGCTGCCTTCCCTCTAGTCTTACACTGCAAAATTAGGGACGGCTAGCACAGATAGCCCTCGAGTAGCTTTGTGCGAGCTTCCAAAACAAACAAACAAAACAAACAAATTGCGCGAAATTGAAAACAAAACAAATATACTTAGTCTGCATCATGGATGACCTGCTTACTGGATGTCAGACATTTTGAATCATTCGAGATATGAAATTAATAAATATTTTCTAAGCCTCAATGTAATGTTAGGATGATTATTTGTCTTTTAGATTGGTTATAGATTTTCCAATGTTGAATATTTCCAATATTCTGAACATCGATTGTTTAAAACAGTTAGTACTATACATACATATTTTTTGTTGCACAATGTTTGTTTGTTTGTTTTTTTAATTACGTTTCATTAGGCTTACCTGGCATCATTAGGTGGTGTATAAGGTTAAAACAATTTAATTACAAAAAACATCACGTGAGAATCTAAAACAACAGTAACTTACAAGCATACATACAACGATATAAACTTATGTGAATTTTAAAATATCTACTTTTTCTAATACTTCATTAATTATTAGCTTTCCTGTTAAAATAAGCACGTTTTCAACCAATGTGAGATATAAATATGTAGTTTGGAGTTACAAGTTTCTGCACTTATTCCTGTTGCTAATGTTAACATTGATTAACCGTTAACGCAGCGACATTATTGTGTCGATTATTTTTTCAGGCCAATATTCAAGCAAGTTAAAATGTTTGTTTCGTGAGTTTTAAACAAGAGAACGTGGAAATCAAACGTCAAAGATCCATAGTTCTAACAGACGGAAAAAAACCAAACCAGCGGCATGGACAGGTTGAAATAAAAGCAAAATCATTTTAACATTAATAACTATAACTATAAACATTTGTTAGAACTGTGATGTTTTTACTTGAAACAGAAACAAGATCGTGCAGCATGTAATTTGTTTACTTAGCACGCAATTTACTTTCTTGTTTGAACATGTGTATTAAAGACTACTGAAAGCCGGTTTGGTACTGACGTCATCAGTAATTTGGTTTTCATTTGGTAATAATTAGTTTCTCTCTCGTTGCTTTTTACAGTTAGCATACAAAGCCATAGGAAGATGTTTAAATGTTGGCAACTCAATAGCCTTGTGAATTCGTTCTCAATCTGAAGATAAACTTGACATCCTGGCATTAACCGCTTTTATAGCGAACGGTGACTTAGGAAATACAGCCTTAGATAATTCAGGTAATAATCTAGATGCAAGCTGGGGATAATAAAGAATAAGAATAACCATCGTTAGATGCTAAGGAAAATATAAAAACAATTAATTTAGGTTGATGATAGAAAAAAAATGCGATGGACTAGAGTAATCCATAGACACAGAAACTTATGAACTACATCAGATCTAGAGTCATCCCGAACCTAATAGTTTATTCTCTTAGTTAAGAAACTGTTATGTCAAGATATTAAGACATCTCATTTTCTTTCAACAAGCCATTTATGTCAGTGTTCTTTATTTTCCTCATCGCATGTTATCATTCACATCTCACTCCGTGCTTCTCTTTCTTTCCAGGTTTTCTTTGTGCCTTATATATTTATCCTCGTTTCTGTTTTGTTTTATATATAATCCTTCAATACCTATCTTTTCTGTCGTCGTTGTTTTCCTACGTAACGTCCTGTTTTCCACTTTCATATTAATTGAATATGGTCTGATATACTTCCTATCTATAAAAACCCTATGACAAAATATTATAAACTTATCTCTTGATTCTTTTTTTCTGTTTCCAGTTCCTCGAAAGGTTGTTTTATTAAGTGAATGTATTAAATGGAAAAGCAAAATAATCATTTTTTAAAAAATATATAAAATGTGCTTGATTTCAGGGCACACTATTATTTTCAAAATCTGAATTATTTGGGCTGAAGATGTTCTAGTGGGTTGCATGCTGGGATACAGATTGCATATTCCATGGCTCCAACTAGTAATATACCACTGAACACTTTTCACATTTGAAGGTCCCTTATTTGGATAATAGTACGTTTATGAACTAACAATGCTAAAATTCGGGATCTAATTTTCTGTAGAAGACACATCATATGGTTCAAAATAGCTTTGCTCTAAAACAAAACAAAAAACAATTTCAACTGTGTGCACTTTTTAAAATTAAAAACAAATTCCTTTTAGTTCTCATGGTTAAGTAACCTATTCGACCACGGAGTTTAATTATTACTTATGTTTTACTGCTTACTAATTACCAATGTTTTTTTCTGCTAATCTACTGCCGTATTTATTGAAGCCTTGAGAAGAAATGTTTATATGGTGATAATAAGACTTCTTGATAGAGAGAGTTGTGTTTTATCCATCATTCCTTACCAGTAGTTTAATCCACGAACTTATATGAATGCTCTCAGGAAGGACATCCATGGATGTTTTCCTGACTTTTAGCAAAGTTAACTGAGTGTGTATGTGCTTTTTGTTCATTTTGCTGGGGGTAGAAGGTGTGTTTGTATGTGAGTATGTTTTCTCATAGGAGGTTAGAAGGATTGTCTTATCTCTTCTTTCCGTTTGTGGTTCATATTCCATTATTTTAAGACTACTTCATTTCACTGTTTAGACTTAATCTCTAGCATGATGGATTATTACAGATAAAGCAGTAGCTCATAACCTTCAATGTCGATTATGCCCCTGAATTATTGCAGGTCGTTTTGTTTATCCGGTTTACGGGAGCCCACATTCACATAAAAAGTTGTAAATTGTGTTTTACTCATCACTAGATCATTAGGTGTTTTGATATTTTTCTAAGTGTATTCGTATTGTGTTGTGGCTTTTGAATGCTGTTATAACATTACACTTAGTAGCCACTTTATCAGGTACATCTGGTGACGTGTAGGATCCTTTTTTCCTCCAGAACAGCCTCATTTTTTGCGACGTTGATCTAACAAGGTACTGGAAACATTACTTAAGGATTTTAATCCATGGTAACCCGATAGCATCATGTAATTGCTGCAGATTTGTCGGCCACACATTCATACTGCGAACCTACTGTTACACCTTATCCCAAAGTTAATCTATTGGATTGAAATCTAGAGGCTGTGCAGGCCATTGGAGTACACTGAAGTTACTGTAATGTTCGTACAACCAGCTTGAGATACGAGCTTTGTACATAAAGCATTATCTTTTTGGGAATAGCTTTTGAAAAACGAGTAGACTGTGGCTATTTTTAGCAACAATGCTCAAGTACGCTGTGGCATTCAAATGCTGCTCAATTGGTATTAAGAAGCCAAGAAAACATTCCCTACACCATTACACCACTAACACCAGCCTGTACCTTTGACAAAGGCAGGATAAATCCATGGATTCATGCTGTTTTTCCAAGTCCTGATTCCACCTTCTGTATGTCACGGTAAAAATGGATATTCGTCAGAACAGACGACATTCTTCCAAACTCCAGTTGTCCAGTTTGGTGATCATATACCCTCTGTAGCCTTATCTTCCTGTTTTTAGCTGACAGGTGTGGAACCCGGTGTGATCCTTCGCTTCTGTAGCCTATCTGCTTCAAGGTTCGATGTGTTGTTCATTTAGAGATACCCTTCTGCACAACACTGTTGTTATTTGAGTATTTGTGGCCTTCCTGTCAGTTTGAGTGACTCTGGCAGTTCTCGTCTGATATATCTCATCAACAAGATGATTTCGTCCACAGAAATGCCGTTTACTAGATGTTTTTTTTTATTTTCGCACCATTCTCGGTAAACTTTAGAATTTTTAATGCACGAAAATCCCAGAAAGTCAACAGTTTCTGAAATACTGGAACTACCACGTCTGGCACCGACAACCATCTCACGGTTAAAGTCGCTTAGATCACGTATCTTCCTCATTCTAATGTTTGGTCGAACAAAAACTGAGCCTCTTGACCATATCTGCATGCTTTACATATTGAGTTATAACCACATGATTCGCTGTTTGACTATTTGTGTTAATGTGGCCGCTGAGCGTATGGTGTCAGAAAGACACCTGATGTAGGGAAATGTGGCCGTATGTTATATTTCTCTAATGCTAACTCTTGGTATTTATTTATTAACTGTTCTAGGTGTACATTTTCAAGGAGTATCGCGGTGATGCATTTTCTTTTATCCTGTTCAAGCAAGAAACTAGACAATCTATGACACACTGTTGTGGTAATTCAAATTTTAGTTAAGGTACTTACTAATAGGGTTGGGGATTCTTCGAAATTCGTGTGGTTTATTGGGTATGTGTTTTCAAATGAGACACTTTTGTATTCCCAATATAAATTTTATCGAGGGACTATTGTATGTTCGGTTGGTTTATGAATACTCGAACACTTTTTTAGAGTGCAACCACGTTATCATCAACGTATCTGAACCAAATTCTACAACGTAAAGTGATTGCTATGAGAGTGCTGTCTTCGAAATGTTGCATGTAAAGGTTACCATGTACTAGTGATAAGAGGTAAGCCAATGGCGAGGTAATCCTATTATTATTAGCATTTATATTCATGTTGGAGGTGCGTTGTATGAATATGAAAGTGTGAGAGTTCTGTGTATGAACCGTCAGTTGGGTACTTTCCTTGATAGGTCTATCATTTTCAAGCTGCTGGGGTTTGTTTGCAGTATTTCAAGGGTTGGTACTTAAGTTAAGAGGCTGGACACTTAATGTACATCCAGCGAATGATGGTTAAATATTTAATCATGCCAATCACAACTTAATTTGTCTATTATGTCAGCATATCTTTTTAAACTTCAGTGAAAACGGGAAAGCAAAAGGTACAATTTATATCTAAGGAAACACTTGGTGAAAGCAAGGTTAATTTGACAGAAGAATTAAATAGTTTAATCACACAAATAAAAAGTTAAAATTACACATAGGTATTTAGAGTTTTCATCAAATCGCCTGATTTAACTGTATTGTACGATGATAAAGTTACAGTTCCATACAGGCTCTGCAGTTTATACTTCCAGAAGATTTATGAACAGCAGAATACTTACAATAAATATATGGACAACAAACAGCGTACCTCTGACAAACTCATAGACAACAGTCTACTTTAGCAAAGTTCACGATCAATCACCTGTCTGCTTCCTTCGAGTTCCTTTATACCATCATATTCCGAAAATTTCTTGTGCAGGAGCCTTTTGTCAAAAAGATAATGAAAAGCAGTCTACTTCATAAAGTTTGTGGACAGCAGTCCACTTTCTAAAGTTTCTAGACAGTAGTCTACTTCGTAAAATGTATGGGCAATAGTCTACTTTTTAAAGTTTGTGGGCAGTAGTCCACTTCGTAAAGCTTATGGACAGCAATCTACTTCGCAAACTTTGTGGGAGCTGTCTACTTCATAAAGCTTGTGGACAGCAGTCTATGTTGCTACGTTGTGTGAAATTTGATTATTTCACAGAAAGCAACTTACTATCGTCAAGCTCACATGTAACAACTTCCTTCCATAAGATACATGGACTGCAGTCTACTTCCACAGAGCTCATTCGTAACAACGAGATTTTGCACCTTTCAAACTGGTTTCTTCATTGGCACGAGATTCAAGAGCAACTTGAATGAGATGACTATGTTTTACTTATATTATCCTTCACTGATAAGATAAACCATACACACGTACAAACATTAATCAACACATACATATATCTGCTTTTGCAATATGCATTGTATCCACATATCAGACTTTTTTCGCAATAACTATATTTCTCTAAGCACTCTTGAAATTTAATTATTTAACTTTATGGTGGTATTTTGAAAACTAGTAGTGGAGTAGGCTTATAAATGCTTATGTAAAGGCATTAAAATGTGTAGTCTGTATCAAAAAGCTTCGTTTTTCTAACGCTCCACTTCGAGAACCGTACGGCAAGGTTCGATTAGATAGTATGGCTATGTTCTGAAAATGAGCTTCAAAGAAAATAAGACTACTGTTATTTTAAATGCAGTTAAACGTATAAGGTTTTAAATATAATTATGATCGTTTAGTATTGCAATTTAAATGTGGCTTTACTCGAAATAAAACATTCCACTGGGCGTATGTTATTTAATTTAATTTAAAGTTGATTACACCTCTGTGTAATGTTAATTATTAATGTATTCTACGACTCAGCCCGATAAGCTTCTGTAATATGTTTGTACGCAATAATGTTGATTTTTTTTCGGTTGAAGTTGACCATTTTCATCTAATTTTATATTGCCAAATATTTCATTCCATCTCTCGTAGAATAACAAAATTTCTTCTTAATTAATTTCTCCCCATTATCTGTTTTACATTGTCCTTATTCTACACCTGTTTGCGTCTGTCTCTACCGCCCCTTAATTATCCTAACCTGCGATTTTATTTGAGTTTCTTTTACTTCAAATACTTGTAGTGATGTTTATGTCTAAACTCATTTGACGCCAAGCATTCACGTCAACTTGAACTCATCAATCTTGTCAGAAACATGTGCATCACATGTGGGTTGGCTGCTTTCATTACATAGCACTCTAGTAACGTAGAACACTCTACGTTTAGGACAGCTTCGTTATGTGCCCTTTAAAACATTGTTTTTGTCACTGTTATTAATTAATATTCATTTCCATTCACCTCTGGTTTGGCTTGTTTTCAAAAACTAAATACACATTTACAAATAAGAAGAAGTAGGTAATAGTCTCAGCTAGCCAGACGTATATTAAATTCAGTCTTATGCTTCTAACGTTACAATTACAATATGTCAGAAAATTTGTGAGAAATGAAGCGAATACCTGTAGTTGCAAGGTGGGAACATTCTTCCTGCACGTGGTATGTTTGCTGTTTCGAGTTTCTTCCTTGAGCAGCGAATAATGGTGAAATACAGGTTATTTTGAAACCCACTGCAAAACAATTTTTTTTATTTATTTGTTTATTAAATTTCTCACAATGCTACTCGAAAGCTAGCTGTACTTCCGTCTTCTAATTGTCAAGTGTAAGACTAGAGGGAAGGCAATGAGTCAACACCAGTTCTACGCCCACGAATACTAGTATTAATGTTATAAAGGCTCAAGAACTAAAACGGCGAGCATATATAAGTGACAGGATATGAGTGTCCTCACCTACCTTTTAATTTTTGACAATCAAATTGAGAAATGAACTCTCTTCTTCATATTCATACAACTAAGAGAAAGAATACTTATTAGGTTAGGCATGACCTGGTGGTTAGAGTCGCTCGACTCGAAATCTGAGGGTTCGAATCTCCGTCACACCAAACACGCTCGCCCTTTCAGCTGTGGGGGCGTTATAATATTACAGTTAATATCACTATTTCTTGGTAAAAGAGTAGTGAAAGAGTCCGCAGTGGATAGTAATGACTAGCCGCTTTCTCTCTAGTCTTAGACTGCTAAACTAGGGACGGCTAGCGCAGATAGTCCTCGAGTAGGTTTGCGGAAAATTCAAAACATCATCATCATCAAGCTCGTCATCACCATTCACTGCCAATTCTTGAGCTACTCTTTTACCGACAAATAGTGGAATTGATCGTTACATTATAACACCCCCACGACTGAAAGTGCGCGCATGTTTAGTGTGACGAGAATTCGAACCCGCGATCCTCGGATTACAAGTCTAGCACTCTAACCACCTGACTTACAATGGTTCGGTTTGTTTTGAATTTCGCGCAAAGCTACACGAGAACTATCTGTGCTAGCCGTCCCTAATTTTGCAGTGTAAGACCAGAGTGATGGCAGTTAGTTATCGCCTATTCCTGGGCTACTATTTTACCAACGAAGAGTGGTATTAACCGTTGCACAATTTATAACGCCCCCACAGCTGAAAAGGCGAGCATGTTTAGTGCCACTGGGATTCGAACCCGCGACATTCATATTACGAGTCGAGTGCCTTAACCACGTGGACATGCCGGGCCTGACCTACAATGAAAGAAAATGGAGGATTAGTTTATGTTTGGAGCTACACATGAATAAAAGGTATCGAAGATCTAAATAAAACTGGCTGCGACAAGTACAGATTCTGCTCAATCATGTCATTTTTTTATAGATCATGATCCATATGGCAGGGATTCATGTTCAAACAAAACAATAATCCCAAGAGCATATAAAATGGGATAGAATGATATCTTGGTCTGCATTAATTCCTTGTATAAACATTAATCGATGCTGCATGGGTCAATTTATAAGCAGAGAAAGTCAAAATCAACGAAACAACTTGACTGAACTGTGTAGGATAAAAAAAGAACAGATACCAACATTTAGAAGAACATTCCATAATCGTAAATTGATAACCTGTATCAAGCATGAAACTAAAATGTAGATCTGTATGTAAAGTAGATAGATCGCATACCAAATACTTGAGCACTGTGTAGTCTATCCACTTTTCTTCTTTATCGTCTATGGTATTGTTTCGTATCATTAATAATAAATTTGTTACCTAGTTGCCATTTCTTGTACAAACCGTACAAAAGGTTATCTACGAAACGCCGACTTACTGACGAGGTGAAAGTTAATTAAAAGAATCCACCTACTGTTTAAACTTTGTTTAAGAAATGATTATTGTAATCGCCATTTTTATAGCGCATCCATCGCCTGAAAACACGCATGTAGAATATATAGTAAGATATGCTATAAATAGTTTATATTATTTTACGTTTAAAATTAGGCCTAAAATTGATTGGTCTTCTTGTGGTCAATACACGAATGACATTGGATTTTGTATGCAAACAATACTTTTACAACTAAAAACAAATGAAATGTTAAATCAGCCGTTTGTATGTACGGATGGAACCATAGGTGATTTGTAGATCTTATTAATTTCAAATACGTAACTGGTGCTGCTGAAGCATGAAGAGGTCGAAGTAACCAAAACCTCTTTCGGATTACAAAGACAGTGTGTGGAGCACACTGCGTTATTCGTTGAAGTGCCCATGATTCAAAGATACTCTATAGTTAGACATGAAGTTATTCAATAAAGTTTAAATGTTATAAATCCTCAGATTTACCACCGAGCCAGGGGTGAGTAAAACTTTAACACTGAAAGTCTTTGGTTCTAGGAACTATTTTAAACGTTCTTTAATGATTTTATGCGATGGATATGTATTAAGGAATAGGTTCCTATTACGATAATGATACATTCTCTACTGTACTTTTATTGGCATAATTGTTGACTGTAGAAACTACAATCATCATTATTGGTAAATTTAGACATCTGTGATGTTGTCTACTCTTTTGAAAGTAAATATCAACCTACTCCAAATAAAACTGACAGACTGAGCGCGTTTACTGGTAAAATTGGGTTTTAAAAGATTTACAAACAAATAGATTAGGAGCAATCCGAAAACATGCAAAATGCTGATGATTTTATCTGTGTAGATAGTAATGTAAACAGAAAAACAGCTGATTCAACAGAAGAAATATAGCAAAAGCAGCGTCCATCAAACTAAAACAAAATTTCGGACTTCCAACAGCAGTGTTAAATTTGTACTATATTTATAGAACTAAACGTTGAATACTAATTTAGATAGACCTTGACTCGTATATCAAATTTCTATTACGCTTACCTCAGAAGATTTCTCGCATATAACGAAAATAATAAATGAAGACAGTTTGGAACGAACAGAAAGAATGTCTATAATAGATAAGACTGAGCAAAATAGACTGGTATAGCGTGGAAATGTTTCAAGGAAGCGACTATAGACATAACAAGAAATTCACTAAGATGTATTCTATAAGAGGAAGAAAAGAGAATTACCAAAAGAAAACTGGATACAGACAATTTGCCAGGAGATTAAAAAAAACTAAATGGAGTTGGGATAAATATAAACACTTACCAGAGGACAGACAGCATTGGAACTTATTGATACAGAACTTATGTGCCACAGGGAATGAAGATGATTAAATAAACATACGTATAAAGACGTCACGTCTGGTTTCAATAGTACATTATTTTTTAAAACTAAATTCGTAAAAACACGTCGCGTAATCATCTTATTTATTAATTACCTGTTATTCTATGAATTGATATCGATGTACTAAATCTTCCATTCTTCCTTCTATTTCACATTCGGTTTGAATGTGTGTCGTTTCATTTATTTTTAATTATTAATCCATTCGCTGCTTCTATTTATATTAAGGCAAATATTTCATATATTATTCATAGCATGTCTTCTACGCTTCCACAAGGGACCAAAACTATATCAGTACGGAGCTTCAATATCTTGATCATTTCTGTAATTATCTTTAAGAAGTTGATAGTGTTGAAGACTGTGTGTTGCAATAAACTTACAGTTCTGAGCCAAAGTATCAAATCGAGTATATAAAAATCAAAGTTACCGTGTTCTTCCTGAGTAAGGCACGGCCAGGTGGATAAGGCACTCAACTCGTAATCTGAGGATAGCAGGTTCGAATCCCCGTTACACCAAACATGCTCACCCTCTCAGCCGTGGGTCGTTATAAAGTTAGAGTAAATCTAACTATTCGTTGATAAAAGAGTAGCCCGAGAGTTAGCGGTGGGTGGTGATGACTAGCTGCCTTCCCTCTAGTCTTTTACTGATAGATTGAGGATGGTTAGCGTAGATAGCCCCGCAAAATTCAAAACAAACCAAACCAAATCTCCTTAAGTAATTTTTTGTCACTGTCTCATCAAATAATTTCCGGCAAGTGTTTGTTCTCCAGAAGATAGGAATACTTTCCGGCTTGACTATTTCATTTAAATAATTTTCAACCGCTAAACATTATTTTCAAGTAATTTCCGGCAATTGTCTGTTGTTCTTGAGTAATTACTGACCCCTGTATATTTTTCGTGCGTAATATGCAGCGTCTTTATATATTTTTATAAGTCATATTTGAAAACTATGTGTTGTTCACAAGTAATATTCGTTAATACTTGGTAACTATGTATTGTTATTCTGAAGTAATATTCGTTAGCCCAATATATATTTGCCGCGGCGGATTTTTTAACCCGCGACCCTCAGATTAGGAGTCGAACGCTTTAATCCACGTGGCCATGCCGGGCCTGGCTAGATGTATCTTATTTTAGAGGCTATTTTAGTTTGAACTAGTAAGCTTTTATTTCTAATTTCATGGAAATCAAAGAAAGACGAAAAATACCATAATGGTGAAAAATCGTAGTTTTATGGACTTAGTAGCACCTAATTACAATCCTGCTAAAGAAGAAAGAATTTTCCGATATAAACTGTGACAAATGACGAAATATAGAAAAACCAATTACTGTATTACTCATACGTTTTATGTATATATATATATATATATATACTAAATGACGTACCTGTTAAACACACGTGCGACATAGGGGATCCAGGTAGTGACTGTGGTGGGGCCATTTCCGAATAATGATCCTTTTGTCATTTCACTTGGAGTCCGAAGAGAGTCACCTAAATTTGGCTCTGAGGCTTGTAGAAGACTTTTGACATGATAGACGGATATGCAGGTAAGGATCCTAGGATTCAACACTTCTCAGGGACTTTTAAAGGTGCATGTGGTTCAGATTTGGCAAAAAATGTGAGTGGGAAACTTGGTTATGCAGATGTAAAGTTGATACTCCTGCTTTATTTATATATGATGTTCCAAAAATATCTGGTAAACGTCACATATTCGTATAGTACCTTTTTGTTACAGGTATTGTTAATGAGCTATTCAGCTGAAAAGAGGGGGCTTTTATTAATGAAAAAAAAAGTAGTGAAAAGTTATGAATTACTTAGAATTTCTGCTGGATAAAGAGTCAATATGTGCAGATGGCGTACAAATACGAAAATGTGTTTCAAGTTTGGAGTCCGTATGAAGTTCGTCGGAACGAGACTTTATCCCATCCAAGTCCCGGCATGGCCAGGTGGGTTAATGCGTTCGACTCGTAATCCGAGGGTCGCGGGTTCGAATCCCGGTCGCACGAAACATGCTTGACCTTTCAGCCGTGGGGGCGTTATAATGTTACGGTCAATCCCACTATTCGTTGGCAAAAGAGTAGCCCGAGAGTTGGCGGTGGGTGGTGATGACTAGCTGCCTTACCTCTAGTCTTACACTGATAAAATAGATACGGCTAGTGCAGATAGCCCTTGAGCAGCTTTGTGCGAAACTCAAAAAATAACAATAACAATTATCATATCAAGATAAAAATGTCAGGCACTGAAAAAGAAATTTGGAGAAACTAGTTTGATACTTCATGCATTCAGAAACGTAGGTTGTCCACGTATCATTCACACCAAACTAACAACAGAAATTCTTGCAAGTGTTTTGGTTTGAAACCCGCAGAAGTCTATTCGATAGTTAATCCACAGAACATTTCAAGGAACACCTCGCAAAATAATTACCTGCGCTTGAAGGTCAATATAAGTCCATATGAAATGCGTATGAATGCTGGAGGTGGACGTTTTCAGCATATAAAGATAAAATGTAATAGTTTGCCAGTTGTTTTGGGGAAACACAGTACACATCTACGGCCGTGTGAGAGCTTAGGTTGTTAAATAATTTACTTGGGAATTATCATTTAACCCAGTTGGTGTAAACCACTCAGTTGCAATACAACTTTGCATGGGTTTAAACTTGATGAAGTGAGTCAACACAAATATCTAGTATTAAAGCAGTTAACAAAATGTAAATTAAGGTGTGGATCCAAGCTAAATACGCGGTAACTGAAAACTATCTCCAATCTGTTATGTCGTTGACCAACAAACTGCTGATCAAACTAGTATTTCTTACCCGACTATTGTAACTTTCTGGATGGGCATGTCCTCAGTCTCCCTAGACTGAGCTGCTTCCTTATACTTTCAATCTCTCGTTGTAAAATATGAATGTTTATACCCTCTTTGTAACTCTTTCCTACACAACTGCAGCAATTAACTATTATGAAATGTTGGTTGTTTCCTACAGGTGTAATGATTAACTCTAGGAACGAGAATGGGTCAGTTAGCAATTCCACATATCCACCTGCCACTAAACTAACTAGATTTGATATATAATGTTAATGTTAACTAACGGATTCTAAATACATAACCATTTGTCCGGGTATTAACCGACAAAAAGATAATCCGAAAGTAAACCATGTAATGTGGCTACAGGATTTAAAACAAATTAAAGATGATCATAAATAATTAACACATGACCAGTGAAGTAGTTCTAGAACCGACTGTTCTAGTAGACTCTAAGTGACCAATGTTGTAGACAGTGGTATGTAAAAGATAACGACGCTGATTTTCTAATCAGCAAGGAGAAAAAAATTGTTATCAATGGATAAAAAAATATCCAATCTGAGTTTAGACCTTTAACCCAATATTTAGTGAGCAGCCATTAAACTGGTAGTATTAGTTAACGTGAAGATGGCTCCAAAAGAGAAGTTGAACGCTTGTTCGCCGATATTTAATATCGAGATCAAAAGATGCCGGAATTATTTTTTACCCTCAATGTACCAACAAAATAAATTTAAATCAGAATTTGTTTAGTAAGTTTAGCTTACCAACACAGAGTTCTGTGTTCTCACTAGTTCAATTTTTAAAACGCGTGAAAAAAATATTTTTTAATGATACGTCAGTTATAATATACCTTACTGTATCCGGTACCGACAAGGCTTTTAGACTAATGCCTTCGTTCCTGGGAATCGACAGACACTGTGGTAGTTGAAACGCGATTTATTTTACCAAACTGCATGAAAAACAACTGTTTAGGTTTAAGGTTTAGTTAGTAATATCTGAAATCTGTTATTTGGTGTCTTGATTAATCTGTGAGATATAGGCGTTGGTGTTTGAAATCTTATACAGCCTTGTACATTAGATGATGCACTCAATACAATCAGAGAAAAGCCCAACTTGAAACAGTGGGCCAGAAGAAAGTTCTAGCTGTAATGAAAAAAGCGTTGGAAGTTGTTTATTTTAACTCTAAGATAAAATAAGTTTCCCGACAAGAAACATTTCACGAAAGATCCTAGACTGGAATATTCATGAATAACCTGATTACTTCATTCTATTATTAACTTTCTTTAAAACAGCATTATAAATATTCACCTAAGAGTAGGTCACATAAATTTTAATTTTTTAGGTATATAACAATATAACAGATTGTAGCTTGGTTCTTTTAAAATAGCCCACCAGAGGACTCACACCGCTAAAAATCGGGTTTTGATACCGTTGATTTGCAAGGTTCAGATAGCTTATTGTGTAGCTTTGAGCTTAATTCCAAATAAACAAACACATCTTTTGAAATATTAGATTTAATATTCGTTAAGGAAAATATCAGTTGTACATTCTGAATGTTTTGAATATCATGTCAGAAGTAGAAAAGTAATTTCAATGTTAACATGTTATTATAAATATACATATATATAAACACCTGAGAACACCTTTCTTAGAATTAAATAAAGGCAGTATTATCATTTTTAGGACTAAATGAAAAGCAATCACAGCGAGGTCTCATTGTGACTATTCATGTATAAGTAAGATGTGCCAGTACATTTCTTATGAAAGAAACATAAACACAGAATATTATTCATGCTCATGTGCATTCATACTTTTAACATGATTCCAATGTAGTTTAAAGCTATATATCTCTCTTCATCTGTCCACCTGTCTCATTTTATTTACTTTGACTCTTGATTTGCATGCCATTTTGATGACTGTTAAACTGCTTACTGGTCTGACTGCCTGCTAGTTAGCCTCTCTCTCTCTCTCCAACTGTAGTATTATATATTTAACTGATGTATATTTGTCAAGGGTCATTATCTTGACATATTTTTTCAGCTGTTTCTTCTCTTTAGTACTGAAACCGGTTTATTAAACAAATTATCTTTTGACTCTAACACGAAGCCTGTATTTTCCAATTCTGTTGACATAAATTGGGTTTAAGGTTCAAACCCCATTTTCCATGTTATCTAATGATGTTTTAGCAACTGTTTTGAGCCATCCAAACTCGTCATTTCATTATGCAGTACATGTGTTGAAAGCTGCAGTGAAGTTTGACATTATTACAAACAATTCCGTTGTTTTACTATTTTTGTTTTACTATTTTTTCCTACTGAACAAATAAGAAAATGCTTTTTTGTTTGGAATTTTAGTCAATGGGCTTTAGATCATATTACACTACGTAGGCAATATATATATAAGAACAGATATGTGAAATATTCACCCCTTGTGTTTTAGCAAAAGCAACAAATTAAAACACTGTTCTTAGTACCTAAAGGATGCAAAATACTCGGTGTATCCTGAAAATGTTTAAAATACATTTTTAGGCTCATAGACCGGTTACAAATATCTTAGAAAAATTTTAATACACTAAACAAACATATTTCTACTCTTTAGGGAAAAAGAACAGTTGTACATTCTGAATGTTTTGAATGTCATGTCAGAAGTAGAAAAACCATTTCAATTTAATAATATGAACATATAAACACAAGATAAAAACCTTTCTTGTAATTTTATAAAAGTAATGCTATTGCTTCAAAAAATGTATGTTTAAAATATTTTCTAAAGCCTATTGACTGATTACTGATGTCACAGAAACTTCATTGTTTTCAGTATACTAAATGTCATGTTGTTGTTATTGATAAATATGTAATTCATCTACACTGGAAGAACCAAACACGTCTATCAATATTGATGACCCATACAGGACTCCAACCATTTAATAAGAACTATATAACATTTTCTTAGATAAATAAGTTGTTATATCGTGTTTAAAAGCAAAACCATATTGTTCATCATTTGCACAATGCTCATCGAAGGTGTCCCATCCGGAGTTTTAGCGTTATGAGCTTTCATGCTTACCGCTGAGCTGACGAACCGCGTTAGAGATATAAAAAAGGCTGGCGCATATACAACATTTTGATTAATAACTTACACACAGATTCATTTTACTTCCCAAGTGAGGTTCTTAAGATTGTCGTGCTAAGAGTTTGATTTCACCATTTAGCAAGTGTGATCTTCTGTCATCGAAAGTGAGGTAAGCAAACTTTTACAAGCTTATCAACGCACTGCATCTTTCTTGATTGTTATAAAAACACTAAAAACTGAACGTTGACATCATCCAGACCATTGATTTAATACTCTAGTACTCCTATTATTAGGAAGTTATAATGTAGCGTAATAATGGTAATCTTTAGCTCACTCTCTTAGAGCAGATGTTTAATTCAGTAAAAACATTTATACGTCGGTCGAGCTTCATTGGTCTTAACCTTGTAAAACGGAGGTACGACATATGCTAATATAGCCCTGGGTATTACCATTTATGATATATGGTTCAGATGTATTGCATCCGGTATCTTCCTGAGTGCTGAGAAGCTATATGACTATTGGCCATAAATTTCAAAATTATTGCAATCCGGTATTTGTAGGAACAGTTTATCGTGTTCTGTGAAACGTCCCGGCTTTGAATAAGTTAAGCCTTACTTTAGCTGTATCTTCGTCTATTGTTCTTCCTTCGTTGACTAGCTTTTTATGTTTATTTTATTTTACCTATTTTTAAAAATAAACTTTGCTTATTTTGTTTTAGATTAAACTACTCTTTTTCACTTCTTTCAAACGTATTTCCTGTCACCAATAAAATCCTTAGACTTAACTTTGTTTTTTATACGTTTGTTTTATTGAATTTAAAAAGCAAAAACTACTTGACGGTTATCTGCTCTTGTCGTTCCTAATTTAGAACCGACAGACAAGATGGAGGTACCGAGTTATCACCACCCACAGCCAGCTCTTAGGCTGACTTTTACGTATAATGAAATGACAGTAATTCGCTGTATAATCGCAGTATTTAATTATGTGTATTTCTTTTTTTTTCCATTACAAGTAATTTAATGACTTTATGGTCAGAAGTATGTAATTAAAGCTGATCGCCGCTAATGATCTTCAACTTGATAATTTGAAACTACTATTCAGAATCAGTTACCTTCACATAACATGGAATTTTCTTTACTTAAACAAATCAAAAACGTGTCTAGAAACGGCTGGTATGAGTATTAACACTTTTATCGCTAAGCAGAGAACAACGTCATCAAGAAATCAAGAATAAATATATCTTTTGCTGCAATAGAGATAACGAATAATGATGTTTTGGTTACAATGTCCAAATGACAAAATTTTGTTATCATGCGACAAGAATTATGTGTTGTGAATCGAACAGCTGAATTATGTAGAGACATATATACGATCTGGAAAATTGTTACAGTTAAATGTTTAAATGTTCAAAAAAACATGTTCTTACAAAAAGAAAATGGTAGCTGCAAATATAAAGCAGATTGTCTCACAAAGTTATGCAAGATAAAATTAAAGAAAAGCATAATAAATTTAAGAAGTTTAAATTGACTGTCAGGACAGGACATTTAGAAGGTTTTTGAAAATGAAAAATGTCGGTGAATTAAGAAACTATACCATCAAAAAGGATGTACAAGAAAAGGTTGGTTAAAAATGTAACCTTAACAGTAAGGATTTCTTTAACTATATTAAGGGTAAACAAAATGTTTGGGTGAGGGTAGGATCCTTGAGGAATAACAAAGAAAGGCTTGTATCTGATAACTATGAGGTGATTGGGTTATTACATTTTGCTTTTTCTTCGGTTTTACTGAAGAGGATTCCACATTTTGAAGAGTTTATAGATGGTAACGAGATCACACAAGATGACTGTTAAAAAGGGGGGGAGTCTAAAGAACAATAAGGTCAAGTAATTTTTCTTCAATGATTTTGAAGGAGGTTAAAAGTTAGATACCTGAGTCTCTTGCTACTATTTTTGTCAGTCTTTAAATAGTGGACAGGTACCAGAAAATTGTAAGTTATCCAATATAATTCCTTTTTTCAAGTGTGGTGAAAACAATTGTTCCAGTAATTATAAATCCACTAGTCTTACTTCAGTTGTGAGAAAAGATTTGGAAAGTCTGACAACAAATGCTTTGCAAAGTCTTTTAACAAAGTTTAGAATTTTATTGGATAGTCAGCATGGTTTTATTTTTTTTGACATTTTTTGAAAAAAATTACTGCTTATGCATACGAGAGTAAAAGTGTAGATTTGGTGTATCTGGATTTTCAGAATCCATTTAACAAGGTGTTACATGAAATGCTTGTAAAAATATTTCCATGGGTGTGGGGGTATAAGTTAGCAAAGCGAATAGAAGAGCAAATGAATGGAAGAAAGCAGATGGCTGATACTAATATATTTCAGTCAAAATGGGTCAGTGTCACTAGTGGGGTGGCGTGGCATGGCCAAGCGCGTAAGGCGTGCGACTCGTAATCCGAGGGTCGCGGGTTCGCGCCCGCGTCGCGCTAAATATGCTCACACTAACAGCCGTGGGGGCGTATAATGTGACGGTCAATCCCACTATTCATTGGTAAAAGAGTAGTCCAAGAGTTGGCGGTGGGTGGTGATGACTAGCTGCCTTCCCTCTAGTCTTACACTGCAAAATTAGGGACAGCTAGCAAAGATAGCCCTCGAGTAGCTTTGTGCGAAATTCCAAAACAAACAAACAGTCACTAGTGGGATACCTTAGAGCTTAGTCTTAGGACTTTTCCTATTTTTTAATTTACATCAGTGGCATAGATGAAAAAATGGTCATAAATTACTTAAATTTGTTGACGATATTAAGTACTGGATGTTGGCAGCTGTGATAAGGATGCTTGTGATTTACAAAATGATTTAAATCATTTATTCAATTGGGCAAATAAATGACAAATGGGTTTTAATTACAATAAATGCAAGATGGTTATCATGATTCAAATTATAAGTGTGTGTGTGTTCTTATATCAAAACCACATCGGGCTATCTGCTGAGTCTACCGAGGGGAATCAAACCTCTGGTTTTAGCGTGAATTACAATTATAAGTTGGAATGGGAAAAAAACTTTAACAGGGTATGGAAGGCCCGGCATGGCCAGGTGGGTTAAGGAGTTCGACTCGTAATCCGAGGGTCGTAGGTTTGAATTCCGCTCGCCCTTTCAGCCCTGGAGCGTTATTATGTAACGGTCAATCCCACTATTCGTTGGTAAAAGAGTAGCCCAAAGTTGGCGATGGGTAGTGATGACTAACTATCTTTCCTTTAGTCGCCTTACACCTCTAAATTAGGGACTGCTAGCACAAATAACTCTCGTGTAGTTTTGACGTATCTGTATAACTTGAAGCTCCATAGTTCTATGGAACGAGAAAGCACCCCAGATCATGAGAGAACCTTTTTCACTGTGTCGTGTAGAAAATGTCTCCGGTGGGATATCCTTATCGTGCCAGTAACGTTGGAAGCCATCTGGACCATCCATGTTAAATTGTTTCTCATCAGAGAACAAAATCTTCGTCCGCATTTTACTTCCCATGTTTGGTGCTTCTCAGCAAAGTTTAACCGTGCTGTTTCGTTGCGTAGAAGGAGGCGTGGCCTTTGAAGACGTTTACGGTTTTTAAAGCATTTCTCTCGTACATGCCGTCTTATTGTTCTTGAGCTGCATTCTGCGTCCGTAAGGGTCTTAATCTGATTCGACGATCGGCTGGTGTCTTGGCGGACAACCCGTCGTATCTTCCTATTCAACGCCGGAGAAATTTTCTTGGGCCAACCACTTAAAAGTTTCGTTCCGTATTCTTTTAAGAAATTTGCAACAGCAGTTTTACTACGCCCAATCTCACCAGCGATGACACGTGGAGAGAGACCTTGCTTTTTTAGCTCGACAATTCTGCCACGTTCAAACTCTGTTAACTTTTTAGCCTTTGCCATATTTCTTAACACAAATTACTAAATTACGTGCTTACAGATTAATGCTTCTTTTCAGTATAGTCTTAAACTTTTGACCAGCTAGTATTTAGGCTAATTTCATAGTGTTCATATTTTCTCTATTAAATGCTAAAAAAGTTTTTTATTTTTATTTTCCTTTTTCTTATTTTCATCTTTTAAAGCTCTACTCAAATAAGTGGTTGAGTCTAACAATGCAAAATACATATTTTTTACTTTATGTTCATTGATCATACGATTTTGGCCAGCAGTATACTTTGTTTCACGAAAGCACTAGAGTATATTTGAATATTGTTGCTAAGTGAATTTTCGAGAATCTCGTCTAATGAGTGTATATGATAGTTAGTTTGCCACAGTCAGCTTGAGCTTCGGAAGCTGTAATTGTGATAAACGCTTATTAATCGGAAAACTACAAATTTATAGATTTCGAACATCACAAATCGATAAGATTTAGAGAATTAACTTCGAACGATAACATTTCTATGAGGACATTCTGTGAAAAGTAAGCTTATATACCACCTTAGGTTAAATAATAATAGAGCTAGCTCGCATTCCCGTCGCCCCCCAGTGGCTCAGCGGTATGCCTGCGGACTTACACGCTAAAATCCGGGTTTCGATACCTGTGGTGGGCAGAGCACAGATAGCCCATTGTGTAGCTTTGTGCTTAATTCAAAACAACAACAACGCATTCCAGTCAAGTGAAGTATATCTGTGTATCAACATGAAATTAGTTCGCTCGTTGTAGACCTAGACCATTGATAAAATATTTAGTTTCAGAGGAAATAGAAAACTGAATATTGTTTGTGACATTTTTGTGCATAAATAATTATTTGTAAGAACCATTGTTTATGTATTGACAAATATTTGTATTAAGAAAGAAATCATGCCTTGCAGGCAAATATCATAAATTTAATATATACCGACATTTAATATAACAAATGTAATATATACCGACATTTAATATAACAAATGTAATATATACCGACATTTAATATAACAAATTTAATATATACCGACATTTAATATAACAAATGTAATATATACCGACATTTAATATAACAAATGTAATATATACCGACATTTAATGTAACAAATGTAATATATACCGACATTTAATATAACAAATGTAATATATACCGAGGTTTAATATCAAAAATGTAATATGTACCGATGTTTAATATCACAAATGTAATATACACCGACATTTAATTGACTTTCAAATTGAATTTAAATTCTTTAAAATTGTAACACGTTAACATTCGTTACGTAATAAATTGGCGACTCGTCCGACACAAATTATAATACGTGACAAAGTCTAAAGAAATAATTTCATTGGTTAGGTTACATTTGGAATATTGTGTTCAGTCTTTGAATCATTACCTTAGAAAAGACACTGAAATGTTCGAAAGGTTTCAAAGAAGGGTTACTAGAATGTTGCTTCGTTGGAGGGATTGTTATACGAAGAGAGGTTGAAACCTTTCAGATTGTTTTCTGTTGAAAATGGAAGAGTTAGGGGTGTCTGATTAAGCTGTTTAAGATTATAAAGGGAATTGAACGTGTTAAAGCATTATCTTTTTTCATACGTAACAATAAGAATAGTAGGACAACGAAATCATGAGCGTAACTTTTGTTAGGGTGAGAGACATTTCCAGCTATGTCTTTTATTTTTCTAACAGGGTGGTTGGCCTTTAGGTGGCTTGCCTTCGGATTTTATGGAAGAAGTAAACGCAAGTGAGTTGAAAAGCTTGGTAAGTGTATGAATGAAAACAGATGGTTTTAATGTTTTATTTATTAAAAATTTTCGTTTACTTTAGAAGACAGAACGACCGAGATGAATCAGTCGCATTTGTTTCCAAAACGTTATGTTAAAATTTGCACTTTGTTTTATTCACCAGCTTTCAGCAGCTCAGGAACGTCCCATCACGTTATTGGATGAAGTTTACACATATATTTACACTTTTGTCGTGTTTTTATATATATTTATTGAGTTATATAGTTTTCTGAAGAGCAAGTGAATGAATTTTGTATTTTGGAAATTCGCACAAAGCTACTCGAGGGCTATCTGTGCTAGCCGTCCCTAATTTTGCAGTGTAAGACTAGAGGGAAGGCAGCTAGTCATCACCACCCACCGCCAACTCTTGGGCTACTCTTTTACCAACGAATAGTGGGATTGACCGTCACATTATACACCCCCACGGCTGGGAGGGCGAGCATGTTTAGCGCGACGCGGGCGCGAACCCGCGACCCTCGGATTACGAGTGCACGCCTTAACGCGCTCGGCCACGCCAGGCCGCAAGTGAATGAAGCTGTGTGCTAAAGTGTCCCTTTAATGTTTGTTTTTTTATCAAAATAAGGAATGTAATTATAATTCTGTTAAAGAATTAAAAGTGCTTCTTTTTTGTGTTTTCTTTGTTATAAAAACAATTTCCAATTTAACTGTGTTCTTATTGAAACAAACTGTTTCGATAAATGAAGAAAATTGTAACTCTTGAAATAGAAAAAATTTTTTTTGTGCGCTATTCAATTCTGTGGTAAAGCTTTGGATTCTGAAACTGGTGAGCTGTATTTCAATCAGTGTGATATTATAAAAGATTCCGTCCACACATTAAACTTTGTGTGCATTATATGAGAGAAAATGTGAATGATGCGTGGTAAGATGTTGCTTACTGACTGCCTTCTCTTGTGGGTTAACTAGATGCTTTTATTTATTTTCCTTAAAGTCCAGCAGTTACAGTTAGAAAAGCAAATGGAGCTATTTAGGCTTAAAAATAAAGCTTAGTAAGTAAAATATCATTAGCGTTTTTATTTCTTGCTTTCAGATCTTTCATTACAATAAAAGTAACATCCTTTTTTTTCACATAGTTTCAGCGATGCTTCTAACTTCCCAAACTGTTTTCATAGTTTTCTTTTGATTTTGATTTTCTATATAAAGTAGGCATTATTATTTATGATATAAGAATGCAGCAGTTTCCTTTTATTTTCGAAAACTAAAATTCAAAATCGAACTTTTATGGGTGTTTTTTTTACCTTATAGAAAGCCATATCGGGCTATCTGCTCTGTCAACCATTGGGAATCCAACCCATAATTTTAGCGTTGTAAATCCGTAGACTTACTGCTGTCCCAGCGGGGAACTTTATAGGTGATATAGTCATGTTTAGAGCAATTAAAATAAGCAATCAAATTTGGAGAAATGCTAGCTTATAGTAAGTAGTTATTTTATTTCATACACAATTTGTTTTTTACGCTTTAAGAGTCAATTTAACGAGGGTACTGGTGAAGACAGAACAAGTTATATCCAAGTAAGTCGAGCCTTAAACGCTATATCAAGCTCACTCTTGCTATTTTCCATCTGAACAGCACCTTAAGTGAGACCTGGACTAAAGGGTCAAATGAAAGACTTTAAGATTCAAGTTTTTACAAACAACAGGATTGGCTATTACTTTTAGATTATGCACCTGAAATCGTGTAGCGTGTTTAGAGGCATATCGAGAGATCGAACGTTGAGCTTTATAGTACGTAGCCTGACAGGTTACCCACTGAGTCACACACCACATAGGCGTAGAGAAGTCTCAAAGCGAGATAGAAGAATTCCACCGAGGTCATAGATTTTGACGAAACTTTAAAAATACGTTCTATAAAAAAGAAGATAAAACACAAGAACTTAAGTGATTTTCAAAGATCTTAAATAACGCATTTATCCAAAATTCATCAGCTTAAGAACAATACCACAAGTAAAAAAAGTTTAATTCTATGTTTTGAGGACTAAAGATACCCTTCTTCAAGGATTAATATTCAAGACGTAAGCTTTTCAGATGCTACGGTACGAAATAATTTATAACTAGAGAACTATTTCGTCGTTTATATTGGTGATAAGTTTAAATTAACTTGTATAATTCGAAGGTGTGGTAAGGAAGTATTGAAATTAAGTTTGTTTTTGTTTTGTTATGAATTTCGCGCAAAGCTACATGAGGGCTATATGCGCTAGTCATCCCTAATTTAGCAGTGTAAGACCCCACCCACCGTCAACTCTTGGGCTATACATTTACCAATGAATAGTGGGATTGACCGTTCATTATAACGCCCCCATGGCTTAAAGGGCGAGCATGTTTTGTGTGATGAGGATTCAAACTCGTGACCCTCAGATTGTGAGTTGAACGTGACATTCCTTCAGTAGAAACTAATTAATATATTTAGATTCCTCTCATTTCTTCATATAAAAAATCAGATCTCCTTGCTAGTCGATTTATTATAGTTCCTTTTTCAAAAATCAAAAGTAAAGTTTATGAGTACTGCTCTAAAAGTACTTCGCTAGTGCAGCGGTGAATCAACGGATTTACAACGCTAAAACCAGGCCTTCGATTCCCCTCGGTAGGCTCAGCCAATAGACCGATGTGGCTTTGCTATAAGAAAACACACAAACTACTAAAAATAACTGCTACGTTTATTGAAACATCATATTGAATTGTAACAAATACGTTAAACTTCTTTTCTCTAATTTCAGATTGAAAATTCATTGTTATTTGCCTAACGTCCAACGTGAAAAATAACCCTCGTGTATTTTACATTTCCTGACTTATAGCTACTAAAAAGAACAAGACTCTGTCTATATCTGTTCCTCTACAATATTGATTTTGTAAACTCCCACAAAAATGAAATATTTTACCAGGTTTTTTGAATTTCCATCATATTACTGTGTTAAGTTTATCGAGTTTTTAATAGGCTATGCATATTCAATACTATTTCTAATGTCTATTTCCAGTCGCGTCAAAGTGGTTTACAGAATGGCTCTTAATTTTTGAAGTACAAATAGTTAGCTCATAGCTCTATCATTTCTTGACCGATTTGGGATCTAATTACAGTTTTGGATTTAAGTCAACCCATTTTGACTGATTTATTTGACCACCCCTATCGGTCTCAAAGGTTCATTTACTTTACTTAGACCCTCAGTGATTTCGAGAAACCCACTTGTTGAGAATTTTATATGCAAAAACGGCTCGTTTGGGTTCAGAAAATTTAAAATATTTAAAATATTTTCTGAACCCAAACGAGCCGTTTTTGCATATAAAATTTTACTTAGACCCGCCTAAAGGAATTTCATGTTGAAGGTAAACTAATAGAAATTATTCTGAGCAATAAAACTGAACGGGGTAAACACGCACTCAAGGTTTCGAATTGCAGGCGCTCAAAAAGATAGTTAATGAAAGTAGGAAAAGATCTCAAGTGCCGCGGCTATTAAGTATTCCCATTGGTTAATTTTAGCCAGGAGGTAATGTGTTACAAAAACGGTTACGAGTTAAAGCATTGTACAATAAGATATCACAAGCACTGTAAAACTCATTGTCAACACCAAACAATCATTCTAGTTTGATGTTATATCAAAACTTACACAATTTATGATGCATGGTATAATTCCACTTTCCTGTAATAGAAATGATTAATATATACGTATGTAGGCCAATGAAAAGAGGGAATGAATTAACTTGACAATAAACAATTTACCAAGGCACATTCCTAGGTTAAGTTAGCACAGTTTAGTCTGAATCAAGTGCACGCTTTGTTAAAATAACCACATGTTCATTGTCACGTACCTCTGAAAGATGAAATCAGTAACAGATAAACTGTAATCTTCAAGTTAGTATTATATTCCAGTCTCCTAATGCGAAGCTGTTAACGCTGTACCTAATTAATACTCTCAAAACAAGGAAAAGGTTAAGATAAAAATCTTAATAAAATCGAAAGAGGGCGCGTGCGTAATCTTACCTATGAAAGCTGTTGGTCTTGACGTCATCGTCACTATGGTGACGGCCAGGACTGGATGAGGCGTAAGGCCATCTCCAACGTGCTTTAGCATCGTGTTTAAACATTAAGTTCACAGTGTCCGGTTACAAACTTAAGTTCTCTGTTGCACCAGGTTTGAAAGCTGATTAATGAGTATTTAGGGTTAAGATTTTTTTCAACATTTGACAATGGTACTTATATATATATATATATATGAACTACTACATGTTACCAGTGTCTAATCTTCAGGAGCTTAATAATTATATCTTGAATGTATTCATTAGATCTTTACACTCGTACGACGCTCAGAACGAGGCTGTAAACAGCACTGTATTGAATATAATGCAAACACTACACAGCAGACGATCAGGGGTTTATTAACGTGAATGCTTGCTGTTGTTCATTGTACATTACAATTTCCACGTTAAAAGGAGGGGAAAACAAACACGGTTTGATAACTCTCTTTTAAATTATTTTGAATCATAACTTTTGTGTTTTGCTGTTTGTTTAATAACCAACCACTATGAATCTCCCAGTGACTACCTAAAACTTCATCGACACTAAGTATAGTAATACGTTTCCTCGTGGCGCGCGTGCGTGTTTTTTGTGTTATGTGTAATTGTGCCGCCAAGGAGTTTCGGCAGTTAAGAAATCATTAACGGCGGACGTCGTCCGAGGTGAGACGCGGGAAAAATGGCTTCTGTCGCCGCATGGCTTCCCTTCGCCCGTGCGGCTGCCATCGGCTGGGTGCCTATTGCTAATAACCCTCTGCCAGCTCCGCCAGTAACGAAAGATAAAAGCAGAAGAGAAGATGAAAAGTTTACTATTAATGTCAGTGGAAGACGTTTCCAAACGTGGCGGAACACAGTGGAGAAATATTCTGAAACGCTGCTCGGATCAAACGAAAGGGAATTTTTTTTCGATGAAGAAAAACAGGAATACTTTTTCGATCGCGATCCGTTCCTGTTCCGACATATCTTGAATTACTATCGTACAGGTAAACTTCATTTCCCTAAACATGAGTGTCTCATGGCATACGACGATGAGTTGGCCTTTTTCGGCATCATCCCGGATGTCATTGGAGACTGTTGTTACGAGGACTATCGGGACAAAAAACGGGAAAATGCCGAGCGAACCATGGACGACAAACTCTCCGAAGCTAATGAAGCTAATGACACAACAAATTATACAATTCGTGAGAAAATGTGGAGGGCGTTCGAGAACCCTCACACCAGCACAGCGGCTCTAGTGTTTTACTACGTAACTGGGTTTTTCATTGCTGTGTCAGTTATGGCTAATGTTATAGAAACCATACCTTGTACTACAGATCCAGAGACCAGTGAAAGCACCTCTTGTGGAGATATTTACAAAACAGCGTTTTTCTGTGTGGATACAGCTTGTGTTATGATCTTCACGGCAGAGTATCTGTTACGTTTGTACGCAGCTCCGAACAGGTGTTATTTCATGAGAAGTGTTATGTCCGTTATTGACGTGGTCGCTATCTTGCCCTACTACATTAGTCTCGGGATGACCAATAACGAGGACCTCTCTGGAGCCTTCGTTACCCTAAGGGTATTTCGGGTGTTCCGAATCTTCAAGTTTTCCAGACACTCGCAGGGGCTGCGGATCCTTGGGTACACTTTGAAAAGTTGCGCCTCTGAACTCGGCTTTCTCGTGTTCTCTCTTGCTATGGCTATTGTCATATTTGCCACTGTTATGTTCTATGCTGAAAAGAACGTCACGAATACAAACTTTATCAGCATCCCGTCAGCTTTTTGGTACACCATTGTCACCATGACTACACTTGGGTGAGTATTCAGACTTTTATTCGTAATTCTTTAAAACACAGGGAGAAATACGATCACAAACGATGGTTTCACCAGTTAACTTATCTTTTTGGTTCTAATTTAACTATCATTGTAACTGAATACAGCAGCTGGTGCGAAACAGTTAACGTCCATGCAGCGGACGTGATCGTTTTGTCGAATTTTTCTTTAACTTTTAACCGCCTTCCAGAAGACTCGTATAAAGTACAAACATATTCATGTCGTAAATATAACAGCGAGGTCCTACAACCATAAACATTTTTCTTTTCGTTTGCTGTGAGATCGAACGAGTAATAATTCTCATAAAATGCTTCAAATACAAATTTCAGCTCAGCTTCGTTAAGATATTCGATTCGATCCATAAGTTCAAATTTTCTTGTTTCTTTACGTATTCACGATTAAAGTTGTGGTGGTAATGCAGCCATCGTCTGGTCGAGAATCGTATTATTAATTTAGTGACAAACTATTCTAGCTTTTTAAGGTGGAATTCTTCTCTAGAATAGAAGACAACATGGAAGAAGGTAGAGACGTGCACCATTGTAAACTTACGAGAAGAATTGCACCTTAGAATGCTATGGTCTCTGATCACTGAGTTAAGAAAACTGCTGTTGATTAGAAGGGAAACGTTTTACAGTACATGTAAACACGTAAAGAAAGAACAAAACACGATACTCGACCACTGGATATGAGTTGGACTGTAACCTTTGATCGTAGTGAAAACAAAGCATCAAAATTTGAACTCGTAAATTTTACTTTCTAATGAAAGATTATTAAACCAACACTCAAGACTGCTACGTAATCCTGTTACTAAACCCTCTAGGTGTTTACCAACCAATTAGACTCAGAACTCATTCACTCGAGGTAGTTGGTTTATAGAAAACATGTACTGTATTTCGTGGGAAGATAATTCATGCAACATTTGTCGATTTCTTTCACAGAAAAAGTTGAGTAATTTCCCATGATGCTTTAATATATAGGAAATCTTTATAACGGTTAAAACCGTGGTAAATGTTGATGATGAACCGTTCCCAGATAAGTAAATACAATG
Organism: Carcinoscorpius rotundicauda; assembly: GCA_011833715.1. NCBI lineage: Eukaryota > Metazoa > Arthropoda > Merostomata > Xiphosura > Limulidae > Carcinoscorpius > Carcinoscorpius rotundicauda. The sequence continues at coordinate 31,733,013 of CM022391.1, read as the reverse complement.
GTGAAGTAATAAGTCATGTAAACGTAAGGAATTATGTAACATTTCTTTTCATTCAGTAGTAGTTACAGTGTATCTATTCCTTAGTGCACTTTTGAAAAGCTCGAATTTCAAAACGTAGGTGAAAAATATTTCAGTTCTTTTATGTCTATTTTTATCAGTTTTAAACGTAGTTTTAAAAGCAGACTGGTTGTTTATAATTAAAAATCAAGGAATAAAGAAATGTATTATTATGAGTAGGTTTATTTTTAAAATGTTCGCTAATAAGAAACTTTATTAGAAAAACAAATTAATATATTATGCTAGAGGAGATAGAATCGTGTACTATTGATGAAAACGTTATATGTTATGATGTTTAAACGTATTTACAGATGAATATTCAAAAATTATACATCCAAGCGAGACTCAAGCACAGAATAATATGTATATATTTAATTACAAACTATACTTAACAGACACAAGTTCAAATATCTGAGATTTTAAACAAATTGTTTATCACTGAAAGTCATAGAGATCACTATATTTTGGTTGACCTTTCTAATCTGTACAGAGTAATTATATTTACAGGTAGAAAAGCACAATATATTTACAATTTGTCCAAACTTATGTTATTGTGATACTCCAAATCTATGATACCACTAGAATGGATACTGCCGACACTGTAGTAGTTATGACGTCTGTGCTTCGGTAGTTCCAAGACCACGTTATTGTTATCATTATATCTTCTTCATTATGATACATCGAAGACCATAACACTGTACCAACGATAGTGTAATTATTACAACATTAGAGCTTAAATAATGGAAATATTATACTGTGTTCTAAATTTATTGGTGAAAAAAAATATTTCAAGAACACAAGCGGGTATAATAGTCTAATTATTATTGTTATAATGTTTCTAAAATTAGCTTTCTAACATGTATTACGTCATCAAATTTGTTTTGCTTCCTCTTAATTTAAACTTGCGCATGCTCTATCGACTGGGAAAAACATACATCCAACGTTCTAAAATAGTTTAAAACTCTTCCAATGAGTTGGAAAATTAGCAGCGCTACAGCTGTAAGTTCATGTGTTAATATAAACAGTCTTGGAGAACTTTTGGCGGTAGGACCCCTTTAGAAAATACCCTGTCTCTAAAAATATGTGATTAGTAAGTTGTCATCTGACTTCCTTACATATTAAGGTGTAGATCATATATAGATGAACACAGTAGGAGTTTTTCAATTGTAATAACAACAAATGTTATTTCAATATGCAAAAGAGTTTAACTAGAAAATGCTATAAATGCAAAAGTCCATCATGAGCAATACATACAGAAAACAATAGTATAAATACCTGGACTTAATTAATTAAAATTAATCCATTGCTTAATGTAAAGATGGGCATCAGGTATCGTTTAATATATTTATTCTCTAGTTTGGAATTTATATATAGAACTCTTTGCCATTTTGAACATCCATACCTTTCTCGTGTAATTCCTAAGCTTTCTTAGCTTTAAAGGATCTTTAGGACTTTGTCCTAAGCCTGATAGTAGCTTTCACAAGTCACAAAGTCAACTTACTATAGCCCTGGTAAAAATATAGAAACTTTTATATATAAGTTATGATATATAGACTAGTCTGTTGGTTTTACACACAAATTTAAACGTTTCTAAAAAGAACAAATTGTCATTTGAACAATCGTTATATCGTAAACCCACATGCAATTTAGTCAACTCTAAGAATTCAGGTTATTTACACACACAGTTACATTAAAGTAATATTATTAATCAGAATACCATCATGACAGCACCAATGGCTTGAATACTTAAAAATGCAGCACCTTAGAAATAGTTTTAAGAATATTATGACATATATCAGAGGATAAAATACATGCTAGCTAGTTAAATCTTAAATTATATTGTATACCTTCTTTATTATACATATTAACTATCTATAGTTAGAAGATAACTCTTTGTAGAACAAATTAAAAGTTACGCCGAAAACTCACCTACAGCAATATTGTTAAGAACCACAATTCCACGAAATCTGTCGGTTTTTAAATTGTTTAATTTTTATTGAATATATCTTTCTCGAGAATAGGGAGTTTTGGTCTGTTTAAGTCGAGAAAAAAAACGAAACGTTGTCCACACAACATATGCCGGGGAAACGCAATCCGAGAAATCTTTAAATTTAGTCCAGACTTAAAACCCTTCTAAAACCAAACCATAAATTCTATAATGTTGATAATCACTCATATGAAGTTAAACAAGTAGTGAGCCCACTTTACTGCTTCTAACAGTAGTTAACAGTTATAATAATAACAGTGTTTCGTTGTTACTGACAATTAACAGGATAATTAAATAACACGTTTATCACATTCAAAATGGCCAGAAGGTTGTATTTTATCATTCGGTTATAATAATACAGTGACTATATAAAAGAATGATACAATAGCAAATAACAGTCATTTTAAACAATATCTTTCTATATTTCGCATATTTACCATCTGTAGTTTGAAGTATAACTTTATGCAGGTCGTCTTGAACTGGGAATGAAAACGTACACGATGCAATATTTAGATTGTGACGTTAGCATCCTGGCGATGTCGATAAGAAACTCGTAGGTCTGACATAGACGTTATTTTAAACTCAGTATTAAAAGGTACATCATATAATATTTCTAAATGCGATTTTAGCGTCATTGTAGCCTTTGCAAGATCTTAGGCCTTTGTATCTGTTATTTTAAAATTATATCCTAATATTAAATTATTGTAGCCACGAAACTCTAATACTAAGATACATGTTTTCTTGTAGCAAAGCCGCATCGGTGCATCTGCTGAGTCCACCGAGGAGAATCGAACACCTGGTTTTAGGGTTATAAATCCGTAGACTTACCGCTGTACCAGCTGGGGACTCCTAGGATATACAAATTTTAAATTACGAACTTCAACCGACGTTAGATGTACGTTTATACTGTTACTATTATATCTAAACTGTTGGTCTACCTCATAGACTGAAACAGTGACTATTTAACCACGTTGCCTATTCATACGTATAGTATGAATATATTCTTTTTACTTAATTTTACATAAACATTTATATAACTACGGTGCCTTGAACAAGTTAGACGATGCATAACTTACTCTAAACCACCTATTATAAAACAAGTTAGGGGGAGAAAGTGTGTAATGGGTACATCTGGTCACTGAGGATTCATGTCTGTTTAGCGTCATCTCTGAAAACTTAAGAACACGTTGGATATGGTTGTCTTTACTCATAAAAATCCAACTTCTGTGAAGCTATAAAACATGAAGTTCCCTGCATGAAATAAACTGAAATGTTTGTCTGTAATATAGCAAGAGTTTCGCAACACGAAACAGACCGAAATTTTGATATACTGTCGAAAGTTTCTCAACATGAAGCAAACAAAATGTCGGTATTCTGGTGAGAGTTTGTAAACTTTATAAGGATGATAAATATGAGAATTGTAAAGCAGTAATTTAATGGATAATTTTCACGAAATCAAAGAACAAAATGTGTTTAAAAAATTCAGTTTGTTTTCAGCATAACTCAAACATAGGTTCACAACTCTGTTTTCAGTCAACAATTTGGGTTTATTTGAAGCGACATCTAACAGTTGCATCCTCTTTTCCTGCATGTAAATACTGACCTTTTTTTTAAATTCCATACTGAACGTTTACATAGACACAAACCAATCTATATACAGCTCCATTTGAGAATTTGTCTCGAACATTTATACCATGCATACACAATTGCATATCTGTTTGGAATCCTTTCCAATACAATATACACAACGATCTATCTACTAGAAGTCCTGTCGATTAGTTACATTCCCATCAATATTTTTGCCCTATTAAATAGCTTCACCACATATCAATCTATTCGAAGCCTTGTTAAACGTTTCCTCTCCCGTATGCATATTTCTTGAGATAGAATAGACAAACACATGGTTAGTTAAATGCATACGAACATTCGATGACATAAAAAGAAAAAAATAAACAAATTGAATCAAACAATTATTTGTTTTTTGTTGAGCGCAAAGCTAATAAACAGGCTTATGAGCTTCATCCTTTTGGATATCGTAACCCTATTTGTAGTGTCATAAATCCTCAAACAAAGGGGAGGTATACAAATAATCAAATACGCAGAAAATAAAACAAATTCATCTTACGAACAAAGCAGTCGAATACCACTAATGAGGAAGGAAGGCTATTAAAACACGTTCAAGCATTTAGCGAACTAGAAAAGAATAAGTAATTATCCAAGAAGCAGCAGTTTGACTTTAAGCTGTTTGTATACTTTATAAATGATGAAAAATGCTCTTTTTACACAAATCTTCTTCATCTCATAAAGCAAATGTTAAAGGTCTGAAATGAGGAAAACAACCATCACTTTAATCAGCTTACCAAAAGAAATAATCAAATATTTACATTTAACAACATAATTTTCAATAGATGTTTCTTATTATAATTTATAACGACTTCTTAAATAATTATGCTTAATAGAAAATTTATTTTTTTTAAAAATAAATTATGCATTCCTTTCTTCACAATTAAAAGGAATGTAACGTTAATATCGCTGCACAAAGATGGGTATTAAAAACAATAGCTTGCCTTACAAATACTCTACGTATGTTTCAGTGCTCTGTGACGCTATCTTCTGGAGTAACGGTAAAATCATGGTTGGGACTTATATACCCACGTAGTTATTTCCATCTAGATTTAAACAGTTCTTGAAGTTACAAGTCATCTGTCCACAAGTTTATTTCTTGGCCTAGAATAATTTCCTTGTTTAACACGATATTTCTGTGTTTGTTGTTTTTCGATTTCAACAGCTTCGCCCCCCAGTAAGTCTTCGAATTTACAACACTAAAATCAGGGGTTCGATTCTCCTCGGTGTAATCAGCAGACATCCCAATATGGCTTTGCTATAAGGAAACACACACACACACACATTGAATAAAAACGTGTAACAATCTTATCTCAACTATGTATTAAAATATGGCGTCATTTATTTTGACGTGTGTTCTACAGATTATGCAAGCTCAATTATGGTAAAACGTCACTGCATGTGTTTTATCCACGCTGTGTTGTTGTTATTTTCTGTGAGATTGTAGATAAAATGTCATTCCTAATCAAAAAAGAGCGAAAATTATCCCACGAAGAAGTTTTACATTGTTGTAATCATACAATAAGTTAAAGATAAACAGTGATTTATGAAGTTACTTTGTATGTATTAAAGTATCAGACCCGCGTGAGGGGGGATATTCACATTGTGTTTGGAATATCTAATCCAATTGAAGAGAGCTCAACAAAAAAAATATATTAAAAATTGATGTAAGAAATAAATGCTAAGTTTTCTCGTGCTGTTTGAAACCTTATAATAAATAAGTTATAAAATTTAAACTTAAACACATTTTTTGTTTCTAAAAAAAGCAGTAATTGATTTTATTATTAAGATGGTTATTATAACTAGTTGATGGGTACTCTAAGTGTTTAATAGTATGAGTAGTTTGGTTTTAATGTTATGATTCCGGTAAATAAAGTGTTAAAGTGTTACAATAAGTTATATATATTGTACACACGAATATTAACATTTTTCGATGCCAATTAAATTATTTTGAAGGATTATATTAAGTTTTCCATATCTAAATATACCCCTTTAAATTGCTTTGAATAACTCTACTTTTGATAAAATAACTTTGTTAATAACTAGGTTAATTACAGTTTTTACGAGAAAATGGAAGAAGTCAATATAAGTTTAAATTTCACTACTTATAGATCAGTGGATGTCAAAACGTAAAGCACGAGAATAATGGTCAGGCCCGTTTTTATTCTGTGCTGAATATTTTAAAATCATTCCTAGTACGTCTTTCCCTGTGTCATCATAACTCACCCGAATTAAGAGTGTATGAAAAGAAATAAAATCGAAGCCAAAAATACCCTCATTAATAGTACTGTCGTACATAATTTATCATTATTATTAGATTTGTTCTCAAGTTTGATGCAAGAGTTTTCTATTGGAAAGATATTAGCATAAGCACTTACTGTATTATTAATAAATGTTCCAAAGAAAAAGATTTAATCGAAATCCTACACATTAAAGTAATAACAAATTATAATGGCAGTTCAGAAACCATTTAAAATGGTTCTTTTTCTGGCGGTGTTTCCATGACTGCATGAGATGTCAATTTAGGTGTTTATGAGCAATATTTTTTAAAACTTCTTAACACCTAAATAAATAACGGTATGTGTTATATAAATAAATAATTAGAAGCTGATGCCTCACAAATAAAAACAAATGTGTATCGAGGTCCCATACAACTTTAAATAAGAATTTCTAGGCTTGTACTATTTGTTTTCATCGTAAAACTAAATAAAGAGATATCTGCACTCTGTCGGCCGCGGGGATCGAACCCAATATTATTATATTGTTATAAGCCTTCGGATTTACCACTGAGTTTCGTGAAATCTGTGAGTAATGCATATTGAGTTTAACACCACTACACAAGAATTATTATTCTTGTTCATTCAGTAAACTGAATTTTTGAACAGACAGATAGAAATAATAATGAATACGAAAACATGGATTCATTTGTTTCACAAGCTATTTCTGATGCTTGAGCTGATAAATTTGTTGATTCGAATACTCTGTGTAATTTTAAGTCTCCCAAATCCATTAATAAACACAAAACAGTTTAGGTTTTTCACTCGCATTTTCTGTATCTTTTATAATGTATGAAGTATCATTTGCGTGTACTGACTTTTTATTAATGGTCAATAAAGGTAAGAATCGACTACAAACCTGAGCACATTAAAATAAACTAGATTTAACGTTTATTCTGTTTCCTTCAGTATGAAGGCAGTTACAGTTGTATGTTTTCTATCGACTATTCACTCAAAACATAGCGTACGTTACAATACTCGCTGCAAGGCAATTTCTATGTCGCGAAAATAATCTTAAATATATAATTATCTTAGGAGTATTCTGAACGATTAGTCTTTTTTGTACAGCACATTTCAAGTTTTCCAGTTTCTGTTGTGCATCTTTATCGATGTAGAAGCACACTTTAAACAAGCTACCTGAAAAATTATCTTACTCACAAAAAACAACATAATTCGTAGTTACTAATAAAATGAATTTCGTTATTTTCTAAAGTCATGAAAACATTCATGCGAGAATGTATAGAAAAACTCAAGGGGTGGTTTATAATGCAACGTCTTACTCTATTTTTCTTCATTTTTCAGTGGGTAGTGAAAAGAAAAGGTTCTTACATATGTAAAAAAAGGGAAAAGTTCACACATGAAAATATTTCATCTTATAATCTGTTTCTTGTTCAATCTCAAATTGAGAGAAAAAATGGTTTAGGTCTAAAATTTCTGACAAATCGTCCATATTAATTAAGGAGATGCTACTCAGGGAAGCAAAAAGTATAGCAGCGTCCCTACATGTCAAAAGAGAAACGATATTTCTTATAAAACTCACGTGGTTTGTACTTATTGTTATAAAATGCACGAATAATTACAATTTTCTGTATATTTAAATGTACAGTTTAAGAATTGTTCCTACGTTTCTGATGCTATTGCATTATACTGAAATTGATATAATTTTTGTTCGTGGCCATTGGTAACAATATCTATAGACATTCAATTGCTATCGCCTTAGCTTGAGTATACAGAGCTTAACATCTTTTATTATTTTGACATAACAGTTGAATTAAAGGGTGGAGATTTTTAAGTGCAGATCGCACTTAAAGTTCACCCTTCACGTGATATTTACGTTTCAAGAGTTTCTGATACAAAGTTCTTCTGTGCGTCTGTTATAAAAGCATACAAGGCATTTACTTTTAGATTTTTGAAGGGAAACTCTACATATATATAAATAGTTTAACCGTTTCGATAATGGCGTGTTTCAGGAGTACTCCACAATCGACTACCTGTCGCACGCACACTGGAAGCACTGAGTAAAGTTAGACGGTTTGTTATCGAAAGCAGCCAAAGGACATAACTATCCATTGAAATATGATTAATAACCCTGCTTGGAATTGTAAATTGTAAAGATGATTCATACGAACTTTGGTACTGAAATGTGACTCGAACGTCCCGTTCACATGTTTTTTTTTACAAAACGCATAAAGAACGATAGAACAAATTCAGGAAGTTGTATAAGTGGTGTCTAGCATATAGCAAACAAAAGTACGTCGTATGGGCAATTTATTATTATCTTGTTGCTCATCCCATATTTTTAAAATGGTATAGAAACTTTCATGAACAATTATATGGGAAAGGGTTGAATATTGTAAGTATTATGATAAGCTGAATAAAATGTAAAGATAAACCCTTCATGCTATCAGCCTATAGTGTTGAAGCCACTGTATCGCAAGGGTATGACATTTTTTCGCGTACTGGATTCCAATAAAGTATGGCTTCATCACAGCAAAGCATCCAGCCACATGGCCAAATCAACGTACTAGTGTTTTCCGCCAGAAGTAATTACAAACAGGAGTTCATACTAAATCGTTCATTGATGGATCCCCTTAAATCTTACCTCTTTGGATTGTTGAAACAGGACTTCAGAAGTCCTCATCTGAGAAAGCATATCAGGAAGACAGAGACAAAACTGACCTAAATGTATTGCACAAAAGCTTTTTATTGTGTAATGTGAACTGTGAAACGATAGCGAACAGAGCACCATTAGTTGTGGAACGAATTGTTGTAAAGCCTTGAAACTCGTAGAATAGTTACTATAGGCTGTAGTCATTCTTTTGTACATTTAGTATGTATGATTAATTACCTTACTGTTTCAGTATCTGAAAAACGAATTCCACAACTGGTAAAAATCAGCATACTGAGAAACTGCACAAGAACATTTTGCTTTTTTCATTCAAGTGCTTTATAAAAATGAATCGCATCCAATCTTTACGTCCTTTCAGACATGCGCAGTAAATCATTCAAGTGTAAAGACATTTTGACAAAACACTGATGAACGGTAAGAACTATTTGCTCGCTTAAAGATAATCCAGCTTATATATTAACTCGATTTGCCTAAGGCATTCTGGGAAATACTTACTTGTTATTCTTTCTTGTGTATAAGAACCATTTTTATCTGTAATTTTTACATACTTTTAAAAAATGAAAGGTTTCGTAGGAAATGAATTAAAAACTTTCAAAATTTATTTACTTAAAGCTTAATATGATGAACGTCTCACTCTTTTATGGCCTTTTGAGTAAAACTAGTAGATGGTAGATCGATAAAACAAAAGAAAACGTTATAGTAGTTGAAGTGTGGTGTCTTCTCGATCATGATATTTAGGCTACAGGGCTTACGTCCATAGATAATTCAAAATACTATTGATTTGGCATTGGGGCTAATTGGCAATGGTAGCAAGTACTGGATTTTAATATGGCGTTAGTAGTAAAAAAGCTTCGATTGGTAATGATAATAAGTACTATTACTGCTAACAAATACTGCTATTAATTCAGTATTGGTAGAAAGTACTAGTATTATTTTATTATGGCAATTAATACTAATTTTCTTCCGGTATCGTTTGTATGTGTTGACATTATTTATAAATACTAATATTGACAGAAAGTACAAGTATTGATCTTGCATTGTCATAAGTACTGGTACTGATCTGATTAGTGATAAGTATTATTGTCCTTGAGAATAAATAATTGTACATATTTTGTTTTGGTAATAAGAAACAAGTACTATTATTAATCTGCTAATGGTAGTAAGTTAACAGAGGCAAGCGCTAATTGAATTTATGGTAACCTGATGGAAACGAGACGGCGTCTGAACTTGTTCAAAATATATGGCGTTTTTACGAGCGCCTCTTTACGTGAAACCTTTTATTTACCTTTAAAATCGCCAGTTCCGTCAAAGGAAGTACCATGGCTTATAGATATTTAATTATTGAAGTTTCGGTTAAGTGAAAAATTTGAAAAGCTTGCTTAAGCCTGACATATATTGACATACATGAGAAAAATGGCTGACGCGAAACGTAAAACGCCACACGATGGAGTAATGTAGTAAAGAAAAAACATAATTAATTAATTAATTAATTCTAAGTGATGTGAAAACTTAACAGATGGCTCTCTTTGTTAAACCGTAGAGGTATTCTACAAGAAAAAAACATTATAGAGTAAAAACTGAAACTTTTATTTGTTTGTTTGCATTGATGCACAGAGCTTGTTTGTTTAGTATTTTTTTTAATTTTGCAAAAAGCTACGCACGATAAACATCCATATTTTAGCAGTGTAAGACTAGAGGGAAGGCAGCTACTCATAACCACCAACCTTAGTAGGATTGATCGTAGCATTATAACACCCCCATGGCTGAAAGGGCGAGCACTTTTGGTGCGACGAGGATTCGAACCCGCGACTCTCAGATTATGAGTCGAACGTCTTAACCCACTTGGCCATGCCGAGCCGAACCATAAGGCTGCACAACGGGATAATTGTGCTCTGCCCACCACGGGTATCCAAATCCGCTTTATATCAATGTAAAACTGCAGACATACTGCTGTGCCATTGCGGGAGGAGTAAACTGAAACCTTCTAAATTGAGCGTTTTAAGTTATTAAAACCTACAATTTATTTATTTATGAGTTATTTTAATGATATAATAATAATAAACATAGAGTTAATTCCGGAATATGTATAAAATACTTTAATATATTTTTTTCTAAATAAATCCTTTGTCCAAACGTAACACTTTTTATCCATATGTGAATAAATTGATTGAAAATACGCAACTAACCAGCTGTTCATTTACTGTTTGTACTCTAAAAACTTAAACAACAATGTATTTCCAATAAATAAGTCAAAAGTACTAGAATTTATTTTTTTCGTTGGGTGTCAAAGAGCGTTTTTTATTATAGCGTCTAGTTCTTTGCTTGATTTGTGTGAAGTTATAATTTATTGTTTTAAACAGAGAATAGAAGATATTTATTTTGAGACAGAAATATTTGATTTTAGCGATAGGCTTAAGGACTTGCATAGCATTTAGGATTCCATTTTTGTGCTTAGCACATCACATTTATTCGTTGTTCCCCGTGTTTATCAACAAAGTATTTGTTTGTTTGTTTTGGAATTTCGCACAAAGCTACTCGAGGGCTATCTGTGCTAGCCGTCCCTAATTTTGCAGTGTAAGACTAGAGGGAAGGCAGCTAGTCATCACCACCCACCGCTAACTCTTGGGCTACTCTTTTGCCAACGAATAGTGGGATTGACCGTCACATTATACGCCCTCACGGCTGGGAGGGCGAGCATGTTTAGCGCGACGCGGGTGCGAACCCGCGACCCTCGGATTACGAGTCGCACGCCTTACGCGCTTGGCCATGCCAGGACATCAACAAAGTAAACTCGACAAGATGAAGAGCACACTTTGTTTAGTCGGACGTACACGTTTTACACTAAAACAGTTATAGACTTAACAAAAATGTGATACATCAGCCCTCTTAAAGAAACAAAAACACAGCTTTCAAGACAAGCTGTACTATTTCCTACTGTTTTATAGTTCTATTCTTGATAACGAGAAGCCCTCTTGAAATAAAAATGTATCTCAGAACGACTGGTATGGATATTAACACTTTTATTGATAAGCAGAGAACAGCGTTTCGACCTTCCTAAATCATCTTCAGGTTAACAAAGAGAGACTTTGCAACTGACCGTTGCCGGGCACATGTCTTAGGAACGAGAATATAAACAGGTACAGGACTGTAGGGGGCGGTGCAGTTAGATGTTAAGTTATTAATTAGTATAGGTACAAAGGTGTTCCTTTATACTGGTTTAATTTTTATTTAGTTGTTGTGAAAGTGGGCTTCTTCGATTTTGCGTTTGTATATATTTGTTTCCCTACTTAGTATCTGGGTATTTTCTATTGTTATTTTGTGTTTACTGTATTTTTGTGCAAAGTTCAAAACGTGTGAAGGCGTTTTGTGTTCTTTAAATCTAGTTTCCATTTTTCTTCTTGTTTCTTCAATACAGAAGTCGTAACACTTGTTGCATCGTATTTTATAAGTTATGTTGTTGTTATGTTTGTCGGTGCAGTTTTTACATAGTTATAGTTGTGTACCTGGTTTCTGAATAAATTTGGTGTTTACTGGAATGTTGTGTTTTGTTATAAGTTTTTCCAAATGTTGGTTATTTTTTCGCTGATGTCAGAAACATTTGATACGCAGCAGTGTAAGGTTTTGCAGTTTATTGTATCTTAGGATTTATTGTTGTTTGTTAGCTGTTGATCTGTGTCATAAACATGTTAGCTAGAACTGGTGATACGGGATTCCCCATACGTAGGCCATTTATTTGTAGATAGTTTTGGTTATTAAACATAAAGTATGTTTTGGTTGTAGTGAATTCTATAAGGGTTGTTAATTGGTTGCTGGGGATGTTATCAATGGGTTGGGGTCTTGGATATAAAGTTATAAAGCTGTCTTGCAAGCTTCAGTGGTTGGGATTTCTGTGGAGAGGGAAATTACATTAAAACTGGCCATTAAGGCTTTATGGTTCAGTTGATTAAGAATAGATTTAAAATTGAAAGAATATTTTAAAAAAGAGCCGACTGATGTTACAAATTTAGTAAGTGCTCACGCTGTATATTTACCGAGGTTGTAGTTAAATAATCTATAAGCCGACATCATAGGTAGTAGTGGACATTCGGGTTTGTGAGGTTTTAGAGTGCCTTACAGTTGTGATGTGCGTGAGTCGGTCTTTCGCAGGTTAGAACAAAGGTTTTCTGAGATTGTGTTAGCTTTCGTCATATATAGTAGAGTTTTGTTTGATTGGTTTCATGTGTTCACTTGTGTACAGGAAAACAACTAACCAAATAGTATTTCTTTACCTCAAGTTCACTGGAACTGATACACAATTCAAAACAAAAATTCACAGAAGAACTACCCATACTGGGACTCAGCAGCAAATAAAACAAAACAAAAACTCAACATGTTGAGAAACCAAATAAACACAACCACAAAACTATGTTCATCAGATAAAATTAACAATGGAATCAATAAAATGTTAACTTCATTAACATCAATAAATTTCCTCAACAAATCGTGGAAAACATTATACGTACACATCTCGACTAACAAGAAACAAAAAATAAATCTCAAGATATAACAAACTACTACACCTTATACTGCTGTATACCATATGTTCCCAACATCAGCAGAAAATAACAAACATTTGGAAAAAACGTATAACAAAATACAATATTCCAGTAAACACCAAATTTATTCAAAAACTGGGTGAAAAACTAAAGTCTGTACTATGTAAAAACTACACTGACAAACACTACACAAACATAATTTATAAAATACGATGCAACAACTGCCACGACTTCTGAATTGGAGAAACAAGCAGAAAAATGGAGACTAGATTTAAAGAACAAAAAAAAAACACCTTCAAAAGTTTTGAACACTGCAAATCAAATAAAGACAACATAACCATAGAAAACACCCAAATATTAAGTTGGGAAACAAATATAAACAATCGCAAAATTAAAGAAGCCCTACTTACACAACATCTAAAACCAATATTGAACTAATATAAAGAAACGCCTTTATATCTATACTAATTAATAACCTGACATCCAACTGAAGGTCCGGCATGGCCAGGTGGATAAGGATTCAGCTCGTAATCTGAGGGTCGCGGGTTCGAATTACCATCACACTAAACATGCTCGCTCTATTAGCCGTGGGAGCGTTATATAATTACGGTCAATTCCACAATTCGTTGATAAAATAGTAGTCCAAGTGTTGACGGTTGGTAGTGATGACTAGTAGCCTTCCCTCTAGTCTTATACTACTAAATTAGGGACAGCTAACGCAGATAGTCCTCGAGTATCTTTGCACAAAGTTAAAAAACAAACAAATAAAACTGTCCAAAATGTCATTTGTAAACACACAAAAGGGTTAAGAAACAGATTTTGTTAGTATCGCTTTTACTTAAATATTTCATTTTATTGCGTTTTAAACATGTTCAAGCATCATGAATTACTTTAGACACGTACCTTAATTAACAATAAGGTCCTAAAGACTTCATATATTTGTTATTAAGGTACGCGTAGACACAGAAAACATTCATGTTGTGATCAATACTGGTGACGCCATCATACCGGTTTACTTTGTCTACCATTCCCAGCTACTGCTTCAAGTTGAAAATAGTGTGAACATCTTTATTTAAAAAAAAAATGTTTTTTTGTGATTTATTTCAATCAAATTTGGAATGAGATAAGATATTCTGATACTTTCAGAAGAAGAGTTTTGTTACAAGATCGCTAGTATATAACTCGTGTTCTGCTTCCGTAGGATTTACTTAAATGTCATTTGAACAGAAGTACTAGTGGAACATTTGTAGGTAAGCATCTAGTAGTCACGAAGTTTCATTGATTTTTGTCGTTTGTTTTTATAGTGACCAATTTAACTGAACCTGTATTCATTCATGTGTTAAGTTCTTCACAGGTGGCGCTCACAGTAATTAGAATTCTACTCATAGCCAAGTAATTAAGATATTTACCACCTGTACATAAATATTAACATATGTTTGTATTCGCTGTATCTTGGATATTAATGGCGTAATATACATATAGACAAATAAAGACAAGCAAATGGTTGGATAGCACTAGAAATGTTTTAGTTTGCTTGTTTATATATGGGACTTCAAATACAAATGCTGTTATCACGTGATAAAAGGATATTTTAGATGTTTTCTTAAAGTCATCTTTCTACAAAACTTTCAAGTTCAATAAAACCATTAAAAGTACAGTTAACAACATTAAGTTTAATCCATATAACCAGATAATTAGCCACCATACAGTTGTTTCCATACGTTTAGGGCATGAAGAATACATAACCAATTTATTCGGAGATTTGATTTCAATAACATATATTTTGATTCAGACATATAACTGGGTTTACGGCCGAAAGGACCGTTGCAGCGAGAATACTCAATCAACGACCTAAGTAGAGTATTCAAAGAAGCATTTTGCAGTTTGCGAATGATTCATAATTAAAACTATTTATCAATTATTTTGATTATTAGTGTAGAATATTTTACAAGTCTTCAAGTATAACTTATATAATTTCCTTGAAGAGATCTATTTAGAAATAAATTTTATTTTTGATACACACTCAGTTGACGATGCTCATTGAAGAATATGGAAACCGAGGTTTAAGAACACGAGTTTGATGATGACGTTTAATTATGCCCCCCAGTGGCTCAGCGGTATGTCTGCGGACTTACACGCTAAAATCCGGGTTTCGATACCCGTGGTGGGCAGAGCACAGATAGCCCATTGTGTAGCTTTGTGCTTAATTCAAAACAACAACAACGTTTAATTATAGGAATGGTTGTATGAAGGGACTCTTGGACGAGACTGTGAGCACAATATGAAAACCAAGATGGCGGAAAATGAGGTTTTTATTGAGGAGTGTTTATTTGACCAGCTTGTGAATAAAATAAAACTGGGGTAAAAGAAGATGAGATTACTAGTGAATATAATTTTGTAAATAGATTCTTGAATGAACTTAATAGAACAATAAGAAATCTTAGATAGAAGACATGAGCTGAGTTGAAGTGTTTTTCCATAGTGTGGAAGCAGAGCATAAAAATTGTTTAAAATGGTGATTTTTTTTATTCATCCTGAACTTCTCGTATGTTAATCGTGGTTTAAGATAAGAATAGCGAGGCTTAGTGGTTAGGGTGCCTAACTGTAATTTACAGGTTCACGGTTCGCGTTATTTTACCCAAAAATCGCACTCCGCAATTTAAGATAAGGAAGCGTTACAAGAGCAGCAGTCAAATTCGATTGTAGTGGCCAAAACAAAATGGAGGTAGATGCAGTTCGCTCTTGGAAATTGAAGTGCATATAGTCCTTGTATAGTTTTGCGGAAACATGTGAAACAGAAACGTGTCAAAATGTCTAAAGAGCGTTTACTCAACAATTAGTCGGAGCCTTCACATGGAACGAGACAAGAAGTGTTTTATAATCTGTCTAAAAGTGATAATCGCAAGTTTTCAAGACATTACTTTCATTTATTCTCTAACACCTATATTCTAAACACCACCATATTTTAGAACTATTAATTTTTAGGTTTTATAAAATTATTGAGTTAGATTTCAGTGTTTTTCACTTTGAATCCCGTTAACGTTATCGGGTGTCAAGCTATGTGTTTTCTAGTTTCACATCTCATCAACATTGCCAGGTTTCAGGCTATGTGTTCTCTAGTTTCTCGTATTAACACACCAAGTTTTAAAATGTATGTATTATCCAATGTTCTAACATAAATAATACAGTTTTTTAGGGCTACTTGTATAATTACTAAACACTGATTCTACCAAGTTTCAGAAAGTTTTTTTTCTAGTTTTCAAGAATTATTATTGAAAAGTTTCAGGGTTATTTGTTTTCCAGTCCTCAAACATTAATAACATTGGCTTTTTAAGACTATTTTTATTTACTTCACTTTCATTAATGCAATCAAATCTCATCTATTACCTATTCTATTCTTAAATGTTAGTTGTACCAGATTTTTGGATTATTTTAATATTAATACTCTAGTATTTCTTGACTGTAAGAAAAATCTGTTCTTAACTGGTTCTAAAAAACAATCAATGTAAGACTTCCAGACTATTTGGTGTGTGCTGTTTTTGCATTAATGCTGCTTGGTTTGTTTGTTTTGAATTTCGCGCAAAGCTACTCGAGGGCTATCTGCGCTAGCCGTCTCTAATTTAGCAGTGTAAAACTAGAGGGAAGGCAGCTAGTAATCACCACCCACCGCCAACTTTTGGGCTACTCTTTTACCAACGAATAGTGAGATTGACCGCACATTATAACGCCCCCACGGCTGAAAGGGCGAGCATTTTTGGTGCGAACGAAATTCGATCCTGCGACCCTCGGATTACGAGTCGAAAACCTTAACACGCTTGACGATGCCGGGCCTAATGCCGCTTGGACTGAAAACTATTTGTTGTTTACTTTATTAATATTAATATTAACACTGTCTAGATTCTTTACTACTTGACATTTAGTTTTGGAATATTAACACTATCAGACTTTAGGGCTATTTCTTCTCTGCTTTTCTGATACAATTTTTCTATGAATTCCACACCATTTGATATTGATACAGTTATACTGTATGATGAATTCGTGAATATTTATTGACTAGTCCTCAAAATTAACAGTCATGTTTCAAACCTTGTCAACGTCCTTACCAATGCAGAGTTGTAATATCTTATCCTTGTAGCTTCTGAATAACTGAACTCATCAGCTTTATGTTTTTATCAGCGGTATGTCTCCGGATTTACAAGGCTAAAATCAGGGGTTCGATTCCCCTCGGTGGGCTGAGCAGATAGCTCGATGTGGCTTTGCTATAAGAAAAACAAACAAACAAACTTACTAAGTTTTACTTATATAAGTAACGTGTTGAATCTATCTTTATTGTTCATTTGTTTAGCCTAATGTGTTAAAAATATAATGAGGTTTGACTAGTTGTAAAAATAACATTCTTCAAGCCCTGCGTCATGCGAAAATAACTTTGATAAACGTTGAACCAAATAATTTCCGTACTTTCGTTGCATTTGATGTATGACGTCATCAGGAATTACGGTATTCTGCTGCTCAGGAAAAAATATTTTAATTGTTTTTGTGGAGAACCTATATTGTAGCTTTGTCTGTAATTTAAGAATATCGTATGAAAAATCATTAGTCCATTAATTATAATAATTTTGTCTCTTTTAAGTTTTGTAATTGTTTGTCAAATCAATTGAAATTATTTCAAAGAAAATGGTTCTCAAAAATCACTCTTTATTTTTTCAACGTGAATTTCTGTTAAAATAAGAAAAGCGATATATAACTTACTTGTTAATTGGTCCACTTAAAAATCTGCTTAGGAATGAGTTGTGATTTTACTACAACGAGGTGGTTCATAATGAGCCCCTCCCCCTATTCTTAATGGCTCAGCGGCAACTTTGAAGATTATTAAAACTAACCAATGTTAGAAGTGTCTTCTGTAACACGAGTACCTACAATACTAAGTAATGTTTCAAGTCTTCTGTAACAAGGGTACTTACAATACTCGACAATGTTATAAGAGTCTTTTGGAATAAAATAATTTATAATATTAATCAAGAGTCTTCTAAAGCATGGTTTAACAATTTAATGTTTACTTGTCGTTGTTTTTGAATTAAACACAAAACTACACAATGGGCTATCTGTGCTCTGTCCACCACGGGTATCGAAACACGGTTTTTAGCATTGTAAGTCCGCAGACATACCGCTTAGTCACTGGGGGGGGGGGTATTATTTCCTAATATCAAACAGACGTTTTTGTAAAGTTGTCTAGAAATGTTTCGGGAAGAGAAAAAAATTGGGGAAGGTCCATAATTATACTTTTTGCTCTGACAATAGTTGTTGGTAGATGGTATTAATTAGCTGCCTTCACTCAGGTCTACAGATTTAAAATTAAAGACGGCTAGCGTATGAATCCTCAATTATCCTCAATAAACAAATCTGTTTCAACGTATTATTATTTTCGAACATCTTTCACAGGCTGAAATAAATAATATACTTAAATGGAATCATACACACTGTTTTTATTTTTAGCGAACAATCGTGATCCTGAAATAAACAAAATAACAAAGGTATTTAATACCCATATCACTATTTACCAAACTGATTCGAGAAATAGTCTTTGTGGAACAAATCACTGAGATGTTAATGTGTTTGTTTTTCAAAGTAGGGAGAATTTGTGTTGTGTTTTATCTTAGTTTTATCAGAAAGTTTTAATTGAACGGCATCATTTATTAATGAGCAAAGAAAATTATTCTGTTTGTAAGTGAAGGTTCTCACGTCAATGTGACTACGTGACTCTACCTAACACATTCCAAGGTCTGTTATAGTGTGTTTTTCTTATAGCAAAGCCGCATCGGACTATCTGCTGAGCCCACCGAGGGGAATCGAACGCCTGTTTTTAACGTTGTAAATCCGTAGACTTATCGCTGTACTAGCGGGGTTCGGAGATCTGTTGTAAAAGGTAATCCCAATGAGTTAGTGTGAGAACGGAAGCTCTTTTGTGTGTGTGAGAACAGAACAAAACTTGAGGGTCGCTCGGTAAATAGAATATTTCACCACACAGCGGTGATCATACACAGCTCTCAAAAAATACAAAAATGTATCAGTATGTTCGTCGTTATGAATGAACGGGAACTTTTTTATGTCACCTTAAAACTGAATTATTCTTTTTGTTGAAACGTTTTTGGAATATACATAGCAGGTTTGAGATATTTAATGGACTGTGACAGTCCGTTGAATGAAAAGGGGTGACGTTTCGGTTCATGTACTGAGGCTTTAGTATAAACGAACCTGATACAACTTTTCATTTTCATTCAACAGACAGTTATAGTCCATTAAAGTTTTTAAACCTAATGTTAGTTTGATGTTAAGGATATGAAACTGATAAAATCTCAACTTATTAGCGAGAAATTGAACAAATATTTCTATTGTCGAAGGAAATAATTGTTTTTTTTGCTAAATTGTTTTTAAATACAACATGGAAAGTCCTACTGACAAAATGTCCAAAAGTAGTATAAGGAAAATATAACTTTATTATCCTGGTGATGAGTATAGAGTATTTTTAATGCGTATTGTAGATTTTTCTGTTGAGTTTTTTTGTTTTATAATATTCATGCAAGGTTGCATAATGATCACCTATGCATAGCTGTCATTAATTTTGATTTGATATACTAGAGGAATGGAAGATAGGCAAGAGCACTTTCCGTCAAACCTTGGGCTAACCTTATCCGACTTAAAAGTGTGTTACGACCGTTCTCGTGTAATGCACCCACGGCCGCAAAATATGGAATGTTTTTTGTTTGTCACGTGGACTGAAGTTACAAATGAAGATCTTTGGTTTTACCTTGTTTGTTTTTATTTTACTTCATCAATCAGTTTCCTATATACAAACAATTTCATCACCACATCAGTAATTACGAAATATTGATTCAGCATCACTATTCTTGAGCTGTTTTGAGTGAAATACTGATGATGTAGAAATCTTTTATACATTTAGAGAAATTTAGTGGAGACTTAAGTTATCAATGACAAGAAAATATTTCGTCACCAAAATAACTTGACATATCTTTGAAATAGTTTAATGCAAAAAAAAACACCTTCGAAGTTGATCACGTTGCAGGAATAACATACCATCCAGTGGGAACCAAACAGGTGTTAACTCTGAAGTAAAAATGTATTTTTAAAATGGCTGGTATGGGTATCACAACTTTAATTAAAATAAAATACGACGTATCGACCTTCTTAGGTCTTCTTCAAGTTAACGAAGAGAGTTTGCAACTGACCGTTTGTGGGCACGTCTTAAAGACGAGAGAATAAACAAGTACAAGATTGTTGGGGCGTTGAAGTTACATGTTATGTTACTAATTAGTAAAGGTATATTAATGCAAGTTCTTTTGTATTGGTACAGATACGTTTACAATACAATAACTGGAGTCACATCTGCAGAACACTCACTCAGTTTTCTCAACCTTCTTAGCTGCAAATACATTCCCTGGGACTCAGCACATGAAACAAAACAAAAACTCAACATATTAATAGATGTAATAAATACAGTCACAAAAGTATGCTCATCAGATAAAATTAACAATGAAATGAACCAAATAAAATAACATTTTACCAACATCAACAAATTTCCCTAAAAAAAACTTGTTGAAAAATTGACACAGACAAAATCAATAACAAACAAATAATAATAAATGACAAGATAGAACAAACTACAAAACCTTGCACTGCTGCATAAAATATGTTTCCAACATCAGCGAAAAAAGAACCAGCATTTGGAAAATCTTATAACAAAACACAACATTCCAGTAAACACCAAATGTATTCCAAAACCGGGTACAAAACTACTATGTAAAAGCTACACTGACAAACACAACACCAACATAATTTATAAAATACAATGCAACAACTGCCACGACTTCTACATTAGAGAAACAAGCAGAAATAATGGAAACTAGATTCAAAGAACATTATAAAACACCTTCTCACGTTTCTGAACACTGTAAAACAAATAAACACAACATAACCATAGAAAACACCAACATACTAAGAAAATTCTACCTACAACAAAATATTGGCTTACTGTCATTATTATTTCAACTCTTGTGATATTACACCTTTCGCCACTGGTTGTATCTGTTCAATCTTCCTATAACTAAAATATTAGTGAACCGTTTTAGTTTGTTGAATTACAAACTTATTCGTTGGTAACTCATTTGACAAAAATAAAGCAAGTATCTTTTAAATGTTGAAGACTACAGTAAAATTCTTGACCAAACATTTCTATTTTTTTCTTAAATGTATTAACATGTTTTAAAGGCTTGCTCTGCTTTTCACAAATAATCTTGACAGATGACATTCACTCAATAGGAATTACACTTAAAACTACAGTTTAACTACCTTTTTACTCATCAATATGTGAGAATTTTAACACGAACACACCTTTCGCGACATGTAAGTTAAACGGTTTCCAATCTATGCTGCAGACAAAGTCACATGTAGAGATATTAAAAACTGTTTTCGATGTAACTAAGTTATTAAAGTTCTTTAGAATATAAGTTGGATAAATAATACTACAAACACTGTCAACAGAAGAAGTTAGAAGTCAGTTAACATTCTATATTATTTATATTAGTAACAAATAGTCTGACAAATATAATTATTTAATTGTAGATAATCCAAGGTGCCATTTTATAATTTTATATTAATTACATTTCTCATTATTCTAATAGAAACATATATATATTAATAAATGAATATATCTAATGCTATGAAATACATTATTTGTTCATAGGCGATTAAAATTAGCATCTAAAACAACAATGAACTTAATACAAAACAAAAACAATATAACGAAACTGAAACTCAACGTATTCCTCTATTACCATTCACTGTTGTCATCCTAAAGTCATAACGGATGATGCCTGCGCACCCAAATATGTTCTTAATAATCCATCTATCAGACCAAATCCCGATACCAATGTAAAACTCGCCAGCAACACAGCTTTATGGTTATGGGTTAAATGCTCGAACCCACAATGTCTCAAATCCAATTCCCTTTCGCTCTAGGCAACCAGTTGCTACTCTTAATACTTAGAAACAACCTTAACGTAGAATTTTAGAGTGGCTTAATTCTTCGTTAATGTTTGACAAAATGATGTAAAATAACATCTGAAAATGGCTACTTTTCTATTTTTGTTCTTGTTACATAACCATTAGATCCAGTATATTCGAGTTACATTTGAAGGCGTTCCAACAGACAACTACAACTCCGAGAAATATCTGTAACGTTGTTTTGTAAACCCCTGTAAATGATGATTCGCCGCTGACTAATAAGTTTTTACCCGCTTCTCACCACCAGAATAAAAATTCCAAGTCTTGAGATTACATTGTCAGCTATACGTAAGAATACGTGGCAAATGAAGTAAATGATAAAATGTCCATTTCAATTTTCAAAAGTAACTTAGTTCTCAAAACACAACGATACTGAAACGTTATAAATTCTTTAGTAGAACAGGAATACTTCTATTCTAATACATAATTATTTTATTCAGTGAATAAACAAACATTAAAAGTTTTCTGATAATCTTTAAGATTATAATTCCTATAACATTCCATATATTACATGATATTAATATATTTATTAGTATATTAAAATTACGACAATAATATATTAATTTATAACATGCCTACATTTTTAATATGAGCATTTCAAGAAGAAAAATTTATTTAACTTTCTTTTGCACGCAGTATGAAATTAGGTGGAATAATTTTCTTTTCTTTTAATTTCTTACTTAAATAAGTCGACAATGCCCCCAAAATATCATTTTCGCGACACACAATTTCGTAAGATGTTTATGGATACGCTACCTAGAAGTAACACAGTTTAATTTAAAAACAAACAAAAATGATTCCATGGTTTATTTATTTATACTGTTACCTGGAAATAAAAGCAAGCTGATACAGAACTGAATCATTTATATGTGTATTAAGCAACAAAGATTTGTTACCTTTACCTGTACACGTTAAACTATCGCCATACTTTCAGGTCATAAGTTCTTAAAAATTAGTTGTGGTTTTTTATGTTATTTTATAGTGGTCAAAGAAAGAATTATCTAGTTTTCATTCACGATATTGTAGAAGTAATAAGTTTGCGTTTTTCAACAGGATTAATTCATTTATGTTGTTTGTTAATCTTTTTGTTGATTTAGATGTGTGTAAACACGAAGCTTAAATGTAACAAATTTTCAGTCCTTATCTTCTACACGGTTTATAAGTTAAACTTGTACCTAAAAATATCATCTTCTCTTACCTTTATAATTACATAATAATTTTAAATGAGATAATAACTAGTATAACAAGTATATTGGTGTTTTGAAAGAGGTTGTGTGTCACTAGACCGTTTATTGTAGTTTATAACCTTACTTGACTGTTTAAGGTCATTTTATAACAGTTTATGTCTTGCATGACCGTTTAAGGTAGTTTTATGATTGATTATGCCTTGCTTCACTGTTTAAGGTAGTTTCATAACAGGTTATGATTTGCTTGACTGTTTTAAATAAGTTTGGGATAATACAACGTGCAGTTTCTCAACACGGCGTCCCATTCTTTTCATCCTTTTGATTCTCCAGTTGAGTAAACTTATAACAGTCACGTCTCCAACTTAAACTAAGTAGTGCCGTCCTCAGACTCATATTTCCCGTAAACAACCGCTGGTTTTTTTATCTGCACTTCTTTCGGTCCTCCGATTCCCGATACGCATCAATGACGAGGCCTCTCACATTTACACGCAGTGTAACGCTTCAAGATGGAAAGCTGGTGAAGTGCACTGTGCGTGAGAAGCACTTAGACGATTGTTAACGAGATTTATTGTGAAGCGAGTTAAACACGAGAGCAGGTCAGAAGACGGTTCGTTTTTAATTGTATAATTAGTAAGTACAAGGACAAACCTCTGTACTGATATCTAACAACTTTGTTTTATGGCACGTATTCTACAGCCGTTTCGTGTGTTGACGAAGTCTCATGTTTTCTGTTTTAAGTGTTTTGTTAATGCTCTGGACTAATATTCAATAACAATCGAATTAAGGCCCGATCAATCCGTCATAACTAACATAGCAAACACTGATATCAAGATAAGTTTGAAATCGTTGTAAAAGAAGGGCTTCATAAAGTGTGTATATACGTATTTATTGATGAAAGCATTGCAAAATTTCATACAATGGTGTTATAAAACAATTCTGTATTTGTTAAAATATTTATGGTATTTTTCTTATGAAAATTACTTTCTAGGTGGAATTCCGCTCATTTCACACAGTTGGCCTTAAATTTAAAGCGTGGAAGAGCTTGTAAGCTTTTTTTTTTTTTAGTTTCGCTCAAAGCTACTGGAGGGCTATCTGCGCTAGCTGTACCTAATTTAGGAGTGTAAGACAAGAGAGAAGGCAGCTAGTCATCACCACCCACCGCCAACTTTTGGGCTACTCTTGTACCAACGAATAGTGGGATTGATCGTAACATTATAACCCCTGAAAGGGCAAGCATGTTTGGTGCAACCGGGATTCGAATCCGCGACACTCGGATTACGAGTCGAACGCCTTAACACGCTTGGCCATGCCGGACCTAGCTTGTAAGCATTTCATGTTGCAACTAGTCCTGAGTTGAGGAAATAGTAGCTTTATTGTATCTAAGCTGTACGTTTACTTTTCTCAGATTTTCTGTGATAGTTCATCTGCTATTGTGTCAAAGTTTTGGGCAGATTTTCCTCTAACTGAAGTGTATGCGGACTTTGCCTGGAGTACATGAGATTCTTGAAAGCGAGGCTTAAATCTGGAAGTTTAAAACAATTAATTACCTCTGTTAACAACTCAGCTTACTACGACAAAAATATAGCACAGGAAAATATGCAATAAAGGATCAAAGAATAATCATTTTTATGAGAAAATAGAAACTAATATACTGTATTTATTTATTTTTTTGGAATTTCGCACAAAGCTACTCGAGAGCTATCTGTGCTAGCCGTCCTTAATTTAGCAGTGTAAGACTAGAGGGAAGTCAGCTAGTCATCACCACCCACTGCCAACTCTTGGGCTTTTCTTTTACCAACGAATAATGGGATTGACCGTCACATTATAACGCCCTCACGGCTGGGAAGGCGCGACCCTCAGATTACCAGTCGCACGCACGCCTTAACGCGCTTGGCCATGCCGGGCCTTAATTTATTCTCGAAGACTATGAGGGGATTTTGACATCAGCTCCACATTAGCAGGCTACAAAACTGTCAGATTTTAACATTCGCTAGATATTGTATTTGATATTTTCTTTTTTTTCTAGAATTTCCATAATAAGGAAGAAAACGGTGTTATTCATCAAAGTATTATTGGCATTTCTAAAAATTAATGAATATATACCATCATCGAACTAAACCAAGTTCATTCGTGTATTTGAAATACAAACGTCCTAAACTGTAGGTTAGAAATTAAAAGTCGGGGTCGATAACCGACATCATCAACGACCTAAGTATTAGTTAGCTAAATATTATATTGCTAAACACAAATGACATCTAATTATTTCTTCTTACATCATGGTTGCTAATATGCTTCTATATTCAACAAAGTTGTGAAACGAATTATTTTTACTGTAGTAGTGAACGGATTCAATCCTTTAACGTCTTGGTTTAAAGGATGATGTGTACTTTACTCATCTGAAAACTCTCCCATCAGGTATTGCACTTGCTAAGTTGTGTGAATGTTTTCAAAAGAATAATTTTCATTTTTCTAACTTTTATGCAAGGCTTACTGAATTATCAGTTATTTGGATTAATAAGGTTTATTTTATTTTTGTTTTTCTCTTGACTGGCTCATATCGGACTATTGTAATGTAATTATAATTTATCATATTATCTTCTTCGTTCAAGATACCAGATACACTTTTACTCTATTACACTACAAATTTACTATAAAAAATCAATCTCTCTCTCTCTCTCTATATATATATATATATATCTTTTTTTATGCATCTGAACTATTTCTATTCGATTCATCAAGAAAATTAGAATGGAAAGGCTTAAAAAGTTCCAATAGAAGCAACTGGATGCTGTTTCAGTTTATGTTGTTGTTTGTTAGTCCACAGAATTACCGCTGTGTCACTGGGGGCGTTTTAGCTTAATTAGTCTTTTAATGATGCAATTTAGAAACTGACATACGTTATTAACGTACACGTAATTTTTCACTCGACATTTTTCCAGAAAATCACGTGTATTTTTACACAGTTACTAACTGAGGATTTGGTGGGATTCTATTTGGTTTTTTTTAGAAAACTGCTAACATTTAATAGTGTATGGTGTTTTGGATTGACTTTCAAAGAGTCGTTAATGCTACGTGATATTTTTTTCTCATTATTAAAATAGCAAATCTCAGTAAGAAGAAATCTTGATATCACATGTATCTTTTTATTAATCGCTTGCCGTTTGAGTTAAACGAATTTTGGGGAAACCCCTTATTTCTTGAGTAATCCTGAGAAAGACAGTATCAAATAATAAGGTTTGGTTATTGCACAAAGCCACATGAGGACTTTCTGCGCTAGCTAACGTGGGGCGTTATTATGTTGCGGTCAATATCAGTATATGTTGATAAAAGAGTAGCTCAAGAGTTGGCTGTGGGTGGTGATGACTAGCTAGCTGCCTTCCCTCTAGTCATCACCACTCACAACCAATTCCTGAGTTACTCTTTTGTCAATAAATAGTGGTATTGACCAAAACCTAAAAACGCCCCACGGCCTAAAGGACAAGCACGTTTGGTGTGACGAGGATTTGAACCCATAACTTGACGAATGAGATCGAGCTTCTTATAGTTGTGACTTATAATTCATGTTTGAATTGTCTTTCATTCATCACAGTGAACCTATGTTTACATTATATGCGTATTTGACGAGTACGTGGCATTCATTATACTAATTTATTTCCCTGAAATCTTCAAGAAATAAGCAGTATTAGCAAATATATATACGTGTGTGTGTGTGTATGTGTTTGTACACCTTGTACTTGTCTTCCACTGATGCGTCTGTTCTTTCTAACTTATTATACATCTTCAAAAATTATACCTTAAAGCCTTTAAGATCTTTTGAAAAATTGGTACTTGTGGAAAATTTACACTTCAAACAAATGCAGATATACTTTGGTAAAACGTTAAAATATTGAGAAATGGTTAAAATCACAGTAAGGGAAATAGGAAAATACTGGCCACATTTTTAAAGGTTATTTGACGGAAGTGTTGACACCGATCTTTCACTTACAGAGCATATTCGAAATTTTCACAATAAATTCTTTAGAGTAATACTCAATCTCCAGTTCAGCGAGTGGTAGAAACTGGCGTTTTGACAAGTACTTCAGAAAAAAGGCTGAGATATTATCTTGAATATAAAGTTCTCATATCAACTTGTCAAATATTGAGAATAAGTCATTGAAACCTTGCATTTAACTTTAGCTGAAAGTAAAGAAGACGTCAAAGATTTCCGCGATCGTGCAAAAGTCAAACAAATGTTTTCTTTAAAAGTCGCTGTTTCAAACACTAGTCGACCAGACACTTTAGGGTTAGTGCAGTTCTGTTTGGTGGCAGTTACATTTCTCAGTCTTAATGCTTTATCTGTACTTTAGTTGTACTGAATTTTATAATACAGTCTGTCGTCTCTTGATATTCTGGAACATTTTGTAGATCGTAGTAAACATTTCTATTGAAATTCGTATTGGGAATAACAATTTCCAGGAGAAGATTTGATTTGTACTGAGCAATGTTACAAGTCTTCTGTTACACGAGTTCCTGAAATACTGAAAAATGTTGCAAGTCTTCTGTAACAACAGTATCTACAACACTGAGAAATGTTGCAAGTATTTTCTAACACAAATACCTGCTTTGACAAGAACAGACCAAGAGTTTTTGGTGGATGGTATTAATTAGCTGCCTTTCCTAAGATCTACAGCTTTAAAATTAAAGACGGTTAGCGTATGAATCCTCAACTATCTTTGAGCAAAATCCAATAAACAAATCTATGAAATAATATTACACAACATCTTTGAACGTAAAACTGTTCACAAAATCTAGTTACCGTTGATCTTTACACATACAGTATTCATTTATAGATGGACGGTTCCCATCTAAAATAGTCAGTTTAATATTCTAAAAAGAAATATATAAAATGCTAACTTTATTTACTACTCAGGCATAGCTAACACCAAATAATTCGAAATCGACTTCTTTGAGCCATAGTCGAAAGCTTAAGGAAATGATGGAAAAACATAGAAATGTTTATAACACTCCAACCCATTTTCTAGTATCTGACGCTCAACTGGGTAATATTAAGTGATTTCAAAAGTATTTGAAAACTATAGGAGTATCAACGTGCCTTTTAACCAACTAATTTGTTGAAGTTTATTCTGTCGAACAGTGCCATTATCATACTTTGAAACTGTACTGAAATTTAGAGCAGCATTCGGAGTGCCGGAAATAATTCTTTGCTTCTACATTTTCAGAACAAGATGTAATCCGAGATGAAGTTTAAGCTATATATAAATATAACCTACATAATCAGGCCTAACAGTTGCTGTGCCTGATTTTAGGCGGATAACCTATACAATTTGGACCTAACAGTTACCATGCATAGTTTAAAGTTTGTAAAGTGTTGTTTAAAACATAAACTCTGATTCATCTCAAGAAACATTCGTTCGTTCACTGGATAATGTTTCGCCTCATTTCAGAATATTTGAGGTAAACGTAATATATGACGTTGTTTTTGTCTTTGAATTTCACGCAAAGCTACTCGAGGGCTCTCTGCGCTAACCGTCCCTAATTTAGTAGTGTAAGACAAGAAGGAAGGCTGCTGGTCATCACCACCCACCGCCAACGTATGGGCTACTCTTTTACCAACGAATAGTGGGATTTATCTCACATTATAACACCCCCACAAATGAAAGGGCGAGCATGTTTGATGCCACAGGGATTCGAATCTGCGATCCCTGGATTATGAGTCAAGTGCCTTAACCGCCTGTCCATGACGAGCCCTAAACATGAATTAAACAATCATGACTGTTGCAGCTATTGTCTTACACTGCTAAATTTGGGACGGCTACCGCAGATAGGCCTCTTGTAGCTTTGTGCTAAATTCAAACCAAATCAATTCGCGCTTTAAAAAATGATTAAATAGAAAGTTACATAACTTTAAATGGGTTTCAGTTGCATTCCTCGTCAATTATTCCAGCTACGTTGCATGTTAAATAAGATGAAATAGATTGTTACATCACAGGAGGCATACGAGAGATCGTATATTTCTAACCGTTAATATATGTGCCTATATTCCTGGTTTAGGACTTATATTAGATTAATAAACAAGGTTACAAGGTTTATACAGGTGACGGGAATGCTAAATGTCTCCATGTCGTCCTATCATCCAATAGAACAATTTTCTGCTTCTCTTTTCTTTTACAATGTTATTAAGTTAAGTGATTATGGATGTTAGGAACATTACACATAAATACATAACTTTAAAGCCTGTTATCAGAAAAAAAAATCGGATAAAATATGTCGTAAATTACGTTGGTGTGACAAGCTCTTGTGGATTGTGACAACTGGACTATTATCAACGGTTATTTGACGTTGCGAATAAGTTAAAACAGTCAGTTTTTAAAGCTATGTTGTTCCTACCGAGATTAATTATCAAGTAATTAAATATGTGAAATGTTCTCATTGATTTTTTGGGTTTGTTTGTAGCTTTACAAAATTTATTATGTGTTCTCATTGATCGGCTTGTTTGTATTGTTATGAAATTTGCGAAGTGTTCTCTTTGGCTGATTTATTTGTAACGTTAATAAATTTGTGAAATGTTCTCTTTGGTTTGTTTGACTTTGTTTAGCACAAAGCAATATAATGGTCTCTCTGTGTTATACTCTTTACTGGTATCAAAAATCAATTTTTAGCGTTACAAGCCCACGTGCTTACAACTGAACCACTGAGGGGCGTTCTCATTAGACGCGAGGTATGCATGTTAAAGTTTAACAGCTACGTGGTAGATATTTAACTTTTCACCATTGATTTGTAGTTGCAAGTATGAAGAATTGTAAAGACCTATGAAATCTGTACGAAACGTGCTGAATCGCCACGTGTGATTATTTATATATTAACTCGTAAAGTCTTAGTGTGGTTGGATATATAAAATCTTGTAAAAACCTAATGATATGACTGTATGTGTGTGTAAATGGTTAAAAAGTGAGCGACGTAATGTGACTGGGAGTGTAAAATCTTACAAATCTTAATTTTTTTAGTGGCTTTAGGGGCTAAAGAATATAATAGAACTTGATAACACTATGGGATTCGGTTTACATGATCTTAAAAGACTTGGGACTATAGGTACTTACAGGTAGTGAGGACACGATACTTGAACACATGTGATCTTTTAAGATTTACTAATGTAGTGTGGTATGGGCCTTCGCGGTCTTAGGATTTGATGGGTAATGTTTATGAGACCATGTTGTCTGGATAACTTGATGACGGAATATAACCGGTGATATGAGGTTTTGAAAAGCGTCATATTTAGTATGCCTGAAGGAAGTAAAACGTGGTAAAACTCTTCTAGGCATATGAGCTGTTAATTTATATATATATATATATATGCAACTCAGGATCTTAGTAACAATTAATAACATTACATTATTTATATTTATTTAATACTAATTATGATTTTTTTTCGTGAAACATAATTGGCTACTTCAATTACGCGCTTAGTTTATGTTATGGCCCTGTTGGCTACCATCTAAGGGTTATAAGGTACGACTAAACACACTGTCAGTAATCGGCTACGCGTTAGATCAAAGCTTTATGGCTCCAATGAATTGCCATAAACATATCCGAATATTCAGTATTCTAAAAGAATAACATAGGCCTACAACAAGCAATCTTTTCTTCTCTCTATGTGTGTAAATTGGCCAGTTTAATATATGATTTTATTTTAGTCTTTTTTTTTTAATTAGAGATAATTTATTAAATGAAAAATAAATTTAGTTTTCTTTAGTTGGATCATAGGTAGGCTTCAGAAAAGTCTGGTGAAGTTGTAGATAACATTAAAACAGATATAATACACATTTCTGTTAATCTGGGAACAAAGTCATTAGTTGTCGAGCAAATGATTCCTTATGTGTAGACATAAAATGTGTTTGATTTATAATTATATTTAAAATATTTGCTTTTGTTTCTTTCATGTAGATATGAAACTTCAGATAACATTAGCCAGGTAATGAATTTCCTTAATAGTTAAAGAAAGTTATCGAAACAGATAGGATGCACTTTGCAGATTACTTAATAACATCAGCTATCATTAACTAAACGTAATTATTTTCTATTTAATAAACCCTTTAATTGGCAAACGTTAAGAAATTTGAGCGGCATTGAATATTTGAGGATACAGATTGTCTGATATGTAGCAACAAAAGTAAAACCTTTCATTAATCATTGTCATAATTATTAACAAAGGCAGTTAATGAGGATATACGTGGTAACTTAAGCAAATCATGACCGTCATTTGTGGGTTAATTACGTTTATGGATCGAAATGTTTGGTCAGCATGATAACCATGGCTCTAAGGGTTTATTATTATTATTATTATTATATGTATATGTATATATATTTTGCTGATTGCTTATCTTGATTAGAATTTTCTTTTAGTTTAGAAGTAAGTTGTCCATTCAACACAAAAATACACATTCAAAATAAATTCGAAATGCTCATTGATCAATTAACTTTCTCAGCTTCGTTTGTAAACAAAACAGACTATCTGCGCTTCGTCCACTGCAGAGATTTAACTTAACTTTAGCCTAATAATCCCTTATCTTTACCACACACCAACAGGGAGAAACAGTTTCCAAGTACAAAACTCTGTAAAATAGAATTGATTACCATAAATAGCACATCACGATAGGAGTTATTAAATATTCAAACATAAATATTATATTATTCATAATAAAACCAGTCTCTTCATTTTCTTGGATTGTAACCGCACCTATCCTTCTTTGTCTGTATATTTTAATATTACCTCTGTATTTACAGAAAATTAATGGAAAAGAAAAAAAACAACAATATGTAATTGAGTTGTGTCAAAGAGAAATAGTTTTGTTTCAAATTGTCTTAGAATTACATTAAATGTTTGTTTTTTGAAATTTATTTTCTAGTGTCATTTATATATTAACCCGCAACTGGTGTTTTATGTTTTCATGATCGGACGACTGCTACCTGACAATAAGTAGAGCCCAGCATACAAAGTGGTTATGGCGCTCGACACGTAATCTGAGGGTCGCGGGTTCGAATCCCCGTCACGCCAAATATGCTCACCCTTTCAGCTATGGGGGCTATAATGTTACGGTTAATCCCACAATTCGTTATCAAAAGAGTAGTCCAAAAGTTGGCGGTGGATTGTGAGGGCAATTAGTAACTTGTAGTCTGTTTGGTTTGAATTTCACACAAAGCTATAGTAGGACTATCTGAGCTGGCCGTCCCTAATTTAAAAGTGTAGCTTTGCGCGAAATTCAAACCAAACAGACTACAAGTTACTAACGAGACTCAAGTGTGGCAGAAAGCACTTTCTGTCGAAAATCTTCAGCTAAGAAAGTTTTTAAACGCATTAATTAAACTGGTTTTTACGTTTGTTGTATAACGTGCCTTTCTGTGATATGCGATTTCAATAAAAATGTTCTCTTTTGTTATAAACATTGGCACGTTTTACTTTCCTTGGCCAGGAATTACCTGGTTGCGAGAACATTTGATCTGTAAAATAATGGTTAAAGTTCGAATGGTCACCATTTCAACTGTAGGAGAATTGTAATGTGACGTTAATCACACTATTCGATTATTGTACGTGGTTTTAATCAGCTGCCTTCACTTTACATTATCACTTCAAGATTAAGGGACGGTTAACGCAGATAGGCTTTGAGTATCTTTGCGCGAAATTTAAAAAAAAGAACAGTTTGTCCTTATAGTCTTAGAGCAATCGTTGACGCACGTTTTATTTATAATTATATTCCTTATGTTTGATTTTGTTTGTTCTATTTCAGTTATAGTTGCAAAGTGCACTATCTGTGCCCCTCAAGCTCACCGCTGAGCCAGGGGTTGGACAATGTATATTGATGTTAACTAACTGAGTTATTTTTTGAGAATGGGAATTTTGAACCTGAATGACAACACATTTACTGGAGAGCTAAAACATCAGGAAGGACAACTCGAGTTGCCCCTAATTTTAAAATAGTTATAATCGTACTAAAAGTAAGTTCCGTCAAAAATGTAATGCTCTCACTAATTACCTAAAAGAGAGCTTATGATTAGCAGTTTAAATAGGAAATAACTGTAGTGTCACTTAAAAGAGTTGACACTTGGAAGGTCAGTTATAACCCAATTTAAGAACTTATAACGCTGAAAGTTGGAGTTTGATTTTTCTTTACATTTGTTATTTTAAACTGACAGTAGCTAAATGTTACGTATTTTACAAAAGAAGAATGACATAATGTAACTTGTCGTTTTTCTTTGTTTGTTCATCGTTGTCTTAACATATTTTTTTCGATTAGGCTAGTGACTGGCATGGCCGAGCGCGTTAAGGCGTGCACTCGTAATCCGAGGGTCGCGCTAAACATGCTCACCCTCCCAGCCGTGGGGGTGTATAATGTGACGGTCAATCCCACTATTCGTTGGTAAAAGAGTAGCCCAAGAGTTGGCGGTGGGTGGTGATGACTAGCTGCCTTCCCTCTAGTCTTACACTGCAAAATTAGGGACGGCTAGCACAGATAGCCCTCGAGTAGCTTTGTGCGAAATTTCAAAACAAACAAACAAACAAAAATCGATTAGGCTAACTTATCTCTTCAGATGTATAAAAAATACATTCCAAAGCTCAGCATCTTTACTTTTAAATGTATCATATCATGATAGAAAACATGTTGTGTAAAGTTTAGAACTATGGCATCAATTTTAAAGAAAAAAATTAACAGAGAAATTTGGAAGATATGCAGAAAAGAAAAAAATATTGAGTTGCAACAAAGTAAAAAAAACTTGAATTTTCAATGAAGCATAAAAATATAGAAATCTATGGAGAATAAAGGTAATGTGTAATATTAAATAATACGGATAACACAAAATTTGAGAACATATAAAGAAGGTACGAAATTGAACAAAGTCGATTTGTTTTGTTTGCTTGTTTTCTTAAAATTTCGCGCGAAGCTACACGCGAGCCATCTGCGCTAACCGTCTCTAATTTAGAATCGTAAGACTAGAGGAAAGGCAGCTAGTCATCACCACCCACTCTTGGGCTACTCTTTTAACAACGAATAGTAGAACTGACAGTTACATTATAACTCACCCAAGGCTGAAATAGCGAGCATGTTTGGTGTGACGGAAACTCGAACCCGCATCCCTCAGATTACAAGTCGAGTGCCTTAACCACCTGGCCATACTGGGCCCATTGCAAAGTAAATCATTTAAACAAAGATCAACTTACTCCCGCTGCATAATCAATATAATTAAAATAATATTATATGCGTGTTTGTGTGAAGCTTTCCAGGCTCATTTAGTTCAACCAAAACTGAAATTAGCAGTAGAGAAGCGTGGAGGACGCCCCACGTGAGTAAGGAAGAAGTAGATGCAAATAGTACTGTGCGTTATAAAAGGAAAATATCTGGAGAATGGAGCTGTTGTTTCTTAGAACTACATCTAAGACAGCAGTGCCCGTATGTAAGGATCTTATACGGTATTTTGTTCAGTTACTTTTAGACACTTAAGGAAATGGTAGTGTCAGATTGTTGAGTTAAAACCAGTGAGCAATACCACTGAGTTTTGATACTTGCCACCAATACCCTAGTTATGAAAATATAGCTAAATCTAGTGTCTTTCATAAGTCGATCTGATTGTCATTTTCCATCAGATTATCTGGCTTAAAGTATCTTCTGTACTAGTGTTGTGGAATGGGCTTAATCTAAAGTATCTTCTGTACTAGTGTTGTGGAATGGGCTTAATCTGGAAATCATTGAGACGCCCTGCACAAGTCACTTAACTTTAGCATAGCAGAATTGATCCTGGCTATTTTGACATTTTATAAACTTTATGTGTATAACCAAAAAATATTTCGCACACAAAGCACGAGTTTTCTCCCCAGTAATACTCATTGTAGAAAACCTAAACAACGCCAACATGAATTATTGTTGTGTACGTATCACAAAAAAATGTTATAACAACGCAGCAAGTACGAATACAGCTTATAATACCTGCTCTAAAAATTTATCCCTTCATAAACAGCTCTACACAGTTGAATTCAGAATAAAACTGCTACATTTAACCGATCTGATACGATGAAGCTCACGTAACCATGTGAGAAAGACATCTGATTTAATGCAAAGTACTCAGAAAAGTGAAGGTCGTCCATGACTATTTTTATAACTGGAACAAACAAGCATTTCTACTATTCATAACTCGTGATGTTCCAAAGCACGCAGAATAAACAACACAAAGGTTAACATCAGGAGAAAACAAACACAATGACTCGAGCGATTTCGGAATGTTGGCTTTCCTTCGTTGTGAGTAAATGGAAAAAGACCATTGCAAACATACTGTTCAGCTATTTGGTTGTCGTCACTCATTAGAACATGACGCGAATTGTGAAATAACTGTTATTATTTTTTTGTTATTTTGAATTAAGCACAAAGCTACACAATGGGCTATCTGTGCTCTGCCCACCACGGGTATCGAAACCCGGATTTTAGCGTGGAAGTCCGCAGACATACCGCTGAGCCACTGGGGGGCTGGGAAATAACATCGTGTGCATGTTTGATATGAAAGTAAAGGGAAACAAAGAAAATAAATTGTTTTGAAATAAAAAAGTCTTACAAAAAATATGTTTATACAGAAAACAGTGTAAAAATTTAGAATTTTATCAGGAAAATCACATAGGAATTAGTAGCGTAAATTATTAATGAAATGTTTAAGAAACTGAATCCATTTATAAATGAAGGGATAGAAAACAGATATTGAATGAAAGTTATAATACGTAGATAAAATAATTTTAAATAGGTAACAGCAATTAAAATGTTGTTAATGTGGGCTATCTGCTTAGCCCACCGAGGGGAATCAACCCCCTGATTTTAGAGTTGCAAATCCGGAGACATACCGCTGTACTAGCGGGGGGCATACAAAATAGAGTTTTCTGTGATTTTCCAGAAATGCCTTTAGTTAAAGAACAAAGCTGGTTATTACTGGGATCTATATTTATATCTTATACGGTGACCACTTTAAAAATATTTAACTAACAAATCTGTTTTTATTTCTGTATCAACTTTTGTATTTAATCATTTTAATATCAATAACAATCATATTACTAATAGAGTGGTCAGGCTAGATGGATTGTAATGCAAAAGGAACGTATTCAATGGTCTTAACCGACGACATTTTATGTTATTAAACTGTTCTCTAAGGTTACTTCGGGTTTGTCCAAAACACTTGACTTTTTACACTTGATAAGGTAAATTGTGTTTTGAGTTGAGTTTGACAATATATTAGTTTCTTATGCTGTAGTATTTTTTTTCTGTTTGATCAGAGAAAGTACTGATGGTTTTATAAACTTATAAATACGACATCCAATTTTATTGTAAAGAGAACAACCATTTTCTGGTACGGTATAATTGACTTTATTGTGGACCAGGATATTTTAAAGCACTTTTTTGTTTCTTTGAAGGAAGAAGCAGTGATTTTATCAAAGATTGGCGCTAGGGGTTGACTAAGCTGTATCAAAAAAAATGTTTTTAACGATTCGTGAAGCCTTTTCAAGTGGTCACAAGAAGAAATGTGTTTGATTGTTTGATGTCAAACTTGTTGAAGACAACAATATGTGAAAAATTTTCGTATTTTGTTTTTTTATTTCAGAGACCTTGTAATTTTTTAATGTGTATTTTTAGTATCTTGGCGTTCTCTAGTCATTACTGTTTGTGCAGATGTTTTTCATTTTGACTGTAAGCAGTGTTTTGATGGTGTGGACCAGATGACAACTTTGGCAGTGGAGCTATTGTGACTTACCTACGTGTTTGTTTGTCTTTTTACAACTCAGTATCTATTAAAAAAACGTCTTTTGAAGATGAGGTTTGTCAAGCAAAAATGTAAACTTTGTTGTCTGATGGAAAGAGACCACATATGAAAAAACATCTTTGAGAGATTGAGTGTCGACGGCCCAATTGAGAAAAAAAAAATGTTATAAGTACATCATTTCCAGAAGTCTGATTTTCTGGAACTTTTCTAACTGATCTGATTTTCAATCCTGCCCATAAAGGTTTTTGGAAAAATAAGAACCAGACATCATTCAGTAGCATATTAGTGTCATTAATTTGCAGTGATAATTATAAGAAAAGTTGTTAGTACCAGTATCATTACTATGCAATAATAGTTCCAAGAAACGTTGTTGGTAACAGTGTTATTCATATGCAATCAGTAACAAGAAACGTTGTTGGTAACAGTGTTATTCATATGCAATCAGTAACAAGAAATGTTGTTGGTAACAGTGTTATTCATATGCATTCAGTAACAAGAAACGTTATTGGTACCACATTTTCACGCGATAAATTCAAAATATAAAAACGTATCTATTCAATTAAATTTTGTTTTGTTATTAAGTTTACAGAGTTGTGTAATTTAATAAAAAAAAGGAGAAAGTTACATAAGTCAATTCAGTTGATATAATAGACAAATATCAACAAACAAGCCAATTTTAGGTCATTAAATAGGATTCCGGGCATTCAGTATATCTTGAAGGTGGTCTAAAAATACAAAAGTGCGAACTTATGTAAAGTGTTATCAGAGGTAATTTATGAGTTTCTGTGGAAAATAACACTTTGACAGTGAGAAATATTGAAATATAAGTCTGTATAAACATAAATGCCCCCCAGTGGCTCAGCGGTATGTCTGATGACTTGCAACGCTAAAAACCGAGTTTCGATACCTGTGGTGGGCAGTGCACAGATAGCCCATTGAGGAGATTCAAAACAACAACAACAATAAACATAAATGAAACATTTTTACATCAAGACTTAACTTAGCAAATTCTAAGTTTCTTTCATAATATCTGCAATATTCTATATTTAACAAAAGTTTTGGGAAAAATAGTGTTAAATAAAATTACCTTTTATATTGTGTTCACGACTTCATTATTTATCTTAAACTCATTTCCTACTCTTTTTCACTTATGTCATCTTTCTGGAGTTAAATAATATAATTTTCTTCAACTTATTTTTCTTAAAAACTTTACAGATTAATTTTTATTAGTAGTAAAATGTTAGAGAGATAAATATTCACTACTCTATACTATTTCTCCCCGAAACAATTATTTTTAAAAATAAGTTCAAAGATGATATTTTATGTTGATAGCATTCTTCGAGGAGAATAAAAATAAGGTTACCATGGAAGCTACTCTGCAGTAATCTATTTCTTTTATAGCAAGGATATTTATATCTTGCTAATGACAAAAAGTAATGTTTTTTTTTCATCACAGGTTGTCCATAAACGAAGAGATGTATTTTTGAGGGATGCTTTGGAAAACATTATTTGTTTTGGAGTGCTTTAATTTAAAAGAATTATACTGTGTCAATCTGTTATTTTCAGTTTATGTACTCAAATATTTAAGAGTATATATATATATATGTACATACTAAATACTTGAGCACATAAACTGAACAGGGCTCGGCATAGCCAAGCGTGTTCGACTCGTAATTCTAAGGTCGCGGTTTCGAATCCCGGTCCTACCAAACACGTTCGCCCTTTTACCTGTGGAGGCGTTATAATGTACGCTCAATCCCACTATTCGTTGGTAAAAGAGTAGCCCAAGAGTTGGCGGTGGGTGGTGATGACTAGCTACCTTCCCTCTAGCTTTACACTGCTAAATCAGGGACGGCTACGATTGGTGCGAAATTCAAAAAGCAAACCAACAATTGTCAGGATATATTTAATTGTTATTTGTAATAAATATTTTCGTCACCCCTTAGCAAGTTTTTTGACTAGCTTCTTGCTCTTATGGTGTCCCACGCACATAATTTATTTAAAAAAACAGATTTCATTGGAAACAGCAAAAAACAACCCAGAATGTGTATGAAACGGAGTTTGTTAGTTATTTGCGGGTTTTTAGTACATTGTAAAAATCGCAAAAAAAATAAAAACCTTATTTTGCAATATAAACTCTGATAAACAATCCGTGGCGGCCCGGCATGGTCAGGTGGTTAAAGCACTCGACTCGTATTCTGAGGGTTCGAATCCACATCACACCAAACATGCTCGCCCTTTCAGCCGTGGGAGAGTTACATTGTTATCGTCAATCCTACTATTCGTTGGTAAGAGAGTAGCCCAAGAGTCGGTGGCGGGTGATGACGACTAGCTGCCTTCCCTCTTGTCTTACACTGCTAAATTAGGGACGCTAGCCTAGATAGTCTTCGTGTAGCTTTGCCTGAAATTCAAAACAAATCAAACCAAACCATTTCGTGGCCACGGGCGTGTTCTTTCTCATTCTTAGGCCTAACTACGTCGTTATATTACACGTCTGGTTTACAGAAGTGATTTTGCGGTATTCCTTTTTTACCGCGTATTTGTTATTGAAATTATACTAGTCGAACGGGTGTAATTATCTGGAAGTTCTCATCAGTCATATTTAATAACACGTGATGGAAACATGACATCATCGAACATATATTTAATATTTGCTTAATGAGCGTGCGAAAGAATCAGTTTTTGTACAAAAATCGTGAGTGCGTAGAAGAAATATATACTATAACAATGTTGTGATCTCTTTTTGTCAAACTTTATTTTGTAAGAGGAAAGAAAAGCAGTACTTTCAGTGATCGTATACGCTGCTGAAATGGCAAGGTCACGTGCGTGATATATACTTTTAAATCAGTGTTGGTTGCGACTCCATTGTGTTTAGGGGAGTCACTAACTGTCTGCTCTGAATCAACAATTTATTTAAATAAATAACATTATCGCGTTTTTAAATTCTTGCAGGGTAGAGATAACGGGGGGTCGCGACCATCAAAGCCCAAAGTCAAGGATCGTCTGGTAAATTCGATTGTTGTTTTTTGTTGTTTTGAATTAAGCACAAAGCTACACAATGGGCTATCTGTGCTCTGCCCACCACGGGTATCAAAACCCAGAGTTTAGCGTATAAGTCCGCAGACATACCGCTGAGCCACTGGGGGGCAAATTCGATTGAGAAAGTGTTTTAGACGAATTAAACGCCATAATCTGTTTACGATAAAATTCTGGCTAATTGGTCATTAACTCTATTTTATAGACGGTCATAAACTGTTACATTTATTGCAGTTATAGATGCAGCTGACAATAATGAAAACAAAACAAATAATTAATGCAAAGTTACTCCTCGTACTATGGTTCCATGGGTGCGTTATAAGAGTGACGGTCAGATCCACCTATTTAATTAGAGTAGCCTGGTAGATAGTGATGAATTCTGTTGACTATCTGCCTTTTTCTAGTTTATCACTTCAAACTGTAGAGAACAGAAAACACAGATATCCCTCACGTAGATGGAGGCGAATATCTGAACCAAATAAAACAAACATCACAGTACGTACGGAAAATGGCGTACCGGTTAAATGCATATGGTCAACATTCTCAACTAAATCTTAAAAAAACGGATAAGTGGTTTGAAAACAAAACATTTACAGAAATGTTGGCTTTGAACTTCTACTTAAATAAGTTTGCATTTCACACAAAAAAGTGGTTTACGAAATATATTTCTATTTGTTTTAAATTTGTGCGTTACGTAAAAGTAATGGTTCAACTAAAGAAAAACCAAAAATAATTCCATGATTTCATTACACTGTTACCTGGAATTAAAAGCATTCAACAACAAACTTGAAGCATTTGTATATGAAGTAAGCAAAAAAGATATATTTATTAACTATATGTTTCTACGTGCAAAAAGATGGTTAGTAGTATTTTTTTTACAAATAATAGGTCGAAAAATATACTCCGAAGGATCGTTACTTGGGTGATTCTTTTAAATGTTGCTGTTTTGAATTAAGCACAAAGCCACACAATGGGCTATTTGTGGTTTGCCCCCTCATGAGTATCGAAACCTGGTTTTTAACATTGTAAGTCCGCAGACATACCGCTGAGCCATTGAGGGGCTCTTCTAAATGAAAAATACGTTAACTTTGTGAATTATCTGTAGTTTCTAGCAAGCCTAAGAATGCTGAAATCGCTATTTGGGTTATTTACTGTCTTTAAACATTTCACCATTAGTGTGTGATGATTGGCTTAAAACTTTGAGAAATTAAAAAAAATGATGTGCAACATTTGGAACAAGGCTTAACAAATTATCGAATAAAAGTGTCGATGAGGACAAATTCGAAACTTTTATGGTTATTTTTGCTTATGCGTTCAAAAAACAGAATATAATTTAAAGTATAATTTAAAATGAATCTAACGTAAGACTTCTGATGAAAGCTTTAAATGATATTTAGAAACTGTTCGACTAAAATAATTAGTACATGGTTCCAGTTATAAGATATTGTATTTTGCTTCTAAGGCTAGAAAACGTCTTCAGCACATGAAGGGAAATATGATCAAATATATGAAAAATGATACACGATTTCCCTATTCAGTGTACTGATCCACATCATACTATAGGTTTGAGAAACAGAAACAAAATTTGTTTGTCGAATTCCAGACTTTAGTTGTTATTTATACTTAACCACAGTGCTAGAGAAAAGGCTATCTGTGCTCTGACCACCACAGGTATCGAAACTCGGTGTAATCCGCAGATATATCGCTCTGCCACTAGAGACCATACTTTAGTAACTCTTAAAATGACAGCGTCTTACGTCTATGTGAAATTTCGAATGAAAAATAATGTTTCTTTTTTTATTGTCTGTGTGATGGTACATCAGTGCTGCCACCTATGTGTGATTTTAAGTAAAGCATGAGAGAATATAATATAAAACCCATTTAACACTTCTTTTTTATAACTACTGTTAAACCTTTCCAGAGTCAAATATTACATTTTACCACTTCTGTTCTCTCTGATTATCAGTAACCTTTTCACAGGAAAGTATTTTCCTTTTATCATTTCAGTTCTCTTTGGTATTACTTGTACCAATCCTTTCCACAGTGGAATGGTTTCCTTTTTATCACTCTAATAAGTTTTGTTACCACTAATACTATTTTTTTGTTTGAAAAACCTTTAATATTCTTATTAATAGGACATAAATACACTAATAACTTTCTTGTGACATCTAATTTTAGATTGTTACCCGGATTTTTATATCCTGTATTGCATACATTTACTTCCAATTCTCGCTTGGAAAGTTTATTATAAAGCACAAAGCTACAAAATGGGATATCTGCGTTGCGCCCAATATGGGTGTCAAAAGTCGGTTTTTGACATTATAAGCCTTCAGACTTACTGCTGAACCATTGATGATCTGCTTGGAAAGAAAACATACTTTGTAAAAGTAGAAAGATAATGTCCAATTGCGTTCGCCACACGAAGAATGATTAATTTAATATAATAATTATTATTTTCTTTTCTTTGAGCAGACAGACAGAGTTTGAAAGTGTAGTAGTTAGAACTGCAGAGAAAGTCATGTGACGATTCGAGCTAAAAATAAGATGAATTACTAGAATGAGCCAATAGAAACCTTCAATTACGTTTTTCATATTATGTTCGACTAGTATAGAAGAAAAGATATTTTTTTTCCTTTGTACTATATATATATATATTTAGAGAGAGAGAAGTATATGGGTTATATAGCACAGAGTATTCATGGTGTATGTACGTGTAGTTCATTGTCTTTCTTTACTAGTAACACTATCAATATCAGCAAAGTAGACTGATGTGCGCTTCCTAGGACCAAACTAATGTGATTCTACAGATTCAATTTAAATTAAACTATTCAAGTGTTACAAATGCAAGATGGGAATAGTAGTCTAGGCTCGTGTCAAATGAAATATTTGTAAAACCTTTTTTTTATATTTTGGTGACGTAAGACATTACTGAAGATATGACTGGTTGTATTGTGACGTCACTACAAGCGTTTCGGATTCACCAGCAAGAGAGAGAGATGTATGACAGTTTTTATCCGCTTGATGTGAGCGACGACTGTGTGTAAACCTACACA
This sequence comes from Carcinoscorpius rotundicauda, assembly GCA_011833715.1. Taxonomy (NCBI): domain Eukaryota; kingdom Metazoa; phylum Arthropoda; class Merostomata; order Xiphosura; family Limulidae; genus Carcinoscorpius; species Carcinoscorpius rotundicauda. Next base: position 31,689,767 of record CM022391.1, on the reverse strand, counting down.
TGCCTTAACGCGCCTTTCTTTCTGTAATAGATGCTATGTATTTAACTTCATAGTCAGGAATGTAATTACGAGGTGTGTTTATTTTAAGTCTTGGAATACCATTGTTGTGATTAAATGAAGGAAAGCCTGTAACTCCTCTTTCTCAGGAGCTCTAAGAGAGGTGGAGAGGAAAAGTGGGAAAACAGTTACTCATAAACAATCTATAAATAATAATATAAGTGATAAGATCTTTTTGGAATGCTTAAATATATTCTGATGATATCACGAAACACGTAAAATGGAATGTATGAAACGTTACATACACATGTCAACGCTAAGAATAGACCGATGTAGGATATATGTTGGGGGAACCCGCTGGTATCCAGAATTAATTATGTCAGAATGTCGCTCAACCAGTTGGTTGTGTAACCTTCAAGTGCAGCAGTTTTAAAATATAAACAGTGAAATCATAAGTTTTAACATACTGGCAAGAAATAGAAAGTTATATTCATTTTCTTCACAAGGAACAACAACAATAGATATTTGGGTTTATTCCTCGTGTGACACTTGTGTATAGAAGCAAATAATTTAGTTACTTAATTTTTTACATATCAAAACCTGAAATCACCTACTCACCGTGAAAAAACAAACGGAAAATACGTAATATCACCACCACTTCCTTGAAAAGATGTAAAATATCTGTATCCTCATTCTTCATTTTCAATAGTCTTAAATTTATATGTATTTTTATTTTGTTAATCGCTATATAGACACATATCATTCGTTGCCTCTAATATGTGTTTGGTTACTACAGTAATGTTAGTTTCATCAATATGGCGAGGCTGTTAATCAAAAAATCCAAGTTTTCAAACGCGATGCCTACTGAATACATTTCGCTCTGTTAGCTCTAGAGACGTATATATATAACAGCTAATTGTACTTTTTGATTAAGAGTGGCAACTTACTGGGCTGCAGACTGGCTGTCTTTTCCCTTTGTTCAACAGCATTAAATTGAGGATGGCAGTATATTTAACCTTGGGTCATGTAACCCATATGTCACATAACGTGTCATTGAGGATAAGAGACATCAGTTTGTGACATTTTCATTTTCAACCTTTTCCTTTGCTTTCTTATTAATTTTTTATAAACATGCTATATATATGTATTAACGCAGTGCTTGTTACAGGTAAATTAATAACGCTGTATCTGCTCTTATCACATGTATTATAATCGAATTTAACGATTTCAGTATTTCATCTCTATACTCGTATGTTTTTATGTACACTCTGTGGCAAGTAATTAATAATCATTCTTATGTTTCGTATTACTGATAAATGCAGAGCAGTTAATTGTCAAAGCTGTAAGCAGCGTGTTATTATCTTGATGTTACAATCTGGTGTTTGTTTTTCAGTATGAATACCACTAGTTCCAGTGTGGAAAGTTTTATTACCTTTTTCGTTATATGCTGGGAATTTGACAGAAGTTAAAAACAGCAGTATTGCTTAAGTGACTAATAATATTCAAACACGTGTTATTTTAGCAGAACGAGCTTTAATGTTTCATAACTGTATTTCGATATTACACTTTGTAAAAAATCACTACAGTTAATCAGAACTGAAAAAAACCGTAGAATTTCCAGTTCTATTTCACGACTTGTTTTCATTTTCAATATGTTTGAGTTTTTACAGCTTTTAAGCTATGTCAGTGTATCATCAGGGTGATGATGATCTTTTAAATCAAGAATGAAGTTTAACGTGTGAAGTAAACCCAGAACAGAGCCTATAAATTACTTTGATTTCGACGTAACTCAAATAATTAAGTCATAATTCACTGGATTTATTGCACACTGTAATACATAAACGAGGCAAGGATGATTTGTGAAGTACATAGAAATTCCAGGAGCCTTTCTTTAAGAATGCACAACATTTTACGTTCTCGTTGGGCTGTTGCTGCCAGTTGTTATTCATGAACAGAGACAAACGGATATGAACAAAATGAATCTAAAAGCCCTAATTTCTTCATCGTGTTCTGTTTATTTCACTCGAGTTCTTTGTGTCTTCTGAACTGGACACTAATAGATAGTTTGACACTAACGTATTTACGTTTCTTTGTTTTTTACCCTCCGCTCATTTTGTATACATATAATAAATATTTATAACCAATGGAAACAGTTACATGTAATCTCCAACTATTACATGTGTGTACGCTTATACGTACATGTGTTTTTTGATTATTTTATTCAGATTATTATTAAAGAGATAAACTAATGACACACAACTTTACAGTTATATAAACATAATATAAATGTGTTATATCTCATCCGTTTCACTTTCGAAATGCAATGCTTCACATATTTGCTTATGCAGGACTCAGGTTCTAATGCATTGCTTTACATTTTATCTCTTTAGTTTTAGAATATGTCATACTAAATTTCCATTCGTGTGTCACATTCAGCTCCTTTCTTTAGAATGTGTCATACTACGGCTTCTTCCTATAGTTTCTTCTCATCCTATCACCTTTATTTTGATGAATTTCTCATATCTACGATATATATGTCGTATTTTAGCTTCTTAAACTTGAACGTGTACTTTCAAAAATACTAATAAGTCGCTTTAATTTGGAGTGTAATTTATTATTTATCAAATAGTCAAACAAGTTAATTGAACGCTAACAATAGTTTTATTGGGCTTGCAAACAAAAGTTGTTAATTACTATATAGTTCTTGAATATAACATTAACTATTTTAAATCAATTTTTCTTTTGCGCACAAAATAGTTTTTGGGTAAAAGAAACTAAATTCTGTATTATAATGTAAGAAAGCAGTTTTTTTCATTCTTTTATCCAAAAATTATACATAGTTTTCATATTAAGAACTGACAAGAAGAGTAACTGAGGTCGCTTAACAATCGATCCAACCATTCTGGTTTTTGTGGGGTTTTTTTGTTTTATTTACCTATTTATTTCAGAATTTTGTGGAAAAAGCTGTTCCTAATCTTCTACTCATCAATTAGGGAGAAGACACCCAGTCAAGAGTATCCACAACCTACTGTTTTTCTACTCTTTGTTAATTTAATAGTAGAATTTAATCGTAACTCTTACAGCACACATAGGGCCTCAGAGTGTGAAAGGTATTTTTGCAACAAAAGGTCGTAAACCATGAATCTTTGAATTCAAGATCCGAATGCACTAACCACCATGCCACGTCCAGCCCATATTTTCGCACAGATAATGTTTTTGTAACAAACCATAATTTCTGTATATGCTCAAAAGATTCATGTAGTGTTTTATTTTTCAACTATTTTTTGTGTATTTTGGATTAACTGAAGCGTCCCCCGCTAGTATAGCTGTATGTCTCCGGATTTACAACGTTAAAATCATGGATTTTGATTCCCCTCGATGGAATGAGCAGACAGCCCGATGTGGCTTTGCTATAAAAAAACACATATTAACTGAAGTAATACTCTTACGCAAAGAGAGGTACATGAATATAAACTGCTATCAATTTATCTCTGATATTTAATGTGTTAAAATATTAAATTGGAAAAGCTTCTGAATTTTAAAAAAATGTGTTATAAATCAGCAGTAAAATATAGCTGTTTATTTTTATGTAAACTTCAAGTAAAAGCGACATTTCTGTTGATGCTTAAACTAGTTTCTCCGAAGTACCACTGCAAAGCCTGTACTAGTAAAGTTCGCTCTTAATAAGCGTAGAAACCCATGTTTATTTATAGTTCCAGCTGTCTCTCATATCAGGGTTTCATGTACAGGATGTTTCACAAAGTACCTATCTCGTAGTATGCAAATATGTAGGACTGTCGACAGGATCAACACATTACACTTGGAAATATCTGATCATCTTTTTTTGAGGTTTCTTTCATTCAGGCTTAGTAGCATTAATGTCTAATTAATCGGTTTTTAATAAGAAGAAGTAACTAGTAAGTAACAAATTATGCTTAAACTGTTGTATCTGATGAGTAATTAGATCATTATTTCGACATATTCAATCAGACTTTACCAGTTATTAATAATCTAATAAAAAAAACATTAGGTGTAAAAAATAAGGTACGGCCAAGAAATAATTGAGCGTGCGACTTAGTGGAATAATATTAGAATTGGCGCCTAAACTGGTAGCTGTACTTATAGCACTGACAACAATTTTAAAACAAGTATTCATTCATTGGTGTAGCCAGGCCACGCATTTTGTTTTCCCACCATCATGCTCCAAATTGAACATAAATGTTGATTGCATTCCTTTTCTAGCCGCACTTTCTTCACATTAAAGGTTTGTTTATTTGATTTAAATTTCGCGCAAAACTACTCGAGGGCTATCTGCGCTAGCCATCCCTAATTTAGCAGTGTAAGACTAGAGGGAAGGCAGCTAGTCATCACCACCAATCCTGTGGCTACTCTTTTACCAACGAATAGTGGGACTGTCCGTCACATTATAACGCCCCCACGGCTGAAAGGGCGAGCATGTTTGGTGCGACCGGAATTCGAACCTGCGACCCTCGGATTAACACGCTCGACCGTGCCGGACCCAACACTTAAGGTTTCTTTGATTAGATTATTCAATTAGTCTTTCTCAGTAATTAATATACTTGTTAAAATATATTTTAAGAAGTGAAAACTAACTATAGATGGGTCTTAAACCCGTGACTAACACATAACTAGCAAATAACTGACTAAGATACCGCTTCTCGAACATCGTCACTCTTAGCTCTCCCTGGAGAGGCTATTAGAGCGACATCAAAACACACGGAGTATATCGTGCGGCCTGCAGAACACACTGTGTGTTATTAACAGAACAAAACAACCTGCAGGACACACTGTGTATTATTAACAGAACAAAACAACCTGCAGGACACACTGTGTGTTATTAACAGAAGTGATAGTTTAGCAATTTTCCATTTTCTGTAGCTCGGACTGTGGTAGTCCAAACACATATTTTCTGTGGATTCAGTTCTTCTCTATTGGCGTTTAGCGTCACGTGATATTAGCTTAAACAATTACTGCAAATACCGATGCTTGATACATTTGTACCGAGTGCACGCAGGTGATGACAAAAAAACTGTTAATTTAGATTCCATGGCGTTCATATTAAGGAAGTTGTTAACATTGTTTTAGGACGGAAAAACTGCTACTATATATGTTAAAGAATCTGGTTGTTTTTGTAAAGTATGGGTCTGTTCTAAATAATATGGTTGCGATCCTAGAGCTAATATTGATCACTATCAAGTATCACTTTCTTACTTGTTATGACAACGCTAAAATCAGGGGTTCGATTCCTCTCGGCGGACTCAGTAGAAAGCCCTTTTTGGTTTTGCTATAAGAAAACATACACCTACATACTTTCTATGACTTGTTGGTTTGTATTGAAATAAAAATTGGCGGTCAAACTGATAGCTACACGCATCTCGTGTTGGTCGAAAGTTTAAAACCCACACATAGACACTTTTCACATCTTCAGAAATATTCCTATCTAGCAGAAACTATCTGCTGTTTAGTCAGGCATTTAGTGATCTGTCACGAAATTGTTCCTGACTTCTTTTAACTGCATCTTGACGATCAGTTTGTGTATTAGTATATCTGGCTTGACACTGGTTTCTTCTCACTGAACCTTGCCTCATAACTTTGTGAGTTAGCCTACTTCTTCAGTCCTTTTTCTTTCTGTAACTTGCATCTCGAAGTTTCAGTCTTTCTCCATGATAAGTTATTTTCCTTTTCGATGTTTTTGATCACTTTGTACTGACGCTGAAGTAAAACAAAATATTCTGTAACTTACGAAGAACAAGTTGCTACTGAATTCCTGCAAATTTGTATGTAACGGACTCAGTATGAAAGATTCGGAATTCTTTCGATCACTGAACAATCCAGTTCATAACATAGGCTTAAATTTTCAGAAATATACCAACGTGAAGTAATTCATGATGACGAGAAACCCCCTCGAAGTAAAAATTTATTCTCAAGACGGCTAGTATGGGTATGAAACTTTTAATTAAAGTAAAGTATAGAATGACGCTTCGACTTTCTCAGGTTATCTTCAGGTTAACAAAAAGTTATACCAGTGATTCTCCAATAAGAGAACTCGCTTTACATTTATGCATTAAACTGATTAAGCAATAATTTTAGAAGTTCTATTTATAAAACTGATTTTGTTGGCATTAAGAAATCTAGATTATTGAAAAGGGAAAAAAATACCATTTTTCCATTAAAGAAGCGACTTAGGTAAAATTGGGATTAAGTAAAATCATTTTATTGTTTTTGTGTAATTTTAGCGAGTGTTTATTTTATGACATTTTTATTTTGGTGCGATACAAAATTATTATTATCTTATGTCTTTAAAAAATGGGCACTTGCACTATTCAAACTTTTTTTGAAATAAAAGGCCGCATTTTAATGAAACTTTTTACAACCTTCCTCTTATAATATTGAAAAATAGTGCAAAGTTTCATCGAAACTGGATATTAAATGAGGGAGGAGATTGATAAATTAGGTGTTTCCATTTTCCTTCTTGTGCCATCCTAAAGGAATAACGATAAACTACAACCACAGGCCCCTGTTTTGATAATTCGAAACTTTCTATCTCTAGCTTTCTTTTGGTTTAAATTTCTGGCTCATTAATATATTTAGATAATACCTGTGTGTAAAAACATAGTATATATGGCTGAAGATCGGGTATGCCCAGGTGGGTTAAGGCGTTCGACTCTGTGGGTCGCGAGTTCGAATTCCGTCGCACGAAACATCGTCTCCTTTTCAGCCGTGGGGGCGTTATAATGTGACGGTCAATCCCACTATTCGTTGGTAAAAGAGTAGCTCAAACGTTAGCTGTGGGTGGTGATGACTAGCTGCCTTCCCTCTAGTCTTACACTAGCAAATTAGGGATGGCAAGCGCAGATAGCCCTCGAGTAGCTTTGCGCGAAATTAAAAAAACAAGCAGATAGCTAAGACTACAAGATGGTGATTTTAATTCTAATTAATACATGTAGGTAATACCGTTGTGTAAAGACTTAACTATAGGACACCTGAAGCTAACCGGATTGTGACTATTATTGCATTATTTATACTGCTAAGTTATATTTTCCTGGAGAAATCCCATGGCTCCTTCGATGTTCTTTACCTTACCGTTGCTTCTGAGTTTCGTATTTAATGTTTACATAAAGTAAAATAAAATTACCTTTAATTCTGAAAATTGCCAGAAATAAAACAATTCAATAACAATTTTAATGGATTGTTTACTTGTACAAAATAATATGTTCTTTTAAATTTCAATATACTTAGAGAATTTTTTATTGCCAAAGAACATTTAGAGTGAACAAAATACATTTACGTACAGTGTGATGAAGGTTATGTTTTTTATTAATTCAGTTTTACTGTTTTTATGCATTGTCAGATGGCATAAATGTGACTCCTGACCTTTATTATTGAAATAACGGGTCTCTCCTAACTAAGGAACAGTGTCAGACACGCAAATGTTTTTAGTTCTAAATATTTCCAACAAAGTAGTACCTATATTTAATAGGTAGTGCAATAGAATTCAGAATACGGGTTACTAAAATAACCCTACAACTGAAATATAATATTAAATATTTCGTTTAATCACTCTTATAATGCTACGATTCATGTTTAATTTTTTCATTGTGACATATTTGCGATTTTGGTCAAAATTATAATATCGTCTATATAATGTGGAAGATATAGAGTTAGATTATCTGATATTGTACAGAACAGCTATGATATTATATATTCTGGGATGACATCATTGTAACGTTGGTCCCAATACTAACGATCGTATGTACGTTTGGAAAGATTGGAGTGTTTTCATTGCATTGCTTGTCCGTATCATATTTATACATTATTTATTTTGGAAAAGTTAAATTTCGAGAACAAAAACATAATGCGTGTATGTAGTGATGAAGATAACTATGATAGTGCATAGACTGTATGTACACTGCTGGCCAAAATCTTAAAGCCAATGAATATAAAGACAAAATATGCATTTTGAGTTGTTAGACTCAACCACTTATTTGAGTAGAGCTTCGAAAGATAAAAACAAGAAAAGGGAAAATAAAAATAAAAAGCTCTTTTATAACTTAATAGGGAAAATGTGAACACCATGAAATTAGCCTAAATACTAGTTGGTCAAAAGTTTAAGACCATAACAAAATGAAGTCCTACACAGGGTAGGAAATACCCAACAAGAGATCTCAGTAGTGAGTTGCACGGCCGTTATTGCAAATAGTTGCAAACATTCGCTTTGGCATGGTCGATATAAGTGTTTGCAGAAGGCTGGCTGCAATGTTATTCCAAGTGGTGAAGATGGCTTCACAAAGACCATGCACTGTTTAAAATTGATGTCCATTTTTATAGACTTTCCTTGCCATCCACCCACAAACATTTTCAATGTGATTCACTTCGGGCGAACACGCTGGATGGTCCAGAAGAATCACGATATTTGCCATGAAAGAGTCCTTTGTCCTGTGGGCATTGTGGATTGCAGCGTTGACCTGCTGAAAGATCCAGTCAATTCCACACAAGCAAGGGCCTTCAATCAATAAGGATGCTTTCTCCAACATGCCAATGTAGCCAACTGCTGCTTGACGTCTTTGTATAATTTCAAGCTCCATTGTTCCATTGAAGGAGAAAGCACCCCAGATCATGATGGAGCCCCTTCCACTGTGTCGTGTAGAAAATGTCCCTGGTGGGAAATCTTTATCGTGCCAGCAACATTGGAAGCCATCTGGACCATTCAGGTTAATTTTTTCTCATGAGAGAACAAAATCTTCGTCCACTTTTCTACGTCCCATGTTTGGTGCTTCTCAGCAAAGTTTAACCGAGCTGTTTCGTGGTGTGGAAAGAGGCGTGGACTTTGAAGACGTTTACGGTTTTTAAAGCCTTTCTTTCGTAGATGCCGTCTTATTGTTCTTGAGCTGCATTCTGCGTCCGTAAGGGTCTTAATCTGGTTCGACGATCGGCTGGTGTCTTGGCGAACAACCCGTAGAATCCTCCTGCTCAACGCCGGCGAAATTTTCTTGGGCCAACCATTTGAAATTCTCGTTTCTTATCCCTCAGGATCTTTTAAGAAATTTGCAATAGCAGTTTTACTACACTCAATCTCACCAGCGATGGCACGTTGAGAGAGACCTTGCTTTTGCAGTTTGACGATTCTGCCACGCCCAAACTCTGTCAACTTTTTAGCCTTTGCTATGTTTTTATCCAATGTAGTAGTAGTTGTTGTTTTTAATTAAGCATAAAGCTACACAATGGGCTATCTATGCTCTGCCCACCATGGGTATCGAAATCCGGATTTTAGTGTGTAAGTCCGCAGACATACCGCTGAGCCACTGGGGGGCTTATACAATATAACACAGGAGATGTCATTGGGAGATGTTGACAACGTTAATGCTTGAAAACAAATGACTAAATTTCGTTACGTGTTCACCGATTAACGCTTTCAGTGATGTCGAGAAACCCAAAATACAACCAACAGAAAGAAGACAACTTAGATAATTTTATTGACATCCAACAGCCAAACTAACCAGGTAAAATTACAAATTTATATTTTCCAGAAACACCTAAAAACAACATCTTAAACGATTTTTTCAAAGAATTTTCTAACAAAACCATCAACATAATTTCACAAAACAGAAAACTAAAAAACAACCTTACAAAAAGAGACATTAATTCCATTAAAAACCTAAAACAAGACAAACATAAAAATTCTAAAAGCAGATAAAGGTAACGCTATAGTAATAATGAACACGAATAAATCCATACAAAAAATGAATAACATCCTATCAGACACGAACAAATTTAAACCAATACACACAAATCCAACAAAAACACATGAGACGCAACTGAACAAATTACTACTACAAATGAAAAAAACCAACACAATTTCACAAACACTTTATTCCTACCTACGTAAAACCGACTCACGCACACCGCAAATATACGGCATCCTCAAACCTCATAAACCAGATTGTCCATTACGACCAATAATGTCAACATATGAATCGTTTAAATACAATCTTGGTAAATACATAACATGGGCATTCTCCAAATATGTAACATCAGCCAGCTCATTCATCAAAGACTCTTTTAATTTCAAGTCTGATCTAAATCAACTTAATCATAAAGCCTTAATGGCCAGTTTCGATGTTATATCCCTCTTTACAGAAGTTCCAACAACAGAAGCCTGCAAGATAGCCTTAGAACTCTATATCCGAGACCCTAACCTAATTATAGACATTCCCAGTAACCAGTTAGCAACCCTCATAGAATTCACCACAATAAAGACAAACTTCATGTTCAACAACCAAAACTATATACAAACAAATGGCCTAAGCATGGGCAACCCAGTATCACCAGTTCTAGCCAATATTTTTATGACACAAATTGAAACACAAGCAATTAATACAGCATTACATCCACCACTATACTGGTACAGATATGTAAATGACACGGTTGCGGGATTCAAATCTACAGAACACATACTTAATTTTTTCAATCACATTAACTCTATAATCCCAACATTAACTTCACATGTGAACAGAAAGAAAGCACTCAAATATCATTTCTTAACCTCAAAATTATAAGAACCGACACACAATTCAAACCCGAAATCCACCGAAAAATCACCCATACTGGACTATACATTCCTTGAGACTCAGCAAATGAAACAAAACAAAAACTCAACATACTAAGAAACCAGATAAACACAGCCATAAAATTATGCTCACCAGATAAAATCAACGATGAATTAGACAAAATAAAACAATACTTCATCAACATCAATAAGTTCCCTCCACAAACCGTAGAAAACATTACACGCAGACACCTAGACAGAAAGCAAAATCAACCAACAAAAGTAAATATATCTCACGAATCAAAAAATCACGAAACCATATACTGCTGTATACCATATATTCCTGACATCAGCAAACAAATAACCAACATTTGGCAAAAACTAGTAACAAAATATAACATTCCAGTTAATACTAAATTTATTCAAAAACCAGGCACAAAACTGAGATCAATACTATGTAAGAACTACACTGACAAACACCACACCAACATTATTTATAAAATACAATGTGATAACTGCCACGACTTCTATATTGGAGAAACAAGTAGAAAAATGGAAACCAGATTCAAAGAACATAAAAAGTCACCTTCACACGTTTTCGAACACTGCAAGTCAAATGAACACAACATAACCATAGAAAACACTAAAATACTAAATAAAGAAAGAAACATAAACAAACGCAAAATTAAAGAAGCCTTACTTATACAACAACTTAAACCCAAAATAAACCAATATATAGGAACGCCATTATACCTATATTAATATTATAGATAAAATTATATATTCAAACATCTAACCCCGCCCTCTACATTACGACACTCAGTTACACAACCCCTTCCAAACATGTGGTCAGCTTCCGGTCAGTTACCTCTTTGTGAATCTGACGATGACCGAAAAAGGTCGAAACGTTGTTCGCTCTTCTATTTGAAATATTTTCTCAACCCATATAAAATTCGATTAACGCTTTGTTTCAGTATGATCTTAAACTATTGACCAGCTGGTATTTAGACTAATTTCATTAGTGTTCACCTTTTCCCAATTAAATGCTAAAAGAGTTTATCATTTTTATTTTCTCTTTTCTTATTTTCATCCTTTGAAGCTTTACTTAAATAAGTGGTTGAGTCTAACAACGCAAAATGCATATTTTTCCTTTATGTTCATTGACCTTAAGATTTTGACCAGCAGTGTATATAGGAATCACAAACAACGAGCAATTGTAGCTAAATTGTCAGTTTATTATTAAAATTAGACATTACTACATAAAATACAAAAGAAAAGCGAATAATATGCACAATACATCAAGAATGTCCCTTTCAGCTCTCAACTATAACCCCACCTTCCTTCTCATCCATCTATCCGATCTTTTCTTTGTGTGTACTTTAACATTTCGGATGGGTTACTTCACCAATTCCCATACATTTGAGGCCAGGGGGAAATTGTTATTAGTGTCATCCGTTTGTACCAAATAAACCTAATCCTGTGTGCCACTTGACATGGGAGGAAGTTGACCTTGACCTACAATTAAGTTATTAGCAATCACTCTATTGGATTGTCATGCAACAAGTAAAAAAGCACATCCTGAGTTATTTAACATTAAAAGAGTTTGTTTTGTTTTTTGAGTACCACGATACATATGTTTATGTTTGAAAATCTAAAGCACTGGTGTCACAGGAAAATACAATGTTTTATTCATCAGTGTGATGAATTTTTCTCTTTTTTTATTAAAAAAAGCTCTAGCCAGGCTAACTTGTGTCACATTGGTACACACTCTCTTACTAATAACTTAGAGTAAACTTATCCATTAACTTTAAGTCGCTTGTGTAAATATAAATAAACATATCTTTAAAAGCTCACATCTTTTGTCACATGGAAGTAAATGGATGTATCCGTTTTCCCTCCGATGTTTTCAGTAAGTTGGTCTCTCCACTTTGAGATTAGTGTCATTAGTGGGTTTCTGGTGGGATATCACTGCAATTTTAATATACTCGTAAACTGGATGAACACCAGAGAACGATGGGATTCTGCTATAAAAATAATTTTTAGAGTGTTTTATATGTGATGCAGAACCTGACGTTGTTGGATGAAAATATTATATATAGCAATAAAGAAGCAGTAACGCACAGATTATCAGTTACACAACAGGTGTTTTATTTCTGTATCATATGTTTTTAAATTTGTTGCTGATACAGTAATTCTAGAACAACACACCAGAGCTTTGGTAAAATATAATTATTTTTAATGATATTTTTCTCCCATAAAATATGCGTTGAAATAATAATCTTACGATGCTTATCTTGAAGGGCTGTTTGGGATGAGCCAGTACTCTAAACCAGAATTCATAGAACGATACACGAACATCATCAAAACACATTGACCTGCCTAAGAATGTGCTCGCAGTTTGTTATCTAGAAATATAATACAAGTTTGAGAACATTGAGTAGATTGAAACACGTTGATCAATGTTACATAAAGAAACAGGATCAAAACACAACCGTTGTATAATAACACAAAGGTCCGTTTCACGCAAGTTTCAAAACACGTTTACGAAAAACACACCTTAGATGAAATGAATTAGCCAACGTGTGATCTACTTGAAGGTTATAAATTAGTGAAGAATGGATTATATGTTTTAAAAGTGTAAGAATTATTGTGTAATCTTCTGCTTTATTAAATAATTTGAAATCAATAAACAAAAAAATCAATCTGCTTGTATCAGTTAATTTAAGTAGGACAGTTTTGAGGTAAAAACTATACATTATCAGTGATAAAACCACATCGTGGATTTCTTACTCAAGTACAATCTGGTACAATAATGAGCTTGGAATAAAATTAGAAAACTACGTATTTATAAATGAAGATAAAGAAGAAATAGTGTCAGTTACTTTATGTAAAACGTGTTATCTACTATGATGCAATTGTATGTGTATTATTACCTTGTACTTCTCCTGTGTTGTCTTTATTGGGCATCCTTCCTCTTTCATATTCATGTGTGAAATTGTAACATTGCGTGTCCAAACGGTTGTCATAAAACACACACACATATTTGTAGAGATATTTTAATATATGAAGTCGTAGGTGTTTTTAAACTTTGTTCATGAATGAGGTTAAAGTCGAGATTTATAAGATATATTATAACAGTTCCATCCATGATATACAAGAAGTAAAGATTATAATTCGTTTTCATCAACAAGTATGAATATCTTAACTGATACATTTGTTGCTTTCAACAGTGGTAATTCATCACTTGGATTGGGTGGAATTATAACTTTGTATATCCTCATCTTTACTATAAAACTTTAATTAAATAAGGCGAATAAAGTTGACTTTGAGCTAACTCACTAGATGACCTTCATTAAATATTATAGCTATTACACAAAACAATTATAAATAATTGTACTTCGTAATGTTATAGCTATAAAAAAGTAAAATTCTTCTTATAAAATAAAGTAAATAACTTCCCAGTTTATTAGTTTGCAACGTGGATATCTAATAAACGTTCAAATGATTTTGGAGTGACAATGATTGTCATTCAGCTTACTCTGTTATACTCTACCACAGTGTTGAATAAAGCAAAATTGTAAGCGAGCCACAAATGAAAATCAAACAAAATATGTTGATGCTTTCACTTGCTTAGAAGACTACTGGCTAGATGGATGCTGAACAATTACAGCAGGCTTTTTCCGCAGTAATAAAATACTTGCTCTGACTCTGAGTCAGATGGTTGTGGCAACTGACCACCCTACAAGTTTAAACACGATTTACACGGCTCGTTTGTACGACTCATACTCAGTGAGGTAGATTGATCTTTTATCAAGACACAAAAGAGTATGCTTCTAATGGATCCAAAGTTATTGAACCTTCCCAATATGCAGCTATGTTCTTTTCACAAAAGATCTGCATTTCGCACTCCAGTCTGGTAACAAGAGCGCACTCATTTCGTTAAAATCTTGTATCGAATTCAGCTTTAATTTCATAGAGGAGTGGGAAACACATGGCAGCGGTGGAAGTGTGACGTGGGCACCAATAAGCATTGATTGATGTAATGACAACAATATACTGCACAATAGTATTTATTATTAATGCCAAAGCGTATAAGATCACATTTGCCCTTTGTGGTGAAATTGGTATTGGACCTTGAAGAAAAGAGGCATTGATTAAATTGAGTGCCCTGTAGCTCTCCACATTTCAATCCCACGTTCTTAAAAGATGGGTTAAATCCCGTTAAGTGACTCCAGTCCTTGCGTCTCTTCTACATCAGTGGTGGACGATACCCTAAGTTAAGTTCAATATTCTAAATTTTATTCATGTAGTAACTACACCAGGATTCTTTTGTAGTTCTTGGGGAATAAACTTCTTATTGAAGTGAAGACTCATGGACACCATCTAACTCCGTTTTTACCAAATGCTAATTTCGAAGTTCAGGCTTAACCAATTTGAATTAATTACATTCAGATCAAACGAAGGATTAACAGCTGACTGGTGCGCACAGCAAAAAAATGAGAAGAAAACGTATTTGTTGTATTTAGGATTTTCGCGCAAAGTTACGCAAAAATTATCTGCTCATACCGTCCTTAATTTTGAACGACTAAATAAAGAAAATTGATAGCCGACAGCATCCATCACCAACTCTTGGGCTACTTCGTATCAAAACGGATAATAAGAATTAACCATCACTCATATAGCGTATTAACAGTTCCAAAATGCGAAGCGCATTTCTGTGAAAACGGTATACGAATCATGAAATCTTGGAATCATAGTCGAAACATAAGCACTCGGACCAATGAAGGCTATTAATAGTATTTTAAAAGACCATTTTGTCTTGTATTTTCGTAGTTTAAATATTATCAGTTCTATTTATCCTTTAATATAGTTTTCTTGTGCATTTCCATGCGAAATACTCTCGACTAGGTGCCTTATGTCTACTTAATAAACTCAAAATTAAGAATTGTGCTCAGGTAGCACCTTACGTAGTTTGTGTGAAATTTATGAAACAAAAGACAAAGAAGCATTGTTACTACATACTACAGACAAGAAACATAGATATTAAAGAGTTATGTGTGTAAAAATATAAAAATGTAAAGTGGACGGTTTCGTAGTTTACACTCTGACAGTTACTATGGTAACAACTACAGATATGGTTATTTTGTACCACATTATTACGTCATCAACTTTTACTGGCCTGGTTAATTTTTAAGAAGGACTGCTACCTTAGTAACACTTGGTTCATTGGCTAAGTTCCTTATTGACCGTTACCATGACGACCGACAATGTTTTGTCGTTCGCAACTATATTATTAATTAAAACTGAGTTTTTCAACGCTGTTTATAAAGAATTTTTAACTGGGACAGGTTTCTTGTGAAAACTGACTTTCTTCTAGAACGGCAAAGGCATATTCTTGCCTGAATATTACCTCAATGAAACACTTATCACTCCTGTTGATAGTGGTGATGTCTATTTTCCAGGGGCCTGGCATGGCCGAGCGCGTTAAGGCGTGCACTCGTAATTTGAGGGTCGCGCTAAACATGCTCGCCCTCCCAGCCGTGGGGTTGTATAATGTTACGGTCAATCCCACTATTCGTTGGTTAAAGAGTAGCCCAAGAGTTGGCGGTGGGTGGTGATGACTAGCTGCCTTCCCTCTAGTCTTACACTGCTAAATTAGGGACGGCTAGCACAGATAGCCCTCGAGTAGCTTTGTGCGAAATTCCAAAAAAACAAACAAACAAAACAAACAAACTATTTTCCAGATAAAATAAACTGTGCCCTAACCTCAATCTAAAAGTCATGATTATGTGTTAAAACCTCACACATGAAAGAGTCATTAAGGCCCAGCGTGGCCAGGTGGATTAAGGCGTTCGACTCGTCATCCGAGGGTCGCGGCTTCGCATGCCCGTCGTAATAAACATGTTTGCTCTTTCAGCCGTGCAGCGTTATAATGTGACGGTCAATCCCACTGTTCATTGGTAAAGAGTAGCCTAAGAATTGGCAGTAGGTGGTGATGACTAGCTGCCTTCCCTCTAGTCTTACACTGCTAAAGTAGGGACGGCTAGCGCAGATAGCCATCGAGTAGCTTTGCGCGAAATTAAAAACAAACAAACAATCATTGAGTGTTCTTTTTCTACGTCACTTCATTCGTCACTTACTGTGACGACTGTTAGTTGCATTTTCAAGTATGATGAATAACCAAATCAACAAATGTGAGAGTTACCACATACTCTCATGCTCAGTTTATTTTGAGATTTATTTAAAGCTTATATGTTAGTGGTCTTTATGCTTTCTTGTTTTGAAAGTTTAGTATCACAGTGTTTCATATAAACACTTTCAACTGGCCCTAAAACGCTTTAGTGTCCAAAGAATATTTGTGTTTAATTGATGTTCTTCAGTGTTACTGTGACGGAATACTGTCTCTTTTGACGTCAGGTGGGTCAACGGTAAATTTATTTCTCTGCGATGACAGACCACAATGCACATGTGTGATATGGGGTTAAACCAAACGAATGATGCCACCAACACTTGGGTTCTGGACATCTTTATTTCTATGTCACATTGGTGTTCATGTTTTCTTGATTCTGTTCACTTGTATTTGTTAGGAGAATTTTGAAGATAGAGATTCTTCTTAAATTGCTTATGGGAAACTGGAAAGGAAAGTCAGTTGTCACGTTAATCTCAAGAATTCTGCACGTGGAGAACCATCTTTCCTTTGTTTGGTTTGAGAAGTACGTGCTGTGAAAGTTTTACTTAGTTCGTTACAAAATTGATTTTTCCGATCTGTTATAATTAGTACTATAGAGCGTACTTCGAGAAGTTAGTTTTGTTGTTTGGTATTGGTTTTAATTTACTGTTTCTACTCATACTGTTGGTATATTTGACAAATTATCACCTACAAAACTAATTCTCAAGCAAAGTTATTGGTCAGTATCAAATTCAACGTTATTTTTTTCGAATAAAATAGAAACCTTAGAGACTTAAGAGCAAAGATTTTTATCTCCGGACCAAGACTTTAAGAAATTTGTTGTTCGAGCAAAAATATTTAGTACTTGTTAATAATTCCTTTACAAATAAAAGTGTGCAGAAAGTTCAGTTTAAAGTTAGCCTATATATCTACTTGGATAAAACTGATATTGTAAAACTTGTCCTTATTGCAATTAATATTATACTCACTTTGTACAGTAACACGTTATAACGCAATTTTCATTACGATGCTTCTCTTTATTCCTGTTGTTTCATGATTAGAAAAGGGCAATAAACACGAAAATACGGATAAAAGTGTTTGCTGCTAAAAACTGGTCCCTACCGTTTTAACGTAAGCCTTAAGATCACGTCATTATCGTTAAAGAGCCTGATACTTCTGGATAAAATTAACGAATACTTCAATATACTTCAAAATATTTTTGTTGGTTTTTCCAATTCTTTTCCTTTAATTTATCCTAATTTCACACTTTTTAAAGCATTTATCTATTATATAATCATAGCTATAATTCCTTTGTAATATTTATTAAACCATCGAGCAACTTGTAAAATTTCAGAGACCGTTTGCCTAATTTTTTGAAAACAAAAAAGGTTAGACCGAGTGATCTAAATTTAAGAAATGAAATAATTCTGACAGATTTATTAAGTATATCGGCACCTAAGCAGTGGTTATCTCGAAATTTCAAACTTAGGTCTAAAATACTGAGCTGAACGATCACTTGCAAATTCTCTCTTTGTTCACCTGAAGATGACCTAGGAAGGCCGAAACATTGTTTTATTCATATTAATAAAAGTGTTAATACCCATACCAGTCGTTCTGAAATACACTTTTATTTCATATGGGTTTCTCGTCATCACGAATTGTTTTTCAAAGGTTCAAATTGCAATTTACAGAAAACGTAAGAATATTTTGTCTCCAGTTTGAAGTATAGTCAGTCTAAAATTACATGTAATTTTAACTCATATAACTTTTGTCTGTGTGCTTATGTGTATAATATCTATTCATATGTATTAATAGAAAGAAATAAAAGGAAGTTGGAAAGAGACTTTAATGTAAAAACCTATATGTATTAATTTACATAAAAGTTGTAATCACTTAAAACCTAGGAAGCATCACGCTCGAGATTCTGAGTTAGAATGTCAACATTTATTTTGTTTTGTTCCAGTTTTACTCTGTTATAAACCTCAGAAGCATTTTTTCCAGATATTTACTCAAAACTACACAATGGTCATTTGCGCTCGTCTTTTTTTAAATTTTGGAGTAACTTACTATATGGAAAACAACTAGCCAACAACAATCACTGCTAATTCTTTGGCTAATCTGTTCGAAAGTTGGGATTTGACCGTTACTTTGATAAAACACTTACAGCCTCAAAAAGAGCAGCGCGTTTTGTATTTCTATGTGTGTGTGTATCTCTGTGTGGAACACGACACAGTACACGAAACCTCGGATTCTCATTTTGAGCGTTTCATCACGGCTATTCTCAGCACATATATTTTTTTTATTTTTAACTAATATAAACAATAGTTTCTAATATTTTAACGAACAAATAATACTCCACTTTTTGAGTATTGTTTTATAAGGTAATTCTTTAGTGTTTTCCAAATTTTTGGAGATTTTCTTTTATAAAATAATAAATATTAATTTGTAAAAAGTCTGGGACGCATCACAAAATGTCTCTCGGTGGCTTAGTTGTGATTTCGAGAGCTTATGACTCTTAAAAATGTATTTTGCTACCACCGGCTAGCACAACACAAATAGTTTAGTTTGTTTGAAATTTCTTGCAAAGCTACATGCGGGCTATCTGCGTTAGTTATCTATAATTTATCAGAAACAGATTAAGAGGAAGACAACTATTCAACACCACCCGTCACGAACTTTTGGGCAACTCTTTTTTTCATTAAAGAATAGCGGGATTGATCGTCACATCATAATGCCCTCAAGACTGAAAGGACAGTCATGTTTGAACTCGTAGCTCTTAGTCGAGCGCCTAAAGCTCCAAGCGATACCAGACTGAAATAGATAGTTCATTGTATAGCTTTGCGTTTAAGGACCGGCATGACCAGGTAGTTAAAATACTCGACTACTAATCTGAGAGTTGTGGATTTGTATCCCCGTCACACCAAACATGCTCGATCTTTCAGCTGTGGGGTCGTTATAATGTAATTGTCAATAGCACTATTCGTTGGTAAAAGAATAGCCCAAGAGTTGACGGTGGATGGTGAAGACTGGCTGCTTTCCCTCTAGTCTTACACTACTAAATTAGGGACGGATAGCGCAGATAACCCTCATGTAGCTTTGCGCGAAATAAAAAAACAAACTTTGCGCTTTACAACAACAAAACAAAAACATCAGTAAACATACCACGTTTAACACTAGAAATTGTATTCGTGTTTGTCTTAATTTGAAAAGATCTTAGAAATTTGCCAGTGATTTGAAACATGAAGGGAAAAAATAGAGCCAAGAAAGAAAAATAATACAGTGTAGCAAACACGCACAGAGAAAATATAACCAGCATACAGTGTTTTGTGTTGTCAATTAAGCCTTTAAATCGCTCAAAACAGACGATTTCTTCACGTTTCTTTCTTTTCAGAAAAACTACAATTATTAATTGAACTTGTGTCAGCTCTATGTGAATGTAAATAAGATATACATACGCTCCATTGTGAAATATAATTCTCGGTTGCTTTCGTCTTTTTTTTTCCTACTACTCAGTAATTTAGTAAATTTTTCTAAATTGTGTTCAATTATACGTAATTTAAGATTTAAATAAAAACTTTTTTTTCTCCTTTTTAATGTGAAATAACCTGAACCACGTTATGCATATATATTCAGTTGCAATCTTTTCTGTGCTTCAGTTGTTTGATTTTCGGTGTAATTTTGAAAGTGCAGGACTTCGTTCATTTTACGTGGTCACGGTACGTTTCGTATCTAAAATAAATTGTTATATTCCGTATATTACGGTATGTTATCAGACTAAGTAAGACATTATGTTTATAAAAGTTCCGAGGGCTGATAAAGGGAATATAAGTTTGAAATTTTTGATTAAAATGTTAACACACAAATTAAGATGTTAAGATCACAAATATAAAAAAAATGGATTTGATTTGCAAACGAGACTTAAAACTCGCGCGCTTTCGAATAGTTCACCATTATTCCTCGGAAGAATAACAAAGAACAGTGAACTATTTGAAAGCGATCGAGTTTTGGGTCTCTTTTGAAAACTATTAGGGCCATCATGGCCAGGTGAGTTAAGGCATTCGACTCTGTAATCCGAGAGTCGCGGGTTAATCCCAGTTGCACCAAACATGCTCGCCCTTTCAGTGTTAGGGGCGTTATATAGTGAAGATTAATCCCACTATTCGTTGGTAAAAGAGTAGCCCAATAGATGACGGTGGATTGTGATGACTCGCTGCCTTCCCTCTAGTTTTACACTGCTAAATTAAGGACAGCTAGCAGAGTTATCCCTCAAGTAGCTTTGCGCGAAATTCAAAACAAACCAAACTTATTATGAGTTAGATAATTAAATTCTTCTTACATTGAAAATTTTAATTCGGAGTTATTGTTTTTTCTAGCTTTCGCGAGTTTGTTCTGTGACATTTTAAATAAAATAGTGACGTTGTTATTGGTTAATTGAACTTTTATTAGCTTCTTGATAAGTTCCAAGATTAAAATTATAATTTTCTGAAATAACAATGCATAAATAATAAATAAAATTTATAAGTTCATTCTGAATAGTATTTTATCTATAGATGGGTTAAAGGACCAGATGAAAGATCTCTAAAACTCAAAGTTAGCCATTCTTAATTTTGAAATAGTAACCGGAAATCAGAATCAGAAGGACTTTGCAAACACCATAATAGAATTAATTGTCACTCGTATAATACGCACGCCGATTAAATCGCAAATAATATTTGGCAATGTCAGATCTTGAACGCTGGACTGTACGATACGCAGCCTGACACGTTAATTATTAGACCAGGCCCCATCTTTAAAATTTGATGATAAAGTGAATTAACATAGCATGACATAATGTTTATGGACAAGAATGAATTTATTGTTCCACCTAGGCTGTCCCATCCTTTAAACTACACTAAAAATATTGAATAAAAAACACTTTCAACGCTAACCCTTATGAATCATGCAGCAATAATAGACTAAATTACTTTACAACCATAAAAAACAACAAAAACAACATCTGAAGGCAATTCGTTTCACAAGCCAACAACCCTGTTAGTGGACTCAACTTGGCATTTAATTTTTGTTGTCCGATTCTTAGTTCAGTATAACTCATTCAGTTTAGTGTTTCTATAGCATTTGCTGGTAAAGACTCAAACCAATGTATAAGCGCTAAGTATCACAATAACATAAGTAATGAAAAGATGTTTTATGAGCACGAACAGCGAAAAAAAAGGTTAAAACGTGTGTAAAAGATGAAAAGTAACCTATATTCCTTATACAAGCAACTTAGTGAGGTTTCACGGAAAAACTGATCAGCTTCTGAATTTCCCTGATTGTTAGAACTACAAGAAAAACAAAATATTTCTTTACGCAACGAAGACAGCGTGGGTTGTATTTATACTATACTGTCAAGTCAAACCAAAGTTCTAACTAGTGTGTTGTTATTACACAATTCTAGCTTACTCGCATCAGTAATCACTCTATTATACACAGTCCAAGCGATATTAACTTACACCTCATACTAACTTGTACAAACCTCTGTACCACCCCTTCACTTGGATAAGACTTGCAAAGTATAACCGTGGCACATAAAAGCTATATGGAATGGTTAGTGTAATATGTAACTTTAGCCTGGTAAGGTTGTGATTAATGTAGGTTTATGACTACCTATGTTTTGTTCTCTCAGACTTCAACTAAATGATGAACACACATAATTTTATACACTGTCAGTTACATATAAGTTAAGCAAATCGTTTCATCAACACTGTTTGTTACATTTGGTTTAGTATAGAGTTTCATAAGCACTGAATCTATATTCAACTTGATATGTCGTTTTGCAAGAACTGTAATTTATAATAAATGCAATATATATCATCTGTAGTGCAGTCATGTACTCTAAGTTTGGCATAATTTCCAAAGCATTACTGTGCAGTTTCAGACAGGCACGTTGTTTCAAAAACACTTTTTTGTAAATTCGATACGACATACCGTTTCATAAGCACTAAACATCGATGCCTGCCCGGGAGTTATATGGAAAATATGTTATTTATAATTGGATTGGTAGATAGTTTTGTTAGAAGTATTATCCACAACCGTTTTCATAAATTGTGTTTTTAAGCAGTATCTTCTAAATCTAATTTGGTAAATCGTTTGTAAGCACTCTTATTCATAATGAATATGATATATCATTTGGTAAGAGCAACTATCCTCGTTAAGCTTAGCAGAAGGGTTTGTGAGCATTGGTATTTACACTTATTTTGGCAAATCGTTTTTGCCAGTTCTGATATCATTATATGGTGTTGTAAGCATTGTTATCAACATCCACTTTGCTTAATCGTTTTGTAAGCACAGTTTCCACATGAAATTGATATATCGTGAAAACTATCACTTACAGTAAAACTGGTATATCATATCATTTTGTACGTACTACCTAGAGCTGAATACATTATATAAAAACGACCTCTGATATGTAAATAATTGAGTCACGTAACGATCAAAGCCGAAATAAAATCTGGTGGAACAGAATGTATCAGAACTACATTTTTTCATTGTTTGCCGTTTCGTGAGTTATGTAATGCCACTGAAAGTTAAAATTTTTTCAGATGAATAATGAACAGCTCTTTATGGTGAAACATTATCACGCACGCAGCTCGCAAATAATATCCCGGCAAGGCCGTGAAGTTAGAGCACTTAATCTGCATGTTTGATGGTTATAATGTTACCATCAATTTCACTATCCGCTTGTGAAAGAGTATCCCAGTTGGCAGTGAATTGTGATGATTAGTTGCATTCCCTCTAGTTTTACGCTGATAAATTAGGGATGGCTAGCAGAAATAATCCTTGTGTAGCTTTGCGCGAAATTCAAAACAAACTGATGAAGATGTATTTAGATTGAAAATTTAGAATTTCTAACGTGATTAGATTACTTGTGTTTAATGCATTGGTGAACAAAAGAAAGTGAATTAGCTTAAAGCGCCGTCTTTCTCCCAGTGGCACACCAGAATGTCTGCGGATTTGAATCACTAAAAAACCGGTTTTCGATTCTCGTGGTAGGCAAAGCATAGATGATCCAATACGAGGCTTTGTACTTAATTCAAACCAATATATCAACTAAAAGCACCAAGAACATTAAAAAAAGAGAGGCCTCGAACAAGATGTACCCCATCTTTGATAATAACAACAAGAAAGGTGCTTCAAGTAACGATTCATGAACACATAAGTCAAGGAGAAAAGCCATTCACATGTTCTACACAACAACATGTAACATAACACAAGGGGAGTTATTTTCTGAAATTTGTTTTTCAAGCACTTAAAAAACTAAACGAATATTCATACTATAGCATTCAAAGATATACTCGTTAAATCGCCAAAGTCCTCGTGTTTATGGATGTCTTATGAAGAGCAACCAAGAACAATGGTTGCACTTTGAGCTCGTCAGCCTTGTGTTGGAGCCTTTTCGCAACACTGAAGAGCTATCTCCAAGACGCACGGTCCTCAGATAGAGCATTATTCACGTGAACTCATGGACTGTACTTGCACGTTAAGTCTCCAAATCCGTTTTAATATAATGCACGCAACCTATTTATCAACAAAACTTAGTTTTGTACATCGTTTCCTACGGACTGATATCTAAAAATAATTTTATATATTACACTCTAAGCACAGATATCTATACCGAATTTATATATATAGAATATAGTATTTTTTGTTCGTAAATACTAATATTTACACTTAGTTTAATGTATCGTTTCGCAATATTTATTAGCTGCGTATTTTTAAATATCGTTTAGTAAGCATTCTTGTCTACACCATTTCATTATATCATTTCCTTACCATAGTTAGGCACATTCAGTAAGATTTTTAACTAGAATTATTTACACTTTATTATTTCTAAAGCACTGTAATCTATACCCAGTATGATATATATATATAGCGTCATTAGACTTCCAGTGGGTCAGTGGTATGTCTGTAGACTCTTATAACAAGGAACTGGGTTTTGAAACTCGTAGAAGGCAAAGCACAGATAGCTCATTGTGTAACTTTGTTCTTAACTAGAAACAGACATTAGCACTGGCAATTACTGCATTATTACACAATTTGCTTTCGATTTCCACAGTTTGTTTCTGAACTTATTAAACACTACTCATTCTAGTGTTAACCGCCCTCTTACGTCGTCGTCAGCGTTGACATCTGACTCTCTTTCCAAACACATAAAACTGTAAACATTTATAGCCCTTTCACTCCCAAGTCTCAGTTCCTCTCAGGTACCTCAGTCTCTCCATGTATCTCACGTACACAAAATTCAGGAACCACATCGGTCTGGAAGATATTTTGCGAATACTTACTTGGTTTTGTATATTTTGTAAACACTGTATACAATTTCTTAAATACCGTGTTCTACATCATGTCCAGTTTACTGTTTAGTAAGTACTTTTACTTATCATAATGTAAGCATATTTCCCTTCATTCACAACTGTTTACACTTACTGCAGTATAAGGTTTGGTAAGGGTTTTTTTTCCTATAGTTATTTCTGGATAGGATTCTGTAAACAGTATTGTTTCCTTTATATACCTGTTATTTGACAAATACTGTTAAGATACTGAATTCAAAATTTCTTTTCTGTAAACGCAGTTATCTAAAGTTAGCTTGGTGTCCTGTTTTGTAAGATCTGACGTTCATTTATAAATATGGCCCGGCATGGCCAAGCGTGTTAAGGCGTTCGACTCGTAATCTGAGGGTCGCGGGTTCGCATCCCCGTCGCGCCAAACATGCTCGCCCTTTCAGCCGTGGGGGTGTTATAATGTACGGTCAATCCCACTGTTCGTTGGTAAAAAAGCTACCCAAGAGTTGGCGGTGGGTGGTGATGACTAGCTGCGTTCCCTCTAGTCTTACACTGCAAAATTAGGGACGGCTAGCACAAATAGCCTTCTAGTAGCTTTGTGCGAAATTCAAAAAAACAAATAAACGAAACAAACAAACAATTTCTGCCAACTAATGATCTTTTTCCTTAAAATTTGGGTAAAGCATATAAATAGCGATAAAAATTAATTACCAGATTATATTAAAGCATGATATTATATCTTTCAAAATGTAAGTTTTAAAACAGCATAAGTTTCACAAAACAAAATCAAAACACTTTGCCAATCTGACAGAATCATTATTTCCAATAACACTGCTTAACATCCAATGAATATAGCGACAAGACAGAAAAGCAACAGATGGACCACAGAGACTTAAGTGTCACATTTCTCACACGCTTATAGGTTAAAATCCTGTATAAGAAAGCAATATGGGAAATAGTGTTAACACTGTTACCTACAGAGGTTAACTGTGTTGTAACAATTTAGGGTGTCAACTACGCCCATACAATCCATTTTACCACGACCGTGTATTTTGAGAATAGTCCTTAAGAGTAATTTCACCATAAAGGGCATCATGATAAAACTTGTCTTGTTTATAGCATATCGTAGGCTTGTTGTATTCCAGTCGGCCTGAAGAGCTCTGGATTGAGCAAAACGCGTCGTCAGCAATGCATGTAACAAATATAGTGTGGTTGGAATATTATTATTATTACATACTCTTCAAATTCTTTAAAATCCTAATAAACTTAATACAAATGCTTTATTACAAGATAACAGTACTTAATACTGCATATGGTTGATTCAGTGTCGTTAGTTATATCTTTTTTAAAAAAAAACATTGTTATCTAGAAGGATGCATTTATACCGATCTTTAAACACTGTAAACTGTTTTATTAGTTTGGTTAAATTCTGCATTAAAAATTTCGATTAGTTTGTCTTATGGAAAAAACTATTTATACTCAAGTCTGTGTATCATTTTTAAACACTATTATATACGCTTTGTTGTTTGTAATAATTTATCTCAAACGAGTCTCCGATTTATTATGTTACGTACATTACATATTACGATGTCAAACTGCCAGAAATTTTAATTTTAATCTAGAAGTTAATCTGATGCTAATTTCTATCAAGTTTATAATATTCCTCGGCAACATTGAATGTACAAACAACAATATAATTTATAATAACGGTTTTTACAAATAGTTATTACAAACATATACAACCGTTTTACAAAATTACAAACAATTCTGATCTGGAACTGAACCTTTTATCCACGGTTCACAGAGAGCGAATTGATTCTATGTTGATACACAGTTATACTTTATTGCCGAGATGTTAAGCTAGCTGCATCTCTGAGCACACGTAAGTTTTGCACCGACGAATATATTTAATGTTCTCGTAGAAATACAAATATCCAATGTTAATTCACTGATGTTGAACAATTGTAATGTTAAAAATCTATAAATTTTCCTAGTCAAATATAGGTAGTTTTCCAAATAATAAGCGTTTATCACAATTATATCACAGTTATAGTATACTGACCAACAATATGAAACTGTTTACCCGCATGTTGCGATAGCTACCTTTTATACTCATGAGGTGAGATTCTTTAAAATTCAGCTGGCAATCACAAATATTTTATATAATCGTGCATTGTTGATTCCTACTCTCGAGAATCTTCCACAAATTTAGAGAACAGACGGGACTTTCGTAATACACATTTAATAATATACATCATATGCATTTCTAGATATATATTAAACTGAAACAAACGTAGATATTAAAATAAATGTGAAACAGTAAATCTGTTACAGCTTCTATCAGATATATTTTTAAGCACATTCATTTCTGTATTTCTTCTTCAGAACTATTTCAGTGAATAAATCTTATAATAAATAATAATGTGCCTCAATTTACGCTATTAGTTAATGTATTGGATTAGTTGTTTCTTAGCTGTAAGATAATTCTACGAAACATTACCTTCATGAGTACTCTGACCGTCAATCCCACTATTCGTTCGACCAAGTGTGGGAGGTGGGTGATGATAACTAGTTGCCTTCCTTCTAGTCCTACACTCCTATATTAGGGACGGTTAGCGCAGATAACCCTCGAGTAGCTTTACGCGAAACTCAAAACAAACAGAAGTGATACGGAGTTCCAAAATACCCTATAGAGATTTTTCTTAGCCTACCACTACGTATAATAAATACAGACCGTTGTAACAAACTCGTTATATTATAATATGAATACAGTACTATTTTCTAAATTAAATCTAATTGAATAAATTTCTGTGGCTTTTAATTTATCAAAAACCTATCAAATATACAAGTTCACACAAACAATGTTACAGCACTTGAAATGTGTGTTCTGTGTGTTAATTTGTAGATTCACTGGCGACCTGCAATATTGAGCGTGTCTAACTTAATTGAACGTGTGATATTTGGAAAATAGTAAATTCGTTGTCATGTTAGACTGGTACCATAGCAACTCAATGTATATTGCGCAAGAATCACATCTAGCGTGTCCTATAAGCAGAGAAAATACTGATGTCTTCAGCGTTTGAGCGTATAAATCGTTAATAATCGAGATATGCAAGTTCGAATCCCCGTCGCACCAAACATGCTCGCCCTATCAGCCGTGGAGGCGTTATAATGTGTCGTTCAATCCCACTACTCGATGGTAAAATAGTAGCCCAAAAATTGTTGGTGGGTGGTGGTGACTAGCTGCCTTCCTTCTAGTCTTACATTGCTAAATTAAGGATGGCTAGCGCAGATAGCTGCCTTCACTCTTGTGTTGCACTGCTAAATTAATGACTGCTAGCGCAGATAGCCCTCGTGTAGCTTTGTGCGAAATTAAAAAACAAACAATAATCGAGATGATATTTATAGTGATTAATGACTAAAATAATCAATACTTGTTATATATATATATATCAGTTCATTCATACATGCGTACACATACATATTATATTAAAAACCAAGGAGGCACTTGTAATTTGACCAAACATTTTAGGTTAATTTCTGTTAATGTTACATATTCCATTGTGGCGTGACTATTTTCCACAAGGAGAGCCAAAATAATCAACATACGCACGCACATAATTAAAAAATATGTATATATATATATAGAAGCAAAGCTTCCATTTGTATATAAGGTTTTATAAGTACACTCTTAGGAGATATCACTTTCTCTACGAAGAACACGTGGTAGTTTTAATATTGTATGATATTGATCGGTTCTGCTTTTCATACTTCAAACCTTAATTTGTACTTCTGCATATAAACATTTATGTGTTGGTTTTTCTTGACGTATGAAACTGTTTAGGTATAACTCTTGAATTTTTGTTTGTTCTTTTTCAACATTTACATGACATGAATATCTGAAAGGTAGAAATTCCCGGTAATTGGATGATATTATAAAACTTGAATGCACGAATCATTTTATTTAAGGGTTCATGTATATATTATATACACTCTTCGAAAATGTTCATGGACCTCAAAGTTTGTATGCACACAGTTCATGCGGTAATTAACATGTACTAGTATACAAAGAGACAATGTTTCTCTGTCGTGCACTCGAATAGAAGATAGTTACTGAGCGTAAGAGAGATATAGCAGAGAATTACTGTGAAATGTAGATCCAAGCTCTAATGAAGACCCCCAGGTAGTAAATATCGGATTTATGAATGTAAATTAACTTTAAGAGCTTCACAATACTTCATGTAGGGACTTTCCTCTTATTTCGTTCTGGTGTTTTTCATATTTGTTTTCCAGGGTCAGTACTTAAATTGCTTCGGGTTTAGTAAAAGATATAATTCTACGTAACACGCTCCCCAGTGACTTAGATGTAAGACGTCAAAAATTGAATTTCGATACCAGCACTGAGCAGAGCATAGGTTGTTCGTTGTGCAGCTTTGTACTTAAGAACAAATAATCAAGTTAAAAACAAATCATTTCGGCTCTGCATTGAATTATATTCTATATTGGTGTAATGCTGAAGTCATTTCAGTATTCTTCATGTTACGAGTTGTTTACACCGAACAACACATATCTTGCAAGTAGCACAGCTAAGCCTTTTCTTTCTGACGTTGCGTTTTATAAGAGCCTCAGAATTTCTGTCGGCCCGGCATGGCCAAGCGCATTAAGGCGTGTGCTTCGTAATCCGAGGGTCGCGGGATCGCGCCCGAATCGTGCCAAACATGCTCGCCCTCCCAGCCGTGGGGGGCGTTATAATGTGACGGTCAATCCCACTATTCGGTGGTAAAAGAGTAGCCCAAGAGTTGGCGGTGGGTGGTGATAACTAGCTTCCTTTCCTCTAGTCTTACACTGCTTAATTATGGACGGCTAACACAGTTAGCCCGCGAGTTGCTTTGTGCGAAATTCAAAAACAAACAAAAACAATCAAACAAGCATTTCTGTCTGAGAAGCTATTTCCCCTACCTGTGGTTGTAAAACATTACACTAAAACTTGATTGTTTCAGGATTTTGCACAAAAACTATCTAAGCATAATCATCTCTAGCTGTAAACTGATAAATTATAAGGAAGGCAGCTTGTTAACAATACCTGCCGCCGACTTTTAGGGTGCTCTTATCTCATAGAATAGTGTGATGAAATCTAACCTTCGCTCTTCTAGCATACCCACGCCCCAAAGTATGGATATTAAATTTGTGGCAACGTTAGCAAACCCTATATCTGCAGATTCACAATCCAGGCACGTTAAGAATTAGACCACGCCCGACCGTATTATAAGAAAGTGATATTCGAGAAACGTGCGGTAATTACGTTATGGTTGTATTTATAAGGATACAGTAATATGTTAATAACTGGGTTCACAATTCTATTATAAAATCATCCTAAGAATGAGGTCCAAAATTATATTAAAATATTTTATGGTTCTGTCATGTTTTCAAGATCAGATGGAGGTTGAAGTTTTTCAGTTTCTTGTAATTTAAGTTTAGACAGATTAATAGCAATTATATTTCTTATTTTACCTCTAACCCTAAAATTAAAAGTACATGTGACTGTGTTATTTTAACAGTTTAGACTGTATCGTAATAATAACATTGTTACTATGATTATCTGTTTCTGATGTGAAGAATTACAGCGTTAGATATAACTTAGGTATAAAACATTCTCGCGAAAAATAGGAAATTTTTGGGAAATTCTTTTTGGATAACAATGCAGTTAAAGGAGTGGTTGGCATTGTTATATAAAATGACCTTATCATCGATAAATCACAAATTCTGATTTCATTCTAATTGTAAACTTTTAAATTTAAAAATTGTTATATGTGTTATAAGTCGTCGATTATGTTTGTTTATTTTATCATGTTAATGAAGAAAAACACTGTACTGTTGATGCCAAAACATTTAGTTAAATATTTTTACTAACAGATATTTTTAACTGAAATACTTTCTGGTTTTTCTCCATGATCGCCCACCACTTTTTGTCCCAATTTCACGCCTGCGATAGCATTAAGCTGTTCTAAGTTTAATGTATTTTGAAAAGTATATAATAATAATTCATGCTACATCAGAGCAAACCAAGTTCCTAAACTGTGTGCCTTTTCTTCAAGATCTGAATGAGATCCAACTTCCCCTGGGGGAAATGAGATTCAGAAGTCCTGAACTTTTATAAGACTAAAAATGGTTAGAGATCGGCTTTTCCAAAAACTTCTCACCAGATGGCACTCTAGAGAGAAACTTCATTTAGATCGATCTACTGTTTGAGACTACAGCAAAAACAGTCATACGTGGTTCAAAAACTGCAGTTTGTGCAGTTTAAAATACCACAGGCGAGGGCTTAGTATGTTCTTATACCAAGCTGAAACAATTCTCCCGATACCTTATGTGTTCAGCCTACCACGCAGAAATAAAACACATTTAAGTAGTTTCTTTTTTTTTTTCAACTCGTGCGGCTTTGAACATTTGATCCTGTATTATTTAAATTTTTTAAAAACAAAAGTTGTTAATATTTCTTTCAAAACGTAAGCCAAATTAGCTATGGTCGGATAATTTATAGATCTATAGATATATCAAGCAAAATATCAAATTTGAACTTATGTGTTTCTTCAAAGAAAAACTTCCAATATGTTTAAGATTAAGAGTCATATTAAAACGTAAGATAAACAAAGTATCAGAACACATGTTTGTAGTCATGATAAAGCACATTTTGAGGTACTTGAATGTTTTCCAGTTGGAGAAACTGTTTTAACAAAGGATATTGATTCAAATTTAAACAAATATTCAGTAAGGGTTACAAGAGAACTGATGATACCTGTGACTCGAGAAAATCAGGCGAAAAAACATATCCGTTCAAACCGTACAAATGTTACAACAACAAAACTGTTTTGAAGCTTCAATAAGTTGTCCTAGAGAAAAGGTTAACTAAACTTCCTTAGCCAGTGTTTCTAAAGTAGTGAAGTTTGGTTCCTGATTGGACAGAAAATGATGAATATTTTAACAATTTTGAAATTAATTTATTTTGCATTTTGGAATTAATTTTTAATTAACGAATATTCGTAAACACAAGTGTTGCCAAAGTATTTTTTGTAAAATACACGTTTTTTTTTATTTTGTGTAAGAATAGATATTCGTAATTCAGTTGTAAATAATCTGGAATTTCAAAGATCAAGACCCAGTGTGACATTTCGTGCAACCAAAACAATTTGTGTTATCAACAGTAGTAATAGTTTACAAATTGTTCCCTTTTCTATTTTATAGCTCACTCTGTAGTAATACAAACTATCACATGTTTTTATAGCTCAGACTGTAGTAATACAATCTATCACGTTTTTATAGCTCAGACTGTAGTAATACAAACTATCACATGTTTTTCTATTTTACAGCTCAAACTGTAGTAATCCAAATCATCACGTTTTTCTATTTTAGAGCACAGACTGTAGTAATCCAAACTGTCATATGTTTTTCTATTTTAAAGCTCAGACTGTAGTAATCCAAACTGTCATATGTTTTTCTATTTTAGAGCTCAGACTGTAGTAATCCAAAGTATCATATGTTTTTCTATTTTACAGCTCAGACTGTAGTAATTCAAACTGTCACATGTTTTTTTCTATTTTCGAGCTCAGACTGCAGTAATCCAAACTGTCATATGTTTTTCTATTTTAGAGCTCAGACTGTAGTAATCCAAACTGTCATATGTTTTTCTATTTTAGAGCTCAGACTGCAGTAATCCAAACTGTCATATGTTTTTCTATTTTAGAGCTCAGACTGCAGTAATCCAAACTGTCATATGTTTTTCTATTTTAGAGCTCAGACTGCAGTAATCCAAACTGTCATATGTTTTTCTATTTTAGAGCTCAGACTGTAGTAATCCAAAGTATCATATGTTTTCTATTTTACAGCTCAGACTGTAGTAATTCAAACTGTCATAAGTTTCTCTATTTTAGAGCTCAGACTGTAGTAACCTGATACAAATTATCACATATTTTCAACGCTTTTACTCAACATCATGCTCAAAGTTCAATGATTCAGAGTTTCACGAATGTGAGTTTCAGTTTGGAATAAGATAATTTGCGTACCAACGTTTTTCAGTTATGAAAAAAAGTATCACCAATTTAGTTGTTTCAAACCTTAGAATATGCCACATTTTACACTGTTAGTTAACATGATAAAATAAAGGTTAGTGCTTAAAGCAATTGTATGTTTGTTTTCGGAATTGAGCACAAAGCTACATAATAGACTATCTGTGCTCTGCCCACCACGGGTATCGAAACCCAGTTTCTAGCTGTGTGAGCCCGTAGACATTCCGCTGTGCTACTGGGGAGCAAAACAGTCGCCCCCTAAAATTATTTGTGTAACTAAATGTTAAGTTATTTTATAATAACATACAGTAAAAATGTATTCAAAATCTCATAAAAATATACAGAAATATTGATTTTTATTGAACCATTTACTTATTTTTAAACACAAATAAATTATTTTCTATTCTCACATAGGTACGGTGACATGGTTCCAGCCACTATCACGGGCAAGATTGTAGGTGGTGTCTGCTCCTTGAGTGGAGTACTCGTGATCGCACTTCCGGTTCCTGTTATAGTTTCGAACTTTTCTCGAATCTACCACCAAAATCAAAGAGCAGATAAGCGAAAAGCTCAAAAGGTATTTGTCGAAATTTACTTCCAAATATAATTGCAATTCATACGGTCACATTTATCTTATTTCTCACTCGAAAAGTCTGATTGAGGTTCGCTTTCTTTCCAGGTAAGTCCTAACAGCAACAACGCTTTTGAATTCAAAATATTTAGACTTTCTGACTTGTAATTTCAAATCCATTAAGTTTCATTTATTAGCAAAAGCATCAAAATGTTTATTTGAAGACAGCAAATTAAAAATGTACGAGTGCTGTTTATTGTTGAATTACATATTGGATATGCAATTGTTGAAGTTATGTATTATGGTCACACACACTACAGACAAGATTCCAGACTTCACGAATCACGTGAAAAAAACAATCCAGCAATAGAACTTATGACAGGAAAAAAAATAGAAGTCAGCTAAGAAAAGTTGAAATCTCACTCCTTAATATCAGTTCATATATTCGTTGGTGAAGATATTAATTCCGTAAGGTTCATATAAACGTTATGTAGACGTTCTATCAATATCTATTACGTTTGTCTTTATTTTTTGGAAGTTCATTGAAATGTTAAAAAATAACACTTAGTTATTTTATAATTACTTCATTACCAAGCACTTATCTTAAATTTAACAATACACCTCAGTTAAACAGAAGTAATTCATTTTGACTCTGTTATCATAGTAATTTACCTGTAACAGAGGGAAAATATTAATGAACAAGTGTTTCTAACAATAGCTATAACATGCTATTTTTGCATGCTTAAAATGGAACAGTTCTTAATTATGTATTAAGTGAAAATAACATACATTTCATATGAGAATTTCACCTAATAGCTATTCACACAATTTTTTCTCATGGCTATGTGTACCCATTTTTCTCAGGATTCAGAACTTGAACTTTAAAATATTTTTACTTATTTTGTATTGTGATACCGTTATATCTTTGAAACTATTATATTAATGTTTTGGATTAATTCCATCGTCCTTATGGAGAGTGTGTGTTTTTTGTATAGCAAAGCCACAAAGGGCTATCTGCGCAGCCCACCGAGGGGAATCGAACCCCTGATTTTAGCGTTGTAAGTCCGAAGACATACCGCTGTACTAGTGGGGGGGCTCGTTATAGAGAAGACGTTAAGAAATTTCAACGTATTCGACTTGGGACTTATTAATCTCTCATTTTAATTAACTTTTATTAATTTGGTATGACGTGAGCTTAAGGCTGTATAGTAAGTAACACGGTTAAATAATTTTGTTTCGAATTAATTAAATTAAAAAAAGATATTAATAATATCTTTGTATTACCAAGCTGATGTTTCAATTCACTTTTAGTGTCATTGCTTGACAAACTTGGCATTCTCGACATATTTCTTAATGAATGACTATGGTTAGAAAGCCTTAATATCAGATAATTCAAAAAATGAAATATTCCTTACTTGTTATTAGCTTATCATCAAATTAATAAAAGTTAATTAAAAGGAGAGAATAATAAGTCCCAAGTCGAATACGTTGAAATTTCTCAACGTCTTCTCCATAACGATGATAAAATTAATCCAAAACAACAATATAAAAGTAGTTTCAAAGATAAAACGGTATCAGGTAAAATAGTAACAATACAAAATAAGTACAAATATTTTAAAGTTTAGGTTCTGAATCTAGAAACAAATGAGCACACATAGCTATGAGAAAAAATTGTATGAATAGTTATTAGGTGAAATTCTCATTAATATCAGAAAATTCAAAAATTGAAATATTCCTTGCTTGTTATTAGCTTATCCTCCTCTGGTTTTGTGGTGAAAAACAGGTCTCACCAGCAGTACTGGTAAAATTCTTATTTGGAATTTACCCTTAAAGATAACAATAATCCTTTAAGACGTTACGTAAAAAAAAAAAAACTTTAAATGGGGATGAAATTGAATGCTTTATCAAAATTAGCCTGGGGCTGGGGGCAAGTGGTTTATTAATAACCACGACCATAACTACAGTTAGTGGGGCTGGAAGCAAGAGGTTTATTAGTAAACACGACCATAACTAGAGTGAATGGGGCTGGAGGCAAGTGGTTTATTACTAAACACGACCATAACTACAGTTAGTGGGGCTCTAGGTAAGTGGTTTATTACTAAACACGACCATAACTAGAGTGAATGGGGCTGGAGGCAAGTGGTTTATTACTAAACACGACCATAACTACAGTTAGTGGGGCTCTAGGTAAGTGGTTTATTACTAAACACGACCATAACTAGAGTGAATGGGGCTGAAGGCAAGTGGTTTATTAGTAAACACGACAATAACTAGAGTGATTGGGGCTGGAGGCAAGTGATCCGTAAAAACCAAAGCCATTTCGAGTTAGTTGTTGACATTAACCATATGGAAACTCTCAAACACGCTTGTATTTTACTTCCTGTAAAAATTAATTAACTGTGTTTTCAGATACTCCGACATATAATGTTAAAAAAACAAGCCCTGACTTTAACAAGGACAATATAATATCATAGATAGTTCAAACCACAACCTAGAAAACGAAAGTGTACTTTTGATAAAGTAAATAGATGATAATACATCTCTGACAAAAAGTTATCCATGATTATACGTAATAGCTTTATCCACTTTCAGAAAGCGAGGATGGCCAGAATCCGAATCGCCAAGGCGACAAGTGGTGCATCATTCATCAGCAAGAAGAAGGAGACCGAGGAAAGACTGGCTGCACGTGAAGCTGGACGCGAGGTTGAAGACGACCCAGGCGATATATTCCAACTTCAGCATCACCATCTCCTTCAGTGCTTGGAAAAAACAACGGTGAGCATTTTAATCTCCAGAAGACCGCCCTCTCAGTACCTTCATCATCAAGGTCTAGTCATCAGCTTTAACAACACGGCTATGATCGTGTATACTTATAACTGTAATACTAATCTTAACTATTTAAATACACATTCGTCCCCCATTGGTACAGTGGTACAACTCCTGATTTACAACGCTGAAATCAGGGTTTCG
Source organism: Carcinoscorpius rotundicauda (assembly GCA_011833715.1). Taxonomy (NCBI): domain Eukaryota; kingdom Metazoa; phylum Arthropoda; class Merostomata; order Xiphosura; family Limulidae; genus Carcinoscorpius; species Carcinoscorpius rotundicauda. The sequence goes on along the minus strand of CM022391.1, from coordinate 31,653,109 downwards.
ATTTCCCTCGATGATCTCAGCAGATAGCCCTATGTGGCTTTGCTATAAGAAAACACACACACACTTAATCATAGTAATTTTATAGGCCCGGCATGGCCATGTGTGTTAAGGCGTTCGACTCGTAATCCGAGAGTCGTAGGTTCGAATCCTGTTCGCACCAAAATGCTTGCAATTTCAGTCGTGGCTACGTTATAATGTGATGGTCAATCTCACTATTGTTAGGTAAAAGAGTAGCCCAAGAGTTGGCGGTGGGTGGTGATGACTAGCTGCCTTCCCTCTAGTCTTACACTGCTAAATTAGGGACATATAGCTCATATAGCCCTCGAGTAGCTTTTCGCGATATTCAAAAAACAAACAAAACAATATATGTAACACCAAGATACGTTTTTATTGGATAGCATGAAGTTACAAGATAAATGGCGTGTTACGGAACTGTTAAGAATAAAGAGAACAGGAAAATACGCAAATGAACACAGTAGATAGTTATGTTAAAACAGATAGATATATGTGCCAAATTTCATAACTGACACCACATGAACATGCTCTTAAAACCACAAGAACGTGACAACATGACGAAACAGATAACCAAACCCATAGCATCAGCAAAGTACAAAAACGTTAAACTCTAGAAGAAGAAAACTCCAAGATAAAACAAAATACAAAACATGTTATTCAAAAACAGGCCCTCTGTTATTACTAATACACCTTACAGCGATGTTGAACTTAACTCTATAAACAAGGTATAAATCAACTACCGCTTGGAAACAGGTTGAATAACCTCCAAATATACAGACCCATAAGATTAACCAGCAGTATAAGAAAACTTATAGATGAATTAATAAACACTAAACTGATAACTTACCTAGAATACAATCTGAAATAGAAAACAATATTCCAAAAGAATAACAGAAGACAATCTAGTTAGCTTAAATGGCCAAGCGCGTAAGGCGTGCGAATCGTAATCCGAGGGTCGCGGGTTCGCGCCCGCGTCGCGCTAAACATGCCGTGGGGGTGTATAATATTACGGTCAATCCCACTATTCTTCGGTAAAAGAGTAGCCCCAGAGTTGGCGGTGGGTGGTGATGACTAGCTGCCTTCTCTCTAGTCTTACACGGCTAAATTAGGGACAGCTAGCACAGATTGCCCTCGAGTAGCTTTGTGCGAAATTCCAAAACAAACAAACAAACAGTTAGCTTAAGGAAAGAAGTAATACGTGGCTTTAACCCAAAACACTTCACAGTGGCATGTTTTATTGATGTAAAAAAAGTACACGATCAAGTGTTGCACAATGGCCTCAGATACACATTTTTCCAGAACAAAACTAACTAAAGAAATTACTTGCAAAATTTCTAACTGCCTGGCAGATGGGATCATCAGACTAATTGTTGAGAGTAACTATTCCAAGTGCAACAGTCAAGAAGCGGGTTTGTTTGTTCTGGAATTTCGCACAAAGCTACACGAGGGCCTTCTGTACTAGCCGTCTCTAATTTAGTAGTGTAAGAGTAGAGGGAAGGCAGATAGTCATCACCACCCACCGCCAACTCTTGCGCTACTCTTTTACCAACAAATAATGGGATTGACCGTCACATTATAACGCCCCCACGGCTGTGATGGCGAGTATGTTTGGTCCGACTCGGGCGCGAACCCGCGACCCTCAGATTACGAAGCTCACGCCTTAACGCGCTAGGCCATGCCAGACCCCAAGAGGCGGGTTTTCCTCAAATGGAACTACGATATGTGCTGCTTAAAGACCCAAACCACACTTTCTGCTTTCAGTTGACAGGTAATTCTGCTATCTGAGAGAGAGCCCCAAATCCTACATGCAATGTATAGTTACTATTGAACAAAACAGAACTTCACTCATTACACGTAGAATTAAATTTAACAAGCACGAAACATAGGTCATCTTATTTACAAAAAAGGAAAATAAACAAGTAAAATAACACCATAGAAATCTCTAGATGTAACTTTTTTTTTACAGGTTGAAACATCAGCAAAATTCTTAGAGGTCATATCTGACTTGAAAGTGACATGGATATCATATACATATAGCATTAACACCAAAATCTGGAAAAGAGCGACTTACTTTAGGATCCTGGCGGGCTTCAAACTAAGGAGCTTAACTTGAAAACATGTTTAAAATATGCAGATCATACATTAGACCAGTTACACTGCACAACAATTTTTTTGAAAAGTTTTTGCGGATTGTGACAGGTACCCGGCGGGTATGCACAAATATAGTTTTGGTTTTGCTTCATCACGTAGGAACTCTCAGAAATAGAGTTAACTGTTTACCGGCAATAACGTATTTAATCGCGTTTATGTTTCTAATACGCTATTAATTAAGTTCAACATAATTAAAAGTGTTTTGCTCCTGATTTTCGTTTGTATTCAATGTCCGGTGCATCACGTTGCAATGTCCAACAGTAGTCAGCAAGCATTGACGGATTCCTGTTGCCCTGATATCGTTTTTCCATTGTAGCAATGTCCTGGTGAAAACTGAAGATTTCGATGAAACGGGCAAATTTGGATGTGATTTTCGTGATCAGCAGCAAAAAATCCATAAGGAACGCCCAACAGTGTTCAAGAAGCAAAAACATTGTTGTGTAGTGTTATATAACATGCCTGAACAGCATGGATCAATGTTTCAAAAACAAATAAGAAACTACAGCAAATACAAAACTAAACATCTTTCTTCACTGCTACAAGTATAAATAAAAATGAAGTGATGAAGAAATCGGAGAACTACATAAGTCACGATAAATGATTTCTAGACACAAATACAGGTCTGTTCAGTGGCGTAGCAAATGGGGAGCGGGAGGGGCGGTCCGCCCCGGCGGCACGTGCCAGGGGTCGGCATTTTGAAGGGGTAAAAATAGAAAAAAAATTAAAATAATAAAAAGCTAACAAAAAATCTGTAATTTTATACCAAAATGAAAATAAATATTTTGAGGACTTTCTGGAATTTTGAAGGTTAACGGATTATCAACGGCCAGCGGGGGGAGGGCAAATCTTACGACCGCCCCGGGCGGCAAAAATAGTTGCTACGCCACTGGGTCTGTTTGAAAAGATGTATGTAAAAATAGGATTATGCGTGTGTGTATAAGTGCTGAGTGGACTGAAAATGCAATCATATAGTAGCAAAGCTCAGGGTAAACAAACTTGATATTATTACGCCATGAAATGAACATGGCTTGTAAAAAGTATATCAAATCAGAAAATTTCGGATAACATAAAATATCTAATATACCATGACGGGTAACATAGTGACGGGTATATTATCCAGGTTCAGTATAGATGGAATAACTCAAACTTTTTAGACAGAGAGAAGCAGTCTATTCTGAACCAGCCTCCCTCTGGTACAAACACGGAACAACTTCACACACAGAATCATCGCCCATATTGGTTTGATTAGAGAAAGACAGGCTTGAATCTTGTTCATGGTTTGCATATTTCCAGTTATAGTCTTTTTTTTTCTTTTCTTGGCGTAAACAAACAAATGTTTAGAAAAAAGTTAATTTATTTAAAAGCATAATAAATAACTAGTCAAAAAAGGGTATTTATAATTAATCTGTTATTTGTAATTTAGTGCCTTTTTCTTAATGTCTGTTGAAAAGTATAAGATTGATAGCTTTTTTTATCATCAGACTATTTTGAATACTACTATATACAGTGGATTAAACACTTGCTTCACGTATGATGTATGTGATAAGATTAATTTACATCTAAAACACTATTTAGCAATAAAAGAAAACATAGACATAGACGGAAGTGATTCTTCGGCCTCCCATGTACGAAGCGTATGTATATTAGTCTAAATCTATTTTATTTCGCGCAATCTGTTTTCTGAAGAGCGCTTAGAATGAATGGAGTTGCGCCAGTGGCTATTAAGCTTAAGTACTCGAAGATTATACAGCGGGTAAACGCGTACGAAGTCTACTTAAAATTTAGGCCTAATTGTTGATTTTTCAGTCGTTGTTGAAATTCGCATTGAGATGCAATAATATTACCTTCTATATTCCAGGTTTATGAACTGCCATTCACACATTCTCTGTACGAAATAATGTAACCCATTTTTGTAACGGATATAACAGTTTAAAAAACTAGAAACTTAGGTAGTGTATTCATTTAATCTATATTTAACAGTATTTTGACTAAGAACTAATGCAGTGTATTTTGTGTAGAAGTAACAATATATAAGCTAGTAATTAATGTACCACATTTTACTCTACAAATGAAACAACATAAAACTTAGACTAAAGTAGCGTATTTGTTTACTTAAGCTCAAATATAATAAAGTATATTGACTAGGAAACATTGTTATTCCATTCTTCCAGTGACATAACAATACAGATACTAGAAAGTAAATTGATATACCTGTATTTATTTACATATTTTTAATAACATACAGATTAAAAGTTATTGTGTTGGATACTAAAATAGTTGTACCAATCTAAACAATAACAACTAAAATATTATTTATTTTACTATTTCATTTCCTACGTATTGCAGTATAATAAATAGGGAACAATACTTTTGATATCTTTATACATTAACCCACCTGGCCATGCCGGGCCTTCTCGGAAGAAGCAATGTAGACTTGTAACTAGCATGACGTATTTCTATGCGTATGTGTAACAATATTAAGACTAGGAATTTACATGGCGTATTTCTTTTCCTAAATATGTTCCCTCCTGGGACAGCGGTAAGTATACAGATTTACAACACTAAAATCAGGTATTCGATTACCCTTACTGAACACAGCAGATAGCCCGAGGTTGCTTTGCTATAACAAAACACATACACACACTTTCCATAGATATAACAATATGCAGATTAACAATGCAGTGACGTATTTAGACTAGGAAGTTGCGTGACGTATTTCGTCACCTTGATGTGACAGTATTCTGTCTAGACACTGACAATACACATTTCTTCACGTAGCTCAAACAATATACAAACGAAACGTTTATCTAGCTTTTTCAATATATAGGACAAGAACTAATGTGGCATATATCTTACATAATTTTAAATATATACAGATTAAGAACAACAGTCCATTATCACTTGTCAAGTTGAAGTAATGTAATCACTAGCGACTAACGTGACGTTACGTCATGCCAATTGTTTCACTGAGTGTAATAATACTTAGCTAAGGAAGTAGGTAGCGTGTTTGTTTACCTGATTGTTCCGATTTGCAGTCTATGAGTTAACGCAGCGTATTTCAGTCTTTAATGTAACAGTAGAAGTACAGGAAAATAAAATGATTTCTTTCTTTATCTAAGTTCAACAATATTCAGACTAGAAGGATTGTTTGTTCGTAATAATAACGTATTGATAACTTTGCTAAAGTCTTAAAATAACAAATGTACAAACGTATCATAGACATTTTTTTAACATAAAATTGACTTGAAATCATTAGTACACATCGGGATTCACAATTTGTTATACTAACAGAAAAACTTCAGCTAATGACAGTACTAATTTATATGTATTTTGTTATCTAGGTATCACAATGCAGTTTCGAAAATAACGTAACAAAGTTTTTTACCTGTTTATAAATTTATGCTAGCTAGTACTTATTCTCTGTAGATGGATATTGTATTGAAGCAGATCTGAGTGATGTATTTATTTATATAACTGCTACAGCATGCAGACTAAAAAAATGATTTGTTCAGATACGTGGGCCAGTATGCAATCTACGAAATAAAGGGACTCATTTATCTAAATTTTTTGAAGAAAATGGATGCAAATAGCCTAACGAAATAAATCAAGAAATGTCTTCTGGACAGTTAAGTTAAAAAGAACCAGTTGTTGAACTAACAGTGAGGAAAGACATTGTGTTACATGTTGTAATAGATGTCTTGTAATTGGTATTAAGTCAGTTTGAATTTAAATAAAGCAATTGATATATTTTAATATAAAAGCAATCAACCTATAAAAAAGAATATTTTAAGACATTTTCTTGAAGATCGTGAATTCAAGACAACAGATGAGGTGGAAGAATCAGAGTAAAGCACTTGCAAAAGGTGTTAGTATTTCCCTGTAAATGAACCTTTTATTGGCAATGAAGTTACAAAATCGGCTGGGAAGTACAATGGTATCTGCTAACTTGTAGAGTAAAAGATTATAGAATAAAACTTAATTTAATATTCGCTTTGGATAATGCCGTCATGGCCAGTTGGTTAGGGCAATCGACTCACAATCTGAGGGTGGCGGGTTCGAATCCTCGTCATACCATATATGCTCGCTATTTCACCCGCGAGGATGTTATAATGTGACGGTCATCCTATTATTCGTTAGTAACAAATAGCCCAAGAGTTGGCGGTGGGTGGTGATGACTAGCTGCCTTTCCTTTATTCCTACACTTCTAAATTAGGGACGGCTAGCGCAAATAGTCTTTGTCTAGCTTTGTGCGAAATTAAAAAAAAAAACAATTTTGGCTTTGACGTCTGATCTGTCAGAAGTTGATTCTTCTGAATAAGGTCTACAAGGTTGATTAGAGTTTGGTATACAAAGAAGATACACAAGCTCTCTTTTTTTTTTTGAGTTTGTCGGGCCTCCTGGCAGTTAGTAGCCCACTCTGTGAATATGTCAAAGATTTAGGAATACTAAACGCGACTGAAAAGTATATTGAATTTGGGAACACACTGACCCCAATTACTATTGCGTTCCGTAAAAGATCTGCTACAGGAACTAAATAGGACAGCTGAGCCTTATAAAAAGTGATTTCTACGATACTTCTTGCAGACGTCCGATACTGGCACTCATTTATCTGACCACTGTTGACCAGCTGACTGATTCATGAAGGGGCAAATCTAGAGTTACCCATCTATAGGAATTCAAGAACAAATTATTGTATTGCAATGACCGAGACACCACTCAAGAGCTGTGATTTTCTTAATTTCATGGGTCATTAAGCACGGAAAACACGTGGGTTAATACAGAGTTAACTTTCTAGAGAAGATAAACTGCACTTTGCTTATTGTGTCCCTTCTCCATGGATACGAATCTACGTCAAAGGGATTCCGACGTAAACTAATATTTTATTTTTTATACGAGAAACTTTAAGTAGTGATAAATGGATTAACATATCTTAGACTATAGATTATGTATTATTTTATAATATGCTAGTGTATTTCGGGCTAAGCCTTCCTAATGTTTGATATGTTTGATCGATTGCTACATCCTTTCCAGTTTAGTGTGAAGTTTTTCAAATGGCATGCATGCGTGAACACTGTTTCATAGGTTTAACTAATGCATACTTAAATATTGCTGGGTATACCTAAACATATTTATCTAAGCATTATCTTTGTTAATGAAAAGAAAAACTATCCTCGTGAGTAATGTTTTTTGTTCATAATTAAGCACAAAGCTTATGATTATTATGATTGATACTTGTAACTTTCATGGAATAAATGATTGATTATATTTGCTTAATTAGAAACAAGTTGGCTTCTTGATGATGTCAGTGGAGAGGTTAGAAATAATTTGATGTCTAGAGTACCATTTTCAATTAATTAAAAGACTACTTACTGTGTTGTATTCTACAATTTAACCCTATCACTAAAGCATGTGTCCGATTAGTTAGAATGAGTTTGGTGTCTAGACCACCACGATTAGTTAGTTAGGAACAACTTGCTGTTTAGAGTATTATGTTCTTTAAGTTAATCCGATTTCTAAAGCTTGTATTCGATTAATTGGTGTAACGACTTTACTGTTATGCATTTATTTAAATCTCTACGTTTGTTTTAGTTTAATGGATGTAACGTATATTGTTAGATGTGTATACTCTAAATTTGTAGAATATTCTCAAGTGTAAGAAGCAACAATATGTTTGTGAAAGCACTAGTGTATCTTCGAATTTTGTTGTTAAGTGAGCTTTCGAGAATTTCGCCAAATGAATATAAAAACTAGTCACCGCAACAAGTAGAGAGATATTTATAAAATATTGTTGGTCGGCGGCAGTCAGTATACTATAAATCTCGGTTGATGTAATTGTGATTAACGCTTATTAATCAGAAAACTACAGATTTGACCAGGAACGTTAAATATATTTGGAACGTTGCAAACCGTTTAACTTCAGCGGATTAACTTCGGACGTTATTATTTTTACGAAGACATTAGATACTGTCGTCGGTGAAAAGCCTACGTGTGCTTCAAGCTAGCCAGCCGTCAAGAGAGTGCACATATATCAACAAAAGGCCTGGCATGGCCTAGCGCGTTAAGGCGTGCACTTCGTAATCTGAGGGTCGCAGGTTCGTGCCCGAGTCGCGCCAAACATGCTCGCCGTGGGGGCGTTATAATGTTACGGTCAATCCCACTTTTCGTTGGTAAAAGAGTAGCCCAAGAGTTGGCGGTGGGTGGTGATGACTAGTTGCCTTCCCTCTAGTCTTACACTGCTAAATTAGGGACGGCTAGCACAGATAGCCCTCTAGTAGCTTTGTGCGAAATTCCAAAAAACAAAAAACAAACAAGTATCAACAAAAAAAATCAATAAAATATTCAGATCTAGACCAGATATGAGGCTCAGTATTGCTTGTAAGTTTGTAAAACTTTTGTACGTAAATCATTATTTGTAATAACCGTTATTATAAATTATATTATTGTTTGTATATTAAAATATATTTTTGTTAAGAAAGAAAATTGTGTTTACCAATATTGTTGACAAATATCATAAATTTCAAACCTATCGACATTCAATTGACTTTTAAATGAAAACAAAATTAACGGGTATTTGAAACCTTAATGGGTAGTGTGCGTAACGTAAGAAATCGGAGCGTTCAGAACTTATCAACATTATTACAAGACTTATCGACAGTTCATTTATGGTGCACAGAGTTCTTCGATATATAATATCATACGCATATTTCTTTACCATTTACGATCGTTCACAACAACTTACACAAAAAACAATCAAGCGAGGGATGTCTCTTTCCAAAATATCCGTTTAGATTTAACCATCATTATTTAAATAACGTAACATATTCGTTTCTGGTATTCTGTAAGGTAATAAATGTGTGTCTTATTATAAGAGAGTTACGACCCTGTTTCTACGTTTGGACTGTTCTTTATATTCCCTCATCACAGAAATGTTTTTTTCTAAATATACATTTTACATTCATGTGAAAAAGTTATGACACCCTATGAAAGTCTGTGTATTTTTGTAACATTTTTGGATATATAAATATTTAATCTCAATTTCAACAATACTGAGATATTAGGAGTATAACTAAACAATCAAAACTGAAGAAAATACTTTTCAAGATCTTCTGTAAATGTAATTCTACAAAAATGCATATTTTAACTGAGGAAAAAGTGAGGACACCCTACCCCCTAATAGTTTGTGTTACCCCCTTTGGCTGAAATAACTGTAGTGAGACGCTTCTTGTAGCCATCTACCAGTCTCTGACATCGATCTGAAGAAAGTTTTCCCCACTCCTAAATGCAGAATTCTATCAGCTGTGAGGTGTTTGAGGGGTTTCTACATGTACAGCCCGTTTCAAGTCACCCAACAGCATTTCAATGGGATTAAGATCTGGGCTTTGACTCGGCCATTCCAGGTCTCTCCATTCCTTAGTTTTCAGCCAGTCCTTGGTATGTTTTCGGTCATTGTCGTGTTGCAGGGTCCAGTTCCGCTTCAGCTTTACTTTTTTTACAGATGGTCTCACATGATCCCCAAGCACTCTCTGATACACAGTAGAATTCATGGTGGATTCTATGATTGTGAGCTGTCCAGGTCCTGCTGCAGCAAAGCAGCCCCAAACCATGACACTTCCACCTCCATGCTTCACAGTTGGTATGAGGTTCTTTTCCTAGAATGCTATATTTGGTTTACGCCAAACATGTCCTCTGTTCTGGTGTCCAAATAATTCAGTTTTGGACTCATCTGTCCAAACAACATTATTCCAGAAGTCCTGGTCTTTGTCTACATTCTCTCTATCAAACTTCAGTCTGACCTTGATGTTTCTCTTAGAGAGCAAAGGTTTCTTCCTTGCGCACCTTCCACGCAAGTTGAACTTGTGCAGTCTCTTTCTGATTGTAGAGGCGTGCACGTTCACATCAACAGTAGCCAGAGCCTGCTGTAGGTCCCGTGATGGCATTTTAGGGTGTTTGGAGACCTCTTTTAGCATTTTGTGGTCTGGTCTCGGGATGAACTTGCTTGGACGACCAGACCTGGGCATGTTGGCAGTTGTTTTGAAAGCCCTCCACTTATTGGCTATTTTACGGACAGTGGAATGGCTGATTTCAAAATCTTTTAGACTCTTTTTACATCCATTACAAGACTCATAAGCTGCTACAGTTTTCTTTCTGAAGGCCCCATACAGCTCTTTTGATCTCACCATGGTGCTCACTCTCACTTTAACAGTCAGGAAGACACCAAACTAAATGTCTGAGGATTAAATAGGGCAAGCCTCATTCTAAATGCTGAGTAATGATCTTCTAATCATGTGCAACTTGTGTGATATATCTGTGTGTGAGTTGAACCATTTTAAGTGGGAATAAATGTGGGGGTGTCCAAACTTTTTTCTCAGTGAGAATATGCATTTTTGTAGAATTACTTTTACAGAAGATCTTGAAAAGTCTTTTCTTTAGTTTTAATTGTTTAGTTATATTCCTATAATCTCTCAGTATTGTTAAAATTGAGATTAAATATCTATATGTCCAAAAATGTTACAAAAATACACAGGCTTTCATAAGGTGTCCTTACTTTTTCACAAACTCCTTCAGTATTTGTGTTTCCGTTATAGTTAATTCAAGACTACCAGCTCTGGACCTTTCTTGAACTTAAGGCTTCAAGAGTAAACAATTTTCGGAATACTAAGTTTATTTATTATATCTTCTATTGTGTGGCGATATAATGTGAAGAACTGAATAGTGGCTTATTACAATTTTTCTTCACTTCACCTAGCCAACTTGTAGGTATGTCTGATACTTTACGGGATATAGATCCAGTTTGTCTCTCTTTTCCTTTTTTTTCTTCTTTTCTCGTTCCATCTCCTGGTTGAGGAGAAGGTATACCCTTCTCGCAGCCCAACAGTTTTTGACTGGAATGAAACGCTTTCTTTCCTTCTCTCTTTGTTTAACCTGTGTTTAGGGTTAGTGATGAGGAGTGGAATTCTGCGACACGAGTGTAACCGAATAACACACGTCGATCAAAGCGTAGATTGACCTGCACTACCATTTGAATTTCGGCTTCGAGCTTAAATAGATTATTAAGTACATTTATTATATCTTAGGTATTTGAATTATTGAGGTAAAAATAACGTGTTTCCTTAACATTGTTTGGTTGTTTTTGCACTTTTGTTCAATGTAAAGATATCTCACCGTTTCGATTTCTACGATGTATGAAATTCAATATTGTTTGGGTGGACAATCTTGAACATGGATAACTAATGTTCTGTGCTACTGACTACAGGTAAAGCTGTATAAATAACTCTATTGTCATATACACATTTTAGATTTGACTATAGTTTGTTTTTCTCCAAATATTTAAAATGATTAGGACTAATGGATTTTAAATTGTGCAACCGTTTCAAAAATTATACATGAATGTAATACTTGTATTGTGTGTGTGTGTATATATAAGCTTAAGCTTGAAAATATGTGTAATTTAAGAAGTCAATTTTAGATTCCATCCTCGAAAAAAGGCGAAAATGTTTTAAACTCTTATAATGAGTATTTAAAACTGTCATTGAAATGTAATACAGAATTTAAGCGGCCATCTTCGCGGAAATGGTCAAATATTATAAGAAAGAAAATTCACAGCCACTGATCTATCATCTTTGATTTTAACAGGACAGACAGTTTGTGGAGCTAGAAGGTCCCTACAATGGTCAACCTAATCGACCGTCGTCTACACCGCCACTCTCTCCAGCGCCATCTATCATATCTCACAATAACCTTCTGCGTTTCTGTTGTGGAAGACATTGCAGTCGAAAAAAATATCAAGTAATTATTCATTTGAAAAGTACTGGATAAACTAGTGACTAGACTTAACTATTTTTGTATTATACTTTCTATTGATAAAAGTAAAAGTTGTGGTTATAAATATTGGGGGATTATATGAAACTTAAATGAGTGGTATATTCGTTAGACATCAGTAAAAATAATGGACTTATTTTTTTAAATTTCTGATGACGAAAATACAGTAGAATCGTAGGTTATGGAATCTTCTCGTGACGTATATTTTATCCACGTGTATGAGAGACTCTTGGATAGCAATTATTTCTTGTTTTCTTTTTCAATATATCAGGTCATCTCTTAATAATGTCCGATTTTAGGTTCAGCAAAAGAGAAAAGATTTCAAACGCCTCGCTTTTAATATTATTTAATCAATAATGTATGATCTATTATTATTAATTACTTCCTGCCAACAATTCTTAAGCTTCTGAATGTCACTTCTATAACATTCTATGGGTTTGGAGGAAAAGAATGGAGAGAGGAAAGTTTTTACATCTTCATGTGTTCCAATCTCTTTTCCATCAATATAGTTCTGCAATCTTCGGAATAGATGACAATCAGATGGGAAAAGGTCTGGAGAATAAGGAAGATATGCATGTTTTCCCTGTCTAGCTCATCAATCTTTGCAGATATGATCCTTGCCGTACGGGACCATGCATTATCCTAGTGTAACACAACACCTTTACGATTGATCAAAACAGGCCACTTTTCTTTCAGTGCAACATTTAAGTGCTCTAACTGTTGACAACAGAAATCTGATGTAATCGTTAACATTGAGTAGCAGCAACTCAAAGTTGAGCACACCAATAATATCCCATCAAACCCATAACAAGACTTTCCTAGGGTGGAGGTTCATTTTAGGCTGTGCTTTGTCCACTTTACCTGCACTGAGACATTGTCTGAGGCGCTTAACATTTTTATAAAATATTCATTTTTGATATCCAGTCACTCACCTGTCCAAAAAAAAGGTGAATTACGTTCATTAGAATGCAGAGAAGTGCAAGTGTTCACTCTTGTTCTGAGATTGACTTCTGTCAAATCATGGGGAACCCGTTTTCCAAGTTTTGACACTTTTTCAAACCGTTGCAGATGACGGTGAACTGTTGGCTGGATTGAATTAAGCTTCTGTACTAGTTCTTCAAGTGTTACAGTACAATCTTTATCAAGTGCAGCCAGCAGCAAGTCATCATCAAACTCAACAGGACAACCTTGGACATGTTCTTTCATTGGGACACTTCGCACCATAAACGCCTTGAATGTTTCGTGTAGTTTCTGCTGCACTATTGCCTTTTCTAAAATCATAAAGCACTTTATCTTCGTAAGTGTTTATTTGACTAATGATGTGAAAAAGTGGAGTTGGGTTAGTTTCTTTTAGTTGTCTGAACATTTTATACACGTCCTACTACATATTTTGGTTACTGAAGCCTTCTACAAAGACAGAAATGATGAGGCATTTCCTGTATTTAATTTTAGGACATTACTTATGAGATGACCTGATATATATGTATGTATAAATATATATATCTTCCATACTGTCTGTTTGCTATGCAAATTCTTCAGAATCTTCTCTTTTCTAATTTACAGTGAAATCTCGTTAATTCAAACATATATGTAATGAGCTAACGCGTTTACATTATTGAAACATCCTGAAAGTCGAACCAGTGACCTTGAGTGCAATGTAAACTATTAATAGCACGGATTATTGATCGATGAATGCAAAAGTGCAATCTAATAAGAGTGAGAAGACAACTGGTGAACGGAAAACAACTAATTGTATGCACAATGTATATTCGTTATTTTGTACGTCGGCAGTAATTATACAAATTGGAAGACGAAAGTAGCATTTCGTTATCATCTCGTAAAACATCATTTTCTTCGAATTAGTGAATTACTTATAGGGTGTTCTGCTAGATAATGGTAACCTATGCATTATATATAAATTGTGTCCCCTTCTCAAAAAAATCTAACCTATCCTTCGCTATTACGATGCAAACTATCGCTCTCTAGTGGTCACTGCGCTCACATTATCCTGATTTACTTGCTTACAGAATTTAAAACACAAAATATTGGTCAGTTATACAACAAGCCACTTTCTAAGGAAGGATGTAATCAAAGTTTAACTTTCAACTGAATATTTTTCTTCAGAAGTTTTAATCAAATAACACCTTATGTCATCATCTTCACGGAAATCAGTGTTTCGTATGAACCGCGTGATGATGTCTTTAATACTAGGTGATGCTTTATTCAAGCTGACCGGTTTTACCAGATAATTACTTTCGATGTTTGTATTTACTGTCATTTCGCTCTTGTAGAGATTCGATGAAAATGAAGTCCTTATCTGACAACTCTTGACCAGTTGGTTCTGCTGAATCAATGTTGAGCCATTGATCAATTATTACTACTCCAGATTAAGGTGTGAATTTCAGAAGCAATTTCATTAATGACTTTTAACACCTCAGCAGCGTTGTTTTGTTGAGGCTGTAGCAAAACTTTACGTGTTTGAAGCACTTTTTGATAATTGCCATAGTTACACTGAATCACGTGAATCTAATCATGTTTAAAGCCTCACGAACATTTATTGATGGTATCAGGATTATTTATACTTGGATTTGCTTTCTTGAATAAACTAACATCACATTTTAGCTACGCTGATTTTTCTTTGTTTCGGAGCACTGTGAATTGACTTAAGCATAAATTATTGTGATGACCTCTCAAAATTTATCACAGTTTGTACAAATTATACGTCCATCCTTTCTGCGAATGCCATTCGAAACATGTTACATGTAGTTAATATCTACTGTTACGTATTACAATGTATCTCGGACGAGTATCCCACTAATTTCGTAACATATTACGATTTCAAATAGTCCAAAATTTTAACTTTAATTTAGAAGTTAATTGAATGTCGATATATAACAAACTTATATTTGCTAACAAAATTGATAAACACAATTTTCTTTCTTAACACGTACATATTATAATCTATAAATGATAATACAATTTATAATAACAATTATTACAAATAATGATTTATATACAACAGTTTCACAGACTTGAAATCAACAGTGAGTATTCTATCTGGTCTGGAATTTAATACTTCATCGACGGGTCACAATGAGCGAATTAATTCTATATGCACGTACACGTAACATGACGGAAAGCTAGCTAGCTTTTTCACATGTAAGTTTTCTACTGAAGTTATACTATGTCTTTGTAGAAATAATAACTTCCGAAGTTAATTCACTATAGTCAAATAATGTTCGAAATCTATAAACGTTCTTGGTTAAATGTCTGTAGTTTTCCGATTAATGAGCGTTTATCACAGTTATAGCTTCCGTGGTTTCTACTATACTAACTGTAGCAAACCAACAATATCAAACTGCCTCTTCAAGCATCGATATATAAACTATATGGTGTGGTTCTTAAAAGCTGAGTTGAAAATACTACTGGCAATAACTAGTATTTTACATACACACATATTACGTTGTTGATTCTCACGCTCGAGAATCTTTTACAAATTTAGTTAATATAATTTCACAATACACATTTAACAGTATCAGTTACATGCATTTCTAAATATACATTGAACTAAAACAAGCATAACTATTACAATGAATATATATTAGTAAATCCATTACGCTACGTTCTCATTGTGGACTCCATTCTAAAAACTGTCGCAAACAGATACCCACTAGCTTGTGCAGGTTTTATTTTGTGGAAAGCAATTATTACCTCGTCTCATGTTTATAATAAATACATACGTACTCAACTATATCATTTTTAGGGGTATTAGAAACTAAGTATGCTGAATGCAACGTATGAGGAAATTTTCCAAAAAATACTCGATTTTTTACAAACAAATGACCGAAAGCTAATATATATATATGTGTGTGTGTGTGTGTGTGATACTCTTTTGTGCTGACTTAATTAATTGTTTTTGTTCTAACTGTTTTCTATCACTCCTATTCTACCCACTCCTCCTTCGTGGTCCAACACTCGCACGTTTTTCTCTCCATTCTTTTACAGGCCGTCTTACAGAGGACATCCACTAAGGTAGGTAATTATCTATCTTGACCACTATGTTATAATTCATCTTATGTCGATATAAGTATGCTTTCATGTTCAAAGAAGAATATATTTTATGGTAAGATGTACTTAACTAACTTATAAATGTTTAAGACTGCCATGTTGTGTTCTCTTCTATAACATGTTGTGGAATCTTTGAGAATTATATTTTGAAATTTGTTAATTTCTTTTATTTTCTCTCTTTTTATATTTTACTCTTTTATCGGTGTAAAATTGCAATAATGTCAAAAAGAAGAGCAAAGATTATTTGCACTTACAGAGCAATTATCAAAATGTGGGTACAAGTTTTAATTTATTTCAGTGGCCTAATTGTAATATTTATAAGTAATATATGGAAACTAAAAAGTAAGATAGTGAATTTTCTAATATGATAATCCTTTAGCCAACTAAAGAACTGAGTGTTGAAAATTGTTCGTGTTAGTTTTTACGTCATTGCTTATTAAAGACGTAATTTGGCAGAACTCTCAAGTTATACCAACTGACTTCTAAAGCTTAGAATTCGTTTATAGAACTTTCCATTGTTGTTGTTGTAAGTACCAATTTGGACATAACATTTATATACAACAAACAACTTTTGGATCCATTTAAGCTATTCCATCCTCCAGGATAAGAAGTATAGTTTATATATTCATCGGCCCGGTATAGCCAGGTGGTTAAGGCACTCGACTCGTAATCCGAGGGTTCGAATTCCAGTCGTCCCAAACATGCTCGCCCCTTTAGCCGTAGGGGCGTTATAATGTGAATGGTCAATCCCATTATTCGTCAGTAAAAGAGTAGCCAATGAGTTGGCGTGGGTGGTGATAACTAGCTGCCTCTAGTCTTACACTGCTAAATTAGGGATGGTTAGCTTGAATAGCTTTGCATGAAATTCAAACCAACCAAAATCCTCATTACTAAAAGTTGAAGAAAAAGTAGAATTTATTCACCCAGTAATCTTATAATAATCAGATATTAGACTTATCATGCCACCCCTTAAATATCCTTTTCCTATCCTAACATTGTTCTTACTCTTAATGCACATAGAAAGATCTTACTATAAATTTTACATCTTTAGCTTTTTTTTATAAAGTCGTTTATTTACTAATTTCCAATATTTATTATCCATTCAAAATGTGCTTTTTTTATTATCATGACCAAAAAATTGTTTCTTCTAATCATCATATACAATAAAACACCGAATATAAGAGAGTAAAAACTATTTCTTAACGTTTAATGTTGTGTTTTTTCATGGCTGGTTGGTTTGCAATTCAGCAAAAAGCTACACAAAGGGATAAATGTGCTATTCCTACTATGGCCAGGTGGGTTAAAGCGTTCGACGCGTAATCCGAGGATCACGGGTTTGAATCCCCGTCACACAAAACATACTCGACCTTATAGCCATAGAGGTGATGTGATGTGACGGTCAATCCCACTATTCGTTGGTAAAGGAGTAGCCCAAGAGTTGGCGGTGGGTGGTGATGACTAGCTGCCTTCTCTCTAGTTTTACACTGCTAAACTAGGAACGGCTAGCGCGGGTAGACCTCGTGTAGCTTTGCGCGAAAATTCAAAAAATAAACATACTTACTATGTGTATCGAAACCCATTTTAATGCGTTATAAGTCTACAGGCATACAGTTGTGCCACTAAGGGTAGGGGACACCATTTCATTAAAATAAAGCTTCTGGGAAGTTCCTTAACCAATTAATGAAAAAAATCATTCTGAGTGAAATTTGAAAGTCTGTCTTCCTCATTGTTGACTCTAAAATTTCGTATTCTGTGTTATTGAAATTAAGAACACTCTTGCTTAATTATGATGTCATTATTTGCTCGTTTGCACTACGGCTGTTGAAACCTGGTTTCTAGCGTTAAGACATACCTCTCTGCTACTTTGGAGGGGGAGGTGAGTATGGCATCATTAACAGCTAAATTTTTTATATCATCCTAATGTTTCTCATTTATTTCAAAAGTTTCACTTGGTGTTCTGTAATAATTCTCACATTATATTCGCTAACAGAAACCCAAAGAGATTGAACTCTTTGAAATTATATTTGACATTTTCAATGTGAGCGAAACAGTAGAATGTTTAATAATTGGTTTAGTTTGTTTTGAATTTCGCGAAAAGTTACAAGAGGGTTATCTGCGATAGTCGCGCCTGAGTTAGCAGTGTAAGACTAAAAGGAAAGCAGCTAGTCAAGAAGAATAGTGTGACTGGCCATCCCATTATAATTCCATCACCGCTGAAAGAGCGAGCATGTTTGAATACTTAATGATGGAAATCTGGTGTTGTGAAACCAGATTTTTTTACTGAAAAAATGAGTCCTGTTAAAGTATGCCTTCGTACAACTTAATTAATGACGTGAAAACTGATAGAACTGCATTGTAAACAAATTAGTTAATCAACCTTAAGCACCTGCTGTTTATTTAATACGAAAACACAAAATATCGCTTATCTTTGTCATTATAACCTTTACAAAACCAACTGAACACAAAATATCGCTTATCTTTGTCATAATAACCTTCACAAAACCAACTGCACTTTCTACTTATATGAAAGTGGAAAATGCAAAACAATTATTTCGTGTTATGTAAAGAGTATTATAAAAATTGTAAGTTTGATACAACCACTTTAAAAGGGCAGTTATAACAGTCAAAATAAAATATCTCCATTAACTAACATTCACTAAATATTTCAAAGTTTCTTGAGTTGATTTAGATATTGTGCTTTGGTTTAAATTTCTCGCAAAGCTACACGAGGGCTATCTGCGCTAGCCATCTCTAATTTATCAGTGTAAGACAAGAAGGAAGGCAGCTAGTCATCACCACCCATCACCAACTTTTGGGCTACTCTTTTATCAATGAATAGTGGGATTGACTGACACATTATAACGCCCACACGACTGAAAGGGCGAGCATATTTGTTGTGACGGAGATTCGAACCGGCGACCCTCGGATTACGAGTGCAACGCCTTAACCCACCTGACCTGGCCATGCTGGTTCAGATTTAGATCTCTTGCCAGAAACGAAAATTTCATCGCTTTGAAATTATATTTTAGTACCATGACCATCTTAATCATTACTGTGGAAAACTGAAATCTTTAGTGATACTGTTACGAAAATGACCTTTATTTCATGTACAAGGTCACTTATGTACAAATAAGTAAATAATGGGAAGAAAAAAAATCTCATTTGGCTTTCTAACGCAAAGTGTCTAATTGTGGACAAGCAGTGTAAGATTCAAAATTTTAGTAGCTGAAATAAGTTTGAGACGTATGAAAGCGAGTGAGAAAAATGTTCCTTGGAGGTATAATTATCAGAACACCAAACCGTTTCGCATTACTTGGAGACATCGTGTCTTTTCCAGACGATGCATAAATTAGTTAAAGATTTCTTTGAGGGTATATATATGTGTTTGAATATGTCTCACATTGATCAAATGTGTAATACATTTAACAAATACATTTTTAAATATTTAAGACAGACATTTTTTTATCAAAACAGGTTGGCTGCAGTAAAAACCAGGTTGGCTCAAAAAGGGTAAAAGGAATAGAATGTTAATTTACTAAAGCTAAACCTTTAGCATTTTTTTAAAAACTATTGTTAGACAGAGTGAACTGTGGCAATTTCCCTAAGATATTAAAGGCAGTAATTCTGTTATCTTTGTGGGAATATTTACACTTTGAACATTTGTAATGCAAAACTAGTTCAGTGGCCTTCCAAGTACAGATTAATCACAAAGATTTACTTGTTTGTGGTTAAGCTATCGAAATCCGATTTCTTGCGTTACAAGTCTGCAGACTTACCTTTGTATCACTGGGAAGCTAATTACGAAGGGTTAAGTGCATACAGTTTAATTTCTCTGTATTTAAGAATTAGCTCTATTCCACCCCGTATTTAATTAATACTGCATATTACAAGTTTCATATTTGTAACAGTGAGTCATAAAAGTCATCTTTGACATTACAGGACAATATTTTTCAGTTGTACATTTTCTTACACTATGAGCTACTTTTCTCTGACTTTCAACAATACACATCACATTGCTCATTATAAGAAACTTTTGTATCCAGTTGATCATTACAGTGCCTTTACTTGGCCAGGTGGTTATGTCGTTCGACTCGCGATGCGTGGGTCACAAATTTCGAATCCCCGTCCCATCAGTCTCATCAAATATGATCGCTCTTTCAGCCGTGGTGGCTTTATAATGTGACGGTCTATCCCATTATTCGTTGGTAAAATAGTAGCCCAAGAATTGGCAGCTGGTTGTGATGACTAGCTGCATTCCTTATAGTTTTGTACTACTAAATTAGGGACAGGTAGCGCAGATAGTCCTTGTGTAGCTTTGCGCGAAAGTCAAAACAAACAGTCCAAGCTATAATATATACTGCATGTTAACTGTTTAACACAATTACGATGTGCCACTCACTCCACATAACAAGTTTACACAAAAACCTGCATGCTGTTTTAAGATTCTGGAACCTACTAAAGATACTTAAGTCATGAAATTGCATTATTAGATGTTGAAACAATTTCTTCTTCAGTCATTAGCGTTTGTCTGTTTTCCTCTACAGGAACACAGTGGAGTAGGAACACTAGAACAGGATGATGAACAAATTGATATTCAAGTAAGGATTATACCAAATACAGCATCCTCTTCTGGTAACCCATATCATCATGATATTAGTCTATCTAGATCTAGTTTGAGCAATCCAGAACCTTTGATAACTGATGTGGATCCACCACCTGGAAGTGATACTTGCACTACAACCATGGTAACCACGTCTCAACCCAGTCCTAATTCCGAAACCGAAGCTATTTTGTCTGCGGAAACGATGAGCACAGGGCCATCTTCAGGCAATACGAGTACGGTTCGTGTCTCAGCACTTTAATACGACAGTGATTTTGAGAATTACGAGTTATCCTTTGAGGTTTCTGGTTAGCTGTAGCCACGGGAAATGGCAAAGACTGACCGAGGACGAGGACTTAAAGAGCAATTTATTCCAATGCCTCAACCCGAGGTTGTGATCCTGGCTGAAGCAGTACAGTCATGGCTTGTCTACCTGCGATACTTCCTGTAGTTTTCCTCTCTGTACCATGTCATAGTGGTCAATCTTGGAGTTCGCGAGATCATTCATTGTGATCATACATAGTCTTGGTCACTCTTGAGTTACTACATCTATCACAATGTCTATCTGGCGAAAAGAAAAAAATATATATTGAGAAAATCAGTCTACAACTGATAAACAACTTGCCTTTAATAAATACGGTTAATTATATAAGTTATTAATGAGAACTTTGTAATGAAAGTATAACCACATGTGAAATGACACACACGCATTTTCGAGTCTAATGTTTTAAAAGAAATCGTGAAAATATTAACACACCACTACATTTCAAAATACTAGTTATATAGTTCTTTTTCTTATTGTTATCAACTAATAATAAAAGAACTTAATGCCTTTATTATATGACATTTATGACCTCACATAAAGTAAAATACTGCTGTGCACTCGCATAACACTCCAGTGCCATCTATAAAATAAAGATGACACTGTCGTCAACAATGTTGACGTGTCTATGAACCCGTGTCTTGAATATGAGTTTCCATGTGCTGAATTCATATCCAGAGAAGGATTACAACAATATGACTATTAACAAAGAACATCATTAGAATAAGCCGCTTTTCAGAGTATGTTGTTTATTCAGTAGTTTCAGAGAGTAGGATAAAAACATCCTCGGTAGTTTTAACTACCATAAATGGTTGGACGGATTCAACCATCGTACCAGTTAAAAACAAAACTTAGCCTGATTCCTTCTGAATCTCAGATTGCAACTTAGAATGTAACAGCTGGTTTTATTTTCCAGAAAATGAAGTGTACCTCAATAACCTATAAGATGCATTTTACTAATGTACAGCATTCGGAATGCTATTTAGATTTAACAGCTTTGTTGTTCTTGTTTTTGATGGTTTTTATTTGTGTCCATTTCCTTTCTCTCCGTTTTTCTAATTAAAGCAACTATCATGGTCGTTTCACGAACTTATAGAATTGTTACTTTTATTGACAATTACTGTTCTGGAGTTATAGAAACTTATAAAATAGTTGAAGGAATGTAGATCATAGAACTGGTTTGCAGAGAAGCGGTGATGACTGATCGTTTTTTTTACCAGAACCTGACTGATGTTTGATGGTCATATTGTTGTCATTTTCTATTACAATTCTGAAATACGGGGAAAGGTTATCGGGTTTCATGCTTACATAAATTAAAAACGTGAAACGACACGATTAACTTGAGGTGGAAATTGGACGAAAGCTGCTCTTTGTAACAGAGCAGAAAATGGATAAAATATGGACCTGACTTTCCAATTTTATGTTTAAAACAGTTTCTGGAAAAGTACGTCTCAAACCTGAAGGTACAACAATCTCAGTCAAAAATTTGAAAGTAAAACTACTAAAAAAAGAGAGAACTAGTTAAAAATAAGGAATCAAAAAATACGGGGTCACTCCTTATTACAGAAGGGTCAAACAACGACTGACCAATTAAAAAACACACTCTTGTCTCTATACACATATAAAACATCCATTTTAATCTTAGACTCGGCTTTGAACCATCGTAACAACAAAATTACTTCACTAGTGGTTTTTTGTTTAAATTAGAGCAGAGTCACGTTTCACAATCTTTTGTGACCACTATGATCAATCGAACCCTGGATTTTTAATGTTAGAGCTTACCACCATCAAAGCTATCCCATCACTGGTATGAGCTACATTAATTACTGGGTTATATTCAATACTGATCTATGTAAGTATCTGATCAGTGTTAAATATAACCCAACAATTAATGTAGTTATTTAGTATACAGGTCCAATTAGAGGTAGGCAACTCATAAAACATATACACAATAATAAAAAGTGCCCGCATTCAGTGACGAAAGAAGTTTAGGATAAACTATCAGTTTAAATTATTTCATGGTTAATTGTGTTACGCTCTTGGTTCCACTCAGAGCCAAAGCTCTGAACTACTGATATGGCCTACCATGAAAAGTAATTGTTACGCATTTCAGTCATGCTAAGAGCTGTTCAAGAATATCGTAGCTAAATCTACATTTTTATTATTTAAGTAACATCACATTTTGAAATGTGAATGATAGTGTGATTAACTCCAAAGAATTTACTGTAGAATATTTCTCTCGCGAAATAAAATATAGCATCAACATTATTCATGTCTGTTCTCCCATCATTTCAAATGTGAATGTTGAGCTTTTCAAACGGGTGACAGATGAACGCTCGGACAGACATCATGGTTGACAATAAACATAAGACTGTTTCCTTATCTCTAAAGCGTAAACAAAGAAGCTTATGTGTGATGTACTCTTACTTTCCCACAATAATACAACAGAAACCATAACTAAAATAGACACCTTCGTAATCAAGGATGTGCTATTCAAAGACTGTTACGTATTTCGATTTAAAATGGCGCTGTTTACAATTACAGATATAATTCTAACACTTTTGTTAGACTTATGATTTCTTTACTCGTACCTTTTTCCAGGCTGTGTACACCAACTATAAGAAGTTTGTAATGGTTCGAATATGACATTCTTTTCTCTCAGGCCTGGCATGGCCGAGCGCGTTAAGGCGTGCACTCGTAATCCGAGGGTCGCGGGTTCGCGCCCGCGTCGCGCTAAACATGCTCACCCTCCCAGCCGTGGGGGTGTATAATATGACGGTCAATCCCACTATTCGTTCGTAAAAGAGCAGCCCAATAGTTGGCGGTGGGTGGTGATGACTAGCTGCCTTCCCTCTAGTCTTACACTGCTAAATTAGGGACGGCTAGCACAGATAGCCCTCGAGTAGCTTTGTGCGAAATTCCAAAAAAACAAAACAAACAAAACAAAAACTTTTCTCTCAGCTAAGATGTTTTGGTAAAAGGTCAATAAAAATGGATTAACCCCAATTACTACACGTTTATAACTGGTTCATCACTCGCTGCTGGTTAGTTGAACTATTTTAGAAACCAATCTGTATTTAACGTTAAGTGATACAACAAATTCCTTGTGCTGTTATTTTTAATCAGATGTGTAAAAGGTAAGCTGAACAAAGAGTTTATCGACTAAGCCAATTTGCCATCAGTAGTCGATTTT
This sequence comes from Carcinoscorpius rotundicauda, assembly GCA_011833715.1. Lineage (NCBI taxonomy): Eukaryota > Metazoa > Arthropoda > Merostomata > Xiphosura > Limulidae > Carcinoscorpius > Carcinoscorpius rotundicauda. The sequence continues at coordinate 31,628,941 of CM022391.1, read as the reverse complement.
TCTTCGAAACTTAGCGACGAAAAAGCGTAGAAGCTACCAGTTGTTTCAGAACTAATTGAAATATAAACATAGATTCCTCTTCACTGTAAAAATTATTAGGTGTTTCAGAACTGGCTGAAATATGAGTCCAGATACTTGTTGAATGTAAATATTATCGGGTGTTTAAAGATAGGCTTGAATATAAACCTTGGTGCCCCTTGAATGTAAAAAAATGGCTCAGTTATATAAACCAAGCTGCATGTTGATTGTATAAATGATAAAGTGTTAAATTTTTAGCAGAAAAACAATATCTTGTTGGTTGTAAAAATAATTAGGTGTTTTTTATTGGACAAGTAATATAAACCAAGGCGTTTGATGTTTGTAAAAGTGATTAATTAACTATTAACTGACTGTTGATTGCAGAATGATTATGAATTTGATAACTTCGCTAAAGGGTCATCCTTGGTTTAAACACTAATTCCATCGGTAGTTCCGTTTCTCAGAAATTTAGTCACATTTTTCTTCATAACATTTTATAAAGTCCAGAGACTTTTATTATCCGATCTTCCACTGAAGTAGGAATATCCATCCTGTTCCTACTTATCCTGTTGCTAAGATAAAGCCCCCTAGAGATCGTTGTATAAGTTATAATATTCTTGTATATTCGTGTATTTATTAATCACTAAAACACCACATTCGTTCTAGATATATTAATTAGAATTTAAAGTCAAAAATAGTTGTCATATAGTGATATATATATATATATATATTTATATATTCTTTCAATTACATGCTGTGTTTAGATGTGATTTGAAAGTTTATGAAAACTAAAAAAAAGCGTACTATTCATTTCGCGCGATACTCGTTGTGCTACAGTTTTGGACTTGTTTAAACGTACCAGTTAATCCATCCATTGAGAAATTTCTACGTCAACAGTCAGTAATCTCACCAAACAAAAACTTTCAAACTCAGGTGAATAAATAGAATATCGGTAAAAATAAAGGAGACTGCTTTAAAAAAGTAAAATTTACAAGTATAACTGAATAAATTAACTGAGATAATTATGGTTTTGGCATTTAATTTATTTAAGATTAGAGATCGAGATGCAGTTTTATAAGGTTAGTGTAAAACTTTGATATTGAAATTCTTACGTTTATGTAAAACAGAAATGCAGGATACACTGTCAAATTAGGATAATTAAAACTGAGAATATCAGAAGTTTGTCAATATAAACGTAATTAGAATCAAAAACACAAACCAGATACACATCATACAACTGGGATTATGTTGTTGTTGTAGTGTTTAAGTTCTGTATATATATCAACATATCCTGCTTAATAAAATAATTTTCTTTGTCTAAAAATACGTTACAGATGAAGATTTCATACAGATGGAATTTATATTTTACTTACGTTTCAAAGCTTTTCTTTTCTAAACCTTTTCAGTAATATAGATTTTTATAAGTTAAAATAAATTGTGATTGGAACCAACTTACTAATCTATATCATTCAGTTTCAAAAACAGCAAGGTGATATTTCAATAATATTTCTTCTGACTTGTTAGTTTTTGAAACTTTTTCAGATATATGATGTGTTTAAAAACAAAAAAAAAATCCTATTTTAGGAGACCTTTGTGTTTCATCTTTTTAAAAGTGTGAAAATGAACATTTGTCTGTTTTTGCGTTGCATTTTTTTTTTTGCTATTAAGCACAAAACTTCACGAAGGACAAGCTGTGCTCTGCCCACAAAGATATCGAAACCCGGTTTCTAGCAGTATAAGTCCGCAGATATACAACTATGGGCTGCATACTTGTATATATCTTAAAATGATAGGACTTAGGCAAATTGCTTTATTATCAGTATCACTAAATACTCATTTTGCTTTTTTCACAAATGACTGTATTTGTATGCTGGTAATGTGGTCAGTGCATGACATACATACACGAATTTGTAATCATCATATCTAGTATTTTATTTTATTAATTTCTATAAAAAAGCTTATATCATTAAAGTTATAAAGCATGCTGTTCTTGTCGTTTCTGGCTGTCCTATTGTGTTCCAAGGCAGACGTGAAGTAAAAAACAAGTTTGTTAAAAAAATGTTTTCTGTGCAGGTTCATACATCATCAAAATTATTATTTTATAATTTAAACTCCGTTTATATTAATAGAATCACTCGAGTTCAAAACATATGTACCAAAGCATCCTTATAAACTATTTAACCCAAACACTTTTACAAGCCGGAAATGGTTGTATTTCCAAACTTGTATCTCGGAAAATCCCTTATGAGGAAACAATGAATTATTTCCAAGCTATATTTATCTTAAAAAGAGACCTTGTTATTTAATTATTGAATTTCAGTTAACACATACATGCATGTCACAAAATAGCCTTATAAGCTGATAATTGCAGTGTTTCTTTGTACACTGTGTTAGCGATTTAAAAACAAAAAAAGGAAAGAATGGTTAATTTCCTTTAAATCATCACTTGTAGAATGTACCCGGGTTACAATCTACGTGCTGGTTTCCGAGTACAGAAATGTCTTTAAAAATTAATTAAAACCCTTATAATTAATTTCTTTCATTAATCTATAATAATAATTAGTTTAATTATAATCTTATATCCTTTGAAAAGGATTATTGTTTTTCTTCTATGTAGATTGCTCAAAAAGTTATTTCATAAACAACGTTATTGAATGAAATGAAAGTGTTAATAAACTTGCAAAATAAAACCGCAATTTGAGAATAAGAATATTAAGACACAGCTAACGTTTGTTTGTTTGTTTTGGAATTTCGCACAAAGCTACTCGAGGGCTATCTGTGCTAGCCGTCCCTAATTTAGCAGTGTAAGACTAGAGGGAAGGCAGCTAGTCATCACCACCCACCGCCAACTCTTGGGCTACTCTTTTACCAACGAATAGTGGGATTGACCGTCACATTATACACCCCCACGGCTGGGAGGGCGAGCATGTTTAGCGCGACGCGGGCGCGAACCCGCGACCCTCGGATTACGAGTGCACGCCTTAACGCGCTCGGCCATGCCAGGCCACACAGCTAACGAGGCTTAGGCCTAGATTTTGTGGATTATAGATTTCCGAAAGTACTTGTTCCCTGTATATTAAAATTTAAGTTCAAATGACATTTGAATGCAATGCTCTCAGTTTCCCTTAACTTCATCGTTTCTTGGTAAGGAACCTACGAATATATTACAGAGTCTAGAAAATGTATAAACTTCACCTGAAACTATAAACTGCATTCTAAACTTCAATATTTAAATATCTGATTTCGTATTTCTTGTAGGTAGGGCTGTAACTGTATCAACGTACATATTTTGTTATCAATTTGTTTGCATAATTTTTGTCCGGTTCTTCAATCCTCTGTTTCTTTTCGTTCACAAGTTGTTGCCAATAAAATGTTATCATTGACAATCAAGAACTCAATTTTGTAGTCAGTTCCTGAGTAAACGGTGTTATTAATGAAATTCAAAACCCTCATTAATTATTATTTGGGAAATTAATCCCAATAATTTCACGTCTGGAAATAATTAATATGTTGTATAATTTAATAAAATTTAATTACATTTTTATTTATAAAGAATGTTTTTGATCACAGATTTCTATCCATAGGAATCTATTCTTTGTCCTATCATTTCTTTACAAAATGTCTTACTTCATATCAGCAATGTAATAACAATCAATTTGTACCTAAAGATTGTTTTTCCATACATACACATCTATAGATGTACATATAATTTAAGGACAAGGATCTATTGGTCCATGTAGGTTGTCCTGTCCATTATACTAAACTCTGAAATAAAAATAAAACACTCTAAATCAGCTCTTGTCACTCAAGTATTTATCATGTCTTCCCTTAAAATGATTGCATGCATCATATTAAAACCATTCCATTTCAACGGTCAAATATTCCATTAGAAAAATGAAACTGTCTCAGTTAAAGATGCCAAATTTGTATATGTGTTTCATAGTATCGCCATCCTCACCATTAAGTACGGAGAATACGATACATCAACACTATCAAATCCCTCAACAAACTGAAACACCTCAATCAGATTTTCTTAACTCTTCTTTTTTCAAAATTTTTTGAAATATTTTCTCAATCCAAACGAGCCGTTTTTGCATATAGAATTTCAGAGACTTTAGTTTATTCTCGTACGACAAACTTTCTGTCTCAGTTATCCTACCATCACTCCTCTGTTGGACAATTCAAAATGTCGTTTGGAAAGTAAGGAGCCCAAGAGGGAACACAATAATCGAACTGTGACTTATACAATGAAATTACCACCAAGTTACACTTATAATCAATATTTTTGTAGATGCTAATGCTCGTCTATCTGTAATACTCTCCCCTCAGAGGTTAATGTCCGTCTATCCGTAATGCCCCCCTCAGAGGTCAATGTCCGTCTATCCGTAATACTCCTCCCACTATCAGTCCGATTTGGATGAAACTTCAGATAATTTTTCAACATCATAAGAGGAAGCTAATAAGTAAGTTGCATTACAATCGACTTTCTTATATTTTAATATGTGTCCACTTTGTTTAAGACATGAGACAATAACAGTATTATAAAAAATGAAAATTGATATAAAATAGACCCTCACTAAAATTCAAAGAATACGAGACCTTATCTTATAACATATTTTTCCTTAATGGAGAAATAGTACTTATTTTTTTTAATAATGTATATTAATTTTGTACAGTTGTTATTATTCATAAAATTAACTTTTTGTAATAAAACGTCTAAAATTATGATAAAGTGAGTTTAATGGAGAATTTCAAAGTGAGACATCCTAGTGGAGAATCACTGTGATATTTCAAAAGAAAAGTAAGTTTTTATGATGGAGAATCTAAGCCTAGGCTATGAATTGAATTGCTTTGTGATCAAGGAACCCCCCCCCCAGTGGCAGAGAGGTATGTCTGCGACTTACAGCTTTAAAAACTGGGTTTGATACCCCTGGCGGACAGAGCACAGATATCCCTTTGTGAAACTTTGTGCTTAATTAACAAACAACAATGACCGAAGGAATCGCCAGCCCTTCAAACGGAATTTGTTGCACCCAATTTGCAAAAATCTTATAGTAACTCGATCTTCGTAAATTACACAAGTATATTTTTTTTTTATTCAGCGAAAGTACAAAGTGTTCAAAAACATCGAAAATTACGATGCCAAAAATTGCCTAAGAGAAAAGTAACTTATCACTGAGAAACGTCAAGAGGCAAGTTACAGAAAAAAAGACGAAGAAACGGATAGGCCTACTCACTAAGTTATGAGGCAAGGTTTAGAGAGGAGAAGCCAGTAACAAGCCGGAAATACAGACACACATCAAATTTATCTTCAAGATACAATTAGAAGTCAATTTAGTAATAGCGAGCCCCCCAGTGGCTCAGTGGTATGTCTGCGGACTTACACGCTAAAATCCGGGTTTCGATACCCGTGGTGGGCAGAGCACAGATAGCCCATTGTGTAGCTTTGTGCTTAATTCAAAACAACAACAACAACGTAATAGCGAAGCCCGCCATTCATGATCGAACAGCAGCAAGTAGGACAGCATTTCTGCTAGTTAATAATTAAAAACCATCTGCCATTTATTCGACCAATTCATCAAATAATCCAAATTATTTTGTAAAGCAGCAGAATTCTTTCCGGACTCAGTAACACCCAAAATTTTAATATAATAAACAAGTTTAAAGAATGCATTCGCCACTTCGTCATCAATATCCTTCACCCAAATATTCACCAAAGATTTTGACTGTTGTCCACGGATCTCAAAATAAACTTAAATATCTGCTGTGACCGCATAATCGTCCCTAAATATGAGATTATAGGTCAGAGCAATTAGTCAACGTCATCCATCAACTGTTCTTTGACTAGTTTGACTACTCTTCTATGAAGGATTAATACAATTTATCTATCACTCATATAGCAAGATTTTATTGTTCGAGCCTATGGTGCCTCATCCATATGACCTATGAATATTAACTTGTAAATAATCTGGAACCAGACTAGTCCCTGTTTCCATACACAGGAAAGCTGTGCCCATTGCAATTATGACAATCAGGTGAAGGCAGCAGGAATAAGAAATATTTTAGTATACGTGTATTTTATATTGCTTTACCAGGCTTCTAATTAATTGAGAACACAAATTTAATAAGCATAGTTATTGTGTTAAAAAGACATTAGTACACCTTTAATACAGAATAATGTTAGTTCAGTATTCGTAAGAAATGCATCAATGTTAGTTTAGTATTCCTAAGAAATGCGTCAGTGTTAGTTCAGTATTCCTAAGAAATGCATCAATGATGTAATATTTTCGCTTACATAAAAAAAGGAATGAAAACTAGAAATGTTTCGGCTGACCAATAAAACAACTAGTTGTAAGTTTTATTAGTAAATGGCGATATTATACATTTCAGTTATATGACAAGATTACTACTTTGCACTAACTACATTCATATAGAAAACGAATTCTAACTTATGAGAATTGTTGATAATCAGGTATTCATATTTTCAAACATCTATGGGTTATTTGTAATTGTACAGAAAATCTAACTTTCAACTTCTTGTTTGTTTGTTTGTTTTGGAATTTCGCACAAAGCTACTCGAGGGCTATCTGTGCTAGCCGTCCCTAATTTAGCAGTGTAAGACTAGAGGGAAGGCAGCTAGTCATCACCACCCACCGCCACCTCTTGGGCTACTCTTTTACCAACGAATAGTGGGATTGACCGTCACATTATACGCCCCCACCGCTGGGAGGGCGAGCATGTTTAGCGCGACTCGGGCGCGAATCCGCAACCCTCGGATTACGAGCGCACGCCTTAACGCGCTCGGCCATGAACAGGCTTCAACTTCTTAAGTGACGAATATTATCCAGAACAACTGAAAAACTGACAACCATAAAATAAAATTAGCAAGGTAAATAATTACTATTTTAATTAATTGTACAATTTCCCGGTAGGTTAACGTTTAGTTTACGGACTTACAGTGCTAAAATCCAGGGTTCGAGTTCATGTGAATGACAGAGTAGAAATGGCTCATTACGTGAATTTGAGCTGAAACAAACGAAATTAATAGTACGGTTATTAATATGTTTTGTAATTAGGGTACAAAATCTCAGCATTCTATTATCTTTAATGGCCCGGCATAGCGAGGTGGTTTAAGGCGTGCGACTCGTAATACGAGTGTCGCGGGTTCGCATTCCCGTCGCGCCAAACGTGCTCTCCCCTTTTAGCCGTGGGTGCGTTATAATGTGACGGTCAATCCCATTATTCGTTGGTAAAAGAGTAGCCCAAGAGTTGGCGGTGGGTGGTGATGACTAGCTGCCTTCCCTCTAGTCTTACATTGCTTAGGGACGACTAGCGCAGATAGCCCTCGAGTAGCTTTGTACGAAATTCAAAAAGAAATTATGTCTAGTTTATTCTGATCCCCCACTAGTACAGCGGTAAGTCTACGGCTTTACAACGCTAAACTCAGGGGTTCGATTCCCCTCGGTGGACTCAGCAGATAGCCCGATGTGACTTTGCTGTCAGAAAACACACACACACAGTTTATTCCGTTTATTTCTTAATAACCAAGATTACTTCAGGAATTATTCTTCTGTACTTTCTGAAACACCTCAACCAATCAGAAGCTACAATAGCCTGAACATTTAATTCCATCCTTTAAACTCTGCAAATATAAAGCAAATCTAGTCGTTTAAAACTAAGAAAGACTTTGCCATGAGTATCGTTTTGAATTGGAAGCTTAAATGTTTTTTGATACTTATTACACACAAGCTATAGTTTGGGTAAGGCTAATAGACATTTCATTCACGGAGATTACTTGAAAAACGAATTTCAGAAGTTGTTGTTTCTATAAAAGTGACTGGAGCAAATCTTAAAACAAGCATTTTTCTTCTTATGCGTGTTAGTTATTTGATGTCTGTGTAGTAACAAAATAAAATTCTACTTTTATTTCTTTGCTGGAGACAAGAAACATTAGACTAAAGAATTACTCAACCATTTTTAGATATTTTAAAATACTTTTTCATAAATATTATCTGCAATTAGTTAATAACCTTATGTATAGAAAGTGGCGAGTCATAAGTTTGCATACGTTTTTGCTTTTGGCTGAGGGTACGTGTCTCAGTGGCCATGTTATAGAACTTAAATAAGGGTACGTGTCTCAGTTGCCATTTCATAGAACTTAAGTCTTCTAGTCATATTCCTTTGAAACTGGTTCCACTGAAGTATAGATTATACCCAAATGGAAGTGTGGTATAGAGATTTGTACAAGTTACTACAAGCTAGAAACTTATTTCTCCTATAGAATGGAATACTGGAGTGATTACTGACGTAGGTAACTTGGCATCGTGGGATACCACGCTAGATATTATTTTAGTAGGATTTTACACTTGTGTTTGAACCTTTTCTTTAATTTCCTTCTCGTTTGATGGTTTTAGAATCTCTCGTCATTGCGACAATAGATACTTAGCTGTTGAATATCAGTGAACCTGAATAACAAACAGCTGATTTTGAGAAACATTATATTTCACGATCTTAGAATAATAATCAAAAAGGAAGTCATCAATTTAAAACTACAAAACACTTTAGCTCTTCATCTAGAAATATGTTTTCAATAAAAACAATTGTGACTGGAAGCAAACAGATCTTTGGTACTGGGAGTGTGTTGAGTGAATACCTCATTTGTATAGCACTTCTTTTTTACTTTTATTTCTTTTAATTGCACAACGTTACACGTTAAAGTTTCTTATAATGAAATGGTATGTTTAAATAATGGAACTACTGGAAAAGAGCAGTTAACAAATAAACTATGATTTCGTTTGTGAACATTGTAAGACAGCCAAACATGCTCTCTTTCTGTAGGGTCCAGCATGGCCAAGTGTGTTAAGGCATTCGACTCGTAATCCAACGGTTGCGGGTTCGAATCCCAGTCACACCAAACATGTTCGCCCTTTCAGCCGTGCGGGTGTTATAATGTGACGATCAATCCCACTATTCGTTGGTAAGAGAGTAGCCCAAGAGTTGGCGGTGGGTGGTGATGACTAGCTGCATTCCCTTCAGTCTTACACTGCTAAATTAGGGACGGCTAGCGCAGATAGCCCTCGAGTGGCTTTGCGCGAAATTCAAAAACAAATAAAAACTTTCTAACTTTCTGTAGCTGAAGAAGTTTCAGTGATACAACGACTTGAGTTGCACAGTTTGATGACTGTGGTGTGTAGAATGGAATAATAATCCTTCGAAATTATAAATAAAGTCTGTACAATAGTTTGTTTTTAATTGAAAACAGTTTTGGAAGTGTTGGGTGATTAAAAAGAGTCATGTAACTACGTTTCTTGTTTATTTTAGTACAACGCTACATAATTGGCTGCCTGGGTTTTCTTTACCAAAGGATCATCTAAGTCTCGTAAATATATCGAATATAAAGTCTCTTTAAAAAACACAAAGTACCGTCAATAACAGTACCTTTTTTATTAGATGGTACTTTGTTCTTTAACGCGTCTTTAAATAAATGCTCATTCTTGACGAAGTGAATATAAAGACTCGTTAAATAACGAGTTATTCTATTTAAAATATTTTCTCAACCCAAACGAGCCGTTTTTGCATATAAAATTCGCAACAAGTGGGTTTCTCGACATCACTGGAAGTACTGTCAACAATAGCATGTTTACAACTTGATTAAAAAAGGTGCTAGAAATAGAACGTACTGCGTGAAAAACACTACAGAAATACGTAATTTTAAAGAACATATAAAAGAGAGTACAAATAGGACTCCAATAAGAAATACTTAATTTTTTTACACTAGAACATAATGTGTGGGCCTGACAAGCAAAATAGTACCTTTCAATGTTTTTATAAAGTCTACACTCCGGTTTCCTACCTACTCCCCCTTGATATTTTTGCATTTCATTGAACCATATGGAACTATTCCCAACATTACATACTTCTTTGTTTAGTATGTACAAAGCTAGACAATTAGCTAACTTTTGTTTGCTGACAATACGTATCGAAACCAGGTTTACAGTGCATGAATATTTAGGCTTATCGTTGAGTCATTGATGGATGTCAGCGTCATAAAATATCAAATTAAACGATAAAATTGGTTGTGGGAATAAAGCTTTGAGAAATACCCTTAAGAAAATGCTGACTACAGAAGTGTACTAACATTCAGTTAACCGCGTCTTTACTTTAAAACTTCTGAAGCGGTGTAATCACAGTGATAATTCTAAGACATTTCCGTAAAGAATTATAATATTACATATCAATTTGTGAAACACAAATGTAAAATGTAAATTTAAAGCTGCGCATTTGAAATTAAAGCTAACCTCATGCTAGAGTTTTTTCATAATATAAAAATAAGGCTAAATATTTTTATAAATGATAATAAAGCGTCATCTAGTAATAAGAAATATAACTAACAGTAGGAAGTACGTACGAAGAAGAAAAGTACAAGCTATGAGTGCAATGGTTTGAACTATTAATCCTGCAGTTGTGGCATCTATAAAACTGAAATGTTTAAACAATATAGCCTATTCATTATCACAACATTAGTCAAACAAATCATTAAAAATACCGCCTTCATAAGAAAATGTAACCAAATATATTTTGATTTTAATTTTAATAAACTGCTTCTGTTTGTTGTGAGAATGTACCACGCATCGAATAAACCTCTACTATGCCTACCTTGCGTAACGTACTCTTTTAACAACATATCATGTTGTTGTTTTACATTTCAAAATGTACATGTAGCGTCCTCATCTTGGCACCACTTACACAAAACAGAGGATTTGCACATATTTTATTGAATAAATAAATAAATGAACCAGAATATTTATAAAGTCTAATCTGCATTGCCTCGCTATTATTATTTTGTAAGGCTGTTAACAAATTTAATAATATTAAAATATTTATTTACTTATTACAAAATACAAGGTACAAATACAAAATGCAAATACAAATACGAAATAACTGCTCAAAGATTGTTCTACTAAAACACTGTAAAATAAATAAATAAAAATCTTGAGTCTAAAATCGTTCCTGAAACACAAGTTCATCATAATAATGTATTTTTAACCAGCAAATAACAAAATAACTGCTTGACAAACAGTAATTCTTATTTACTGAAGCCCTCGAGTAGCTTTGTGCGAATTTCCAAAAAAACAAAACAAACATAAGATGTCTATTTATCAAGGGAAAATATTTATGGAACACTTTAGTTTTAAACTACACAATTATTACCAACAAGAGAAAATAAAAACATTCCACCACCAAGTTACAAAACTATCCACATGTGTCTAAAAACCAACTCATGCATACTAAGTGGCGTTTTTCATAAAAAAAAAAATTGAATTAAACTTATGTGAAATAGTAAACCAGAGATTAATAAGTCTGACAATCTCAAAGTGTTGTATTGAAATATGTCATTTATTATAAATAGATGGCAGCACTTAACTATAAAGCTATATGTAGGTGACGAACTGTCGTAATAACAATAAGGTAGTGTAATTGTATAATTTTATTCCTTTTCTTCTTAACTGAACAAGACAGGTTGTTAATTACATGCAACATTAAAAGATGAACTGGTGTTATAATACGTTCTTAGAATGTTTAGCTTTTATTCTGCAAACAAAAAGTTGTTGGTGGTGATGACTGGAGGAAAAATGGAGGATATCTCCCACACTCCACTGTGATTATAAACAAATATTAAGTCAATTAAAGGTTCGCAAATAACCATACTTTTGCTAAATCAACATGTTGTTATCATAAAAAAAGGATATACAACATACAAGGCCAAGTACTCTTTATAAAGAGGATTGCCACATGCCAACTTTCCAGTTCATTGGACAATCTGTGTCGACCACTTTTAGTTTCGTATTTTGTTAAATATCTGGTCATCCCTTAAGTAATGCCCGATTTTAGGCTCACAAAAAGAAAGAATTTAAAATGCTTTTAATGTTATTTAATCAATAATATATGTTCCATTATCATTAATTACTTCCTGCCAACAATTCGCAAGCTTCTGAATGCCACTTTTATAAAATTCTCGGGGTTTGAAAGGAAGAATGTAGAGAGGGTAGTTTTGACATCGACATGTGTATCAATCTGTTTTTCATCAAGATAATTCTACAAACTTCGGAATAGATGATAATTAGATGGGAAAAGGTCTGGTGAATCATAAAGCATTATATACCTAATGTATTCTTCAGACACGTCCATCCTCGTAAGTGTTTATTTGACTAATGATGTGAAAAAGTGAAGTTCGGTTAGTTTTTTTATTTGTCTGAACATTTCTATACACGTCCTACTACATATTTTAGTCACTGAAGCCTTCTACGAAAACAGAAATGATGATGCAACTTCTGTGTTAAATTTTCGGATATTACTTACGGAATGACTTGATATGAAATCATAGCGCCGCCTAGAGCCATCAGAGGAAATTTGTTTTGCATTTTAATTTGTTTAAATGAGATAGAATGTCTCATTAAATCTCAATACAAGTATTTGTAAGTAAAAGTGTAAAAATAAATTCAAGAGAAAAAATATTATTTATCATTTGCTAATAATAATAATTTAAATAGAAACAAAACAGAGCTGTAGGCTTAAATAACCAAATACATTGTCATAGCTTTCAAAAGTAAGAAACAGCTTGAATCTATAACGAAAAAAACTACGTCACAAGTTTAACACAATAACAAATGCACAACTTTTCACAAAAGTTTCTTTATTATCAGGTACAAATTATTTATCCATTAGACACAGGAGTCCAGTGACTAGAGTTATCTATATGGCCAAAAGTATGTGAACACCTCCTATTATTAGTGCGTTTAGCTTTTTAGCCACACCCATTGCTAAGAAGTGCATAAAATCAAGAATACAGCCATGCGATCTTCATAAACAAACATTGGATATGGAATGGGCCGTGCTGAACAGTGACTTTCAACATGGCACTGTCAAATGATGTTACCTTTTCAACAAGTCAGTTTGTCAAATTTCAGTCCTGCTATAGCAGACACGGTCAGCTGTAAGTGCTGTTATTGTGAAGTGGAAACTTCCTGGAGCAACAACAGCTCAATCACAAAGTCGTAGGCCACACAAATTCATAGCAAATCGTCTGTCCACAGTTGCAATACTCACTATCGAGTTCCAAACTGCTTTGCAAGCAACGTCGGCACAAGAACTGTTCGTTGTTGGAGACTTCATGAAATGGGACTCCATGGCCGAGCAGCCACACACAAGCCTAAGATTACCATAGGCAATGCCAAACGTTGGTTGGAGTGATGTAAAGCACACCACCATTCGACTCTAGAGCAGTGAAAACGGGTTCTCTGGAGTGATGAAACACGCTTCACTATCTGGCAATCTGACTGACGAATCCGGGTTTGGCGGATACTAGGAAAACGCTTCTCGACTGAATGCATAGTGCCAACTGTAAAGTTTTGTAAAGGAGAAATAATGGTCTGGGCTGTTTTTCATGATTTGTACTAGATTATTTAGTTTCAGTGAAAGGAAATCTTAATGCTACAACACACAATTTCATTCTAAAGAATTATGTGCTTCCAACTTTGTGGCAACAGTTTGGGGAAGACCTTTTTTTGTTTCAGCATGATAATGCCCCCGTGCACAAAGTAAAGTCCATAAAGACATGGTTTGCCGAGGTTGTGGAAGAACTTGACTGACCTGCACCGAACCGTGACCTCAACCTCATGGGATGAATTGGAACGCCGACTGCAAGCCAGGCTTTCTCGACCGACATCAGTGGCCGACCTCACTAATGCTCTTGTGAATAGAAGCGAATTCCCGCAGCCATGTTCCAAAATCTAATGAAAAGCTTTCCCAGAAGAGTAAAGGCTATTATAGTAGAGAAAAGGAGACCAACTCCATATCAATGTCCATTGTTTTGGAATGAAATGCTCAACAAGTACATATGGTCTGGTATCTACATACTTTTGGCCATGTAGTGAAATTTAGAGTAGAGCTGTATTCGGTTAAATTGGCTTTTTTGATTTTACCTTTTTTATATTTGATTTTTTTTAATTAGAATTTTTATAAACATATTATTTTATTTACAGTTGCAATGGTATCAAACATGGATATTTGTTTTTATTATGTTCAGTGAATATACTTTTCAATTTTTTTCCGTTTTGCCATTATAGAGTTTTGGACACTTATCAAATGTTTTTTTTTATAAATGGCTTTGGTATTGTGCGATTCTACAGTTTAGGACTGAACTTTTGAGCAAATTAGAAACTGACAAAAAGTTTGTGTTAAATTATATATTTTGTCCGCAAATACATTATTTTTGAACTGGTTTCAATGATAAATGGTAAAGTGCCTTGTATTGTTTTCCTGTTGTTGGTTCCAAAGTATCATTTTTGATCCTGAGTTGAGGTTTGAGGTTTTTGTTGTGATTGTTGTACGAGATTTATTTTCATTTACTGGTGAAAATTTGTTAAAATAAACGAAGGGAATGGTTGAGAGGTTCAATTTGCTCGTCAAAACTGTTGGTGAAAAATAATTTTTAAACTATGTTCACGAGGTTTGGAATTAATTAAGTTTTTTTGTTTCATAAGCGGAATTCCAAGGGATGTAGAGGCCTGAATTTTCTTACTGGCGAAGTTTATTGACAGCAATCTGTAACCACTGCAGTATTATTCGAACTGCATATCTGAAGCTCATCAACAAAGATGTTCTTTGCAACTGCCAGGAGAAATGTTGCAGTGATGGTACAGATATTTACGTTGAAACGTGTTACATTTAAGATTTTTCTCTGATGCCAAGATGAAGCTCTGAAAGTGTGGGTAAGAAGACTCACGTGAACTTTCTTTAACTTCTATAACTTTCACCAAAGCACATAAGTGAGAAGAATTTATTCGAGGTCAGGTTCTCTTTGAAATGATTACTTTTTATGGATCATCATAGTTATGTGACATAAAAAATACATGAAGAGGCAAGGTGAAGAGAAAGTCAAACTTATAACAATAAATGACTGACCCGAAGCCCGAAACCTGCAGTTTCTACTTGGTACCAAGAATTCGTTATAAAGTAAAGTGTGTATGAAACAGGAATAAATGTCCTAATTAATGATCGTTCATATTTTCTAAAAGGATGTCGAAATAATATATAAACACGATATATTTGCTTACGAATACATACATACATGGTTATATGTACAATAGATTTGCTTATGTATACAAATATACATAGTTATGTGTGCAATATATTTGCTTATGTATACAAATATGCATACGTATATGTACAATATATTTACTTATGTATACAAATATACATTTCAGACATATAGATTATGCTAAATCATATATATACAAATATGCATCTATGCCATATTATAGATACAAATATATATAGCTGTAATTTCAGGCAAAAAGAATTACATGTATATGAGTAACAATACTAGGTTACCGAAACTTTGCTACTTCAACTAAAGCGTTAAACGAATCTGTTTTAAGGACGTAACATTGTTGTTACTTTCTTAGCACAAAGCTACAAGATGAACTATCTGCACTCTGTTCACTTCCGACTCCCAGTATAAACTGTCTGCACTCTGTCCACGTCCGGTCCCCCAGTATGAACTATGTGCACTCTGTCCACTTCCGGCCCCTCAGTATGAACTATCTGCACTCTGTATACTTCCGGCCCTTCAGTATGAACTATGTGCACTCTGTCCACTTCCGACTCCCAGTATAAACTATCTGCACTCTGTCCACTTCCGGCCCCTCAGTATGAACTATCTGCACTCTGTATACTTCCGGCCCTTCAGTATGAACTATGTGCACTCTGTCCACTTCCGGCTCACCAGTGGCACAGAGATATGTCTGCGGACTCACACGGCTAAAAACCGTGTTTCGATACCGGTGGTTAGCAGAGGACAGATAACCCCTTGTGTAACTTTGTGCTTAATTCGGAACGAACAAACAAACAAAAACCGTCCATTTCGGAAGGTTATACCCACAGATTTTAACGCTTCAATTCCGCAACATTACCGCTGTCCCACCGGAGGGACAATGACATAAGACAGTAACATTTTTATTGGAAACATCCTTCTATATCTTGCATTATATCAGTTTTGAAAAGCAGTAAGAGCCCAAAATGTGCTCGTGCGTGAAGGTGCCTCCGAGGGAAAAATAATTTATCCTCTATTATTATTTATCATAGATCTTTATTAATTCCTCTAACCTGCACTTCATTAATTCATCTTTATATGTCACCCACATTTTAATGTTTTTACCACAAAGTCTGGCTTTCTCCTTATTTCCTACGTTTATATTCGAGGAGAGTTTAACTTGTCCGTGTAGCCCATGTGTTCCACTAGGTGTCACTCAAATTGTAAATACCTTTACGAACTTGTGTACATTTTAATAACTGTACGGTTCTTTTCTTTGAATTTTTATGTCAGACGTCCTTGAAACTACATCTCGTTGAAATCTCTTTAATTCTATCTGAGCTATTTGTTGTATTTATTGATTTTGTTTAAAACGAAAGAAAGAAATGATAAGTGCCGATTTAATAAGAACTTGTTTGCATGATGTAACAAAACAAACGTTTTTTCTTGTTAAGCACAATGCCACATAACGGAATCTCTGTGCTAGGCGCCCCGCGGGTATCGAAACACGGTTTCTTGTCTTATGAGTTCTCAACCTTGCCACTGATCCTTCAGAGGGCGAAAGCTTATTTAAAACAAGACTCGAAATTATTCTGCATCACAAAAAAAACAACAACAGCCGTGTATTAATAATGTATTACAAATCTGAGCCTCAAAGTATTAAAATAATCAGAAGCTCTAATTTATTAACATTTTACAAACAGAGCTCCCAATCGAGTAAGCGTAAATACTTAAGTATGTAAGAAATATATCAAATCGATATATTTATCTTTCTCTTCGCTGAACGTAGGTTGGGGTTTGACTTTTTTTTCAAGATATCTCGATCGGGAAAAAAAAGTGTATGTTATTCTTCATATCATGAAAGATGTATTCGAGTTGAAAAAACAATATAATGTTCATCGCTTGTTATAAGGAAGAAAGCTGGAGTAGAAAAGCTGTCTATAATCCAAGCCTAAAACTTCTTTTCATTCTCGTAACTCATCTATAAAAACTACTTGCTGTCAAGACAAAAGAAATCTGCATCTTCCAAACAGCATTCGAAATCATGGGTGATATTAATGTATGTCTTTTTATCTGCTAGGCTGCGTCATTAAGCTGTGACGTAAGACCTAGCATCTGAATGATTAATGGCTGGTCCTCTCCAATCCCAGCTAGCTCAGAGGACTTCGATTAAGAAAATACAGTAATGGGTTTAATGGACGATCAGAGAAAACGATAAGCGTTCTATCATTAATCTCAGGACAAAGAGGCCACGTAAGTCCACATAAAAGTTCATCAGGGAAGCAAGAAGGATGGGCAAGTTTTGAAACGGCTTCCCATCAATCATCTGTCGTGCTGCTTTCTTAGAAATTTCATTTTCCTTCATTAGAAATTAAATGTAAAGTTTGAAACTTTATAAAGAACGAGTGAAAAGCCGTGATATTTTAATAACTCTTGTAAAGTAGTTCGAGGAATGGATAGATATTCGCATGAGTGCTACAGTTGGACCGTGAAATATTTCCAAACATCTCCTAGGATACTTAAATGTAGACAGATCCTATTACTTTTAAATGAACTGTTGTTAAAATATACACTTGCACAGTTGATTTGAGGATAAACCATGGCATAACCAGGATCACCAACTTCTAGATGTGAGTTGAAACTTATGTTACGGACGTTTAAAGTTATATAAAGTAGCTTATTGAAGTGAATTACAGATAAGATCAGATTTGGTCAGTTTACAGAACTCAAGACAGTCATAAACCAGCTCAGATTCCAGAATTGAATATGATGCCAAACGTTGTTCAGATTATGTGACTTAAGATGACGTGATGATGTACCTAATGTTACGGAACTCAAGACGAAGTCAAAAGATGTTGACATTCAGGAAACGAAAATAAATCCATAATGTAACTCAGGTCACGAGATTCAACAAGATGGTCTATTCCACAATAACGTATATGTAACCTTACACATACTGATATTTTACCCTCAACAATGCAAACAGTTGCAAACAGAAATTTCATAATTAAGTAAATAGATGGCTTCAGTACGATTCCATGACATAGCTAAATTTATAAAACACAAAGTTAACATAACCTACCTTAGGTTACGAGACCAAAGATTATGCCATAATATAGATCAAGTTACAGGACTTAAGACGGGGTCATAACGTCGCTCAAATGGTAATGTACTTCAAATTACGGGACTCAAGGGGAGTTAAAAACGTACCTCAGGTTACGAAACTAAGACGAAGTCATAATGTAGTTCAAATTTAGAACTCAGTACGAGGTCATAATGCACCTCAGGTTACTGTACCCACAGTAACACCATAATATAGATTGAATAATGAGGCTTGAGAGAAAGTTTTAATATCAAGCGAACAAGATTTGCTAGGATTTCTTATATTGGGAAAGTTTGTTTGTTTTTGAATTCCGCGCAGAACTACACGAGAGCTATCTGCGCTAGCCGTCCTAATTTAACAGTGTAAGACTAGAGAGAAGTCAGCTAATCATCACCATCCACCGCTGACTCTTGGGCTACTCTTTTACCAAGGAATAGTGAGATTGATCATGACATTATAACGCCCCCACAACTAAAAGGACGAGCATGTTTGGTATGACGGAGATTCGAACCCGCGATCCTCAGATTACGAGACGAATGCTTTAACCCCCTGGCCATGCCGGGCCTACATTATAAAAGAAAGGAGTTACTTAACTTATGAGACTTTTGGTAAATTAAAGATTAGTGACTAAAAATAGAAAGCTATTCGAAGATATCAAATTAAATGTTTGAGAGATTTAAAGAAAGAAGTGCTTAGTGAACGCTAATCATCGTGTTATTTAACAACAACTCAAGAAATCGTCTTAAATACTGTACCTTAAAGTGCTTCTATTAAGACAAGAGGCGAAATAACTCAGTCAAAAACACAAAATAAACACGCGATTCGACACTACAAGAACAGAACTTGTAAATTACTGACAAGGAGTGGCATTCTATTATATATATATATCCAATACGCTGGTGTTAAAGCTAGAAAATTCGGTTCGATTTTCTTTTTTAAACAAAAGAAAAAGTTGTTTGTCTGCCATAAAGACACCAACGTCGTATTGGTTAAACAAAGGGCTGTATTATCCACCGATACTTTATTACCTATCACATTTAAAATAATTGTAGGCTATTCTTTATCGTTGACTAAGTTTTGTGCAGTAAAATGTATTTAATATAACTAAAGCTGATATTCTTCCCTAAATAACGTAAACCATTATAACAAATAGGGAACCTATGATTAAGTTAAGAATTTCAGTGTGCTCATTGGTTGCCTAAATTGCATTAAATTTTTCTTTAAAATTTCAAAATAATCTCCAGGACTACGTGGTTTAAAGGATAGTTACATCTTAAGGACTAAACACGATCATGAAAAAGTGCGAGACAATTGATCTTATCAGTTTCTAAATTAGTACTATTAATTGTTAGAAGATGGCGCGGAAGTAACCAATGTAAGAGACAGCGTGGAAAACCCTACTCGTTTTCTGTACAGCCTCATTCAACTAATAACCAAAAATTGATTAAATCTAAATTAATTACAACGCGTTTTTCTAGTTTAACTAAATTATTCCCTTTGTAAGAACAATGACAAGTATTAGCCTTAAAACATAATAATATTAAATATTTGTTTATTTCTAGTTAAACACAAAGCTACACAAATGGCTACCACGGGTATCGAAAGCCGGTTTCTAGCATTGTATTTCTGCAGAAGTACCACTATGCCATTGAGAGACTATTAATATTAGTAAAGAATATAAAGAGAAACTGATTGACGCAAATTTTAGAATAATTATCGAATCATCTAACAATTTTGTTGGATATGTGATTAGGAGAAAATCAACTTATCAAATCCCGGGAGTAGCAAAAGAAAGCGACATTAATGTTGCAAAGTTTCAGTTGCCATGTAATTTAAATTTGTCAAAAGAATAATTTTTAGATTTCAGTAAAAGCGTAATTAGATATTCTTGATAGTGAATAATGTAGCAGAAAACATGCATGTTTGCTCAAAGAAAAACAAACAAAAAACTTAGATTACTTTGTTCCTGACCAATAAATAAATTAGGATAACCTCATAGACATAAAAATGTACCACATATCGTGTCTACTGGGTTTTCTTTATGAATCACAGTGTAGAGATACAAACTAAGAACATTTTCAGAAACGACATTCAAACTCCCATCTTTTTATTCTATGAATAATTGTTATTATTCTTGTAGCTTTAACAAATTCCACTAGGTGGCCATTTTAAAAATGTTATACTATAGACATTTGAAAGTTGTTTCATCTTTCTGTGGCGTTTGAATACTTTCTGAAGAAGTGAAAACTTGAACAGAGTGATTTCAGAAACGATGATCATTCTGAACGGCCGGTAAAGTCTTTTCTGACGAAAGTCTCAGTTTTCGTGCCATCCGACGAAAGTTGGTTGCAACAGCACTGCCAAACGCAAAAATTATATGTTGCAACATGTTTAACACAAGAGTTGAGAGAACGGTCAAATATAGAAAAGTCTCAGTTTACACATAACTGGTTATTAAGAATGGATTTTAGTAAGATAGTCAAGTGTCGAAAGTCTCAGTTTACACATAACTTGTTAATAAGGATGAATTTTAGTAAGATAGTCAAGTGTCGAAAGTCTCAGCTTATACATAATTGCTTGTTAAGGATGGATTTTAGTAAGATAGTCAAGTGAGTGTCGAAAGTCTCAGTTTATACATAACTGGTTATTAAGGATGGATTTTAGTAAGATAGTCAAGTGTCGAAAGTCTCAGTTTTCACATTATTTATCACTAAGGACAAAAGATAATAGTCTCAGTTTGCACATCATCAGTAACTAAGAACAGAAGATGGGTGTAGCAGGTCTGACATATATATATGAACAGTAGTTGGCAGAGCTGTTAAATGCATAAAATATAACTTGTATATCATTGTTCGTTACGTAAGAAAGTTGGCAGTAATTTATATTAATATTAAAAAGAAGTCCCGGTTTTCAATTCAGTTGTTATGAACGACTTTAGTGGGTAGGACTTTTACAGTGCCATGTGGAACTCTTGTTTTGTCTCATTCAGATGTATTTATAAACTATACTGGTTATCATTAGCAGACTCCTCAAAACGAAAACCATTAATTTTTCTTTAAATAAATAAAACAGAATTTTCAAAGAGTTTTCCTGTAAATAAGAATTTTCTGTCGATTGTATTGCACCTTAGCTGACATGTACTAAGAAATAATTTAGCTAATTACATAGTGTAATTATATTAAGGTCCTTGTAAACAGTTCTAGAAATTAACTTACATTGATTCAATCACCATTGTTTAAAAATAAGTGAAAAAAGAATTATGCACAAAACATAACACTTGGAAAGAATATCAGCATTCAAGTGTTAGCGACCGTGCTTCCATCTATTAGTTAAACATAGCATGTTATTTAACATATATGATTGTTGTTTTCGGTTTGCTTGTTTTTGAAATTTCGCACAAAGCTACTCGAGGGTTATCTGTGCTAGCCGTCCCTAATTTAGCAGTGTAAGACTAGAGGGAAGGCAGCTAGTCATCACCACCCACCGCCAACTCTTGGGCTTCTCTTTTACCAACGAATAGTGGGAATGATCATAACATTATAATGCCCCCACGACTGAAAGGGCAAGCATGTTTGGGGTGACGGGATTGCAAACCCGCAACCCTCAAAGTACGAGTCACACGCCTTAACACGCTTGGCCATGCCGTGCCTTGTGGTTTTCTTCGTGCAAAACCTCACGGTGGGTTTTCTACACTCTGTCCATTGAAGGGAATCGAACCTTGGGTTTTAACACTATAAGCGTATAAACTTATCGCTGACTAACCAGAGAAACTAAAGTAAATGGAACAAGGATAATTTACCCACAAGAAGAAATAAATAGAAAAAAATCCAACAATCATCCGGTCATACATTTCAATCGTACAAATCCTAATTGTTTTGTTTTTGTTTTGAATTTCGCACAAAGCTGCACGAGGGCTATCTGCGCTAGCCGTCCCTAATTTTACAGTGTAATACTAGAGGGAAAGCAGCTAGTCATCACCACCCACCGCCAACTCTTGGGCTACTATTTTACCAACGATAGTGGAATTGACCGTCACGTTATAACGCCCCCCACAACTGAAAGGGTGAGCATGTTTGGTGCGACGGATATTCAAACCCGCGACCCTCAGATTACGAGTCGAACGCCTTAACCCACCTGGCCTTTCCAAGCCAAACCTAATTGTCTACTTTCACAAAACAGATTTATATTTACGCCTGTATAACATCATAAAATAGGCTACACAATCGAGTCATAATTTTGCTCATAATTGCTGCATCGAATATGTCATTGAGGAGAGAAATGTCATATCGTAATTTACATCACTCTGTGTTCCATCTACGTATGGAGTACACTGAAAAATCATGATCTTTATAAATATGTCATATATATACTAAAATATTTATGTATAAGTTCAATAGAAATTCCATACAATGACGAAGACCCGTTTTAAACAAGCATGTCTTTGTCTGATGAATAAGATATTATTACGTACACATTAAGTCATGAGCACTATGACATCATTTCTCAGCAAAGCAGTGTAGAGAAGAAACTTAGCTTTTGAATGTTTGTTTTTTGTTTCACGATCTAAAACGTATCCAGCTTATCATAACAAGTATTTTGCAACATGGCATAACCAAGAAAAAGTAAAACAAATACAAGAAAATAAAATATTTTTTTTTCTTTTGTAAATCACTTCGATCAAGATTTACCATTAAAATTGTACGTTGGTAAAAATAAATAACAGTATTCTTTATTTATATATATATGAAAGTTAAATGAACAGGAGTAATTAAAGCATGATCTATTTATGTGATTATCACTGTTTTGGGGGTAGATTTTATCATCTACTTATAAATAATGCATCAATAACCTGGCCAGAAATGTCAAATAAAATCAGGGTACAAACTGAAATGTGAGATGGATAACGAAAGTTTTGGTGAGAAAGGTTTTTTTTATGATTTATGGTTGGCCAGGCATGTCCAGGTGGATTAAGGTCATGAGGGTCACAGGTTCGAATCTCCGTCGCACCAAACATGCTCGTCATTTTCAGTCGTGGGGATGTTATAATATGACGGTCAATCCCATTATTTGTTTGTAAAAGAGTAGCTCAAGAGTTGGCGATGGGCGGTGATGACTAGCTGTTGTCCCTCTACCCTTTAAACTGTTAAATTAGGGACGGCTAACGCAGATGTCCCTCTAGTAGCTTTGCGCGAGATTAAAAAAAAGAAACAAACAAACTTATGGTTTATGCAGCAGAAGATTTAAGGTGCTATAACTTTAAGTAACAAACTGTTTTAATAGATACATTCATCAGAAGTTTTTAATTAATTTAAGTGTTCAGATCCACATGAGGAATCAACGGTAAGCTTACGAACCTACGAGATTAAAATTTGCGGTTCGATTTCTTGTGATGAACTGAGTGCAAACAGCTGATTGTGTAGCATTGCGCTAAGAAAAAACCAACAACACAGAAACAAATGTTCAGAAATTGAAAAACGCATGGACAATTTTATAACAGGTAATAGAAATTTGTCTAATAGACTTTCCCAGTTTAAATATTATTTAGAGCTATAGTAGTTTCTCCTTTGTTTCTGGACTACATCACTCGAGTGCACTAGATACTCAATGTCGTCATTCAGTGTATACATATAGCAGTAGTTGTGATCTAATAAAAATACATTCTTTCTGGTTCGGCAGTTATTTTGGATGGAAGTTAATGTGAATAATATGACCCTAATTAAAATAAATTATCGGTGTTAAATTTAATATAAATAATATTGCAATATTAATCCTAACTATGAAAATGTGACTTACATGTGATGTGAGTGAAATAAATAACAAAGTTTATTTAGGTAATCCAAGTAACACCTCAACAGTTGTTTATAAAAGATTATGATATAAATAACAGCTAGACCACTAGTCGGTTTAATGGACCTTATTATTAAGCAAAAGGCGTTCTTGTTACTGGTTGTGATAGCTGTAGTGACGTAATTTAATATTCTTTTTAGTTTACAATCATAAGTTCTTAGAATAACTATTGCTAGCTTGGAGTCTGTTAATATACATTTTGTGTTTTTAATTGAAAGATTTATGTAAACGTGTCCGTCATTGAAAAAATATATATATGACTGTGTAACAACAGGGTTATAAACCTGTATAACTGCATTGTTTGTTTGTTTTTGATTTTCGCGCAAAGTTACTCGAGGGTTATCTGCGCTAGTCGTCCCTAATTTAGCAGTGTAAGACTAGAGGGAAGGCAGCCAGTCATCAACACCCACCGCCAACTCTTGGGCTATTCTCTTACCAACGAATAGTGGGATTGACCGTCACATTATAACACCCGCACGGCTGGGAGGACGAGCATGTTTGGCGCGAAGGGGATGCAAACCAGCGAACATCAGATTACGAGTCGCACGCCTTAACACGCTTCACCATGCTGGGCTCTAATACTTGTAACTATATAACTGTAAATGTAACACAAGGTATGCGTTAATGAGAGAGGAATAACTAACATTAGGTGACTTTGCTACAAATTTCAGTTTGCAGCTTTGCAAAATTCTAGTTTGGATGTTCTCACACGCCACTATTTTGCGTAGTTTCACATAAAACTAAATCTTCGTACTTGTGTTATAATAACACTACGATTATTGGCTACCAGGTAGGGTGGTTGTTGTTATTTCCACAACAGACTACGTCTGGTGAATAGTAATATGATTCAGGACATAATTCACCTGACTGGATGTGATGGGAACCTCCATCACCCTTTTATCATGTTATTGACGCTGCTATTTAGTTTTATGGCTTACGTTTTTAAGTTATTATCTAATTATTACAAGTCTAATAGCTATTTTCTACTCCTCCTGTGATGTTGAATGTGTTCCTCAGTGTTTTGTGGTGGTGATTTTATAGCCCTTTTATATACAACAGACCATGCAATTTGGACGAAAACGAAGATAATTGTAACTTAAGTGAAGGAAATAATACAACCAGAGTACAAGGTGTTAAGTGGACTCTATCGTGCATTAAGGGAAATACAACCAGGGTACAACCTTGTTAGCTGTCCCTAATTTAGCAGTGCAAGACTAGAGGGAAGTTAGTCATCACCACTCTTTTACCATTGGATAGTGGGATTGACCGTCACACTATAATTCCCTCACGGCTGAAGGGTCGAGCATGTTTGGTGTGACGGGGATTCGAACCCGAGACTCTCTGATTACGCTTTAACCACGAGGCCGTGCCGGGCAGCGTACAAGCTGCGACGTAGGAAGGTAATTAATTTCAGAATTTTACAGAACCTATTAATACTTCTTAATAGCATTAACAATCCAGTTAAGAAAAACTAACTCTTTGTAAGAATGTCTTAATATTTAAAGTCTATTAATGAAGCTAACTAAAAAACTGTTTTGTGAGATCGACGTATTAAAATGTGTATTAAAATTTCTAAACTCTCGTGTTAAATAACTATCAAATGAATATATGTAACTGATAAATGTTCGTATATGTATATATGTTCTGTCAAAAACATTTTGTAAATTAAGTACTTTACCATCCAAGTATGGTTGAGTGGATTTGTTTTGCACTTCAACTGTAAGTTTAATATTAACTTTCAAAATAATTGTTTGAAATTCGTACTTATCAGATTTATTTTTAAAACTAACTGATATGCCAGCTACGTATATTTTTAATATAGTGATTTAAACTATCCATGACCACCCACCCAGTGGCTCAGCGGACTTACAACGCTAAAAACCGGGTTTCGATACCCGTGGTGGGCAGAGTACACATAGCCCATTATGTAGCTTTGTGCTTAATTTAAAACAACGACTATCTAGCACCATTATCAAACCGAGGTTTCTCATTCTACTGAAAACTAATTTATCTAAGAAGAGAAAAACCGGTGACTGAATACAAACTACACATATTTGTTCATACTGACAGTCATTAAAATCACTAAAATACGTTAGACAGTACAGTAAATGTTTTCTTAAATATATTTATTTATAATGAAAACTGTACAGGTCGTTTTGAGACAAATAAGGCCTATTTTTCGACACGGTATATGCAGTTTTATACATTAATTATGACAACACCTTGTAAGGTTTAAATACACAGAAAATGTCTCTAGGTTTAGAGCTTCCTATTACACACATTGCGAGTTGTTTTTACTTTTGACACCTTCTTAAATTCAAAGATAGACATAAATATCGTATTTATTTACTTCATTTTGTTGGAGTTGTAACAAAACATTTTTAAACAAAGCCTGTACTGGTCAAAAATTGAGAAAAGGTAGGATAAAACCCCAAATTCTTCAAAATAATTCGATAATTGGATCTTGTAAATTTACGAGAAAGGAACGAATCACAAATTTATCTTATTCAGCCTGTCACCTACCAGTGTTATTGGGAAGTATCGTTATTCAGAGTCTCATCTAGTTTGCTATAAATACAATGAAATAACATTGAAACTGTTTTGCTTAGAACTTTGATTCCTGTAAAACTAAAAGAAAGGTACACGTTGCAATGTGTCTCCTTTAGACTGTTAGGTTTATTGCAAGATACATAGTTTATAAAATAAATTCTCGCTTAGACTGATGGAAATATAAAGGAATTGCATTATCCAAAATAGATGTTTTTTTGTCATTATGGTTTATGACTCCTTAAAATCACTGTGGAAATCTGTATATATATATATATATGTACAGCTTTAAAAAGGCGTGTGGGTGTATTGGGCTAAGTTAGGTGTCAATTGAGGTAACAAGACGATCAGTCGAAAAGTGGCACATAATTTTAAATGTTTTAGAGAAGATAGAAGATAGAAATATATAAAGTGTTACCTACGAAAGAAACATATTAAAATGATAAGTCGAATTTATCTACCAAAGTTTACATTTCATCCCTGTAATACTTATCACATTCATGTGTGAGGAACATAATAGAACCTCAGATGTCCAGACCAGTAATTAGTAATAATAGAAACATGATGTTATAAAAATTAGTAAAATGTCCTCTCATTTTCTTTAACAATACAGAGTTAAAATTGTTTAACTTTTTAATTCTATTAATGGTTATCAAATAACCAAGTAATATGATGCTAAGACATGCGTACGTTTTTGTTTGTTTGTAATTAAGCACAACGTTACATGATGGACTATCTGTGCTCTGCCCACCACGGATATTGAAACTTGGTTTCTAGCTTCGTAAGTCCGCAGACAAACTGGGAAGACACACACCTACTAGTTATCAAAAATAACCTTGACACGTGTAAAAACTTGTATGGTGTCACTGAAGTGTTATGGATTGATATAAATAATAATATAAATATAAATTTTATATTTTCATATGAACACTCTCTAATATTACTATTTTTGAATCACAGTAGCATTTATACTTGATAAAAACAGATTATTTAAGAAAAAAAAAGAATTATTAAATAATCAGCTAAACCGTCATTTAATAAAATGCTTGATTTATACACCTAATCAGTTCATTTATATTCTACGTTTCGGCTTCAAACTTCTTTCGTGTGTTTGTGCAAGTAATGTGGGTCTTCTTGATACAAAAAACAACTGTGCTGTTATCTAGGTTAGAGTTTCTTCTTCCCACGAGATAAATTAAAGACGAAAACCAAGCGAACAAAACTAATCTACAATTATGTGTCTATGTGTGTTTTCTTGTAACAAAGCCACATCGGGCTATCTGCGGAGCTCACTGAGGGGAACCGAACCCCTGATTTTAGCACTGTAAATTCATAGACATATCGCTGTGCTAGCGGGTGGCTCTATAATTTTATTAAAGTAATCGTAAATGCTTTTAACCATTACATTGTATTTGTATTAAACCAAAGTTGTTAAGATGAGGGTACAGAACATCGAATTAAGACTCATAAACATTGCAACCCCAAACTAGGTATTTAAACATGTACGCAATTGGTATTACTTGATATGAGTACGTCAACAAGTACATATCCAACCAGTAGAGATCAAATCAGTTTCACCATTATAACAAGAGAAAAGATTGTAATGTGGACGCCTTTTCTAAGCTGTCGAACTATCACTATAATTAATTAATTATAATAGTTGTACGACATTCCTTTAAGATTTATCTTATTCTCTTAATT
Source organism: Carcinoscorpius rotundicauda (assembly GCA_011833715.1). NCBI lineage: Eukaryota > Metazoa > Arthropoda > Merostomata > Xiphosura > Limulidae > Carcinoscorpius > Carcinoscorpius rotundicauda. The sequence continues at coordinate 31,600,631 of CM022391.1, read as the reverse complement.
CGATAAGAAGAAGAATATGTTATAATATTATTTCAACCACATTTTGTTCGCCGTATTCATTACTGAGCACGTGTTTCGCTCAACAGACAACTCATCAGGAAGGTTTGTTGGTTTTGAATTTCGCGCAAAGCTACTCGAGGGCTATCTGCGCTAGCCGTCCCTAATTTAGCAGTGTAAGACTAGAGGGAAAGCAGCTAGTCTTCACCATCTACCGCCAACTCTCGGGCTACTCTTTTATCAACGGCTGAAAGGGCAAGCATATTTGGTGTGACGGGGAATCGAACTTTGATCCTCAGATTACGAGCTGAACGCCTTAACAAGCTTGACCATGCCGGGTCTGAGCGACATAGCATCTTAAGAAAATGTCATTTTATTGTTGACAAAACAATCTAATTCGCATAAGAGTGAGGTTCAAAGTAAAAAAAAAAACATTAATAAGAAACATAAACAATGTATTTAAGCATGTATTGAGTGTATTCTTCATAACGACATGAAATTCCCCCTCTTAGTTGCGAAGTATTTAAACGTGATATGGAATACATCCTCTGATTAAGAACTGAACGTAAACGTAAGGTATGATTGTTTCTCACAGTTGATTATGTTTTCAATCTCGGCTTGAAAGAGAATTGCTGGCACAAAATAATAATGGACATTTAACATAATTCCTTTTGTTAGCCTTCAAAGATTTAAACTCAATATAGAATACAACCAATCAGCACAAAATGCTAGTGGGCATTTAAGATTATTCCTCCTGTTAACCTTGATGGAATGCATCTTTTAATACAAAATGTGACTCATTTTTGTTCGAATCTTTTAGAAAATCATTAAGTTTCCTTTGGAATAATATTTGCAAATGGAAAAGAGATGCTCGCCCTCCAAGCGGTGGGGGCGTTATAATGTTACGCTCAATCCCTCTATTAGTTGGTAAAAGAGTAGCCCAAGAGTTGGCGGTGGGTGGTGATGACTAGCTGCCTTCCCTCTTGTCTTACACTGCTAAATTAAGGACGGCTAGCACAGATAGCCCTCGAGTAGCTTTGTGCGAAATTCCAAAATAAACAAACAAACAACAGTTTTAGAGTTCGTCAGCTGTTGTGTTATCATGTTGATAACGTTAAACGTAATCATTTTCCGTAAAACTGTGTTTGATATTGTTGTTTCACATGATCATCACAAAGGGTATTAATCTCAGGGATAGGGCTTTCCATGTTATTCGAAGCTGATTACAGAACGATTGACAGCATTAATCATGTTAAATTAATGTTTAAAATGTACACGAGACACCAGAGGATACATGTCGAGATGATAATGATGGGATAAAATATTCAAATTTATTTTAATCGTATAACCGATAGCATACTTCACAGATCTTCTCTTAAGATAGGTGTCGCTTACAAAATATGAGACTCGGTTTGTTGCAATAATTTTGTTAATCCCGTGTTGCGATCTCCCTGGGCACGTCCTTTAAACGCTGAGAGTCTCTTCATCAAGATAATTTCTCTGAAGAACTGAAGACTGATGTTTAGACTTATCCAAAGAGGAGTCACATTTTCCTAAAAGGCAGCTGCATATTCAAAAGCGTTGATGGAACAAGGGCTCCTAGTCCACAGATTTACTCTCCTTTAGGGAATTATGGTTTCTACGTCATCTAAATGTTAATTTAGCAACAAGCGTTGTAGTCATAGTAAATCTTCGATCGTAGCTTTTATCAGTAAACGGCAGGCGGTGGCTGTTTGGTGGCACTAGAGACTGCACGCGCCAGGTTATGGGACAAGAGGGGGAAGAGAATTGGTTGTTCCATTCCACAAGATGCAGCAGTATTTGTTTACCATTATAATGACTCTTGTTTATGTACGTTCTTAAATGATACTTTGTGACCAGTAGAAAAAGACACACGAAATGTTAAAGCATTGTTTTAATATGTGGATATTAACTTAATCACGTCGTCAATTCTACATCAACACCGAAAGTGATGAACATTTTTATTCAAGCTAGCGTTTTGTGTTTGAAAAGTAGTTTGTGATAGTATATTTAATAAATCGTTTAATATGCAGATATGGGCTTAAAAACAGAAATCATATCAAGTGAAACTCGGGAATAAAACTTTGTCAGAAACAAACTAATCTAAAGTAAACTGGATCATACTTTGTCTACAGCAAATTTTACTAACTAACGTATCTAGAAAAACTACTGAAATAAACTTTAATAAATTCAAAGCTTAAATTAAAATTTATCAACAAAAATTCCAGAAACTGAAGTTATCTAAAGTGAAATCCAAATAAAAAATAGCATATAAAGTTCGAACCAAATATTGTTTATTTACTAAAAGGGAAAAAAACTAATATAAAATATACCAAATATAGTGAACAAAACTTTTACCTACATGAAAATAAATAGTAATTTATAATATAAAATCAAGAACACATTAAAGTTAAGATAATCAAAGAAAGTCCAAAATAAATATCCCATTTAATAAAATTCAACGTAAAAAAACAACTCTTCCTTAAAATACATAAAAAAACATGTGAAAAACAGTCCAAACTACAATATTTCTGTAAAGTAACAATTCTAAAATAAACGTTATGAAAACTGTTCATCAATAAATTCTATAGAGTAAAGTTTTAAATATAATATCCAAAACAACCTCCTATTTATGGTGAGTAGATCACCTAATGATGTTTGTGTGAAACAGAAGAAAATTCTGATAGTTATGCTGTCTAAGTGTCTGCGATTCACTATCGTAGCCATGAGTTCCTGCTTGTGGTGCGTTCTCAGGTCCCACTGGGTAATAAACTTTGGCCGGTGTCAACTGAGCTTCAGTATCGGACATTTACAATAAGAACTGTGGATACCATGTCTGACGTTAATGTTTAAGTACACAACCCACAAGTTCCTGACGTTGTTTACAACATTGTAGTTCGTACCTTTCGAGAGCTCCACTGCTGCTTGGAATAACGAACACTAAATAGCGTTTTATTTTTATGGACCATTCAAATACCCCGATCTCAGATATGGCCTTGAAGAAGCTCCATATAAAAGACTCTGCTCCATGCATTTGTCACCCGTGGATTTTTTTATGTCCTTCAGTCTTTGCTTGAGAATTTTGAATTCTTTAGAATAAAAATCATAATTTGTTATAAAACAATATATATTTTTTTAAAAATTCGTTGGTTCTTCGAGGTTTGAAAACATATATTTGATCATAATATATTCGTATTGAAGCAAATCATAACCCTCCTACTTTTATTGGTTATCTTCCAATTTTCAATTAGATATGGCAAGAGAAACACTTCCTGATCTATAACATTGTACTGTTATATCTTTGTTATATACTTATATAAGGTATATCTTGCCGGAAATATCACCACGGATTTCTTGATTCAATTTAAAAATCAGTTAAATAATCCTTTCTCAAAAGAAATGTTTTTATGTATTTTTCTATCTCAAGAAGTCATAATACTACATAAAAAGTTTGCTATTTCATGGGACCTTGATTGCTTTGTGCAACATAACCATTTGGCCAATATATTCTGTTACGTATTTTTTAAATGTTTTATGTTCTTCGTAGATTAAACGCAACAGAAAAACACAGATAACAGCTTGTATAATTTATTACACTAAACTACTAACAAATATAACAGATATAACATAAATTGTATGGTAACAGTGACGGATATTAAGTTACAACATTCGAAATTAATTACAAAACAAAATAATATTAGTTTCAAACTTCAAAATAAATCACAATACAAAACGGTACTGGCCTGTATCTAATGTAATGATCTAAAATTAAAGTCTCAAATTCCGGTCTGGGGGGGGAATTTGGTCCCACGAAGAGATTCCGAAACAGTTCACAGTTCAATGAAATCGCCGTCTCTCAGCACAAGCGGTAATTCAGAAGTATCGTAGAGATTGACGAAATAAAATCACAGCTTCCGTAGATCTAATTTCAATCACAAATCCAAGTTGAATATTCACAGCAAACACTTAATCTTTCTCAAATAACTAACTTTCTTCTTTTGAAATGAAACTGGTGTTTGAATCTCACTCTTTGTCTTCGAATAAAACTAATGACTGAATCTCTCTCCCTCGAATAAAACTGATGACTGATGACTCAATCTGTCTCTTGTCACCGTCTTTTATACCGATAGGCCTATTTCTCGAACAATCTTGCAATTTCCATACAACTCCAGAGCTATCCACGCATATCCGTTCTTGCACGAGACTACACTTCTAGACAGGAAGTCACCAGCACTCATTTACAAACATGTGATTGGTCTACTTAATTCGAGAAAGTTCTAAAAATGTTACCCTAAATAAATAACATATTTTAGTTTAAACTTCGAAACAATAATATCAATATGGAAAAATGAATAATACAAATGAAAATTCAAACACAACACGACATGTTGTCGTTTACAAAATATTTACACATATACATAACAATTCCTAATCTTTTAGCAAACAGGTCATCCCATGTCCACGTGCATTCAATATCATCTTAATCCCTTACACAGTAACTTGAAATACTTTAAGGCTGTGCCATGAGTATCACACTTTATAATATTAATACCATCACTTCACCCACAACTTTCTCCAACAGCTGTAAACAACCTCCATATCAATAACCTACATATTTTCTATCAGTAATAACACTATGTAACACAAATTTTGTTCCTGGATAGTATGTGTTATTTCTCAATTGCTTATGTTGTAGTAGTACAGAAATGTGCCATAATTCCTTTCAAACATTGCTTTTGAGACCTGGATAATAAAATTTAAAAATTAACCTATTTTCATTTTAAAAATGGGCAAATTTGCACATTTTCATTTACATAAGGTTTGAATAAAACAACATATGAATCAAGATTTACATGTATTTATTCTAAAGTTATACAAAAATGAACAAATATGTTTAGAAGTGAGTAGTTTTTTCGAGATTTGCAACTGTAATGTAAATCACTTTTCGTATCAGCCTTGAAATATACTCTCCCATAGTGTTTTCGTTATAAGTCTTAACGACTTATAACCCTGTGGTATGCCATTCACTTTAGGCATAAGCAATTGGGAAATAACACTTTCTGTCCATGAACAAGAAAAAGCAAAAATTTTGCAACATAGTGGAATCGAATACTGATACAATTTTAAAACCGTTCTCAAGAGTATATAAAAGTATTTGGATGTAGTTGGGTCACAAGAGGATTACACCTTGATCCTAAGCTCCATCATTGAATGGTACAGATTCGTTTGTTGGCAAAGACAGAATTCTTCGTACTTTCCTTTGACAATAAGTTGATTTTTATTCTACACATGAGGCAACTTAAAGTCAAGAGTAAAGAACACTGAATATTTTCCATGTTCTTTCGTCCATCTTTTGGTGGTATATAGATGACCTGTGTTCTATATTTTTTGTATTCTTATTCGTTGTAAATTAGACTATAAATTTCTGGACTTTGCCTCAATCAAAGATTCTGTATTAAAGGTTGTGGAATTTATATAAGGACTTGCCACACTTCTCGAAATCCAGAGATTATACACTTTGCACAGAGTTTTACAATTTTCTATATTTGCAGCTTCGAACATGAACATAACTAATGAACAATACTGATTAATAATTGGACTTAGGTAATTTTTATAGGTTTCTAACTACAACAATGATTGATATTCAGTCAACTCAACCTTGCTATATGGAGAAAAATTGACTTCTCGAACACCTCTTTAAATTTGTATTTATGTTTTCTAAACTTGGGGTTTTACGCCTTTGTACCCCTTATCTATAAAAGAAGTCATGGTGTGCCCTAGTAGTTAGCCTGGCTAAACTTTTAATCTGATCTTTTAGTGATTCGGTGTCAAGAAACTTTTTGTTCCGCACTTTGGAGTCATGGGTATAGTATGTGAGTGAGAGTCAAATCCCGTCATTTGGTCAGTAATATTTTCAGCATTATCTAGACTATAATTAGAAATATTATGAAAAATGACAACTAAAGAAGAATTCATTCATGAGCGAATACAACACATCTACGCCACGCAATCCCTATTTTGACACCAGAAACATCGTGGAAAGCATAACAAGAAATATTTAAAACTGTTTATATCAGTACTTGAGACCTGCAAGAAGGTATATTTCTACCAAGCTCATACATGCTATTTGATATACACTAAATAATTCACGAAAACCGTAAATTATACTTTCCTCACTAAAAAACTGAAGAATAGATAAAAGTTCAAAAGCCATCTGTAACGTGCTTTGGACTAGTAAAGTGTATCTTTGTATCAAATTCCATGTAATATGGTCGAAAGAAGAGCAAATAATTGACCAAACCCCTAAACGTATAGGATTATTTTTCTTTGAACTCTACATAATGACCAAAAATTGACATATCCTACATTTTGTAAGTAAATATATTGGACCTGTAAAAAGTACTTTCGTACTAAATCCCTTATAAATTAGTTGAAATACATAGGAGTAATTTTAAGAAAAACACTAAAATTATGTTTCTGTGGTATCTTAACCACCTTATAAATATTAAAAATTGCCAAGTTTACTATTTATATAAGTCAATGTGTAGAGTCTATAGAAAAGTATCTTTGTACCAAATTTCTTGTAATTTGGTCAAAATATGGTCAAGTAATTGAGAACAAAAATACAAAAATTGTGCTTTTTATGATCTCTGGTCGTACTACAACAAGACCCAAAACTTTGCTTGAAAACTATATATATACACACACACGTGTCAATGTGTTGGGTACATGAACATTTATATCTGTGCCTATTTTTCATCTTGATTGCAATAAACGTGGCAGCAGAGGAGCCCAAAATATACATTTTTGAATTGTTTAATGATTTATTCTAATAAATCTTCATAAAGGCCCAAATAAAGTAAAAAAGGCATTTCGGCGAATTAGTGTAGCTCTATCAAGTTTCAAATCAATTCGCCAGTAAATGAAGAAACGACGGTCGATTGAAAAAAAAATTGAAGAAATAAGTGACAGGAATCAAAAAACAGTATGTTTCTCTGCGAGTTTTACAGTAAAACTATTTAATAGATAATTTAACAATTATCTAACAGAATTATGGCCCATAACTCTAGTAATTCGTATCCATACACTAAACTAAGTGCCTCCTTGCTCAGACTGTCTTGTCTTTTTAAAGACGTATCATGTAGTTTTAAACGTCGTCTCGTGCTGGTAAAAATACTCTGTACATAAGGCGAGAACGTGCCACAGCTGAATATTATTATATTTTATTATAAGGCGTTAAAGTAGAGAGGGTAATGATTGTTGTATACCAATAATACTGCACTAAAATGTAAGAAACCGCATGAAGTTTTCAAGCAAAACGTGTGCAGCTTTCACATGGAAGACGCTTTAGAACCGTATTTCCGACCCTCCTCTATTTTGACTCCGATGGGACCTGTTATCTCTATCTCCACATTCGCTATACAACTAGAGATAAGACTGGCTGCCTGCTTGATGATGGATTTGCTCCGCCCGCTGCTATTGGAAAATGTTCGTATTTACGGCTCTCTATTACTCGGTGTAATGTAGCTAACACATACGCCCGAACAAGCTAATCGAAACTGATGAAAAGCTCGCTCCACTAAATCGGTTTCTCATTCTTGCGAATCCACCTAAGCATCAGTGTTCACTATACGCGCACGTACTGCTACGCTGTACTATTTCCCTCCCTTCTCCCGATACTATCATTAAAAAAATATATTTTTTTTTATGTCATTACAGTGAGGGAGTTCTAATCATTAGTTTATTCTTGGGGTAGCAACGATAGAGGAAATCTGTTTGTGGAATTTTTGGAAGAGCTTCCGTGACTATTGAATTCACTAACTGAACGATAACATCATAATAATACTTACACTTGAAACAACTGAAGATCATATTTGTAAATATTGGGATTCGGATTTTGAAATTCTAAGCATTGCACGCAATACAACTTAACATGACTCTTAAAATAAAGAAGAAATGGAATTAATAACACTGAATATTATACTTAATAAGATATGAATATAAAACACAATAAAGGTAAACATTACACGTCATAATACATACTAATACGAAACTCTAAGACCGAAAGAGATAAAATGTACTGTGTCAATACGTTAATGTGTGTTATGTAAATACTGAAGTGGGTAGCATGTATAGACAATAATAAGAAACCGAAAAATGATGCACATGACTTGTATAGGGATTGAATGAATATTTTGTGGGTATTGCACTTTGGGAGTTCTCTGGATTTCTTTTTCTCTTCATAAAAATGACTTTCAATGAGATTCTTCTTTTGGAAATTAAATTTTTATTTTGTATAAGGAAATAAAAGCCCTGCTTTATATTAGCTCAAACGTATCTAGGTTTCTGATATAAAGATATTTATGGATTAATGACATCTGTACTTCTGCGCGAGCTTTCTTCTGAGTTTCAATTACTAAGTAATAATCTTTGCTGTATCCATTATCTAAACAGTTATATTATCTTATTAACAGTCTGTTTTTTTGTTTGTTTTTTTTAGAAACGTTTCATAAGTTCAAATATATTATAGGGTGTTGTTTTAAGCCTAATTAGGCTTAATGTATTCATCACTGTCCGTGCATGTACTTCTTCATTTTGAACTTCCGTTATTAAATTTTTATTATGATGTTTTGATGAAGTGATGTGTTAAAATACATGTAGTCCCGTTCGGACTACTTCCTGGCAGACCTGACGTTTTTAGTTTTCCTGGTCGAAAATTAATTATAATTTGCTAGATGTCTCTGCAACTTAGTAGATATCTCTTTACGACAAAATTAAAACACTTAAAATCAACCATTTGATATGAAGCGTAGAGCAATAAAAATCACACGGTTAAAAAGATTAAAATTGGATGTTTCTCAAAATACAACCTACACTTTAAAACAAGGTTAATCTGTTACAAAGCCTTGTTTAACAAAAATTCACCTCAGAAATTACTGATGGTATCACATTGTTTATCAAACGTGTGATAATTAATTGAAATACTATGACCAATAATTATTTTATCTTTTCAAAATAACGTGTCCTATACCTTCCTCATGCTCCTGTACACTGTTACCTTTTGGCTATAATTTTCTTAAAATCGAGGAAAACAGTTAAACAGATAAAACGGCTTTTTTAAAAAAAAGTTTTTCACCCATGGTTTATTGACTCCTTGCATTTTCCATTATGGAATTATTTATATATTTATGTATGTGCTTATGTACTCTATAGCTCTTCATGTGATGTACAAGCTGGACACCAAAATCATTAACATAACAAATTCCAGCCTATCTCTAAATAAACGGCCAAATCTGATGCAATACGTGAATTCTTTTGAAACTGACACATTTCCTATGAAATGGACTTATTCCTGACGTTTGACACCCACGAAGATAAGCTAGAAGTGAACGTATAGTAAAGCTATAATTGGTTGTGTTTCACTCCAGGGATACGATAGTAAAGTCACTTTCTGTTCGTATATCAAAGACAGCAATCTAGTCTGCTCATATATTACAGCGAAGCTAGCGCATCCCCATTGATTCCCCAACCTGATAAACAAAGATATCAACACAGTTAGTTAAGAGCAGGAAAACTGAGTAAGTCATATCTGATTTCTAGCAAACTGGGAAAAATCGGCGTGCAGTAAAAATATCAGAATGAAAATGACATTAAAAGATCATGAACTCTATTGTACTCTATCGTATTCTCACAACAACAAAAATACGATGAGAAATATAAATATTTCTAACTTACATAATTTTCATATTTAAAAAATGGTGGTTCATTTGTTCTGTATTTTCATGATGGGCGTTGTTAATTCAAATACTTTAGTATTCTTGCCTTTGAGCTAACTTTCAAAATATGAATACATACCGTAAAGTCCGGCGTATAAGACCCCTTTTCAATAACCAAAATTTAGCCCCAAACTTGAGGGGGTCTTATACGCCGAGGAAGAAAATCATAACTCAATAAAACAATCTAAATTAAATTAAAATATAGCATAAAATTATTTAATTTGTTTAAAAAAGGGTATTGTGCAAAAGTATATATTTTTATTAGGAATTTGGCGCTATACAACAGTTCTTTACAACAGCGCTATACGTCAATTCTAAAGTCACGGGATATTATGACATGTGTGCCTTGCGCAAAGCGTGTGCATTTCATGAACGAAATTTTTAATTTTAAACTTTTTGTTGTTTTGACAAATATATTTTGTTACCAAGCTAGTCTTTTTATTACTTTTAATGTATTTTACTATATTTATACGCAAAATATTTTTCTTTCGAATAAACAACTACCAATAGATTTTTTCATCTTCAAGTACGTATATTTGAAATGAGGGGTCTTGTACGGCAAGGATATGCTAAATCCTAGTTTTTACTTTATGATTTAAGGGAGGATCTTATACGCCGGACTTTACGGTATATTAATGTTTCATATTCAGAGAATTTATAAATACAGTTTACTTATTAGTAGCGTTCGACTCGTAATCCGAAGGTCGCGGGTTCGAAACCACGTCCCACCAAACATGCTCGCCATTTCAGCCGTGGGGGCATTATAATGTGACGGTCAATCCCACTATTCGTTGATAAAAGAGTAGCCCAAGAGTTGGCTGCGGGTGGTGATGACTAGTTGCTTTTCATCTAGTCTTACACTGCAAAATTAGGGACAGCAAGCGCAGATAGCCCTCGAGTAGCTTTTCGCAAAATAAAACAAACAAACAAATTATTTATTTGTAATAAATTTCTGGAAAATTTAAAAATATTCTTCAAGTAAAAGTTTTTTTAAAACTACATAAGAATGACGAAGCGTGATTTGAATTAACACAATATTTAATAAATTCAGAAAGTTTTCCTGAATATTAACTTATAGCAAGTTTACGAGTACCGCCATTTTGAAAACATTAAAAGCTGTAAAGTAAATACCCATTTAAAAAAATTCTACCTTTAAAATTCCACGAAAATAACTTGAATTGAAGTTACACTTATTGGTACATGTACATAAAACGAATTCACTGAGCCCTCGAAAACTCGTTTAGGATTCGCAATACTCCGCTTTATAAAGGGGAAAACGTGTATGACATTTTTACGATTTTGCTAAATTTATATTTTGGATGAATTTCACCTGTTACCCCTTTTCAGTAGGTTAAAAACTATTATTTTAGTTGGAGCAAAGTAACAAACACGAGTGACTTTGCGGACTTCCAGAGGAATATTTCTTATCGTAAATCCAATCTGAAATTAATTTTTTAACAAAGTGGGTTCTGTATTACTTAATAATAAGGATTTTGATGGAAATTTAAGGAAGTTCTTAAGTTGTCAGTTATCTAAAATTTGTCTAAAACTACACAGGAATAAACTTACTAGATCCTTTTGCTGCTCGTGAGTACCAAAATTGGCAAGTAAAACGGTCGAGTTATTTAAGACAACTTAATGAGTTAAATGTGAAATAACTGGGTGTGAATTATTTGTAAAAAGGGATCCATAAAAGAAAGTTCTCGCAAAATAAATTGATTTTGCTGAAACTTATATTTCAGAGCCGTGTTCTATAAAACAGAAGCTAAGGTAGATGTTAGAAGTGTGTTTATATAATTATAATGTGCCAGTCTTAGTTAGTCTCTAGAAACAAAGATGTCGCTGAACAAAGAAAGATAATTGCAGATTAATGATCTTTTTTTAGTAATCAGCAAAAACATTTTTCCAAAAAAAAAACTTGCAATATTCATTTAATTCATGAAAACGTAAACGTGTCATTTAAGATACCACTCTATTTGGAGGACACAAATTGCCCAATTGTTTTGCACCGATAAATGCCATACAACTTACTTACTGGAGGAGTCAGTCATTTAAATTAAAAAATAATGTGTATTTCAGAATATTGGATGAACACTTTCATTTATTTAAAATTATTTTTTACATTACTGACAGTTATTAACAAAAGAGACTTTTGTGAAATTCGAGGACTGTTCAACAAGAGCCGTACGGAAACATTCACACTTTAAACATATAAAAATACCTCTTCGCAGAATTCAGCAAGAATACATTTCTCGGAAGATCGTTCTCTGATTGTTACATTTTGTTATATTGTCAGTTGTTATTAGTTGTTTTGTAACATGCTTGTTTTATTTCATGGTTCTTTATCATTACTGTTTTATAGCAATTTATGTACGCCTAGCAATAAAAAACAGACCTTGATTATTAACAAGTGATGTCCGTCCAGCTCCACAAACAGACTTTGGTTATTAACAAGTGATGTACGTCTCACAATACAAACAGACCATGATTATTAGCAAGTGATAAAGTCAAACAACACAAAAAGACTTCAATTAGCAGCAAGTGACGTACGTCTTACAATACAAACATACCTTGAATATTAACAAGTGATGTACATCTAGCAATGCAGACAGACCTTGATTATGATAACAAACTTTTATGATAAATAGATAGAAATGACGGTTAAGTACCTCAGTCTTCATATAGACTTATTTTTAATGTTTGTTTGTTTGTATTGTTTCTAAGCGCAAGGCTATACAATGAATTATAGGTGCTGTACTCAGTATCGAATCCCGAGTTTTAGAGTAGTTCTAATGCTAAGAGTCATGAATTTAATATCGAACGGGTGGAGGGTGGGCATTCAGGTTAAGAACAGGAAAGTTTATGGTTTTCGCCCGTTGCTCCTTGATTTGTAAATGTAGGTGCACTATAAGAACAATTTTTAAATTTCGCTATTTGGTCAGAAAAGAGCAGTCCAAGAGTTGGTAATGAGTGTACTGACCGGTTCACGTTTGTTTATCAGCTTCGTGTGAAAGTTCTAAAACATTCAAGTTACCTTTTTCGTATAGCAAAACAGTAATGTACAAAACACGTTTCACAGGGGTACTGCACCCTGACCACCATTGTGTTTACAGTTCACAACATCTACAAAACAAAATCCATTTTTGTGGTATTTATCTCAGTTTTATGAACATCACGTGTCCAGATATTGTTTTCTTATAATAATCTTTGTCTTCAGGTCCATATTTTGCAAAAATTTGTGTGACGTTCTGATAAGATTTTCTTAATAATTTTAAAATACATGTTGTTAAGTAATTAATACTCTAATATTAAATACACATTCCTTAATCTAAGCAAACAATGGGTACGTTTTTCTTAGTCTGTGATATTTCTAGAACAAAATCAAAATTTTCTAAGAGCTAGCTGACGGAATTCACGGAAATTTAACATGGATTTGTTTTAAGCCAGATTTTAAAGTTTTATAGATACTGGTTCTACAAATAACTAACGCTAAACGTAACAGACGCTCTTAACAACTAACTTGCTATCTTTAACATCCAAAACGTCATCACTTTATTGTATCCAAAATGTTAATACTTTGTCACGTTCAAAGAGTAGAAATTTTGATAAATCCAAAAAGTTAACACTTTTCAGATAAAAAATTTTAACACTCTGTTATATCTGAAATGTTAACACTCAATCATGAATAAACTGTTAACTCTTTTAGTGAGATCACGTTTGGGTGTATACATTATGAATTTATCAGTTATAAATTATTTTAGACAAGTAATTTTTTACACTATATAAATCCTTATATGTTTTTAAAATATTGTTTTTATATTATTTTTTCTTTATAGTTTATGTTATATGTAAAGTGATTAAAATGGCCTATGTAATCATTTAATGCCATAAGTAATTCGTCTGTTAGGCATATAAAATTCAAAAGGCTTGAAATATGTCCACTGTAAACTATTATCAGTTTTCGTTGTATATCATCAAACTCGGGAATACTAAAACCATCTTTGTAATAAAAAGAGAAAAGAGAGAGAAACAAAACAAATACCAACTGGAGGAACTGTGGTTTAATTAAATTTAACCTTCAGGTTAGTATCAGCTCTTTTACGAATAGTTATTCTGAATGAGAGTTCGTAAGTAAGGATGGATCACCTTTGAATTAACAATGCAGATTGATACTCCAGTGTTGTGTTTTAGTTTCTAGTCAGTTACATATTTCCATTAATTGTACTTCCTACAAGATGCTACCATTAAGCCTTTTATAAATTTCAATACAATATTTTTATTGAACCATTTAGTGTTTTTCAACAATAAGAAAAGTGGACAGAATTATCTCGACACTATAGGCACTATTCCGTTGCTTACGACACATTTAATTCAATACAGGGTTCATCAAGTTGACTTCTAAATAACAAACACATTAGTGGTCGAAACAGTATTGACATACGCGTCCGTTGACAACAACAGTTGCTACTGTGCGAGATTTGTTTCTATGGGGTCGCCATATTGAACGCTCGTGTTTTTGTTTTTCTCGGCTTGCTTAATTGTTAATATTACATCAACTCAAGTGTAAGAGCTGAGTTTAAAAACAACTGCGTTTATTTGATAATAAATGATATGTATTATAAGTTTATTTCTAGTATAAACAAGTAAAATGTGACATTATATATGAAAAATACATAATAATTAACAAGTGATGTAGAATATTGTTTTAACGTCATGTGAACGCTATATATATTAGTGTGTAAAAAAAAGTTACGTGTTAAAGTACTACGTTGAAATACCAAAGCTTTACTGAAAAATGTCCACGTCTTTACGAGATCTTTGTCATGTCACATTACAATACGAAGAGGAAAACGTTTACAAGTAGAAATAAACCGTATGAGAAAACCACGAAATCATACAAATATTACTGTTCATACGCGCATCAATAATACTATGTAGACCTAATTATCGCTTAAGGATATCCACCTGCAATATATATCTTTTGTTAAACGTAAGGGATAAAACAAGATAACGATTATACAATTAATACATGTACAGTCTTCAACAATATGGATGGTAATAATGAAATAATTAGATGTGCAAACATAACGTAATACCTTGTAGTATAAAGAATCTACTACGTTTATAATTCAATGAAAATACACCGTTTGAAGTTGGATGAACGTTGGGCTGTTCGCCGGTAGGATTGGAGTCCAGTACGGAGTTGACTGTTTCTCGTCCTGCGTCTTATGATTTTGATGTTTTTAATTGTTTCATATTTTTATTTTAATAGTTTCTTTCAGTTACACCTTCTAGAATGGTTAGATTGTGGAACGTTTCTGTAAACTGAATAATCTCAAATGTGGTTAGTGATCAGCACTTTTCCTGACGTTATTTCCATTGGTGTTGAAATTCCATGTGTCGAAGAGTCCTAGAAAGCTTGTAGGCTAATAAAATATTTTTATTTCCAGGTGGCACTTTAACCTGTGACTTTTATTTTTACGTTAGAATGATATAGAATATAAACCACGTGTTTCGTTTGTTTACGAAATCCTAAAATGGTGGAAGATATTTCATTTTTAATAATGTTCTACAAAATATATTCTGCTGAAATAGAGAACTTTGTAAAAGATCCCTGATTTGTGCTACCGCAACGTTCCTCTTGTTATATATTGTTTTAATGTGCAACATATATCAAAGAGCTTTAATACTTTATTGTAACTACTAATTCAAATGATATAAAAAATTAAATTGAGAAACAATTTTATCGCTGTCCAGAAGTAACACTGACTGGACAGCGATGTGACATCACTAGCTGATAATGATAAATATTTTAGAGGTGTACAATTACTCAAGTCTAATTCCTCAAAAGTCAATGTCTTTGCGTCGCGAATTTTGAAACACGTTTAAACAGTTGTAGCAGATGAAAATACCTTTAAACTATAACCAACAGTAGCAGACTATAGATAATTAAGTGGCATCTTTATAATACCATTTCATCTTTATTTCAAGTAAATTAGAAGGACAATAGGTGTTCAAGATAAATGCCTCACATTAAACAGTTACCATCCAATATCCTTCCACTTGTGACAATGAAGCCCTCTGGTGGTCGGAAATCAAATGTTCTCTGCTGAATAGACATTTTAGTTCAACTAAGTTCAGTAAATTCTGAACCTTTAAAATATTTTATCAAATCATGGAGTTGAATTATATCATTTCCATAAAAACGAAAGTACCATACGAGTGACTGTTGTTTAAAAACTTTAACCAATTTATTGGTGCGGATAGACACTAGCAGTCTTTGTTATCTTACAGAAAATAATTGTAAACAATAGAAAGAAATTTATTGCAAAATTCAAAATGAATTAATAATAGAAAACTTACTTGACTTCATAGCATGAAGTCCAATACGATTGTGTTTTAAGAGTTAATTTAGTTAAGCACATCATAGGACTTTCACGTTGTTGTATGTGCTCTAATATATGATATAATTTCCTTGCGTATTGTAATAAGATCTAAAATGTGCGATAGCACAAACTGAATAATTTGATTTTTAATTGCATCACGACTTTTATATTTTGTAAGAAATGTTTTTCTTTTGTTCTTCATAGTTTTAATGTATTAGAGTACCAACTTGTTTTTGTTACGTTTATTTTTATATTTAACACTTTGAACCTAATACACTTTATTTTCTTCTGCGTACTTAATGTTTCCAGTATTTTATTACAAATACGTTTTTACGCCTGTATAGTTCGTATTTGTAATATTTTGAAACATGTACACTTTTTACTGCTGTGCACTTCATATTTTTAATCGTTTGAAATAAACACATTTTCTCTGTATTTTTCGTATTTTAGAATAGATTCACTGTATTTACGTTTTTAATCCGATGCATATTTGTCTTCTGTGAGCTTCATATTGTGTCAAAATTTAGAGAAGAGACACTTTCTGTCCTCTATACATTTAGTGTTCTCAATATTTTAAAATACGTGTAATTGTTTTTCAAATTACAAAAATCGAGTTCTCGCTTCGCATTGCATATCCCTCATTTCTATTACGAACATAAATTTCACTTATTCATCTTTTAATGATGCATTAAACTGAAATAGTGGAGTGTAATATTTAAACATTGGTCTTTATTGACTTACTATTAATGATAAGAATCAGAGAAAATTTAAAATGCGTTTTCCACATTCTTTTCATTAGAAGAAAAATAAAAGAACTTCAGCCTTTTCTGATTTTTAGTTTATTATTTATATTGCTTCCCTGGCTTTCGGCGCTTAAGCCTGTAATATTGGTGTTTATGAAACAGTGAAAAAACAAGTAAAATATATGTTTCATTGAACGTATGAAGAGTACAAGTTTTAAAGGGTTACAAGATACGAGTATTGTATTAGTTGTTCTAAGAGTTCTTGTTTCTTTTTTTACTCTTTGAGTCACAGATTTCGATACTTGCGATTTAAAGATTACACATTCGATTGTGGTTTTAATTTCCGACCATCATTTCCGCTTCGCTGTCGCTTTCAGTTTCTGAGAAGAAGTAAATTATCTCTTGAACTGTAATTACGTATTGAAGAACAATTTTGCGCTGACGGTTTAGATTTTAACAAAGAGTTTTTTTTTTACTTATTCATATTTTTTTTCGAAGTCCACGGGGGGTTGGATAGAATCTAGATAACGTTATCAACAAAGTCGGCCATCATGGTAAACATCGATTAAACTGGTGATGGGTGGAGCTATAATAAACTACTCCACCCTCTGCACGTTCTGAAAGCTGCCAACCACCAATTGCTACCTCTCTGTTATGGAAGAAGAACGCAGCAGATCGATCTTGAGTTGCCTGGCACCAGGAAGAACATGAGAGCCACCAGTTTAAAGCCTCAAGCAATAAAGGCTCTTAAAGTGGCGGATAAGAGCGAACTTTGAGCAGGAACTGGCCTCTTGCAGTTTCACAATTCTCAAAAAGCAGTTAAGTGGACGGGAATCGTGTACAATCTCAGTGTTAGTTGCATCTTACCCTCTTGAAACCAGTCCTCGACCATTTCATTCATTGTTCGAAATCTTACTTGAATTCTACATCACAAGGTTTATTAGAACTGTTTTTGATATTCCTTTAACACAAAGAAGAATTCATCTCTGTATTGATTTACTTGATCAAATTGTGTGATATAAATATGAACTGTTTGAATGTGATCTTCAAGTTACACCTGTTGTACAGTAGTTAACCCGATTGTCTGTTTATTAATTCTACAAAATAAATTTATTACTCTACATCCATATTTTGTAATTCTAAGTCCACTTTAAATTCAGTGAAACTTAATATATTCGATTACACTCCTTATTCTTTTAACAGTAATTAAATTTGTTGGACTCTATCTTTGGTACTTAAATGTTATGTGAGTAATAACATTGATATTTATCAAAGATTTGAAAACTAGCTTAACTTAAAATATGTATCTAAACCTAAAGTCAAATAATTCAAAATTAATGAAATATTATCTAGAGCTATTGCTTAAACACGTTGACTTAAAGTTTAGAATTTGTGTGAATCTTATGTTAAATCATTTAGACGTAAATCGTTATTATTATAATTAAATGAGAAATAATATAGATTTAACGCTAAACTTCTCGAATTAAAAGAAAATAGTTTAGAAATGGTACAAAACCATCCAGAATTAATGTGTTGATCTTGTTTCTTTCATGTTAAGCACAATTACGCAAAATGAGCAACTTGTGCTGTGCCCATTATAGGGACCAAATTTCAAATATTAGAGATATAATCCTGTAAGTTTACCATTGATCCATCGAGAGGATAGGGTATATTGAGC
This sequence comes from Carcinoscorpius rotundicauda, assembly GCA_011833715.1. Classification (NCBI taxonomy): domain Eukaryota; kingdom Metazoa; phylum Arthropoda; class Merostomata; order Xiphosura; family Limulidae; genus Carcinoscorpius; species Carcinoscorpius rotundicauda. Next base: position 31,582,030 of record CM022391.1, on the reverse strand, counting down.
CTAAAATTTTGTTGCTACTTATTCAGGTTAAACAAGGTAAAATTGATCATATGTTTCAACAAAAGTGGCTTGCAAAACATGAATGTATTACTTATAAGGGCCCGGCATGGCATTGTTGTTAAGGCGCTCGACCTGCAATATGAGGATCGCGGGTTTAGATCCCCGTCGTACCAAACATGCTCGCTTTTTTAGCAGCATGGGCGTTATAATGCGTGTTCAATCCCATTATTCGTTGGTAAAAGAATAGCCCAAAAGTTGGCGGTGGGTGATGATGAGCAGCTGCCTTTCCTCTAGTCTTACATTGCTAAATTAGGGAGCTAGCACAGATAGTTCTTGTGTAGCTTTGCGCGAAATTCAATAAACAAACAAACTACTTATAAGGACCAAGTATGGTCCATTGGTTGTCGTGTCCGACAGTAGATCTGAGGTCTTGTAGTTCGCGCCTTGTTACTGCCAAAAAAATCTCACTCCCTACCTTGGGGTCATAATAGCACAGCGATACGTCTGCTGTACGCTAGAAACCGGGTTTCGATACTCGTAGAGAGCAGAACAGGTGAGTCCATTGTGTATAGCTTTGTGCTTAACTTCAAACTCTTAATTTTGGTTTTATTTACTCTTGAAACAGAAGACTTTCGGTGACCATGCGGAAGTACATCTAATAAATATATCTGCTTTAGATATTTGTTCTCTTTTCTCTATGTTATAGTTATTAAATGTAAAAATCAGTAAAATTTACCAAAGTTAGAGATAAATGTCACTCTTTAGCATAATTAATACTCCTTTAACACGACAACACCAAACTAAACATCAATGCAGGGACATCAAGGAGGACATCTCGTGAGCTTAATGAGGAGCTTAACTGCCCTCTGGGGAAGGGGAAGGGAACAAAACGTGGTCGGACTTTGTTACAACACACGACACCTAGTGAGAGAATTCAATAGCCCGGATTGTGCCCTGCTGGTAGTAACTGCCTACAACAGTGTTTAGTGAATTGTGTGTTGAGTGGAGAACGTGAAGGGTACCTTGGTGTGCGTGTGTAACAGGAAATGTGATCGTGCTGGGAAATCCCTTTAGGACGTTATAGCTTGATGAGAAAACACCTTTCTCTAAGAGTGACATTTTACACAAGGATGAGTGGGCAACTTCTAAATAAGCCTATCGCTAAATTTGTACTTCAATATCATTTTCTAACCTTTAAGAACATGACGCACACGTGCGTAAAGATTTTCACTTCATAAAGATTGATCAGTAATTTAATTGAAACTCATTTTTCTGACTCGTACATTTGCTATTGAAGATTTAAGAGCTGTAAGAGTTTAGAATAAGGTCATTTTGTACCTAATTATTCCTGATATCTTTGATAGAAATATAAAACTATAATGAGCTACGTCAAATATAATCCTAATCTTAATTAACTGACGAAATGCACCACGTAATATTGGGTTAAAGGACAGCAATAAAAATTGTGCGTTATGAATTAGTGTTTAATAGAACGTTATAGAGAAGAAAACAGCAAACGAGGGTCGTAGAATAATTCTAAACTCAAAGATAATTCTTACGCACCTTTGTGTTTTAAAGTATAACTTTACTATGTATAAGATGTTTGAAATTCATAAACTTCAATGCTTGTTTTAGTTAGCGGTAGGGCCCGGCATGGCCAAGCGCGTTAGGTGTGCGACTCGTAATCAGAGGGTCGCGGGTTTGCGCCCGCGTCGCGCTAAACTTGCTCGCCCTTCCAGCCGTGGGGGCGTATAATGTGACGGTCAATCCTACTATTCGTTGGTAAAAGAGTAGCCCAAGAGTTGGTGGTGGGTGGTGATGACTAACTGCCTTCCCTCTATTCTTACACTGCTAAATTAGGGACGGCTATCACAGATAGCCCTCGAGTAGCTTTGTGCAAAATTCCAAAAAAAAAAGAAAAGTTAACGGTAGATTTGTGTGGAATTTCGCGCAAAGCTACACGAGGACTATCTGTGCTAACCGTCTCTAATTTAGCAGTATAAGACTAGAGTAACAAGCAGCTGGTCATCACCATCCACCACCAACTCTTGAGCTACTCTTTTATCAACGAATAGTGGGATTGACCGTCACACTATAACGCCCCCACGACTAAATGATGACGGGTATTCGAACCCTCGAGAGTCGGATTACGAGTCGAGCATCTTAACTACCTGGCCATACGTTAGCAGTAGATGGTAGTCGTAATGTTTAAATGGAACAACTTTTTTTAATCGGTACATCGAACCCTTAATACATGACATGTAAAACTTTTTATCGACTGTTTTCATTGTCGTTGAAATATTATTTTCCAATCCATTTATAAAGTTTTTTTTTCTACACTTTGTTTTTGCTGGTTTGTGCCGATTAAATTTTTTCCCACAAACTACATTTTTATTTTTGTTTCTTTCTACAGATCTAATTTAAATAAATTAAAATTAATAATTACGTGGATTAATACATCAAAACTTTAAGTTGATAAGGATGACCAAAATTAAGTTTTCTGACATGAAAATATTTAATCAAAGAGTAGCCTACATCTAGTTATCACCATCACTCCTATTCTTTAAATAGTTTTGCTGTTTAACATTCTACGGTAAAACTGTACCATAAAAGTTCCATGGAAATTAGCCAAATTGCAGCTACGATTGTATAAATGAAAAATAAAAATCTATTTTGTTGTTTTATGTATCCAAATTGGATCGTTTGATAGGCTCTTTAGAACAATGAAATCCGAGCTTTTTTGTTCGCAGTTCTGAACCTTATATAAAGATCCATTATACAGAGGATACTTGTACGCTGCTCTGAGCCTAATATGGAGTTCCACTTTACAGAGGATACTTGTACGCTGCTCTGAGCCTAATATGGAGTTCCACTTTACAGAGGATGCTTGTACGCTACTCTGAGCCTGATGTAGGGTTTTATTTTACAGAAGTTATGATTATTATAATTCATTATATCAAAGAAAAATCGCACTGATCTTGTTCAAGATAACCAACCTGATCTTTGTAGAAGAGACATTGTTTCCAAAAAATCGCTAACTTCCCATGAACTCTGGATCTCTCTCACTGTTAAAAAGCGTGTCAAATGACGCTTCTCAGACATGAAGGGTGACACAACAAAAGTCATGAATCTGGCAAATATTTGCTCTGTTCAGTGAGGAAAAAATGACACGCTATCTGCTGTAACCGCCACCAACAAAAGAAGTCTCCCCGAATGAAACGAGGCCAAACCTCTAAATGTCCTCAATTTGATCTTACCAGTTAAACCAGTTTCATATTCTGATATGCTTACTCTTAATCGTGTCAGTTACTCACAGATATCGAGTCGACTGTGCGACGGTTGATGGCAGTTGATATACGGCAGCGCGTGTCTCGCACGTGCCTCTAGTACCTGAGTTGGCTTTGAACGACGGGTCGCAACGGCCCAGAAGCCAATTTTGATAGAATTGTAGCAACGCGTATTGGCAGCCATTGAGATGGTTAATTTTGTGTAACAAACGACTTATGAGCTTTAGAAAAAAGTGGGAAACGCATTTACACCGTGAAATCGTGAGAACGCAGGGCGCGAGCTTCCCGCTCTTTTCACGCGTTTGCCACAAACGTTCTATTCTGTTCGAAGTTACAATTTTCCTGCTTGCTCTTGTAGGCCGATCGCAGCAGCTTCAATAGTCTGGTGTAACCGCGCTAAACGATGAAGACTGTCAGAATATGGTTTATGATTGATCGGCTGTTTCTTTAGCAACGAACTGCTTCTTGTTCGTATTCTTGACAGCAGCCTAACAACTGAATCAACCCCCTCACGTTCGAAGATAGTCGCTTTGTCCATAAAAGACACAGGTCACATTTGCTGGGAAAGCGACAGTTACGTGCTATTTTCTATCTTCATCGGGAGATTTTGTACTTTAAAAATGTACTTTACTATCTAGACGAACTAATGTAACAGAAAAGGCAAAACTCTGGTTTGTTTTTACTTCCTTCTTGATCTTCTAATTCATAATGAAGTCTTACAACTTACAGATCATGAACCTACCTAGCTGTGGTGAGATTTTATCTAAGAACAGTCAACAGTTTTCTCCTAAACGTCTAATGTTTTAGTTTGCTGATACTGTAATTCATGCTAAGTGAAACTATTAGCTGTAAAAACCATTAAAGAAGAATCAAGCTGTAAATACAAACGACTCTAAATCGAAGGTTGTTCGATACTTTGTAGGCCTAACTAGAAACTCAACAATCTTTTCAATACAGATGTAATAATAGAAAAAAAACAACAGATTATTATATACTTTCTAGAAATTATTCCGGTTTTACTATCTTAGTGTTATCAATACAATTTTCGGACAGAAAAACAGAGCGTCCAACACAAGTCGAGACACGAGTGCTTGTCCAGAATTCATGGAACTTCATAAGCTTAATGGTTGACGAAACGAACCATAATGACAGACCTGCCCATCTGAGTAAAGTGATAAGTAACATTTTCATCTCATAACGGTTCGCGTGACTGAGAGGGAGGGTAGCAAACATATTTTCTTCTATACACGTTTAACAGACCGCGAACAATGGAAGTAACCCAACCGTAAGTTTCCCAACTGACCTGAAGAGGGAGCTGTACATGTTCAGTGTACCAAAAGTAAATTTTCTATTAAATATACGTGCGAGAAGGGATTTTGCACAATATTGTTCCCAACACTAATAGCATCAAGCTATGTAACTTTAGCTTACTAATGTTTATTTAAGATAGTAGTCTATAATGTAACTATGATCACATACAAAACAGAAAATATTAAAACGCAATTTGAACAAATTTTGTTTCAAAATCCAAGATGGAATAACTAAGATTTTATGAACTTGTCACCTTTAATTGGCTAAAAAATTATGAATGTGTTTGTTTATATCACAACGTAAGTTGAATACAGAAACATATGAATGTCTTTGTTTATACGAGAGCAAAACAGTAAAGATTAGCTGACTAGAAACATATTAATGTCTTTGTTTGTACGAGAGCAAGACAGTAAAGTTTAGCTGACAAGAAACATATTAATATCTTTGTTTATATGAGAGCAAGAAGTAAAGATTAGCTGACTAGAAACATATTAATGTCTTTGTTTATATGAGAGCAAGAGAGTAAAGATTAGCTGACTAGAAACATATGAATATCTTTATATTAAAGCAGGGTGATAAACATTGGATGACAAGGGACTTATGAATGTCTGTTTATATGAGAGAATAGTAGTAGACACTGAATAGTTTGAATCTTATGAAAGTTTATGTTTATTTGAGAGCAGGGTAGTAACTAAACAGATAGAGTGTGTATTTTTAGGTGGGAATAATAACAATCTCTTGAAAAACATCAAATGAAAACCTACACACTTGTTTATTTAGCTTGTATTTTGACAATTAAGTCAAGTATTGTCTGCCAAAAAGCATTAAAATGTCTTTGGAAAAGGGATTTTTATCTACAAGTTAAAAATAATTACGATAATGAAAATTATGCGTGTGGGACAGAATTACAGTGATGAAAACTGATTCCATGCAATGAACAGAGCAGACAGATTTAGTACGAAGCAAACAAACAAGTTTTTCACAAGTTATACTAATTTTAAAAAAGTCCCCAGCTAGCATGGCGGTAAGTGTAAAGATTTCTAACGCTAAAATCAGGGGTTCGATTCCCCTCGGTGAGTTCAGCAGATAGCTCGATGTGGCTTTGCTATAAGAGAAACACGCCCAGACACTAAACTAAAAATACTTAATGTTTAGATAAAACAGATAACATTGGTGAAATCACACTTGTCAGTATAGTGTTTTCATGACATCACACTCGTCGATTCACTTTCTTGTTTATGACGTCACACCAGTCAGTTCATCTTTTCAAAGTTTAGAATGATTTTGGTGTCGTGTTTCCAAATAAAACAAATATGTGAGAATATGATTATGTAAAACCGTTCATTAAATGAATTGAAAGCATAAAATAATAGTTTCTCGACTGTGCACACATTTATATCAGACATTACCTTTCAATATTTACTAAATATATTTAATAAACAGAATATCATGTTTAATTTCGAAGGCACAAATGTAAAACCATAAATAGGTTGATATTTCCTATTAATGTATATTTATCGACTTCACTAGCAGTCATCTGGGTCACGTGCATCATTTTACGACGTGCACGTGTGATTTTTAGAAAGTTTCGACCAATGCTAGATATGCTCGATCAGAGATACCGAACTGAATAGGAAATGTGGATTTGAAAGTTACGTGTATAGAAGTTACTTTTTGCTAGATGGACCATAAATAATCACGTATTCGTTTATACGATACAGTGCGGGTGGCGCGACTTATCGCGTGCGGCCAGCGTGTCTCGTGCTGGAGTCCGCTGATAACAGGAGCTGAAAGGAGGGCCAGCCCCCAGGCTAACTTCCGGTGAACAGGGAGAAACGTGAGCTGACCACATATCGTCTATATTCATTTGATGACTCCAGTTTATGATAGAAACTGATAGCACAACTTCACACTCACAAGAGACAAGCCATCAATATCACCGCTTTTATTTAGTGTCTATCTCACTCGTGTCAAGCAGTGTTGCTTAACTTGCTATTCAAGACATCACAAAACGGAAACCTTCCACCAGCAGATTGAGGAGCAGAGCATTTCCATGAACTAGAATCCCTATTAAGTTTCTACAGATAAGTAAATCCATGAAAAACAAGGAAGCTGTGCAGCAGAGATTATTACGGATTCACTCGTACATACTTGTTGTCGAGTAAGTTTCTGGGAACCGATAACAACCAAAATGTAAGCCTCGTGAACTACGTGGCGTGTCTTTCGAAACTATAAAAGAAATTGATGTTGAAAACAAGACGCACTATGCTGGCCTGGACACTTTAATATCACCCCGAGTAACAAAACGCAATATAAGGATAAGCATCTGCCATTTGACTGAGATGTTTGGAAATTTCACTACACTGAAAATCACATGTTTACAAAATCTATCTTATATTGAAATGAAATAAAAGTTATTCCATTTGTATAGTATTTTCTTTAGGAATAAGAATACTTCAAATAAAGATGTATTTTCTATGTTTTTTGAATAATGATACTTAATGAATAGGAATACATAGTTGTTAGTATTTCTCTCGTTGTGTCCTCTCTGGGAGTTGATTTTCAATATGTGCCAATGCTGTAAGTCCGTATCTCACCGCTTACCCGCCAAGGAACTACGTAGAAGAAAAACGAATATTAGCTAATAATTGGGTAATTCATACAGTAGATCTAATAATATATCACAGGTTAATAACACAGATATCTCTGCCATAATCTGTTATTTATATTGGGTGAGACATAGTTTTATGTTACGAAGAAAAATGTTAAATTTTATCTATCTGTAGTTTCAACCAATATATTTTTCACAATAAATAAAAAGTAACATTATTTCCTTTTCTAAGAAAGGAAAATGCTTATGGCACTAAAACAATGTGTGTGTGATTTTCACACCCAGGGCGTTCTTCACACTCAACATTAAAGTTTAACTAACGTGTTTACAGTAGATGCGAAGACTTCATAATATAAGTAATATATGGGTTATAGACACCTGCAATATAACATGTGTAATAACTTCATTAGAAAAGAACAGTTAATAAGATGTTGGAAGTTTCCCTACAAAAGTAGCCGATAGTCAACGTAAAGTCTTCCTACGAAAACAGCTAATACTCAGTTGAAAGTCTTTGTATAAAAAGTCTTTATATTAAAACAACTAATAAGCAACAATAGTGGAATTTCACCATCAATCTTATACACATTTGCGGCAACGAATCGAGACCATGAATTCTCGGGTTCACAGTCCGGACATGCCAACCACAGGACACATCTGGTCACCTATTTCTTTATATCCATACAAAGGCACTGATGTTGAATCAAATTACAACAATGAGATTGTGAAATCCCAAGCAAGTATCATTAGACTATGGAAGCATTATTTCATTAAGTTTATGTAGCTTAATGTTAGAGGTTATTTAGTAGAAGTCAAATTATAATTGAAGTATACAAACGGTTTAACCATGTTCGTCATTATAAAGCTACAACATTTCTAATTTCTATTTATTTTTTATCCAGAAATATCCCAAAAAGCGTTTCCGGATGCAGACAGATTCCACGCTGACAAAATTATTTTAACTTCACCAGTGGCTATCTTGTAAACTACACTAATTCAGATATTCATCAAACTTCATATGTGTTCAGATAAACACCGGTCTTATCAGTCTTTTCATACATCTGCAGAATAGTATTGAAGTAGCAGCGCCGAACAGCCAAGTCGTTCCATGGATCTCCCGCTATACCTAGAACTTCACTGGGACGATTGCTAAGCGAAAAACACACTGACAGACCCTAAACACTCCAACATTACTGTCGTCTTACCAGCGGTATCGACTTCTACGAGCAACCAACCGCGACCATGCCTGGAATTGTAGGCGACGTTTTGCCGGGACTTAGGCGCCAGCTTGCCCGACTTTGGCGAAAGTCCGAAGTCGACCCTATGGCATGTGAAAAAGAATGCATGACAACTAAAGGTTTTATTATTTTTTTGTACCGATGCGTCTCGTTGACTCTGGAGACAAGCGTACATCCTTACTAAAGAAAACACGTATCATAGGGTGTGCAGGGAATAGATTGAGCCTGTCGTTTTCTGTGACGATAGTCGCTTACCTGAAACCCGACTCTAACCAGCTAAAACCTCTTGGACGCCGACTGTCTATATCTTAATAAGGGGAGAGAAAACGTTTCCGTTGGAATATAGGGTGGAGGACGTATAAGACATTCTTAGAAAAGTAGAGGGAGAAACGTAGATGAATGTTAAAAAATAATTATCTTGGAATACAACTAAAAATATATATCAGAAACCGCCTTTTCCCGTTTACTGTGTGGTTAAGAATGTTGTTAAAATTTAACTATATAGCGTGTCTGTAGTCACTACACATTTATATGTACAGAGTGTATCTAGTCATTAAACATCTATATTACACAATGTCTATAATCATTACACATATATATGTAAAGAGTCTGATCAATACAGATCTCTATGTACAGTGTTTCTAATCATCACACATCAATATGTACAGAGTGTCCGTACTCACTACACATTTATATTATACAGTATCTATAATGATTACACATCTATATGCTCAAAGAGTCTCTAATCATTACATATCACTAATTATTACACATTTATATGTGCAGAAAGTATTTAATCATTAAGATCAATATGTACACAGTTCCTCTAATCACTGTACACCTATGTGTACATAGTGTCTGTTATCATTATATATGTATATCACACAGTGTCTCTAGTCATTACACAACTTTATATACAGATAATCTCTAATTATTACACATCGATATGTACAGAGTGTTTCTAATCACTAAACATCTATATGTAAAGAGTGTTTCTAATCATTAAACATCTGTATGTACAGTGTTATTAATCATTACACATCTGTAGTCACTACACATCTATATGTACAGAGTGTCTCTAACCATTACACTCATGTAAGACCAGAATGTCTCTAATCAATTTAATCATTACTCATCTATATCTACAGAGTGTTTCCAGTCATTACACATCTGTATGTACAGTGTCTTTAATCATTACACATCTATATGTACAGTGTCTTTAATCATTACTCATCTATATGTACACAATTTCTTCAGTGATTACACATCGACATGTACAGAGTGTAATTAGTCATTACACATCTACATGTACACAGTGTCTCTAATCGGTACGCACCTATATGTACAATATCTGCAATCATTAATCATCCATATATACAGAGTGTCTCTAATCATTACACATTTATAGGCAAAGAGTGCTTCTAATCCTCATACACTTATATGTACAGAGTGTCTGTAATGAACATCGATATCACAAAGTGTCTTTGGACACTATACTTCTCTCTCTACAGAGTTTCTCTAACCATTACACCTCTATGTTACAGTTTCTCTAATCATTACACAACTATATGTACAGAGTGTGTCCAATCATTACACAACTATATTATAAGGTTTCTCTAATCATTACACATTAAACTGTACTGAGTGTTACAAGTCGTTAAACATCTATATTACAAATTGTCTCCAATCACCATCGATCTATAAGTGCCTCTAATCATGACACATCAAAATGTAAAGAGTTTCTCAATTCATTACACACCAGCATGAACAAAGTGTCTTTTATTATTACACATCTATATGTGGAGACGGTGTCTAATTATTATACATTTATGTGTACAGAGTGTCTTTAATCAAGATACATCTATATATATATAGAGTATCTCTAACCAATACACATCGATGTGAACAAAATGTCTCTAATTACTATACATCTATAGATACAGAGTGTTTCTCGTAATTATGGATCTGTGTGTACAGTGTCTCTAATCATTACACATCTACTCTATTGGCCAAAATCTTAAGGCCAATGAATATAAAAAAAATATATGCATTTTGCGTCGTAAGACTCAACCACTTATTTGAGTAGAGCTTCGAAAGATGGAAATAATAAAAGGGAAAATAAAAATAAAAAACTTTTTTAGCATTTGATAGGGAAAATGTGAACACTATGAAATTAACTTGGATACTAGCTGGTCAAAAGTTTAAGACCATACTGAAATCATATTTTTTTCTTTCTGTTCATTGGCTTTAAGATTTTGGCCAGGAGTGTATATGTACAGAGTATCTCTAGTCATTTACACCTATATGTACAGTGTCTCTAATCATTACACATCCATATGTACAGAGGTTCTCTAATGACTACACATCTAAATGTTTAAAGGGTGTGATATAACTACACATCTACAATACAGAGTCTCTAGTCACAATACATCTATGTGTACAGAGTGTTTCTAATCATCATTTATTCATATGTACAGAGTGTCTCTAGTCATTACACATCTATATGTACAAAGTGTCTTTAATCACTATACTTCTATGTGTACAGAGTGTCTAGAATCATTACATCTCTAAATTACAGTGTCTCTAATCATTACTCATATATATGCATAGAGTGTCTCTAATCACTCTACATTTACAAAGAGTCTCTAATCATTACACATCTATATATACAGAGTGTCTCTAGTCATTACACATATATGTACAGAATATCTCTAGTGATTACACCTCCATTTGTACAACGTAACTCTAATCACTATACTTCTATATGTACAGAGTGTCTCTCGTTATTATACATCTATGATGTGCAAAATGTGTATAATCATTACACATCTATACTACAGGGTGTCTCTAATCGCTAACATTTATGTGTACAGTGTCTCTACTCATTACACGTCTATATGTACAGTTTATCTATAATCATTATAAATTTATATGTACAGAGTGTCTCTAATCACTATACATCTATATGGAAAGTGTCTGGAATCATTACATATCTATATTACAGTGCTCTACTGACTACATATTATTGTGTACAGAGTGTCTCAAATCATTACACATCTATATGTTCAGAGTGTCTCTATTCATTACAAATATATATGTACGAGGTGTCTTTAATAAATAAACATCTATTTGTATAGTGTCTGTAGTCATTACACATTTAAAAGTGCAGAGTGTCTCTAATAATTACAATCTGTATTCCAGATCGTCTCTAATCATTGTACATCTGGGTATACAGTGTGTCTGTAATCATTACACATTTATACGTACAAAGTGTCTCTAATTATTATAGATTTATATAAACAGAGTTTCTCCAATTATTACCTATATATACATACAGAGTCTCTTTAGTCATTACACTCCATTTGAACAGAGTGTCTCTAATCGTGTCATATCTATGCGTGCAAGGTGTCTAATTATTACACATCTATATTACAGAGTGCCTTTGATCACTATACTTCTATATGTACAGAGTGTGTCTAAATATAACACATTTATATATATGCCCACAATACTCGTATCTCTCTAGGTACATAGATGTGCAATGATTAGAAACACTCTGCGCATATAGATTTATAATACATCTATATGTGCAGAGTGTTTCTAATCATTACACATCTATATTACAGAATGTCTCTAATCATTAGAAATTTATATGTACTGAGTGTCTCTAATCATCAGAAATTTATATGTACTGAGTGTCTCTAATCATTACTCATCTATATGTACACAGTGTTTCTGATCATTATACATTTCTGTGTAAAGAGTGTCTCTTATCATCACACATTTATATTACATATTGTCTCTAATCACTCTACATTTGTGTGTACAGAGTATCTCTAATTATTAAACATTTGTATTACAGAGTGTCTCTAATCATTACACAACTATATTAGAGTTCGTCTGTAATCACTCTACAACTGTGTGTACGTTTTGTTTCTGATCATTACATATTTATATGTACAAAGTTTCCCTATTATTTACACATCTATATGTACGGTGTCTCTAATTCTACTCATCTAAATGTACGGAGTGTCTCTAATCATTTTATCATTATACATGTCCAGAGTGTCTCTAATCATTACACATCCATATGTACAGAGTGTCTCTAATCATTACACTGGTGTATGTTCAGAGTGTCTCCTATCACTAAAAATCTGCCTCCAGTGGCTCAGCGGTATGTCTGCGGACTTACACGCTAAAATCCGGGTTTCGATACCCGTGGTGGGCAGAGCACAGATAGCCCATTGTGTAGCTTTGTGCTCAATTCAAAACAGCAACACTAAAAATCTATATGTACAGAGTGTCTTTAGTCATTACACATTTATATATAGACAGTGTCTCTCATCATTATAGATTTATATATACAGTGTCTCCATTCATTATACATCTATATGTACAGTGTCTCTAATAACTGCAGATCTATATTACAGAGTGTCTTTAATCATTACACATCCATATGTACAGAGTGTCTCTAATCACTAAAAATCTATATATCTATATAGTGTCTCTAGTCATTACACATCTAGACGTTCAGAGTGGCTCTGGTCATTGCACATCTATATTACAGATCGTCTCAAATCACTCTACAAGTGTATGTACATAGCTCTAGTCATTACACATCTATATGTATCGAATGTCTCTAATCATTACTCATCTATATTACAGAGTGTCTCTCATCATAACACATTTATATTACAGAGTGTCTCTAATCATTTCAGCATTATGTATCTAGATGTTTAGAGTGTCTCTGATCATTACACATCTATCTGTTTAGAGTATCTTTCATTATTAGACATCTTGATATGAAGAGTGTCTTTAATCATTACACATCTATATGTACAGAATGTTCCAAATCTCGGTTGACTTTGTAATACTAAAAAAGTTTGTACTGCTTTTTACTTGTTTTCTCTCTGTGTGTTTGTCAGATAATGTTACTGTGTATTTAACTTATACTGTAAAATGTTTATTGCAAAGTTCCCGCAAAGTTCTCAACTGAAATTTTGAGAAAGTCTCCAAATGATTATAAAAAAAATAACCATCGTAACACGTTAGTTTGCTATAAGTGATATAGTATAAACCTTTATAATTCTAGCTGTCACAGCCGCTTATTAATCGGAAAAAACTACAGATAACTAGTGAGATAGTGAGCTTTTATTGAATTGTACTAATATTATCTCGAAATTTAGTCACTCATCGTTAACCGTGGATAAAATATTCAGTTCCATACCAAATATAAGACAAAGTATTGTTTATAAGTTTGTAAATATTTTTAATATAAATTGTTATTTATGATATATATTTGTATTAACCGTTATTTAAAATTGTATTGTTGTTTGTACGTTAAAACGTATTTGTATTAAGAAAGAAAACTGTGTGTATCAATCTTGTTGGTATATATAATAAATTTAATACATACTTACATTTAATTAACTTTTAAATTTAACTCGGTTTTGGCCCGACATGCCCAGTTGGTTAGGGTGGCAGGTTCGAATCCTTGTCACATCAAACACGCTTGCTCTTGCACCCATGGGGATATTATAATGTAACGATAAATCCTAATATTCGTTGGTGTAGGGTGATGGTGACTAGCTGCCTTCCCTCTAGTCTTACACTGCTAAATTAAGGACGGCTAGCGCAGATAGCCCTCGAGTAGCTTTACGCAAAATTCAAAAACACAAACAAACAAACAAACTCGGTTTCAGGCTATTTCAGATAGTATTAGGTAGCATAATAAATCGAATACTCGTCCGACATAAATTATAGCACGTAACATAATGTTATAGTTTTTCCACCAGTCAGCTTGAAACTGATAATTTTTTACATGATAGTAACGGAAATGAACAGGTAAAATTATTACTTTGTATTAGGTTCAAGCGTGTGTATATGGTAGTTATAGTTCAAAACAAGTACAATTGTTGCACTGTGTCAGATTTAAATGTATGTGACAGTTATAAGAAGAAACAAGTAATAATATTTCAGTGGTATCAGGTTCAAATATTTGTTACAGCTATGAAAAGGAAAGGTAAAACTGTTACACCGTGTTCTCTAAGGAATAAAGAGGTTTAAGTTTTTTTATATAAAACAGGTCAGTTAAAAGCGTTGCATTATGTTCCCTAAAGAAGACAAAGGTTTAAATTTTAACATCCAACAGCCATGGAAAGGAAAGGGTAAAAAAGTTGCATGATGTTCTGTAAAGAAGATAAAAATTTTAGTCTTTTTGTGAAACAAGTCAGTTAAAAGCGTTGCATTGTGTTTTCTAAAGAAGATAAAGGTTTAAATTTTAATATGCAACAGCCATGAAAAAGGAAATGATAAAATGTTGCATCGTGTCAAGTTCAAATGTTTGAATACAACATCTACGGAAAGCAAAAGGCAAAAATATTACATGATGCCACTTAAGGAAGACAGGGCTATAAAGTATTGGGTGAAACCGATATGGAGAGTAGCAGAAAGTGCAGAAAATGTTGCACCATGTTTTCCTGAGAACGATACACCTTTTAATTGTTGTCTGTAACAGTTAGGAAAAAACATGTTAAATTGTTCCACGATTTCAGTTCTGGAAAGCTACAAGTTAAAACTATTGTATCGAAGTAGTTATAAAGGTAATGTTGCACAATAATTGTTACAGAAGGTATGTACAAGTAAACAAATATTACACCGAGTCGGTCAGCTAGTGGAACTTGAAATTATTTAGTATTTTACAAAGCTCGTAACATCCGAATGGACTATGTCAGTCATATTTTGAATAATGTACATTTTATTTAATACTAAACAAGAATACGTTTAACTACAGCGTATAATATGTTGGAAAAAAATATTTCTTCCCTTCTGATATAATTTGAAACTAATATCAACGCAGATCATTAAATTTCCACATTTCATGTATTTGGTAAAAGTCATGAATACGTTTATAACGTTACGATGTTTCCTGTTTTTACGCAACACAAGTTCACAAAAGTTCATTTTGAAGTATTCCTATATGTTTATCCTCTTTGTTTGTCTTGTGGTTGGAAGTAAAGAGGAATGTATAACACTGTATCAGCTGTATCCACTGATGAAGAGGCTTCTCCTATAACACCGTCGTTGATTAGGTCGGTTGGATGTGGCAGACACAATAACCTTGTTGTTTTCCTTACTGTGTAATTTCGTTCCAGCTTAGACAGCTGAGAGGCTGTTCCTTCTCTTCGGCAGAAAAAGATAGAAATGAATTAGTGTTGAGATGCTATTCACCTTATGGAACTGCACGAACAACGGCGATTACAATGTGGATTAGCGGTAGTTGATGAAGTGGAATTTGTACCAGTTTTATTTAAGCTTTTCATAAATTAGAATTAAAGTAAGCATTATAAACACAATAGTACTTATTTATTTAGAGCAAAGAAATTCAGATGTGAGAATTTTTAGCTAGTTTTCGTAATTATTAAATCTAAGCTAATGATTGGCCAAAAGATTATTTCGAGTTTAATTTCTTGGAGTCTAAGTTGCTTATTAATTACGGAAAATGTTTTCCATACCACATGAAACCTTTATTTCTGTCTTCCATTTTTCCATTTCGTGATTTTTTCTTATTTCTGTGTTGTACTTTTCGACGTTTATTGTTACTGAAACTCCAATCAAGTATCACTAATTAAGTATAATTTATAATTGCACTTTTACAACACGTGGTAATACAGTATTATCCCTACAGATATGTCATGATATTGTGCTTATCCTATATCTTGCTGATGAACTTTTGCGAATTTCTAACTACTTTTCTCTCTTTTTATTAAGCGATTCCAAGCCTGCGCAGTGATTCCAACATTGAACTTATCTGCTGTTTCTTTGTTTTAAGGTTAACTGCTTTAAGCCAGTAATGATCGTTTGGTTTTAGCGTAATACTCAATTGAAATACTAATTAGTACACAATTGAAAAATTGTTTGAGTGAATAGAGGTTGATCGAAATCTTCGAACCTTTAATTAAAGTCGTTTGTACCGTTCTCAGTAGCGTCAATGATTGTAGGTTTCTGCTCAGCGCTAAAAAAGAAAATATAATTAATCAAGCTACTGAAGAGATTAAAGAAACAATATTACGATAAAATAGCCGATAATTAAGGGAAGATGCTAACAAAACTGTTTCCACCTTACTAGACAACAGTTTATTGTGTGTAACAAGTTCTCTTGTAACATGAGAGATTTATTGAATAAACCATGTAACTCGCGAATTTTTCATTTTTGAATTTTTAGAAAATGCTTCGATGGGTTAAGTTCAAGTTTAACCAGTTTAAATACGAAAATTATTATTTCTGTGGTAAGGAAAATAATGTTGACAAAATTGAGAAAATACGTATCGATCTTTTAAACCTCAGTGGGATCGGCTGAGAGGTTAAGTCAGAGACCCCTTGGATTCAAGTATTTCAGTTCCTAATACTTAGCTACTAACCAATGGAAAAAGCCAATTAGCAGTAAGCTCCACCACTCAAAATGTGGTCGTGTCTTGAACTTTGGACTTCATTCAACGCAGCTCGACACAATAACCACTAGACCACTTTCAGCCTAAAATATAGAAAATCTCTTGTTGCTTCATTACACTTAATTGTAAGCTTAACTTATTTCCTTTTCCTTGTAATTTGGTTCATTAATGTCATATTCATAAAAATCGGTTCTGGCTTTGGATGTGGTCAAGACAACCTATGTCTTTTAATATGACCGAATGACCTTAAAACTTACTGCGATTACGGTAAAATATGTTATTAATAACAAAAGTAACCAACCAATGATTTAATGCAAGTGTAACCATTATAAGTTAAACATCGTTTTCCGAGTCACTGATTTACAACAGTCAGTATTGTATGCAAATTGTTGTTACGTATATGTTATTTAATACTATTTTGGTTCTAACCGGTATAGTTCATTTACACGTATAATTAGTTAGCAGTCAGAATTTCTTCGATATAGACAAAAAGTGTCTAAGAAACAGCTTCTGTGTTTTGCAATTCTTTGTGCATGAAAAAAGCGACCGATCTTTAATCTATGGCTTAGTCTGTATAATTATTAACACTATAGTCAGAAATGTATTTATATTATTAACCTATGGTTTATTCTGTATAATTATTAACTATATAGTCAGGAATGTATTTATATTTTTAAATCATTTTCAAAGCCACAGGGTTAATTAAGATTAAGTCATACACTGAATACAATTTACTCGAAACAGAGAACATCATAATTAGACGAAAATGTCCGTTTGTCTTTAGCAAGTTTAGGATAGTATTCCCAGTTCCAGAAGGCCCTTTGTCGTATACCGAACGAGGTTTATCATCAGCGTGAATTCAATTGTAAAAGTATCATGTTTAAAGGCACTGTTTAAAGGATGATAATCAGTATCCTGTAAAAGTATCATGTTTAAAGGCACTGTTTAAAGGATGATAATCAGTATCCTGTAAAAGTATCATGTTTAAAGGCACTGTTTAAAGGATGATAATCAGTATCCTGTAAAAGTATCATGTTTAAAGGCACTGTTTAAAGGATGATAATCAGTATCCTTGGATTACAAGTTTTTAACTTTCCAGATCTGCATTATTGTCCATTCTAATAATTTTAACGAAATATTAGTTTTCGGTTAAATAACCATTCGTTGTCCGTTCTTTATACGTATCAAAATGTTGTTTCATCGTGACGCTGGATCAAAGAAATTCTGAAACAACTAACATAATATCCCAGTTGTGCTCTATTTAAACTGTCGTAGTTGGTTAGCTGTGTATAAGTTAGAAAGTACGATTTGACAAAGGACACTAAATGTTCTTAATCGTAAGTTATTCATTGTAGCGGAAATGCATGCTGCAAAACTTGTGCTGGTTTTTCAACCTTAACTACACCTCATGTCATCCATGGGATAACAGGGCGAGTCAGAGGCTCCTAGTTTCACTTATAAGTAGTCCTCGCTTTAAGCTTGTGACCAAAAGACAGGCAGCCAGTCACCAGCATCTACTGCTTCAAGGGCAAATTATGGCTTTGAACCAAATAACGAGATTGATTATCCATCTTGTAATGTACCCACAATTAAGAATACAAAGCATGTTCATAGCCACGCAAATCTTAGACCTGCTAATTCACAGCTCGGTATGTTGACTAGTATTCACGGACCAGCCTGAAATGCGCGTGAAAATCTAGCACGTGAAATGGTGTGGTACATGGGGCAGTGATACATCTAATTGTGCAATACTCCAAGAAATGTAATACGTGTAACAGTGTAAAAGGAGTTAGACAAATGCAAGTTTGTAGTTCCTGTTCAGTTGCAATACATTATGTAGAATACAAAATTGTTAATTAATTAATAACAAGTTCAGCTAACTACCAAGCCAGTCAATAATACTATTACGTGTTTACGTTTTTATAATTTTGGGGATAATGTTTTCGATTTAATGTATGTATGTTATTATGACTAAAATAACTAACTGAATATGAACACATTAACAAATCATTATACTGCATTACTAACTTTCATGTGGAAATTCTGCACAGTTTGTTTCTCTTGATTTCACTGACGTTACATAGTATGTAGTTGGTAACAAGAACTTCAGTAAAATTCTGGATACTCTTTAAAAATATTGGCGACTTTTAGAGGATAACTAAAATTTACTTATTTCTAAGTTTTTTAAAAATCTGGTTCAATGTACAAATATAGCTTTGGACATGGCTTTGATGTATTCAGTTATTTTCTTTACATTATTTATGGGAAATATGAAGATATAAACCAATTATTTTTAATTTATAAATCGATCCGTAAACTATACTGGTGTACATAAATGTGTATATATATATATATATCATTGAAAATAAATTCATTTTAATGAAGTTATATAGTAAAATCACCAACAAAGACTGCGTTAAAAACAGCAGATCTAAAACTAACTAGTTATGTTAATTTGTTATAACTCAAAAATAAACCAAGCAAGAAACGCTGCATCAACCGAAAAGATCCCAGGGAACAAGCTGCAATATGAGATTATAAAATGTACCCTAGGTTATGGAGGTATCTGCCGAAGTAGGACCCACAGCAGCAATGAGAATACACCGTTTATCAGTCTTAACCTCCATTCACCAGTCTCACATGAGAACTAAAGAATAGCAATAGATATAGAATTAGAAATAGAAATTAGGAGATGGAGATGTGGGAGCTCAAGCCTACAACGTCCCACATCTATATCACCTTTCACTGCCTGCTGACAGAAGGTAACTGCTCTCCCAAGTAAAGAATTAACTGAAGCAAAAATAAAAAGAAATACTCCATTTGAAGTGAGTAATATAAAAAGTACCTTTTAGTGTTAGCATTCTAGCCCCCAATGTGGTAAAAAGGCACTAATTGAAAACGCAGCAAACGAACTATATCAGTAGGAAGTGTTATATCCAACTGTCCAAATTAGTATAGCTCTCAACCACCACCCATTCATTAAGTCTACTGTGAAGGATGATGTAGATGTGAAGCCTTAGGGGCTTGAGCACCCACATCTCCCTCTCCTAATTTTTATTTCTATTTCTATATTTATTGCTGTTCTTTATTTCTTATGTGAGTCTGGCGAATGGACGTTAAGTCTAGTAAATGGTGTATCCCCCACTGCAATGAGGGTCCTACTTTTTCAGTTATCTCCAAAACTTAGGGCACCTTTTATGATCCCACATTGTAGCTTGTACCCTGGGATCTTTTCAGTTTATGCAGAGTTTTTGTTTCGGCTCGTTTTTAAATTAAAATAACAAATTATATATAATATATACAGGGTGTCCCAGAAGTCGCGCACCATACGTACAACCCTCAACAAAGTAAAAGACAGTTTTATAAAGAGAATTGATGAATGTATCAAAGCAGAGGGTGAACAGTTTGAGCATCTGTTATGATTATTATCAATAAAATTGTTATTCATATGTATTAACATAAAAATTTATATGGTGCGCGACTTCTGGGACACCCTGTATATCTATACTGGTGGACATAAATATATATATATATATATATATATATACCATATATATCCCTGTAAATACTTCTTTTCTGCATTACTCACCAGAATTGCTGAATAATCACTTGTGCAATAATAAATGTATCATAAAACACTTTTATTTCAAGAGAAAATTAAATTACTAGTGTTTGAACTAATTTTAGCTAAAGTGCTTAAAAACAGGTAAATTGAAGCTTTAAATATTTATATCATACGGTTTCTGTGTAGTATTACTGGCATAACGATAGTTTCATAAATGTTATAACTTGCTAGTCTATTAGTATTGCTTACATAAGGAGTAGGCAATACAAATTAAATTGCATTGCTGTTGTAATTAAATGCATGATACAAAGGCAGACAATATAGTGAATGGGCTGAAAGTGTTGTAAGTTTTTTTTTAAACTTATAAATCACTGTGGAAATCGGAATTATGCTCGTCTCCATCCGACCGTCTTATTTAGTTAACAGGTTTTCAGTTAAAAAATATAATATTCCAAAATTATCATATGATTTAAATGCTTATTTAAAAGTGTGCTTATTACAATAAGAAAACTATAAATAAATGTCAGTTACGTTACTACAATGTTGAAATGCTCGAGCAATTAGAAAGAAATAGAGTACAAGTGATTTTGAACTACAGAGGGTTAAGCCTAATGCACTGGTTTAGTGCGTGGTATCTAGAACATAAAGAATTCATAACCGTTTGGCAGTGCATTCTCGCCAAGGATAATCTTATGGCTGGATTTTGTATGTCATAGACATCTTCAAGAAAGGACATTCGAATAACGATATTGTTAAATTGTGTAGAATACAAAGACAGTTTTTAAACAAAAGAAACCTTCAGTAGTCTTCGTGGAAAAGTAAACTTTGCTCGGTATGATATTTAAAACAAGAGGAGTCGGACCTCTTCTAAGGGAATCGAAGCTACACCAATAGCAGAATGAAAAACCATGCTGAAAAAAATCAGATAATTTTCCTATGGTGAAGCGAAGAAGATATCTTTTCGCCGGTAACACGATCTGGAACAAATACAAAACGAAAAGAACCAAGTTTTGTAAGCGAAACGTTTGCAAGCTTCAAGACACGAGTCGTAATGAGTAACTGTTTTAATGAAAAGCTGTTGAGACTATCGAAAAACTTAGATTTACAGGAATATCACTCGACCAAACACCCATCAAGACCTTCTACGTAGTTTCAGTGGAATTTTGTGCTTTAAGTCCGCTTAAAGTCCATGTTCATGTACAGTGGCGGATCTGTAGAAAATTTATCAAGACATACGGATAAGACTGGTCTCAATGTTCTTCTCATAAGCTTGTTACCATGGAAATTGCGTTACAGGGCAATAGTGGGTGATCATGTTCATCTGAATGACGATGTAAGACTTAGTTCCACGAACCTACAACACCTCTCTAACAAAGTGAAAAATTATTCTAATAACATTTTCATGAATATTTCTTAAAACAATATTCAATACATTAAGAAGTTATGATAATTATCATACAACATAAAGGGTAGGAAATATATGATAGATTAAGTTGAGTTTCTATTACAGTTAGATACACGACACAAGGATCATACAATATAATTTAAATAAAGTTTTATTACAGTTAGACACTCGATAGGCCCGTGGGGGCGTTATAATGTGACGCTCAATCCCATTATTCGTTGGTAAAAGAATAGCCTAAGAGTTGGCGGAGAGTGGTTATGACTAGCTGCCTTCCCTCTAGTCTTACACTGCTGAATTAGGGACGTCTAGCGTAGATAGCCCCCGTGTAGCTTTGCGCGAAATTCAAAAACAAACATAGGTACTCGACACAAGGGGCAGACAATATAAATTAAACTGATTTGTTGTTGTAGTTAGTATGCGACACAAGAAGTGGACAACACAGGTTTAATTATGTTGTTATAGCTGCGCGTTTTATATAAAATGAATAAACAGCTATAAAGCAAGTTATCAAATCACAAATAAGCCTGTCTATCTAAACAATTATTATTTATAGATGAACACTTGAATTAGACAAAAAAAAATGTTTAATTTACAAATACTGTTTAAACGTTATCAAAACAAATGCTTAGTGTGGATGGAAATCCGATTAACCACCATGCGAGCTAGTCGCATGCAGAACAAAAGTCACTCGCTCAAAGAATAAATTGAGAAATCGCCACACAATGTGTGAATTGTCAATAAATCCACTGTCCTTCCCACGGAGTTTTTGAATGGTCCATTGAAATGGAAAATTAATCTTGGGGATGTATTCATTGTTCGGGAATATTTTCTTTTTAAAAATCTCCATTTACTCCATTCGCGCGCCTACAATAAGCGAAAAAAAATACCTAAAGCTTAAAGTAAACATGAGTTTTAACGAAAGAGTTGTTATCATAGAAAACAGTGGGATTAGCACTTTGTGAAGCCTTTCTAAGGAATGAGGTAGACAGCAAAACAAATCAAAATGATGGAAACAGTAGGTACTGGTAAGAAATCAAACAAAATATATACGAGTTCAAAAATGTCCAGTTTTATTAAATAAAGGTGGGTAAAACTTAAATCGTACTTTTATGAACCTTCCATATTATCTTAGTTAAAAGGTATTATTACTACGTTAGGATATGCAATTACTGAGGCTCACGTGTTCAAAGTAATCATGTTTCTTACTTTTCATGGGAGGTTAAAGATTATCCTAAATTTCAGGATCTTCAAATCAACTATAATAAATGTTTTTAATAAAAAAACGCCTGCATACATAAATGTTATTAGATTGTCAGTTGGCATGGCATGGTGGTTAAGGCCCTCGACTCGCAATATGAGGGCTGTGAGTTCTGATCCCCGTCACACCAAACATGCGCGCCCTTTTAGTCGTGAGGCCGTTATAAAGTTACGTCAATCCCACTTTTCGTTGGTAAAACAGTAGCCCAAGAGTTGGTAGTCATGACTTACTGCCTTCCCTCTAACTTTACACTGCTAAATTAGTGACAGATAGTTCAAATAGACCTCGTATAGCTTTGCGCGTAATTCAAAACAAGCCAATAGAAGGCCAAGAAAGTGATTAATTCAAAATATTTTGCGTGTACGTTGATCAACTTTATGTTATTTATTGCACATTTAAACTAATTTATAGGATTAGTTTGTCATCATATCAATCAATCAAAAAGAGTCATGATAAAAAGTCTGTTGAAATATATGTATTTGTGTGCTTTCTTATAGCAAAGCCACATCAAGGTTTCTGCTGAGTCCACAGAGAGGAATCGAACCCCTGATTTAAGCAAGTCAGTAGACTTTAAATTGATACTGTAGTGTGTGAAAGTTTTGTTTATAGCTTGTTTTCAGTTACAAGTTTCCTGTGTTTTTTATTTACTAGTCAAACACTGTAAAACTCGTGACTAAAAAGTGATTTTGACTAGTGAATGACAGACAGAGAAAAAAATCTGTTAATCTGAAGATAACCTAAGAAGGTCGAAACGTTTGTTTGGTTTTTTATTTTAATTAAAGTGTTAATACCAACACCAATATAGAATATACACAGCTGGCCAAAATCATGAGGCCACTGAACATAAAGAAAAAAATATGCATTTTTCGTTGTTAAATTTTACTACTTACTTGAGTAGAGCTTCGAAAGATGGAAGTAAGACAAGGGAAAATAAAAATAAAAACTTTTTTAGCATTTAATAGGTAAAATGTGAACACAATGAAATTACCCTAATTATTAGCTGGTCAAAAGTTTAAGACCATACCGAAACGAAGCATTAAACGGTAAACTCGTAACGAAATTCAGTCATTTGTGTTTAAGTATTAGCGTTGTCAACATCTCCCACTGACATCTTCAATGTTACATCAGGTAAAAACATGGCAAAGGCTAAAAGTTGACAGAGTTTGAGCGTGGAGGAATTGTCGAGCTGAAAAAGAAAGGTCTCTCTCAACGTGCCATCGCTGTTGCAAATTGGGCACATTAAACTGCTGTTGCAAATTTGTTAAAAGACCCTGAGGGATATGGAACGAGAATTTCAAGTGATCGGCCCAAAAAAAATGTTGCCGGCGTTGAGCAGGAGAATTCAAGGGATTGTCCGGCAAGACACCAGCCGATCGTGGAACCAGTTTAAGGCCCTTACGAATGCAAAATGTAGCTAAAAAACAATAAGAGGACATCTACGACCGTAAACGTCTTCAAAGGCCACGCCTCCTTCCACACCACGAAACAGCTCGGTTAAACTTTGCTGAGAAGCACCAAACATGGAATGTAAAAAAGTGGAAGAAGGTTTTGTTCTGTGAAGAGAAAAAATTTAACCTGAATGGCCCAGATGGCTTCCAACATCACTGGCACGAGAAGTATATCCCACCAAAGACATTTTCTACACGACACAGTGGAAAAGGTTCCATCATAGTCTGGGGTGCTTTCTCCTTCCATGGAACAATGGAGCTTCAAGTTAAACAAAGACGTCAAATAGCAGCTGGCTGCATTGGCATGTTGGAGAGAGCATCCTTATTGACTGAAGGTCCTTGCTTGTGTGGAATTGACTGGATTTTTCAGCAGGAAAACGCTGCAATCCACAATAATCGCAAGATAAAGGACTTTTTCATGGCAAATAACGTGATTATTTTGGACTATCCAGCGTGTTCATTCGAAATGAACCCCTTTGAAAATGTTTGTGGATGAATGGCAAGGGAAGTCTATAGAAATGGACGTCAATTCTAAACAGTGCATGATCTTCATGAAGCCATCGTCACTGTTTGGAATAACATTCCAGACAGCCTTCTGTAAACACTTGTGTCGACCATGCCAAAGAGAGTGTTTGCAGTTATTCGCAATGACGGCCATGCAACTCACTACTGAGACCTCTTGTCTGGTATTTCCTACCTTGTTTAGGACTCCTTTTGGTATTGTCTTAATTTATGACCAGCTAGTATATAGGCCAATTTTATAGTGTTTACATTTTCCCTATTAAATGCTAAAATGTTTTTATTTTTATTTTCCCTTTTCTTATTTTCATCTTTCGAAGCTCTACTTAAATAAGTGGTTGAGTCTAACAACTCAAAATGCATATTTTTTCTTTATTGTCATTGGTCTTAAGATTTTGACTAGCAGTATGTTTGCACTTCAAGTAGGTTTTTCACCATGATGAATACATTAGAATGTTAGTCTGATTAATTTTAGAAATATAAGCTCAAGCAATAAATTCTGAAAATATGAAATAAGTGAAGTGTTAAACATTTTTATACTATTTTTTGTTTTTTGTGTCACTGTCTGAGTATGTCTAAAGAAAACAGTGTATCTACTAATTGAGTGTTGTATACTTTAATTCGTTTTCAACAAAATTTCATTTTTCGGTTATTATTATAGTAATGATCTGCTTCAGGAAACTCCACGAAAAGAGGTACAGTGGGTTAAATAAACTTTTGAGTGTGTGAAATTATAACCAGTTTATTAATCTGTAGTGTGATAAATGTTATTCGAGAACTATATGAACGAACCTGCGTCCATATTTAAATATTTGAATAAAGTGTGTTTTCAAGGATGTTGAATTGTCCATTGTTTTACTTTGATAAACTGGTGAATAGTTGTCTTGGAATGACTAAATTATCAACTTGCTATTTACTAGCCTTTTAACGAAAGGGTTGAATTGTTCATTGTTTCACTTAGTTTAATTAGTAACGATATTAAATAACTTGATTTTTTCACTATTGTATTTGGTCAAGCTGATGTAGAAGTAGCTGGAATGTTTACTTGTTTTTCTCAGCTAGCCTGATTAGGCTTGGATTGTATACTAATTTATTTCAGCTATACTTATGAAATCGTATGTAAAACTTATTGGATTGTTCACTTGTTTTATTAAATTATCCTGATTAGTTATTATGTAAAACAAGCTGGATTTTTCAGTATTTAATAAGTATTGAATGTCCTCAGTAGAAAAGAAACACTTGTTCAGCAGAATGTTTAGGACAATAACGGATCTAGTCTTGAAACCACAACTAACGTAATTAATCAGAAAAACAATTTCATCCGTTAAATGTATTGTGTGGTTAAAGAAGGAAACATCTCGGACAGGACTTTCACCCACATGAAATGCAGACTAATAACACAGTTTCTAAAAAGAGAAACTACTTAGCAAGGATTTCTGATGAAATTGAGATGTACCTTAGTGACAGTATCAAAATTTGTAATGTGTGTTTATATAACCTCGTGTGTAAATAAACCGGAATATTAAACATACTTTATATATTTTAAGTTCTCGTGAATTAAAAGTTTGAACCATCAATCCGACATCTCCACTCGTTTACTGTTTGTATTATCGGCTTCTATTTTATATTATTTTAATGTGTCTCAGCTAAGGTTTTTTTATGATTTTACTCTTACCTCTGTTTTTATCTCCATTTGTTTAACCTTCTATAATGCTTCGTTTTTGCCCTAGAAGTATTTTGCACAGGTTACCCAAACATCACTACTTGGATAAGGTTATCGAACACGAGCATTCCACTATATTTGAATTTTAAACCTTTAACGTTTATTAATCTGTCATTGTTCGTATTGTTAAGTCAGTCTTTCTTCTTACCTCTAGTGTTCACTTCAGACATGGTGCGTCAAATTCACTGTATTCATTGTCAGATCCTGCTCTCACCATAATTACCATTGTCAAATCCTGCTCTCACCATAACTACCATTGCTGTATTGGCTTGTCTTAGTTGTTGACATCTTTCGTTACCTCATACTTTTCTATGAGTTTTTCTAAGGCTAACAAAACTAACATCAGCATTTATTACAGAATGTTTCTGAATATTTCTTTCACGTAACTCAATCAACCAGTTTATTGTGTTAATCAACTTTCAAATTTACTTACAGATTAGGCCCAAAATGGCCAAGCGTGTTAAGGCGTTCGACTCGTAATCCGAGGGTCGCGGGTTTGAATCCCGATCGCAACAAACATGTTTGCCCTTTCAGCCGTGGGGGTGTTATAATATTACGATCAATCCCACTATTCGTTGGTAAATGAGTAGCCCAAAAGTTAGCGGCTGGTGGTGATGACTAACTGCCTTCCCTCTAGTCCTACACTGCTAAATTAGGGACGGCTAGCGCAAATAACCCTTGAGTAGCTTTGCGCGAAATTCAAAACAAACAAACAAACAAAACTTATAGTTTATCATTATCCTGTTTTATAAACAGTAAGGCTCGGCATAGGCAGGTGGGTTAAGGCGTTCGATTCGTAATCTGAGGGTCGTGGGTTCAAATCCCAGCCGCACCAAACATGCTCGCCCTTTCAGCCGTAGGGGCGTTATAACGTCACGGTCAATCCCACTATTCTCGTCATTGATAAACGTTGCTCCTTCTGCTCATTCCGAACATTTAACCAATTTAACATTTAACTGTTTAACCAATTTTAGTTATTCCAAAATAACTTCATCGTTAAGAGACTTAACAATCGCAATATTTAATAAATGTATTCATTGTCTTTATAAGATCTTACACACAATGCATGACGTGTGTTAGTGTTATAAGATTTTACATATAGTGAACATCGACTTAAACTATATTTATTCTTCTGAGTTTTGAGTAAAAGTCAATCTTCTATTCTTAAATATAAGATGTTGAGCAACTAGCGTCTACTATCAGTGTGATTGAAACGTGTGTGTATGTGTTACAAATTAGAAAACAATACGCTCATATATAAATAGTGCTGTAACTTGGAATGGAACGAACGTGCTATCACTGTTGAATGCTACGACTCATAATAAACCAATTTGTTTTTAACTTCAAAATTATTACTACACAGCATCTATTGTAAGAGCTAACATTTTTTCACATACATTTTCCGTTCCGAGCTATTTTTTATTGCTGTTGATAATTATATGAGACAGCCCACATAAGTATCGCGACATGTTGTTTCTACGGTTTAGAGATGAAATTTGAACCTTACGTAATGCTCACAGACCGAAACGTTTTCTCAAGCCGATACTTACTAAATAAACCTTTTCAGTGTCATGAACGTAACTAGAATTTTTATTGTAGAAAACAAAACTTTGGCCCACTTGCCTATCTACCCATATTTAAAACGTGTAATTGTTGCTGTTATAAGATCTCGCATATAGTGTAGAACGTGTAGTTATTGCTGCTATATGATCTCAGATACACTGAAAATCGTGTATTTGTTACTGTTATAAGACCTTATATATAGTGTATAACATATATTTGTTATTGTTATAAGTCTCAGGTGTAGTGTACTTGTTATTGTTATGAGTCTCAGGCGTAGTGTGTAACGCGTATTTGTTATTGTTATAAGTCTCAGGTGTAGTGTACTTGTTATTGTTATGAGTCTCAGGTGTAGTGTATAACGTGTATTTGTTACTATTATATGATATCAAACATATGGTATAACCTCAAATATTCATTATTTCTTGTCATTTCCTTCTTTCAGAAAATGTTAAGGGAAATTGGTCCCTTAAGAAATGTATATAGAAAACCAAACAAATCATAAATATATAACAGCAACAACTCACGTGTTTTTAAAGGGATCTGAAGCCGACATGTGATTCCTACCCATCCAGGTGAACTCTGTGGATAAAGTAGATTTACAGCAGTCATAAAATGACATATTTTAATATTTCACAACTTTTAGCAGCTTATTAGCCGATACTTATCAAAACATCCATCCGTAAATTGGTTAAAGGGAACTAAACCTCACACGTATTTATTAAAGAACAAAAATCGAATAATAATGAAATTAAACTACATCTCAGGAACTTTAAATATAACATTCTGATTTAATACACACGAAGTATATACAAAAGCATCAATGGATATGTCGGGTATCACTAATCACGTTAGTGATTAGTAGGTAGGGATGAACCGATTAGAAAAATGGCTACAGTATTCAATACATTATTCTATCATGGTTACAAATAACTGCTAAAGTTGAATTCATTATAGGCTTGTTTAAGCACCTTATTGCCATTATGGAGTGATTCGAACTTTGTGATGCTTCCAATATTATTGAAAATTGTTGCTAAAGTGCAGAACTGAGAACTGATTAAAGAACAAGAGTGTTCTTTTTTTCTTTTAGGCACTGGCTTCAGTTTAATAGAAAATCATAATTATAGTGTAAACGATGGTGTAATTACCCCTTTAAGTTAGCTTTCTATCAGAAATATGGTATTCCTTTAAAAAGCTGTTGTACAGGATGAAACAACAATTACCAGCTAGTAACAGATGAATATTATATTATTACAACATGTAGACACCCAGTGATTTATACAGTTTATATTCGGTGTCTTTAAGGTTCCAGTCCCTATAAAATGTAAGTGTAAAGGGGTTAAAAAGAATCATTACATATAACATTAAGTTTTATTACATAAATTCATTACCTCATAGTCAGGGGGAAAAACTTCATAATACAAGTAATAAAACATTTTGTAAATGTAAAATGATGTAGAGATGGCAGTGCAAACAGTAAATATAAGGATGATATAGTTTTATATTTTTCACATGTTCTTTCTTATTTTAAGTTCGCCAGCTTTAAGTTCCACAAAGTCAAGATTATGACTAGTAATTACTGATAACACTGTGTAACACAAATTTCGTTCCTAGATAGTATGTGTTATTTCTTAATTGCTTATGTTGTAAAAGTACAGAAAATGGCCATTATTCCCTTCAAACTTTGCTTTTGAGACCTGGATAATGAAATTTAGAAATTAACTTATTTTCTGTGTAAAAACAGGCAAATTTGCACATTTTCATTTTCATAAGGCCTGAATAAAACAACATATGAATCAAGATTTACATGTATTTATATTAAAGTTATACAAAAATGTTTAGAAGTGAGTAGTTTTTCGAGATTTGCAACTGTAATGTAAATCACTTTCACGTATCAGCCCCCAAATATAGTCTCTTATCATCTCAAACAAAAACAAAGTCTGAAAAGAAAAATAGGTCTTTACCATTTACTTTAGGCATAAGCAACAGGGAAATAACACTTTCTGCACAGGAACAATAAAAAGGGAGAATTGTGTCACATAGTTTAATCTATTGTAGCCACAGGTATAATATAATAGTTTCTCTGGTCATTGTACAAGTGAGATAAAGAAACTGACAAAACAAATGTGATATTAACAATGTATTTATATAATCAAAGAATTAAAAAAATTGCTCACTCTTTGACTTACTTCAATTATATTGTTTTTAAAAAAGATGAAAAACAAGTGATAAAAACGTTTTGCTAAAATTAACTACAATGTATGGATAGCAATGTCAAAAAAATACACATAGTCATACAAAAACCACCACATAAGTAGCCACATTTTTTAAGGGTGACTTTCATCTACAACTAAATGTTGAACTTCTTTCAGCTGTGTGAATTCAGGTTTGAATAAAAGTATTTAAATGGAATTGTGCTTACATTCTTACAGTGGTTAATTGTTTGTTTGTTTTGGAATTTCGCGCGAAGCTACTCGAGGTCTATCTGTGCTAGCCGTCCCTAATTTAGCAGTAAAGGACTAGAAGGAAGGCAGCTAGTCATCACCACCCACCGCCAACTCTTGGGCTACTATTTTACCAACGAATAGTTGGATTAACCGTCACATTATAACGACCCAACGGCTGAAATGGCGAGCATTTTTGGTGTGACAGAGACTCGAACCCACTATCCTCAGATTACAAGTCGAGCGTCTTAACCACCTAGCCATGCCGGGCTACAATGACTAATTACCGTAAGCTTTTAAGATTGACTCAGTGTTTAATGGCTATTTATCTAAGGACCTCGGTGTGGACTCGCGTATTGAAACCTACTTTGTTTCTGTACGTTTTAACATTGCTATTAGTACATAATATTTAATTTTTTGACACTTTATTACTCATTTTAACTATAATAGCAACAAACCCATGCATTCTGGAGTAAAAACTAATTATTTATCTCAATATAAGTAGATTGTTTTATAAAACATGTAATATTTATCAAAGAACCACATACATAAAGGTCATCAGTCGAAACCATCTTCTTTAACTGATTTGCTAGAATTTTGAATTCGACTGTGAAAATACTCCACTTCCTTTCCACCTTATATGCGCTAGTTAGCTTCTTATAAAATAACAAAAGATAGGAACACTTATAACTTTTCTTAGACAAAAACAACAGAAGTATTATTTACACAGTACACTATAAACAAAAGTTTAACGGAATTCATAATATCGTAATATCTGAAGAATCATATCAAAAAACGTAGCAGGTAACCTATGATAGTTGATAATTTAAATCCACAGTTAAGCCTACTTAATCCACTTCGGTGTTGTACACAGTTTTCAAGGAAGTTGCTCGTTGCCTTATAATTTTATTTCTTGCACTATAAAAAGGTCGAATAATGGTAGAATCTTGCCAGACATATAGTAGGTCACGAGCTGTCCAGCGTCAAGAAATGTTAGTTCCATTTTATAGCTACAGGTATAAACAGGTTAGCGCTTTAACACAGCTTGCCATTAAGCACCAGGGGTGGGACGGCCACGCCGTCATCTTCTTTTGTTAGTGACGTAAGCTGGAGTGCTTGCTGATTGGACCAACACTGCTCCTGTACCGCCTGCTAATATACGGTCGTGACACCTGATCATGCGCACTCACTGATGTCTGAAGCCTCATTATTGGCAAGATGCAAGGTTGTGATATGACTGTCCGGTCGATCATGCTTTTAAAATATACTGATAAACATATTATATTTGCCTGTGGCGTATAAAACGTCGAGTCCGTATCTCACCCGCCCATTCTATTGGCAAGATTTACAGCTGCTTTCCCGACGGCTGCTTGAGTCAGGAGAAAACTGATAAGGAAAAGCAGCCCTGCTATCGAGGTAAGATTAGACTCTCTCTATCTCGCTAGATTTATTACGAATGCAACTTCTCCTATCTATCTTAGAGCACTTGCTGAGCCGTCTTGTGGGTTTCTTGTTTGGGAATGGAAGCTGCCAAACACTGATTAGCACCCCCGGCCTGGGGAGAAACTTGGTGGCTTTGATTAGCGCTCCTCATTAGAAATTACTTCAAGCACGACAAATAAACAGCTTATCACTCCTGGGTAGGAGGGCTTTGCTCTCCTGACGGCTCAGTCAGCCAAGAAAAATATTTCTTTTCCTTTCACGCCTGATAACACGCGAAATTCACTTCTCGCTGTTGATATCGCGCAGTAATTTAACGACCAAATTTCATTTTATTCCTTTTTTTTCGTCCATTCGAAACGCTTGACTTTGAAGGTGATTTCTTGGTTTCTTCAGTAGCACCTCCGAATTCCAGTTGGTTTAAGTCTGCTTGGATCTCTTCAAGAATATATCTGTGCCACGACTTCTATTTCTTAGTAAATTCTATACTGAAATATTAGGTGAGGGCGAAACGATCAAGGCGTGTTCTCTTAATCTTTAGTCTCGAGTGACTGCTACCAGTAATAGTTTATTCTGTGCGCTGAGACGGGCTAGTAAGACATCTTGCAGTAACTGTACAGTTAGTACACTTTAGGTGCAGCCCTCAGAGTAGTTTGGATGCTTTCTTTCTTGTTTAGCTGATCATATTGAAAATGTACTCAACACCACTTACTTGTATGCCCCTCTTTGGCCAGGTTTTAGCCCGTAAGGCGGCATCTTCACGCGGATCGACTACTTGGCTTGCTGTATGCGGACTTCCTGCAGGCAAGCAAGGTTACACCTCAAGGTAAGTGACGGAAGGTAATCGTAACAGGCTGTACCTGAGGAAGGCGTAGCTGCTTTGTTCATACTGAATATGGCCTGAGCTTATACCACAACGGTGCACTTAGAATATATTCAATCTATACTTAAAGCGCAACCGTAAATATAGAATCACGTGTGTTGATCTCAAACAGTGAAACAACAAACTAGGATAATATTAGTCTGTGATTACAACTGGAAGTTTGCTGTTAAAAAGCACTTTGGTTATAAGGTGTGATATCTTGGTATGAAGTTGATTTCTTTAAGCTACGACTTTTTCAAGATCGTGAATTGGTAGTGAAATAATACACTTAGGATAATGTGTGTCCATAGTACGATACTGAAGCGATGAACGCTTCAGGGTATTCGGTGTTTATAACACGATCCGGGAGTGGACCGCTTGACATGACGCGTGTTTATATTTTCACACTCCAAATCAACAACGTTCATCTACTACGATTTTCCGAACCTTACACCACAGTTTTAAATAACCAAAACTAACATTCTTGCGTTCGAATGTTCATGGTAGCAATTACCATTACAAAACATTAAACGACAATCACTAAATGAATATAAATGAACATTATAGGTAATATGGTAAATTTCTAGTACTTGGATATACGATATTATATCTTATAACAGGTTGAGATAGAAGATCGTAACAAATGGAAAATATAAAAGGCAATGTTTAAAAGAATACGGAAGTATGTACGTGTAGCAAGAGAAGCTTAGGTAACTTGAACGTTGCGGGTGTTACTTGTTACATGATTAGTTAAGACTGGTAGAGTTTACAGAGATATATTTGTAACAGAATAAGTTTTGATTACTGAATTAAACCAGTATATAATTAAGGCATGATTAATTCAGATTCATAGAATATACGGAGATATACTTGTGACATGATTAGTTACAATTCCTTGAAAATACAGATATATATATATATATATATATATGCATTCTTCTGTTCTTTCACACAGAAGGTTATATTAGTAGATGGTTTAAATAATTACATTTCATTCTTAACAAATTACATTCCACTGTTGACTACGGAGTTTTGAAATACAAAAGGCTTATTACAGCTATCTTGAAAATACAGATATATATATATATATATATATGAATTCTTCTGTTCTTTCACACAGAAGGTTATATTAGTAGATGGTTTAAATAATTACATTTCATTCTTAACAAATTACATTCCACTGTTGACTACGGAGTTTTGAAATACAAAAGGCTTATTACAGCTATCTTGAAAATACAGATATATATATATGCATTATTCTGTTCTTTCACACAGAAGGTTATATTAGTAGACGGTTTAAATAATTACATTTCATTCTTAACAAATTACATTCCACTGTTGACTACGAAGTTTTGAAATACAAAAGGCTTATTACAGCTATCTTGAAAATACAGATATATATATATATATATATGCATTATTCTGTTCTTTCACACAGAAGGTTATATTAGTAGACGGTTTAAATAATTACATTTCATTCTTAACAAATTACATTCCACTGTTGACTACGGAGTTTTGAAATACAAAAGGCTTATTACAGCTACACGTCAACATCT
Source organism: Carcinoscorpius rotundicauda (assembly GCA_011833715.1). NCBI lineage: Eukaryota > Metazoa > Arthropoda > Merostomata > Xiphosura > Limulidae > Carcinoscorpius > Carcinoscorpius rotundicauda. The sequence goes on along the minus strand of CM022391.1, from coordinate 31,547,356 downwards.
CAATAATATTAGCCTAATATATGTATATATTCACTCTTTGGCAAATAAACATAATAAATAACCTTAAAGCGGTTTGGTGTTCAGAACTCGCTTTTGTTCTGCCCAAGACAAATAACAACATCAAATTTTTCGCTTTTTCTAACCTGTAGAGAGAATATTATATCACAATATTAAAACTTTGTGTGATTTGTACAAATAATATGGTAATAGAATTTAACTGATTTTGAGGCTTTCTATTCTAAAGTCTGAATCATTTTGTTGTTTTCAATGTAAAAAAAATGCATCCTGGTTCTGACATGACTAATGCTAAGATACACATTCAGGAAATTTAAAGATATTTTTTATATTCAGAGATTGAATACATTATTTCAAAACGATTTTTGAGCCTCCCCACCTTGCCATGTCGTTTTATTTCACGACCGTGCATCTTGACTATAGCCCTGAAGCATAATTTCTATTTCAAAAAAACTCCATTATAAGACATTCATGCCCAAAGCACACCCCTTCTTTCTCAAAGTATTTCATAATCCATCTTGTGTACCAAGATGAAGACTTTTCCAATGCCAATTTCAACAGTCCAATTGCACAAAAATCATTTACGTTGTGTTTGACAACTTCATTGCTGTGTTTTCGTACGAAATAAATAGCATGAATAACCGTTTCGTTGTCCAGCTGCTTGACGTATACGAAACTCGATCGGGAAATATAAATGAAAACCGTACATCTTTGAACTCATAACCTTCTCAACTCGTTTCTAAACAGAAATCCTTCTTGATTCTTTTTAGTTCTGTTGCCTGGAACACGTGAATGGTTATCGTATTTACCACTTCAATCTTATTCTGAAGAGGCCCGGCATGGTCAAGCGTGTTAAGGCGTGCGACTCGTAATCTGAGGGTCGCGGATTCGCATCCCCCTCGCGCCAAACATGATCGCCTTTTCAGCCGTGGGAGCGTTATAATATGACGATCAATCCCACTATTTGTTGGTAAAAGAGTAGCCCAAGAGTTGGCGGTAATAACTAGCTGCCTTCCCTCTAGTCTTTCACTGCTAAATCAGAGACGGCTAGCTTTGTGCGAAAGACAGAAAACAAACAAACAATATTCCGAAGAATAATGTACATACATCAGTATTATATGCTATCCCCTTTAAAGTAATCTCCCCCAGCTGATACACAAAATTATTCTAGCGTTCTTTCCATTTTCGGAAGCAATGTTGGAAGTATTCAACTGTTATGTGACAAATTTATGTTTCCACATTATTATGGATGGTTGGAATGTTATCAAATCTCTTTTCTTTTAATAAATTTCGATTCTGGGGGACATATACCGAGCAAGATCGGGGGAATACGGGGTGTGTGTATTTTTTCTGTCATATATTCTTAAACAGACACAGCAGTGTACGAATGCGCGTTGTCATGATGAAAAAACCAGTAACCATTCTCCCACACAGCTTGCGGCGATTTCTTCTGACTTTCTCCCTCAAGCAAATTAAGACCTCTTTATAAAAGGCCTGGTTGACTGTCTGGCTAAGAGGCAAGACTTCATGATAAACATCATGACCTCAAACACCAAAAAACATAATCAACTTTGTCTTCACATTTGATCGAGAATGTCGAGCCTTTTCCGGACGTGGTAATGATGGAGACTTCCACTGGGATGTTCGGCATGTCCAAGTGGGTTAAGGCCTTCGATTCGTAGTCTGAGGGTCGTAGGTTCGAATCCCCATCGTACCAAACATGTTCGTCATTTCAGCCGTGGGGGCGTTATAATGTTTGGCATATCCCACTATTCGTCGGTAAAAGAGTAGCCCAAGAGTTGGCGGTGGAGGGTGCTGACCAACTGTCTTTTTTCTCGTCTTACACTTCTAAATGAGATACGACTAGCGCAGATAGCCCTCATGTAGCTTTGCCCGAAATTCAAAAACAAACAAAAAATCCATTGGGATGACTGAAGTTTCGTTTCCGGGTTATAACCGTATACCCGTGACTCATCACCTGTAATAATGACGTTCATGAAATTAGGATCAATTTCTAATCTTCTTTTCAGATTCTCTCACATTTGTCAACGGTGAGACTTATAATCATCCGTCAACAGCCTTAAAATAAATTTTGCGGACACTCGACAAGTGCAGGGTTTTTCAGTTAAACTCACCTGACATGATCCGCAGTAAATATCCAGTTCATCAGCAATTTCGCGGATAGTTAATCGTCAATCACTTCGAATGTTTTCTTCAACATTAGCGACCGTTTCATCAGTGGACGATGTCGACGGTCGCCCAGAACGTGGGTCATCTTTGACCAATTTCTGGCCATCTTGGATGCGTGTTATCCACTGATAAACGACAGCTTCTTTTCTGTCCATTTTTATTACGACAGGAGCAAGGAATACGTTTAAGTTTGAACACGTTTTTTGGAACACAGGTATAAGATCTGGAGAACTGGCTTGTTCGTGGGGTAGCTCACTATTTGTACCTCGTACACACCTCAGTGAAGCTCACTGTCTCTGTACTGGCACCTGTAACAGAAGAAGTCTTAGCACTTTTTGATCAGACTTCGTATATGTATTATATTCCAATTTTATTGGAACCTTACCCAAAGTTATCTATTTAACAGTTATCTCACTATAACAAAAAAAGACTCCCAGATGGCCACTTAGTGGAGACGACACGCGAACTAGAGAGCGGGTTCAGGAATAGGTGACAGAGATGAGGCTGTGGATGCGACTAGGGTAAGACTTCCATCTGTCAGAGTAATGGCTATGTTTATTCGGTTCAACGCCCGGCTGACAGTCTACACAGACGGAAACACGCGTGTTAAAAGTTATAACTGAAGTTTCCATGGTGATGAAGTAGCCATCGTGCTAGGTGCTATTTGGGTTGATAATACTACATGCTGAGCTTACATAATATTAACGATCACAAATAAAATTTCGGATTTAGCAGCACTAATTTTTCGAAACTTAACAAACAACACAGTTCATATAATTTTAAGAAAGATGACACAAAATACACCTCCTGTGTTATCTACAGTTTTACCGTCTACTGGACCACTTGCGTAGGTGCACTTGATTAACCGCAGTTTATGGACGCTCCTCTATTTGTTTGTTTTGTTTGTTTATTTGGATTTCGCGCAAAGCTACTCGAGGGCTATCTGCGCTAGCAGTTCATACTTTAGTAGTGTAAGACTAGAGGGAAGGCAGCTAGTCATCATCACCCACGGTCAACTCTCGGGATACTCTTTTACCAACGAATAGGGGGATTGTCAGTCACATTATAACACCCCAACGGCTGAAAGGTGAGCATGTTTGGTGCGACGGGGATGCGAACCCGCGACCCTCAGATTATGAGTCAACTTTTTAACTCACCTCGCCATGCCGGGCCTTGGACGCCCTCTACCTAAATCACTAAAGTATTTAATGTATTGACTGTCGAATGTAAGCTGTGTTTCATTAACGTATACTTGTGAATTTTGTCACCGAAGTCCTTAGTTTGTTATTTGGGAGACGCAAACATATTTGTATCAAATATATTACGTATACTGTTTGGAGTTTCTGAATTAAAACTAACATATTATTCTTCCATTTTGTTCAAGTATGAAACAGATGAAACGTTAGCTTCCACAATGCATAAACTACGGCAAATTTCATGTTGATCTTTTATCATACAGTTAAAGTTGTTGTTTACCATCCTGATTTAAAGATTATTCCAACAGATGTTTTCGTATAATTTTTCAATTCAATTCTACGAATGAGAGTAATTAAATGCTCTAATTACCATGGTGATAACATTTAAACGAACAAAGAAAAGAGCAAACCGACAGAAGTTAGTGTTAATATGTGTGGGCCTGGCATGGCCGAGCGCGTTAAGGCGTGCACTCGTAATCCGAGGGTCGCGGGTTCACGCCCGCGTTGCGCTAAACATGCTCGTCCTCCCAGCCGTGGGGGCGTATAATGTGACGGTCAATCCCACTATTCGTTGGCAAAATAGTAGCCCAAGAGTTGGCGGTGGGTGGTGATGACTAGCTGCCTTCCCTCTAGTCTTACACTGCAAAATTAGGGACGGCTAGCACAGATAGCCCTCGAGTAGCTTTGTGCGAAATTCCAAAACAAACAAACAAACAATAATATGTGTGTGCTTAGTTCACGTGCCACCCCACCAAAAGTCATCTTTGTTCTCAAATACTTGAACTCTATAACTTATCCTTCTGTTTCCTGAAGCTTTAAATTTTGAATGCGGTTACCATTTCCAGGTATATCTCAGGCTTTTCAAACAAGTCGTAAGAGACAATTTTTAGAACTAATTTCAAAATTTGAAAAAAAAACAAAATGATTCATTTGATAGCTAAATATAACATAATTTCTCCAAAAATCGTTTTGTAAAGAGCCGCAAAGTGTGTCTTAAAGATATCTTGTAACTTCTTTTGAAAAATAAACAAAAGTAGGCTTGTGTTAGAAGCAGCAAGCAGTACATAATTTAACCACACGATTAAATGTACAGGTTTGTAACTACATCTGAAAAATAGGTAAAATAAGGCTTGTCAGAAACCCCAGCAGTACCCATCTCAGTCACATAGTTACACGTACGGGTCTGTAACTGCTTTTAACAAATAAGCAAAACCAGATATTACATTAAAAGCAACATTAGTACATAACTTAATCACAGTTAGACGTGCAAGTTTGTAGCTGCTTTTGAAAAATAATCAGAACTGGACTTTACGTTAGATGCCGTATCAGTACATATCTTTATTACACAGCTACATAAATAAACATGAGCGACACTATTAGGCCACAGTTGGGGATAAGGACACGATGTTTGGTTTGAAGATGTAATGTTGTACTAAAACCGTTAAGTGGTCTTTAACAAGTACAAGTGTCTCTCTGTGATCCTTCTTGTTAGTGTGTCATCTGCCGGTCATAAACAAGTCACCCTAACCCATCCTATTCCTGGCAATTTGCTAAATATCATCATATTTCAAACGTGCATAGAGACATACATACGCCTTTTCTATCATTGTAAACGTTATATATGTAGAAACATGCCTCGCAAACAGTAATTCGTGCGTGGGAATAGTAATCGAAGATTGAAGCTGTGAGTTAATGTGCATTTTCGTCTCGTGGTGGAATACTGATATCACTCAAACAAATGATTCAGGATAAAATATTCACGGGGATTACTATTGTATATTGTACTATTTGTTGATTTGTTTCAGTTCTCATTTTGACGTTCTCGTTTGGATATGAAAAGGATTGTCCCACCATGGGACAGCAGTAAGTCTATGGACTTACAACTCTAAATTCAGAGGTTCGATTCCTCTCGGTGGACAAAAGAGACAGCCCACTGTGGCATTTAAAACTGTTAACGACTTTCGTTTAAAAACACTACACATTACACGTTTCGACGCACTTCGTCTTTACAGTTGTTTCGTAAATCACTCCTGAAGACTATTTAGAAGTGCATCGAAACGTGTAATAAATAGAAACCTTTGGGGGCTTCCATCAACAATTTATAATGCGAGTATAAAACGTTACATTTTTATTATTAATTCTACAATTATTCGTCTTTTTAACATATATTATTATCAGTTTAAAATCAAATCGTTAGCTTCCCTCACATGCACACACAATGTGTAAGAATGTTACACTGTCCAGTGAAGTTAAAATATTACTATTTTGAAGAAACGACGCTGATACTTCAAGAGATAGGTACCGATTTACAAGAGGGTTTTTTTATCCAATTAGGCTGCAAAGTTTTGCTATTAAAAATTAAATTTAGTACCTTTCTTACGCTATGCAAAGTTGTGGGTTTGAATCCTACTTTCCATTTTCTTCTTCTTAAAAAGATGGTTACATACATTAGAGGTCTATGCGACAGCTCAAACCAATGTGTATTTCTCAACGATTTCTAATTAGAAGGTTAGTTAGTTTCTTATAAAAGTTATTTAGGCCTCACTTGAAGTTCTAAAATATGAGATGAATTTGCAGCTGATTCGTTTTTTGGATTACAATATCATTCTTCTATTGTATCCGTTTAAAACTCACTTACATGAAAGTTTATCAGTGTATAAATATATGTGCGTTATACATAAACGTAGAATATAATTTAAACTGACATTAAAATAGATATGTGGATCATTTTATTAATTTTTGAAAATAGAATCCAAACACCATAAAACAGCAGAACCGGTGCGAATACTTAAAAACTTGACTGTACATTTAGTAATGATAATTTTAAATCATCAGCACATTTCTCTTAAACTGGATATCACAGATTATTTTTAAACTTTCTGAATACAAGCTCCAATATTACAGATAAATAATTAACCAAATTTTAATTAATTTATGTGGCATTTTGCTTAAATAAGTCGTATAGTATTGGACATTCTCCCTGTTGTATGATTTACACGTTGTTAAAGCCTCCCAAATCCTTAATACGTTAATAATTAACCAAATATAATGCACACTTTTCCCCTCCATTTTCCTTCTGAAAAATTGACTGTGCACGTTCGATTTAGTTAGGCAGTTTGCTATTAGTTACTACCGAAAGTTATTAAAGCACCTTTAAAGATTTCTGAAGAAAAAAAAAAGATTCATGTCCAAGACAACGAGTGGGACAGATGATGACATGTTGAAAGAATGAAAATAGGATGAAACAGAAATTCAAGAAAGCAAATCCTATAAATTTGATGAATCTGATGATAGTGAAAATTCTAGTTGTGACGAAGATTTATATAAAGATGTTTAGCTGAGTGTCCCATCACGAATGAACTTTTCAATAATTAGAAAAAAATTCAAAGGCAAAAACATTCAATGAAAGAATTCCAAAAAATAATTGATAAATTGATAGATGATTTCTGTGTTTAGAAATAATTCAATACATTGAATATAACTGAAGAGTAAAAAAAATTTTCTTCAACTAACCTTTGAAAATTGGGTGCGTGTTATACTCGGGGGCACATTATATAACGGCAAATACGGTGAGTTGTAAAATCGAGTATTTGGTAAATTGACTAAAAAAATTAATAAATATTTGCATATTTTGATACAGGATTTAAACAAATATCTTTAAAACCTCGCTTTCCCTGTTGTTCAAATACAATATGAAAATGGCACACAGTTGGGGTATAGTTCACATAAAGGACAGTAGATGGCAGTACTGTACCAAATGTATTTGTGATTGATAAAAACTAAATTATCAGGTGGTAAGCTGAGCATTGAAAGCAGAAACAAAAATCCTAGTTCCAAAGATACTGTTTTAGTTGAAAAATAAAACTGACGAAGTGAAGTGGAAAACATATTTATTAAAAAAAATTCCAAATCACACTTTTTCTGTCGTCAGTACTTTGTAAAGAAACAAAAAGCATTTGCTCTGTAACTGATGCTGCACTCGTGCTTTTGTTTTCTTATAGAATGGTGTTCACAAAATGTGTGGTAATTCCATAAGTTTTAAAACTATTTTTCATCAAATATTAATTTTTATCTCTATTTTATTTCAAGTTTATGCTCACAAAGAGATTGCACTTATTTTCTTTTGGTTACCGGTTTTTTTTCATTTGAAGTATTTTTTGGGGGGAGAAGTTGAAACTTGCAATTTGCTTAGGTGTTTTAACCCTACAACTGAGAGCCTATCGCACTGAAACTAGTGCCTGTATTGGTCTTCACAGTATTAGTCAAATAATAAAAAGCACTAAAATTAGACCTTCGCCTCTGTGGTTTAGCTTGTAACTCTAAAACATGGGTTTCGATATTCAAAGTGAGCAGAACACAGATATCTAGTTATGTAGCTTTGTGCTTAATAGCAAACAAACTAATAAAGCGCTAAAATTCCCATTCAACGTTGATTTAGTATCAGAGCTTTCGAATAATGCAACTCATTGCTCATCGGTTTATTTCTTACAACAGACTCAGCAAATAGCCCGATGTGGCTTTGCTATGAGAAAAACACACACACACATTTCTTACGAAGAAAATCTTTATTCAAAAATGAATTAGTCTCTCCGTTTTTGTCACGATTTTGGTAAAAGATCATTGTTCTTTTGCAAAGTGATCTCAGCCAAGAAAATTCTTAAGAAATAACCGAATAACATTTATTGTTCTTTCTACCCAATGCACTGTGTATCCGAGATGTCACGAACGTGATGTTGAAAAACCAATCTTACAGTGCAAATGATTGTCCAAATCAAAAAGTCAGGAACAAAAGAATCCTTTTTTATAAAATGGGCCCGGCATGGCCAAGTGCGTTAAGGCGTGCGCTTCGTAATCTGAGGGTCGCGGGTTCGCGCCAAACATGCTCGCCCTCCCAGCCGTGGGGGCGTTATAATGTGACGGTCAATTCCACTATTCGTTGGTAAAAGAGTAGCCCAAGAGTTGGCGGTGGGCGGTGATGACTAGCTGCCTTCCCTCTAGTCTTACACTGCTAAATTAGGGACGGCTAGCACAGATAGCCCTCGAGTAGCTTTGTGCGAAATTCCAAAACAATCAATTTTATGAAATACTTTTCATTAACACAAAAATAAAACTTTGGGACTTTCATTGCATTTTTACTAACAAGAGCATGAAACCTAAATCTATGTTAGAGAAACTAGTGTAGTGGACATTCTGATTGCCCAAAGCTGTTACCAAAACATGGTAATTTCTGCACTAACCACTTATAATTTTAAGATTTAAAGTAAAAGAAATTCCATTCAAGAATAAGAATAATACATAAATATAGCAAGTCGAGTGAAAAGAGTGTTTTGGCTATCAAAGTCTTTTGACACTACCTATTTTTATTTGCCTGTGTAATAATCCAATATATTGACTTATATTTCGCAGTTGGTAAATATTTTTTCCCAGCATATCTCATAAAGACACTTCGCTATAGACATTAAGTGTATTAATGGTGATACAAATGTTTTTCTAAATTGGAAATTATATCTTGTATTTAAATAGTGAAGGCTATTTCTTTGAAGAATGAAGTCTCTAAATCTTCCACCTTTAACAAAAGAACTGCGATATTTGTAGGTGTATTGTCAGTTTTAAGTACTTAACCAAGTTTATTTTCATCCCCACCCCGTGGCACTGTGGTGTGTCTGCAGACTCACACCCACAAAAGCTGGGTTTCAATACCCGTGGTAGGCAGAGCACAGCTAGCCTATTGTGTAGCTTTGTGCTTGATTCCAACTACTTTCATTTGAAAGTAAATCTTGCACATCTGTGAAAAGTCGTCAGTGTTCACGTTTATTGTGCAAAGTTCTTGAAACAGCTGTCTGTGAGAATATTATATTTTATATGTACAACATTTTGTATCTATATAAAAGTTAGGATGATTAGCTATACTAAAGATGCCGTAACTTTACCAGTAGAGCTGTTAAATGTGTCCATAATAATAAAAATTGGTAATAAATAGTCTCAACTATCAGTAACAGACAAACTACAAAAATCTATGACCGCCCTGTTCTTGGCCATCAGTTTGGTATCCTCAAATTATGTAAATATCCAATCACGTTAAGTAATCAAGTTTTTTTGTTGTTTTTTTTTACTGTCATGAATTTCTGTTTGTTTGTCATTGTTTTTATAATTTCGCGCAACGCTACACGAGGGTAATCTGCACAAGTCGTATCTAATTTAGCAGTGTAAGACTAGAGGGAAGGAAAATAGTCATTGCCACCCAAGGCCAACTCTTGGACTACTCTTTATCACTGACTAGTGTGATTGACGGTCACATTATAACGCCCCCACACCTGAAAAGGGCGAGCATGTTTGCATGAATTTCTGAAAAAGAATAGTTTATTTTGAATCATTGTGAATAGTCATACACCTGACAAGTGTTCATGTAATATTTAAATTATTATTTGAGAAAACTGTTGGACCGATTATCACCGATCCTCGAACGTACTTTTAGATTCCCTATGAGAGTTGATGTTTGTATCTGGTACCCTTGTGTCACTCGGAAGGGATCCCATATCTTCCTCTTGCGTTGAACGGGTACGTCAGCTAGTTTGTAATACCAACAGAAAGGAAATAAAAATATCTCTCCTTCACAGCAGTTCGGGCACCGGTTGGCTCCGTGAAGAAAGTTTAGATTTTGGAGGGCGAACAGGGCTGGAATCCGTGCGATACAATGCAACGTTCCCTTCACGCTCTGGTGTATTATAAGACTGACGGTTAATTCCCTAGCACGGATGGTGGATGGTAGAGTGTTGCCGACTGGCTAGCTTCCCTCGTGCCAGTTGTTCAAAAATAAGGGACGGTTCGATATTATGTTAAAAGTGTTGCTTTTAATACCAACACTAAGAGCGGAACATGTAATATAGGCTTAAATTAAATATTAAAAACGATATATAAAGTATTTTCTTCACCAAAAATTTGGAATGATTTAGAAACGATTTTCTAATGAAAAGGAAAAAAGAAAAAACTACGTTAACTTGTTTTTACAACCGGTTATCTCTTTAAAATGACAATTATTCAAGCCCGAGGGGAATCCCCGATAAGTAAATGCCTAAACTAAACTCATTTGATTAAACACGGGATAGTACGTATTCTCTTTCCTCCATTTTCGTTTTCCATGATTTATATTTCTTCTGGAAAACTGAAAGCAGCATCAGTCTTCATTTATTGTTTGCACAGAACCTGATTTGAAAAGCACATTAACGTACTGAAATAAGGGGAGTTAATTTTCTGATTATTATTGTTTTTCTTATCTTTGTGCTTTAATTGAAGACGGGATCGAAACAGGTTCTTGACTTGGTTTTTCTGAAGTTGTGGGAGTCGCCGTTTGTCAAAGAAATCAATTAAAGCTCTCCAGAAGAAGCAAGTATAAGAAATTTTAAAATGTTGTTTGTACAATAATGAATTTAGTATTTGTTTGTTTGTTTGTTTTGAATTAAGCACAAAGCTACACAATGGGCTATCTGTGCTCTGCCCACCACGGGTATCGAAACCCGGATTTTAGCGTGCAAGTCCGCAGACATACCGCTGAGCCACTGGGGGCATGAATTTAGTAACAAACATCTTTAGTATTTGTTTGTTTGTTGTTTTCCTGAGACATGCTTAAGGTATGTTGTATCTATTATCATGTTTATTAATTTATTCTGAATTACGTTAAACAATAAATATGATTTCGTTTAATAAATCGAGTGTTTATTTGTTTGTTATTTAGCATAAAGCTACATAGCAGGCTATCTTTGCTGTGCCCAGCATGAATGTCGAAACCTAAAGTTTAGCGTTAGAAACCGTCAGAATTGCTGCTGAGCCACTGAAGAAGGGGGGAAGGGGATAAACCAAATGAACAATAGACAATAATTTTTATATGATATTCACTTAACTTAGAGAATTATCAAAGTGTAAATAACCTATGTGATTGGATTATTGTTATAGATACGTGTCAGCTGTCAAGAGCTTACTGGTTCCAGCGAACAGTAAACCATTTAAAATTAAGAGTAGACACCTAGAATTCTTGCAGCTCCAAAAAAAGAATAGAAGTGAATTAACTGTATTAATTTACCACATCAAAGCCAATCTAGCCTTTAGCCATACAATAATAATTTGTGTCATACCAGACAAAGTAAAATTATATACGTTAATTATGGCACAGATCAAACGTATTTACTCCACAACAACTTAATACTTAATTTGTAGATGCGATATCTTACTGGTTTGAATAACTGGACGACTCGGTAGCTTTTCAAATCTCACATCCACAAACTTCATTCCATGTAGAGTTTATTATTTGGCGGGCTAACAGCTATGGCTGAATAATCCAATGGGAATCAGCCGGAACGCTTTTGATGTGTGTGTGTGTGTTTGCTCACACATGAACCAACACGTTTTATTTATCTTTAGAAACATCTCTGCAGGTTTAATTGTGATAGAAAATATTGTTTGTTTGTATATAAAAAAGTAAATAATGCTATGCTCACTGCAGTTGTGTACCAAGGTATCTCTCAACAGTTTGTATCTTCAGTGATGACAAGAAAACCCACTTGTAGAGAAAAAAAAAACATATGTAAAAACGGCTGGTTTGGGTTGAGAAATTTTTTTTTTATGTAGAGGAGCGAACAACGTTTCGACCTTCTTCGGTCATCGTCAGGTTCACCTGAAGAAGGTCGAAACGTTATTCGCTCCTCTACATAAAACATTTTCTCAACCCAAACCAGCAGTTTGTATCTTGAATAATTGGAAAAGCTTCAGTCGAACCATTTCTGAAGCTTATTTTTTAGTACTGTGGTTTAAGTTATTTTTAAGGAACTGAATAAATACAACTGACACAGCTGAAAAGTTAAGCCTTGTTAAGAAAAAGTGAAATCGTAAGTCCGAATCCAAAATGTCGTCATACTTCTAAAGACTTGGATTTGAAGTAAGATAGATAAATCTTTTGTTCAAGTTCTCATATTCTTGAACACAGCATATTTTTATCTTTATACATTTGTCACTTAAGCAATAGAAGATTCTAGAAATATTGTCTACGAAAGCGTACGTAAGCGCGAGATATCATGTGAATTGCTCAACAACGTCACCAACGAAAACCCTTGGACGACTCACAGGCAGCAGGGGCTTATTATTTTAGTGATTTTGTCAAAGCAGTCACACCTTACTCGTCAGAGATAACAAACAACCTGATGTGAAATTCTAAAAATATAAAAATCAAAGTGTAAATGTTATTCACAGAATAAAACAACAAGTCAGCAAGAAGAATAGAAAAGGTTTCAAAGCTCGGGTGCTGTCGGGATAATCGTGATTCTTCGACTTGGTCAAGCCACGACCGTATTGTAGAGATTATATATCTGCATAGAACCGACACCGTCAATTCTGCGCCCCGCGGCACGGTCTGCCTCGGCTCTCTAATTGTCTACTCTACATCCACGCCAGCTACACTTTGGAGAGGAAGTGAGCGGGGCTATAGGCTTGCTACCGGAGCTGGATGCGCGTTAAGATCACGGGCACTTATACCCCTTTCTCACGTGAAGCCTCTTAAATAAAGCAACAAGTTTTCTTTACGACGAAGGAGAAACACCGATGATAGTCAGTTGACTATAAAAACCGTTTGTCTGATATTTTAATTGGAACCGGACAAAAAAACAAAACTGTCTGTACACGTAAGGCGTTTCAGGACCCAGACGATACCTTGCAAACTGTTGTGTTTCCTTTCCTGACTGAAGTGAAGTTATGACGCATCCACGAGGTCAAAACTCGGCACGAGTTGAAAAGCTAAATACCTTAGAGCTACCGAACAATGGTACTGTTAAAATAAAAACTACTTAACACACACTAGCTAAATATTGTGTACAGTTACTGTACATGTGTTACGTACTGTGTATCAGAACTGTATATTTGTCAATAGACATTTATAATGTGATAAACGAACTGGTGTAATCTGTTCATATAGGCGTGCCTGCAGCGATTGTACATGTATTTCACACTGTATACCAGAATGTATGTTTGTCAATAGACATTTATAATGTGATAAACGAACTGGTGGTATCTACGAACTATTGGAAACCAGAAACAAAGGCGGCTTTCAGATAAATAGATGGAAATATGAGAGAATGAAATGATATTTGAAATTAGGGAGAAAGATAAACACAATTAGAAGTGAGGGTAGATAGACAGAAAGAGAAAATGCAAAAAAACGTATATACAAAGATGCTCGTGTGGGGGTGGTAAACAGCTAAGGATGGGCTCCTACAAAGGTTTGAAATCTTCTAACAAAGATCCTAAGTTTATCTCTAACAAAATAAAGAAATCCAAGGAACGGTCATAGAACAATAAACTGAAAAGGTAACTAAGTGTATAACGTAAAATATGAAAATGAACAATTTATGTATAAAATTAAGATAAGATACCAAAACCAGACCTAATTATAGTTACGCATACGTAACGAACAGGTAAATAAGTTACTTCTCATAATTCAAAACATAGTGAAATGTGTATAATAAATGTAAACGGAAAAACAGATGATCGCAACCGTGTTTAGTTCACTCCTTTCTGTAAAGCGGAGATGAGAGAAAACTCTTGTATTTGTGTGCTGCAAGAGAAACGTCTACAAAGAAGTAGTTCTCTACTGAGTAAGGATACAGTAAGGATACATTGGTATCCTTACACTATCACTCATCTTTAAACGTTTCTTTCGGGATATAAGAAGAAATAGTATAAACTACTGTAATAAATACTACAAGAATAAGGCTGGAGATAAAAGATACTTGAACACTTCTCTCTCCTGGCGACCAATTACGATTTCTGGTAGGCCTGACTTACAATTCACAAATTATACAGTCAAATAGAGAATTGTTTATGTATATATGTATAAGTAGGACTAAAATTAAAATTCATTCAAACAGAAATATTAATAAAAAAATTAATTTACACTTAATGTTTTGGCTCGGCATGGCCAGGTGGGTTAAGGCGTTCGACTCGTGATCTAAAGATCGCAGGTTCGAATTCCCCTAGAACCCAACATGCTCGTCCTTTCAGCGGTGGGAGTTGTTATAATGTTATGGACAATCCCACTATTCGTTGGTAAAAGAGTAGTCCAAGAGTTAGCGGTGGGTGATGATGACTAGCTGCTTTCCTTCTAACCTTGCACTGTCAAATTAGGGACTGTTAGCGCAGATAACCCTCGAGTAGTTTTGCGCGAAATTCAAAACAAACTTAATGTTCTGTGTTTTTATCACAACAAAGATTTATTATTTGAAAAAACAGTATCCAAATTCATATTGTAAAAATTTTGTGTGTGTTTGGAAGGGGGCTCTTTAAAGTTATTTGCCTGTCTTTTAAAATATCAGCTCGTATCATTCACTCATTGAAACAATCCTCTTTACGGCTGTTTAATTTGTCATTACGTGGCATAAGGTTTAAATTCTTGGTACATTGTTATGAAGCTGAAACGTGCTTTACACAAGAAATCTTGTGTAACGTGACTTTAAATGCTTTTGAAACATCAAAACTGTATAGTAAATGAAAGCAACTTTTAACTTAGTATTGAATAACTTCATATATATACATGGATGTGTTGTATATCTGTAGCAACACAACTTAAATAGTCCATTTTGTAGTTTTCGGCTAAAAAGAAACTACATTTATTCACAGTTTCGTTTTGAGTTGACTTACTGATGATAAGTATTTTCTTTTACAACTTTTACCACAATACGTGCAACTTGTAATCAAATAAAAATCACAGTTGTTTTCTCAGGAATTCGATAAAATGGAAATTAAAAGTTCTGATATAAATTCAAAAGTAAACACTCTCTTCGTTTGGACGATTTCCATTACGAGTCACTTGGATGCGTTGATCCGAAACGTGCGTCGCTTTCACCACTCCTGGGTATTTGTTTATGGGTATGCACCTAGATAAGCAAAATAATAACTGTGAATAAAAATATGCAGAAAAAGAAATTATTTCATTTGTTAACCACTTGCTGTAAAATGTGGTTTTAATTTTTAGATTTTGTGTGTAATTTGTTCAGTAAAGCAAAGCCCAGCACAGTCTCGCTGTCCAGTGTAGCAATGCCCAACACAGTCTCGCTGTCCAGTGCAGCAATGCCCAGCACAGTCTCGTAATTTCGAGATTTCTCTTTGATGGAGAGCATCTGGTCCTCTTTGTACGAAGCGATTCCTATCTTAGTTTTGCATCTTCTGTTCATGCAGTCGTTCATTAAATCACGTGGTTGTAATGTTCACTCGTACTCTACTGAGCCGCGTGGGATGCCTTCAGGTCTACGTTCCGGAAAGACGTTTAAAACAGTAATCAAAAGAAAGTCCTCTAACAGAGGCCGAAGCGAGGCTCGAGGTTATTGTACTGCTCTGTGTTTGCGTGGTCGGTTTTAAGAAGAATATTCAAATAAGATAAGGAGGTTCAGCTTTCATCTGTTTATATTTTTTTTCCATAGTTTTAAACCCCATACTTTGTACAGTCAACACTGATAACAGCAAGAGAAACACAGAGTGCTCTTTGTAAAAGTCCCAAACTTGTATGATGTTATTATTAGATGGCTGTTTTTATTAGCAGTATAAAACATTTTAAATGTAGACGACCAAATATATCATACATCTAGGAGCATTCATTCAGAAATAACTTATGTATATAAATATATGTGTATAAATGTATAATGTTTCTGGTATACTGTTCTACGCTGTGGTGAAAATATATGCTGCTAAGAGTTTTAACTTTTTACATTTTAAATATGTAATGACATGAAATGTTTATAATACATAGAATATACGTATGCATATTTACTATAAACTCAACAGCGAAGACACCTAATTGATGACCTAAAGCAGAGTGGAAGTAATGACTTTTTGTGGTTTGTCTGTCATCCGTAATTAAGACTAATTATAATTTTACTGAATATTGTAAACATCTTTCTCTGGCATAATTTATTAAATGATTGTATTAATATATATATATACATATTCACATTATTATACAAAAAAAAAAATGACTTTGTGTGGCAATACGATTAACTACAGTATTTTATAATTCTGATATGAAAGAGGTTTTTATCAGTTTGTTGAATCTCATCCACAATAACACAAGGACTACCTGCGTTAACTGCCATTAATTTTGAATTCATAAATTAGAAAAAAACAGATACTCGACACCATCCACCGCAAACTCATTGGCTTCTCGTTACCAACAAATGGCATGATTAGTCATCATATTATAAAAATCCCCACGGCAAAGAGAGCGAGAATATTCAGTGATGAGGATTCTAACACGAGGCTCAAAAATTGCAAAGTCGAGTGCCCTAATTACCAGGTCATGTCAGGCTCTGATTTTAAATGTATGCAATATAGTATGGTAAAAAGAATACTGATACACAAAAATGGGTTCTATTAATATTCCTAAACGCCATGGCATGGTCTGGTGGTTAGGGCACTAGACTCGCAATTTTTGGGGCATGGGTAGGAAGCTTTTCATCAAGCATGCTCGCCCTTTTAGCTGTGGAAACGTTGTAACTTAACAGCCAACCCCACTACTAAAAAAAATGAAGTAGCCCAAGAGTTGCCGTTAGGTGGTGGAGACTAGTTATTTTTCACTTAATATATACCTGTGTAAAATTCAACAGAAATGAATAAATTAATGTCAACTTAAACAACAACTTAACAATAATTTTGTACAAGTTTGAGATTTCACAAAAACTGCTTTGTGATTTTTCTATGAACGTGAGACCCCCTTATGATATAGAAATCTTATTTTAAAACCTAACCATGCAAATATATAGCATTATAATTTGGGTAGCTTTTGATTCATGTTATTTACGTCACATTAGTTGCAACAGAATACAACGCCAAGCACAGTGTTCGATTGATATTATTGATTTATGCCATTGATTTTGCCGTCTTGACATAACAAATAGTTATTTTAACGTTTCTGGACTAAAATTTAGTGTATTTCTTGCTGTTGTTTCGATAAAAGTGAAGTACACTGCATTTCATTGGAATCATTTGTTCTTCATATCGAAAACACCTTCAAACATTAAACTTCACACAAGTTCCATTTCTCAAGAGAAGGCGTCTGCGCAGATGCTATATGAAAGCCAGACATCTTGGTAGCTTCGCTTGATACAATCACACACAAACACGAAGAAGGAACATATTTTAGTCTGGCATATTTAAAAATTCTTCTTACGTGCCTGTAAAACGTTGCGTGAAAATATTTTGATATGGTTTCAAATCGAAAATTATATATTAATGAGTATTAGGGGTTACATAACCCTAACAGTGGTCATTGATGATTGGCTAATTCTTACACTGATTGTTCCTTTTGTTCGCGACTTCTCATTGACGATTATAGAAGGCCACGAATGTTATGGTAAACCACTTCTTGGATTTTCAAGACTTTCTTTGTCAATCGAAGGAAACTGCTTTTATGTTTGGGATAAATTATCAAAATTTTTACCCTAGCCTATTAATAAGTGAAGGTTGCCATCGAAAACCGACTCTTAGATGTCGACATTTGTTTTCGTATTCATCATTATATTAATGAAACTTCATTCTTAACTTACTTATGAAAATTTTGTATGGAAGCAAACTTCCAGGTTTTTGTTTAAAAATAGAAATTCGATGTTGAATTTTAACTTATTGATAAAAGAAAGTTCCGAACGTTTCTTAAGTTAAAATATGTGTTTTTGGCAAGCCTATCGACTCATTTGCCAGGTTTTGTCTGATATGGTTGTTTCAACCAATAACAGAGGTGTATTTTACAAACGTTTTTTTCACGACAGCTCAAACAACATATTTCACTTTGTCTGCTTTTTGTTAAACACAAGGCTATTCGGTAGGATATCTGAACTGTGTCCACAACGAGTATCAACATTGTAAGCCTTCACGTACTGGTGTTTTTGATCTATGATCATAATAATATCCCAGTCTATTTAGTAATCGTTTTCACGAAAGTATATAGTCAGTACTGAAGTCTATGAGGTATGATTGTTTATGTCTGATGACTTATCATGCGCAAATTAGAGACGCTTTAATTCCTCGAGAAGTGATTGGTTCTTTCTCAGTACTTATTGTTTAGTTTGCAAATAACTGTTAGTTAGATTTACCATAATGCTTTTAGAACTTCTCTCTCATGTCAGGGTTATAAGGAAATATTGTTTTGGTCTAAATGTTCCCATTTAACTTTGTATATTGAAGTTTGCTATGGTAACCAACTCTCAAATGTTGAAGTTTCCGTCAGTTGAAGATTGATCTTTCCTTTTTTAGTAATAGTTGAAAATTTGTACTGAGTCAAGTGAAGACTGTTTTGTTAGCTAGTTGTCAGTTGTTAAAGAGCTGAAGGTTTTATCAGTGGAAGGGTTCGCTTTTCAATCTGAAATGCTTGACAGTATACACTTAGCTGATAAAGAATGTCATCGCAGTAACTTCCGTTGAAAGTCCACATTTAAATAAAGGAAAAAGGAAAACACTATCATACAGAAATTCGTTATTTCCACTGGAAGTAACCGTAAGATCTGAGCGTTGGTTTCTTGAAAAGTTGTTTGAGATGCGACCTACGAACTGTCATGACGTTACATCTTTATCTGATAAATAAACTTTTCTGTTATATCTAGATCTTAGTTGCGACTTTAAACGTTCGTACTTTTCATTACCAGCACAGCCTCAGGGCTAGGGTGCCTACTGTTAATGAGACAAACACTAGTTTTGGAGTCTTGACCCTGTCATCTGACCTTACCTGTGGAACTATCGCTAGAGGGCGACTCTGAAACTGTCAAGCTAGGCAACTTGCTGTCAGAACGTTTCCTTGAAATAATTGCTGTCTTTACTTTCTCTAACAAACTCACTAGTAATTTATACGTCAGGTCGTCTCATATTACCTAAGATAAGAAAACTATAGACAGAAGATAATAAAAAATAATGCGACTTTGTTTTTCTTTCTTTATATTACGTGTAGTTTTTTTATAATTCACAACATATTACAGTCTCTAACAAATGAACAACTGAGACCTTAATGTTAGCTCATATTCATAGACACATGAATTCATGTGTCATTATTTAGATTTTATATCATCCTATTTCAAGCTATTTTTCTCAAAATGTTTTACGCTTCATTAACTCGATTTGAAATCATCACTATACCCATTTTTCAGTAAGACAGATGTTATTTCTATAACACCTAATTTTGCGTTATATTTCATTAACTCACCTTGGTGTGGTAACAATACACACACAAGGAAGTATGATACATGTTATTTCTGTAACACCTAGTTATGTGTTACATTTCATTAACTCACCGCGGCGTGCTAGCTACACACACGCTGAAGACTATCCTTTGCATTTTTAATCGTAAATATAACTTGAATATCTTTATTATAACAGAGTTTAATGTAAACATTAATATTACAGCACGAGCTTTGGGCAAATTCGCATTTTGATCCTTTAACCAACCACAATTACAGTAACTTGAAAAATATTTCTTTCTGATTGTGAGTTCAATTATCGGCGCCATTTTCCTCATACATTGATACTGAGCCATGAATTACCAACAAAGACGTCCAAGAAACGATACCAGGATTATAATTTATTTATTCTTACACTTGTTATTAAAAATATTTTTAAGTAAGAAAAACCATCAAGGACGATAGAAATTTGATAAATACTAACTATGATGGCTGTTTTTTTTATTCCAAAGGAGATTGTATTTTATGTAACGTACCATCGTT
This sequence comes from Carcinoscorpius rotundicauda, assembly GCA_011833715.1. Classification (NCBI taxonomy): domain Eukaryota; kingdom Metazoa; phylum Arthropoda; class Merostomata; order Xiphosura; family Limulidae; genus Carcinoscorpius; species Carcinoscorpius rotundicauda. The sequence continues at coordinate 31,527,219 of CM022391.1, read as the reverse complement.
TCGATGGCTTCATTAAAAATTCCACTCTCACCAGTTAGCTCAGCGGTTTACAACGCTAAAAATCAAGTTCAGATACTCGCGATGGCCACAGTACAGGTAGCCCATTTTCCAAATTTTTCTTAAAAATAAACAAGTAATTCGAGAAATCTTCTTGCATATATGGGCCAATGTAGACCTAAATAATCACTTCCTTTTCAGTTTGGCTTCTGATCAAAACATTTTAAACAATGGATTTATACCCTTTTCAATCTTTGTCGTCTGCAATACAACGAAATCGTCTGTTGCTGTTGTTTTTTAGGCCTGCGTACTGTTTGCAGGATATACTGAGTGTCACGTCGTACAAAGTAAAAGAAACTAGTATCAGAATATTGATAAAATAGCCAAAAATGTATAATTTTAAAACAAGCAAAAATCTATATTTTTAAAAAAACAAAAATCTATATTTTTAAAAAAACAAAAACAAAATCTGAAATAATATTTGCAACTCAGTCAATGTCTTTTTTATTATTATAATTGAATCATTAACGATTTTGAAGATGTGTATGTATCGAAAAATGATTTTTGGTAATCCTCTGTTCACGTCTTTTTTCAACGTAACTTTTAAAAACTACACTCTATCAAATGACGATTTTTTACAACCGTCTATGGATATTTTTTGACATTTTAGTTACGTGACAGACTTTTTTAAAAGTTACAATGTATCTTAAGGATATATTTTATTTACATGTGTATATACTATTTCGATACTTAAGTTAGGTCTTAAAAGTATCCTCCAAAAGACAATGATTTTATTTTGAAAGTAATTAACGTTTATTTATGTAGGGTAAAGAATTATTTTGCATGGTGTACAAATGGAAAAATCACATTAATTTATCATATAAAACGTTTTAAATAAAAAGTTAGAGTATTTGTTAACAGATGGCAGGACACTCAAACTAAGATATCCAATTTATCGCTGTTAGTGATTTTCTAATAGACGAGTTTGATTTATTTATAAGCTATTACTGAAGTGAAGAAAAAGAAACAATTGTAAATTAAAACACTATCACAAAATATTTATTAAGTCTTTTTTATTTCTATGTACTTTGTCCTAGTTAGTATTAACGAAGGAAAATGGTCAGTAATTTTCTTGTCAAGATCACGGAACTTGTACCAATATTTGTATTCCGCCCACATCTAAAAGTTGGGTGGCCGAAAATACTGTGATTTCCCTCCATTCTTGAGCTGTGAGGGTTTTAAAATTTACCCTATTAGCTCAGGTATGGATGAAGAATTCGTGTCGGTTTCTCCGCCCCAGTCCCCATAAATCAAAACAATGGGGGCGTAGGGCACACGTCTATAAAACTAGCACCTAAGGCGGGCACTGTAGCTGGTTCGCACGTTCGCAATTAATCCAGCTCACGCAAAAAGCTTCAGTATGATTAGTAATGTGATGAATGAATGGTTGGGTCATAGAAAGGCTCTCCCTACGGTGTAGTCAGAGGTCTCACGAGGAGGCGTAAACGCTGATGTTAGGCTTTAAAATAATATTACAAAATTTTACACATACGAGCTGAAAGTTGTTAAGATGAGATACTCTATCAGAATCTTCATTACCGGTAAAAAATTTCATCGGCATTTACGCCTAATAGTAAATAAACCAGTGTGGTTTCGATTTCAACACTGATGTTTATATTCTCGTGCTACGAAAGTTCCAGTAGCCTGGGAAAAAAATGGGAAAAGCGTGAGATAAGCAGGTTTTGATACATATATTGTTTTTAATAGTTTGCGCTATTAACAAAAACAATGCTCACGAAACTACTAAATGTTAAAAGTCCCTAAAAAAACCCAACAAAAACATGTTTCTTTGTTGCTGTTGTTTTCTACTTATTTATTGTGTGATGTGTTCCGCAAAGAACTTACCACAAAATCCCCCATTTTGTTTTTAAGATTTGTTTTTCCAATCTCAGAAACAGTTTATTGTGTAAATGTATTGTGATTGTGTGTGTGCTTTCTTACAGCAAAGCCACATTGGGCTATCTGGTAAGCCCACCGCGGGGAATCGAACTGCTGATTTTAGCGTTGTAAATCCGAAGACATACCGCTGTACTAGCGGGGGCCAAATGTTTTGTGTCATCTACGGCAATGTTCTGTACAGAGCTAACTGTTGCTAAGGTACAAGCTGTCACTTTAATACTTATTTGCGCTTTAAATAGTAACATGAGAAAACAACCAGTTTAAAGGGAAATTGAATGAGATCCCTAAAGGTAGTTAACACTTTCTTGCAAACATAGCGTTTTCTTTTATATGTAGGTTTCGGGTACTATGTTATTTTATTCCACTTTCCGAAATAACAAATGCCTTTTTCTTCATTTAAACTTTGTCACTGGACACAATAAACAGTTCTATTAGTAGTTGTTAGATAGTTACTAGAACAACATGAAACACCTTCATCCATTAATAACTATGATTTGTTTATATATACTTATAAATATAAAAATATATGGGGTTTTAGTGGTGTTGTTGATCGAACTTACGAGGAGTTTAAACCATTTGTTTCTGACGTAACTTATATCTTTATTATTCATAATATAAATTAAGGTGTATTACTATATTGATAAACACATAAAAATAAAGAATGGTTAAAGCAAAGAAAATATTAAAAGCACTTGTCTGACGAAAATAAGATACGTTGGACAATACTGCCCATAGTGACGTGATGAAATGTTTAAACCACATGCAACTCATTAAATTCACTTTCGGTCACTATACTGACCAGATTTAATAAGAAGTCTGAACGGCACGCTATTATAATGTCGTTAGTCCATACTGACCATTATACTGAGCAGTGCGAGTTATCTTCCAACTAAGAATTTTACCCTGCAGAGAAAAAATCAACTGAACAATATTTCTTTTAGAGCTACTACACAATAAAATTGTTTTGGAGTTACTACATATTGATATGGTTTTAGAGTTACTACACATTGAAATGGTTTTAGAGTTGCTACACATTGATATGGTTTTAGAGTTACTACACATTGAAATGGTTTTAGAGTTGCTACACATTGATATGGTTTTAGAGTTGCTACACATTGATATGGTTTTAGAGTTACTACACATTGATAGAGGTTTAGAGAATTATAAAAGTAAGTTAAACCGGTTTTTTGTGCTTTAAACTCCAAAGTGATGTGTTATATCATTTGACACAAATACAGCTTATTAACGTATAAGGTAATATCTTCTTTACCATCGCATCTATGTTTTATTTAGAGTTGAATACAGAACCCAGTTATTATTTGGTAATTTTATCTAAATTCACTTCAAAAACATTATTTTTGCAATGTTGTAAAGAGAGCTCGTACGATACGTTCGTTTTAAACTAATTTTTTGTACATACAATTCCGTCTGTACGTAGCCTTTATTTATTATACATCAACTATAATTTTGTGAGTCATTTACAGGGTGATATTTTTGGTGTGAATATAGTCCTTCCGTATCTTTACGATATATCAAAACGTGAACACGATTTGATAAGGTAAGTGCTGCTTACGGAATATGTAAATATTGCAAATTAGTCTTTGTCGGCCGGTAAGTAAAAACTGTAGGTAGGCTAACGTAAAAACCGAGAGCCATCATACACAGATGCCTATTGGTAGTGAGATAATGTAAAATGTTGATCATAGCTAAAATGTTCGTATAATATAGAGATCAGTAGAGAATTCAAAGCGACCTCGAACTATAAAGATTATCCATTGTGTACACACATGATGTTTTAATATCCAACACGCAGAATTGGTGGGTTCGAGTACCGTAGTATCTTATATGGTAATTGAAACTATATGATAATGTACAAGGGGCACTTTGTTTTAGGATTTTTTGTTCGAAAGGGGAAAAGATATTGAAAACGCCACATTTTTACTTTGTTTTCCGCTTTTTTCATTTACAGATGGCTTGCTGAATTACCTTAATGTTTGTGATAACTGGAAACAGTCCAACAGTGTATGTGGACAAAATTGTTTTAAAATTTGTCCTCGAAAAGTAAAAGGAAAAGACCTTATTTTGACTTGTTGGTTTTGCCTAAGCTTCTTTAATAATGTACTAAAATATAAATACGTATGTATATTACAGGCTTTGTCTCTTTAAATCCTTATCTTATAACTTATATCTTATTTTATCCGCTGCGAAAAGTGACACCCACTAGTTTTTGCCAGATTGTTTTTATTAATTACATTGGATTTAATGGAAAATGCAAAACAACAGTAGTAATAAGAATTTGAGATTTTTAAAACAAACAGCACCTTGTACGACCATGAGCTAGAATTTAGGTATTACCGTCTCTAACTTTGTTTCAGAGGGACGGCAGTAAGCGGCACTCACTACCAAAAAGAGTTCTTTTCAGCAATTTGGTATCAAGTTTGTTTTTGAATTTTGCACAAAGCAACTCGAGAGCTACCTATGCTAGCCGTCCCTAATTTAGCAGTGTAAGACTAGAGGGAAGGCAACAAGTCATCACCACCCACCGCCAACTCTTAGGCTACTCTTTTACCAACGAATAGTGGGATTGACCGTCGCATTATAACACCCCCACGGCTGGAAGGGCAAGCATGTTTGGTGCGACCGGGATTCCAACCCGCAACCCTTAGATTATGAGTCAAACGCCTTAACACGCTTGGCCATGTCGAGCCATTTAGTATCAAATAATTTTAAATTTTATAATAAACACACAGCTGAAGGTGCGGAGGATGTTCATAGGCATCGGGTCTCGAACCACGCATCTTTGATATTTAATAGGAGAAGTTTACTAAATAGGTCGGCCTATAAAAGATGCAGTGACAAACTTCAAGGAAGTTTTCTGATATTTCAGTGGTAAAGAGAAGTATGTGTATATGTGTTTGGGAGAAAGGTACAAATATGTGTAACCTACCCTCATGGGAATCGGCAATGTCCTTGATGAAGTGAAAAGATTGCTCTGTCTTCCGAGTAGTTTTATTAACAAAGAACCTCAAAAACCAGAAGAAGAAGAAAAAAAAGAACTTCCGGCACAAGTTCACGTGTAAGTACGTTCGTCTCTTTCTTGATATTTTGCACAATTCTCTCAGCAGGAGAATCATAGTCCTCAAGATGTTATCTATGGTGAGGGTGACTACTCTTTCAACATTGCGCACAGTTTCTCTTAGGGACGTATGGTCCACAAAGAGACTGTTTCTTTACAGCTCAACATATGGAATGATTGTTTTCGTAATTTTAATTCATTTGCTCTGAACGGTCGTGTGATTTGCCCCCGAGTTACAAAATGTTGTTTCAACAGCTGCAGTTATTAAATTAACAACCAATCAGAATGAAGTGGACGACAGTAGCTCTGTGCCTCAGCGCCCCCAAACGGAAAGAATCATTTTAGCCGGAGCAACGGAAATATTTTAATGATGCGTATGTTAGGAATTTCTACTGCTGGTTGTCTCTCGTGATCACGTGCAAAAGCGTGGCTAATTGCTTCACGACGGGCACAGCTGTGAACAGGTTTAATTACCTGCAGCCAGGTCACATGTAACAAACTTGTTTGTACACAGTATTTGGTATAATACCCTATAAAGAAGAAGCTAGCTAAACGACACCACAGTTTTATCATGATTAAAACATGTTACAGAGAATAACTTGTAATAGTTCATTTCCATTTATAGTTTGAAGCGGTTCTCTCTCTCTCCACTTTTTTATCCACACAAATTTATGTAGTTGTTTAAAAACTCAACTGTTTCTTTCGTTAAGTAACCTCAAACTCTAACTTATACAACAACTTATATTTTAAAAATATACTTCATATTTGTTAGTATGAAATAGATTAAGCTTTCAGAAACCATGTTTTCTAGAGCAGTCGTCTTGTGCCAAAAAATTGTAGATGAACAGAAATGATAACAGGCAGACCGAACGAGAAAACATCTTGCTATTCGTGAAGATCAAACTGTTGTTATAAAATACAATTTTAAGTACGTTTCTACATACAATAAAATTAATAAATGTTTATTATAATACTGAACATAGTAGAGAATACGTTCCATGTTACAAAATATTTATTTGAGAATAGTTGTTTATGCCAAGGGGTTTCTAATCTTGAATTGACAGACGAAAATGAAGTCAGCTAGACATCACCACTTACCACGAACTCTTGAGTTACGTGTGTCTGAACTGAATCATGGAAATTTTAAAAGAAATAGAAAAACGAGAGCTCTGTCCAGAACCACCATCTCTTGAACAAAGTGTATTAATTTAGTAAATATTACAAGTGACAGGTACATACGTTGACTGAAATCAGATAGACGTGTTCTAGAAGTATGAGTTAATTTTACACCTAAACTTATAACGGACATACGCTAGTATGTAAGTACGTCTTGAACTCACTGTATTTATGTGATAGTCATTCTGTAGACCTATGTGATAACACATGTGTTAATCTATCGTTTAATGATTTAAAAGTGTTGGAAAAAGTCTCTTCACTATCCATCGTTCAGTTTCTACAAAATTTTGTGTTTTTGTTCGTGGCCCACTGTTAAAAGGTTAATATTTCGAAATTCAATAACCTCGATATATTTTAAGGTTTGAAAATTATTCTGAAACCCTAAATGCTATAAATTAACTATTTTCTTATATCTAAAATTAAATCGTCGTTGATAAAAAAAGAAATATTTTAAAGGTTAATGAACAAAACGGTTAATTTGTTTTGTTTCTACAGAAATTCAAGTAACATTATTCTGTCCTTTCTTTTCAGTGTAACCTAATCTGACTTTAAAGAAGAGGAAAAGAAGAAGCAAAAGACGTAAAGGTACTCATTATATTATATTGACTAATATGAAATAAAACAGTATTTAAAGTCCTATAACATTTTATTGCATCCATGTGCATACGTATGTTTGTCCAGTTCATTGAACCTCAAACATAATGTTTTTAAAAAGCCCAAAAGCTGATGAGTTGAGTAAGTGCACGTAGCACAGACGTAGCAAGATGTAAAAGCGCCCTTATTCCGAGTAAGTCTCCCTTGTTTACTCTCCAGTTAAATGTCTGAATGTCTGATCCGGGATGAACAGGGGATTAATGCACTCGATTCGTAATCTGAGGATCTTGGGTTCGAACCTCCTTCACACCAAATATGTTCGCCCTTTCAGCCGTGGGGGCGTTATAAAGTTACGGGCAATCCCACTATTCTTTAATAGAAGAATAGCTCAAGAGTTGGCGGTGGGTAGTGATGACTAGCTGCCTTCCCTCTAGTCTTGCACTGCTAAATTAGTTAACCCTCGTGTAACTTTGCGCGAAACCGGCAAATAAACAAACTAAACGTCTAAGGGTTGGTAAGTTAGATAAATGTAAACAACATAGACGTCACGGGCAAATTAAGATGAAACCAATACAAACGTCCTTATTCAAAGTAAATCTCCCACATTTAGTTTCAGTTAAAATACACAAAAATGAAAATATTAAGTCTTTAAAAACAAGGCATAAATAGATAAAAAAACAGGATTAGTTGATTGGTTGTTTACACTTACTCAGTTTTTAAAAATAACATATTTATCACTTATCTGTTTTTTTTATAATTTTGCGCAAAGCTACTTGAGGGCTATTACCGCTATCCGTCTCTAATTTAGCAGTGTAAGATTAGAGGGAAGGCAGCTAGTCATTACCATCCACCGCCAACTCTTGGGCTACTTTTTTCCAATGAATAGTGGGAATGACCATCACATTATAACCCCCCCACGGCTGAAAGGGCGATCATGTTGGGTGCGACGGAGATTCGAAAATGCGGCCCTCGTATTACGAGTCGAACGCCTTAGCCAGCTGACCATGCCAGGCCACTTATCATTTTATTACTGTTGAAGTCTAATTTATGTTTCATGTTTTTGATGTTCCTTTTTTATTACTTTCAAATAAAATACAGTAAATTCTACCCCGTGTAACACATATACAACCTGTGCCTTTGCCTTTACACGTAACTTAAAAACAATCCATTTTATTAGAATTTATTCCACTACGAAAAGATAGTCATTTGCTAAATTGGATACATTTTAGCCATAACATAATATATCTTTGCATAAAAGCAAATCTATCACTAGATCGATGGTCCCCCAATGGTGCTTTCTTGAGTAGATTACACACTAAATTATTACTTTAAAATCCGCTGTAAAGTTTACTTATTATTTCTGAGCTATGAAGTTTAATCTCCACACAAATCTTTCCAGCATACACTTTGGTGAATTACTGTTGTGAATTGTCAACACAAAGGTAGTTGTGCAGTATTCTCAAACTGACAAAAATCTAATGTTCATCTTTTTCTCCCACTAAAATTGGGAACTTTTGATTTTCACGTGAAAATATATTCGAGTTTTCTCTGGTAAGTTTCTTGTTTGTTTGTTGTTAGGCGTAAAGTTACATAACTGGCTATAGATGTTGTCCCTAACACTGATATTTAATCCATATTTTTTATTGTTTTAAGCCATAGATCTTACTAAAACTGCGTAAGATCTAAAACGTAAAAAACGTTATTTTGAGTGTTTAACTGGTTTTATGAGTTCAATCCTTATAAGATAATAGCATTAAGCCTTTTTAATGTTACTGTATATTTATAGATGAATATATATATATATATATAGCACTTTTATTTAGATTTCAAATAGAAAATCGATTATAATCATTTTACAATAGTATATACAAGACTTATGTAAAGGAATATTTGACAGCCTTTTTTATGTTGGAATTCTCCACGTTTACATATGATATGATCATATTGAAAGAATAGAATTAATCAGAGTTTTATAACATCATATGATATCAAACAGCAAGTGGTAAGCCGATGTTTAATCTCTGTTTCTCTGCTGACTCTCATCTTGTTTATTGTTTACTTTATTTTTCTAATCTTCAAAAAGTTTTTCCTTCCACTGGATATTCTAATTTTTATTTTTCTATTTAGTTAAATACCTCGGTCATTTATGTAAATTAATAGGTCTTCCATTCTATTGCCTCCACCTGCGGCCACGATTCTTTCATTTACCCTTCTGTTACTTATTATAGACTTTTTTAATTACCTACTCAGCCCTTCCTTTTCTATTTACACAAATTTCTATTCGAACGTTACATTCTAGGTTTACACAGCTATTCTACTCCAATTAGTTCTGTGTTCCTTACATCAGTCCTCCACATTATCAATTCCTGTGTTTGGGCGAAGAAAAGAGTTATGAAAAGAGTTTTGTTTCATTCAGATTGGGCTTCACATTTAATTTGTCAACTTCGTTCTTTCTCTATATAAACCAGCTTTTCACTATAAAATCGATTATTTACCCCAACACTGACTGTTCCATGCAGATTTTCTAATTTTTCTTTTCACTCATCTCAGTGTTGTTATTAAGAAACACTTTTCGCTCACATCAGACATCAATTAATTTATAATTGTTTTAATATTGCTTTTCGTATGTCTCAATCTTTCACTTTTCTTACCTTAATAGTTTCTGTTATTTATGGTTCAAACTGAGTTTTTTTTTCTTTTATCGACTTCTCTTTTTCTTACTTTGATCTTATCTTATTCCAAACAATCCTTCTTCGTACATTGACTTTTTCTTATCTTTATTGTAATGTTTTCTTGTTGTTTTTTTCGATTCAAGCACAAAGCTACACAATGCGCTATCTGTGCTATGCTCACTACGGGTATCGAATCCCGGTTTTTAGCGTTGTAAGTCCGCAGACATACCGCTGAGCCACTGAAAGACGTGTTCTTATTACCTTCTATGATCTTTTGTTAATTTTACAGTTATTCCTACTTTTATTCTTACCTTGATTTTATTTTCTTCTCACTTTAACCTTTATACTTTGATACGACATTTTTTAAATTCGATTTTACTTTATTATTTTTTCAGTTTTATTTTTCTGGCATTGAAAATAAAGTTTACTAGCTTTATCCTTCATTTTCTTTCCACTTTGACCTGATTTCATGTTTCGTTTCATACCGTTATTAATGACACTAATGTGAATTAAAATTTGATGATTTTCCGTGACTAACTAGTTTAAACGTTAATGTCTAATGTATTGTACACGCACTCAAACTATGCTTACACTGGTGGTCAGTACATATCTGCACATCTCTACGTGATGTCGATGTGTATTTTGATATTTCTCATCTATTACATTGCCTTGTCTTATTGTAAGACAAAGTTTATGAGTTTTGTATATATTTAGTTGCCACTTCCCTATGTCTGCCTCATGTTTATATTGCCTGTTTTATAGAGATATGATATTTTCCCTTTGGTTAGGGCCTGACATGGCCTAGCGCGTTAAGGCGTGCGCTTCGTAATTTGAGGGTCGCGCCAAACATGCTCACACTCCCAGCCGTGGGGGCGTTATAATATGACGGTCAATCCCACTATTCGTTGGTAAAAGAGTAGCCCAAGAGTTGGCGGTGGGTGGTGATGACTAGCTGCCTTCCCTCTAGTCTTACACTACTAAATTAGGGAGGGCTAGAACAGATAACCCTCGAGTAGCTTTGTGCGAAATTTCTAAACAAACAAACCCTTTGGTTAACTATGACGCCATGACAAAAGAACGTGTGCAATTTCAATAAATTTAATCATGTCTGTTCAACACGAAATATAACCAAATATAATCGTTCCGTTCAACACAAAATATAACCAATTTAATCATGTCTGTTCAGCACAAAATTTAACAAAGTTGAATTGTGTTCGCTCAACATTGTTTGTTTTGGAATTTCCCGCAAAGCCACACGAGGGCTATCTGCGCTAGCCGTCCTTAATTTAGCAGTGTAAGACTAGAGGGAAGGCAACTAGTCATCACTACCCACCGCCAACTCTTGGGCTACTCTTTTACCAACGAATAGTGGGATTGGATTGTCACATTATAACGCCTCCACGGCTGAAAGAGCGAACATGTTTGATGTGACGGGGATTTTAACCTACGACCCTCAGATGAGGAGTCGAGCGCCTTAATCCACCTGGCCAGGCCAGGCCAGGCCCTCCGCTCAACATCAAATAGAATTATTGCTTGTGTTCATCAATACTGAATTCAGCCATGTTGTTTGTTATTACAACCGTCACATTCAAATTGTGTTTCCTCCAAATGCATCAACCTTATTTTTCTGCTTTATTGCTCGTTGAATGTAAACAGTTTGCATATATTTATATAGAACGACCAATATTGATACTTTCATAACGTTACTTTTGATATACCATATAAAGTTTAAAGATATGAATTCTATAATATATTATTAAGACATGTCAAAGAGAAATTTTCTAAGATCTTCAACAATTAAAGGAAATAAACGTGTTTTTATATCTTTAGATCTGGATCACAGGATATTTATGACTTTCGGACACTGGGCAAAATGCGACTCAGTTGCTGAGCCACTAGTAATGTCATATAAATCTGTGTCGTTCAAATTAAACCTTTTAACCCCATGATGATTTGTTACCTGGAATAAACGTTTGCCGTACGTTAAGTGTCACAACAAATCTAAAATAACTAATGCACGCCGTAGATTGAGTGCTCTGATTAACCCAAGATAACTAATTTTCGCATATAGGCTATTTATTTGTACTGTGAATGCCACAATTCACCCAGGATATCCAAGATTTTCACGCATTGGCAGTTTGATGTACTTTGAATTCCACAGTTAAAAACACCGACCTCTGAAAAATCTTCTGTGATTTACATGCCTGATCAGTTGATCGTAGCAGTATTAAAATCCGTATTTTTAAATCATTAAGTTTCACAAACATGTATTTGTATTTTGAATGTCGTTGAAACAGACACAAAAGAAACGTAATCAACTGAACCTCCTCCTAGTAACAGGTTATATAACTTCCATGTCATCTTGAGAGCCAACAAACATTCAATTTATGTTGCATTTTTACTATATTCTATCTAGTAGGCTTTCTTTTAGTTAACAATAAGTTTAGTATAATTTCCGATTCAAACGTAACACTTTATTCAAACTTTTACCGCATAAGAAAGAAAAAACGAAACAATATTTGGACATTTTCATCCAATCCAATATTTGTGTGACTGTCTGTGGTGTTTTTTTGTTAAACTTAAAAAAACTGTGTTTACGTTGCGACATAGTTGCGGCTTATCAACTTAACGAGGCCCCGCCTTCGTGTCTATAGCTTTTCTTTGATTGACATGGTATAAAAAAGTACGAGATTTTAGAAGTAATTACAGCCGTCATGGGCATGACAGTTCCTGGCAGGCTTATCGTTGCCCGGAATTTACATCTTGAATATGTGTGTTTATATGTACATATATATGGCTTCTAGTATACATTCATTATTTATAAGAGACATCTATTTACTTTTTGCACAACATTCCAGCCATTCAAAGAGAACATTAAATACATTTTTTGTTTTAGTCTTGAAAGCATAATGACGCAAGTTCTTGTTTTCTTTATGTTCACGTGATCTGATGGGCTATTTTTTTTATTACCATTTTATTTACTTGGAAAAAATTTCTGTAAATATTTTAAAAGGTAATCTGAGTCTTAACAATATTTCGAATCAAAAATATTTTAGATGGCGTTGAATTCGTACTGATAAACGTGCGTGATGAAGAACGGGCGTTCTTAAAAGGGAGTTATTAACAACGGAGTTAGCTGCTCCACAAAGACAGAATAACGTGATCTCATAACGGTTATTCATTATTTAAACTCGTATAATTCATCCAAACAGTTTTCGTTTTTAGCTTCGTGAAATTATAAAACAAACCGGACCCTTTAAGACAGGTAGAAAGTAGTCTTTGTAATCTTGAGAACAACGACCTCTTTAGTGTTCAAACCTCAGATCATGGATATCAGGGCGTGCTTGCTCGCATGGATATTTGTGGGTGACCCCCCACCGTGAAATTTCCATTAAAAGTGTGTAGCGTGGGGGCATTCGGTGCCTCGAAACTCTTTCTTTTCCTGGACTTCAGAGTGCTTTCCTCCATTAATTAGTACTATAAACATAAATAATGGAGCCGAATGTTATAAGTCTTCCTTCTTACAAGCCAGATATGAATTGCACGATTTTCAAGAGTGAAAATGAAACTTAAGCTCGAGAAGAACACGTTACCCTGCCACAAGAATGATATATATTTGTAAGCTGGTTACAGCATCAATTTCTTTTATTGTTGAAACGTTTGTTATTTCTTTTTATGCTGATGCTGGCACTTTCCAAACTGGGTCGACAAATGTAAGGCGGAAAAGATATTGTTTCATCCCGATTACTAATGTGTTTCTTGAAATTATTTCTCAGAAGCATTAACCACATAAACTCCTTCTTTAAGACATTTTGACCCAAATACACAGTACTTTTTGGTGCTGGAAAGATACACATGCGTTGAATGTCAATTAACTACACTCAATCTTCTGCCTATGCCAAGCAAAATACATTCGAAAATCTCACAGAATATTTAAAAACTAAACAAGAAACAAAAAATACGAAATGCATTTATGATCTACACTAAGACTTGGTCTACAGACATAAACTTAAAACAACAGATAAGAGACTTTTAGCACCAAACTATGTTTGTTTGTTTTGCTAGTTTGTTTCTGAATTTTGTGCAAAGCTACACCAGGGCTACCTGAGCTAGCCGTCCTAATTTAGCAGTCTAAGACTAGAGGGAAAACAGTTAGTTCTTACTACTCACCGCTAGCTCTTGGGCTATTCTTTTACCAACGAATAGTGAGACTGACCATCACATTATAAAGCTCTACGACTGAAAGGGCGAGCATGTTTGATTCGAACCCTTAACCCTCAAATTGCGAGTAGAGCGTATTAACTACCTAGTCATGACACGCCACTAAACTACGACTGGAACAATTGATCAGAGTGATTTCTTTGATCAGTGGAAGAACACATAAACTGGTATGGATCAATAAGTGAATCAAACTTCGCTGTTTTCCTCACACACTCATAGAATGTCAAGAGATCTTCTACTCTATAAGTCCCCTCCTGATATATGAGTTTGTAACCCTTACATACTCCAGGTGTTATATCTAATTTCCACAGGCCTGATTTGAGGTCCTCTCCCAATACTTGAATGTATAATTTGTACATCCTCCAGGTATTATAACCACTTTACATAGGACCAATTCGAAGCCCTCTCCTCATACTTAAATGTATAATTTGTACGTTCTCCAGGTATTGTAGATAGTTTTTGCACGTGGGATGTGAGTTGAGCTTTCGGTTATCTGTTGCACGGTCTTTACGTAAGAGTTAGAATATATTTTAATGAAAGGATTTCGAGCTCTACAGATGTACTTCGTATGCACTGGATATGAATGATAAGAAAGCAAACAAAAAATGAATTCCAAATAAACAACGGTGCGATTGAATACAAAATAATATTTACAGAATATCACTTTAAAATTATTTTACTTCTACAGGGTGTTTGGAAAGTCACTCTGCAGTTTTGTATGTTAATAAATATGTAAGTGCACAGTGACTTTCCGAACACCCTGTATAATTATGATATTTTCCTCAAAGCTTTGTGTGCATTTTAAATAATTTGTTCAGACGATAGTTTATTTTTATACGCGGAAGTTTACTCCTATCTACGAAATTAATTAATATAATTATCTTATTTCCTGTACGAAGAAGTGTTAGCAACATTGTATTATGTTGCTCAAAACTTGATCTGAAGAGTGTAGAAACACTTCCAGCCGGTACTGCAGCTGGTTTTATAATCTTACCTTCTTCATGACGTATTTGTTCCTTTTGGTAAAATAATAGTTTGAGTTGTCAAAAAATCCTTATAGTAATGTAATTATCAGTGTGAAATTCGCTACGTCATCTGAGAAATCCTATACTTCTAGCCTCAATTGTTGTCTCATAAACAACTTTATAAACAGCGTTTCAACACAGACTATGTTATAACCCAACCAGTCCGGAGACGTATGGTTCTTGTCAGTAGCAATACAAGACAGAAAGGTATAGTTAAACGTTTATGAAAACACATGTTAGGCAAGTAAAGAATGATTGAGACTATTTTTATATTTACTAAATGTCTTACTAGAGGTTATCTTAACTCTTTAGGTCAATTTCTTGGCGTAAGAGAGGCAGAAGTTTCGCGCTTGTTAAGAATTAGTAAGTTGTTATTTTTGAATTAAGCACAAAGCTACACAAAGGGCTACCTCTGCTCTGTCTACCACGGGTATCGAGGCCTGGTTTTTGGCGTTGTAAGTCTGCAGACATACCGTTGTGCCACTAGGGGCAAAAATCCTAACAAAGTAGGTTTTTAAAGGTTATTGTTCCTCAGAAACATTACGAACATGAAATATAAAATGATGCAATCTATTTCGTAATTATATGTATCAAGACTTGTTGGATATTTTCGTTTACGTTTTAATGCTTGACATATTTTGATAATTTTCGACAGAGCTCTATAATTCTTCATTTTACCAAAAAGCGACTAGTATTGGTGTTATTATGGTATCTAATTGTTGTACAACTTATGACTAGTATTGGTGTTATTATGGTATCTAATTGTTACATACCTTACGACTAGTATTGGTGTTATTATGGTATTGAATTGTTGCATAACTTACGATTAGTATTGGTGTTATTATGGTATTGAATTGTTGCATAACTTTCGACTAGTATTGGTGTTATTATGGTATCTAATTGTTGCATAACTTACGAAATTTTAGAAACAAGAAGAATCTCAAATATGTTGGCTTTCAATTTTAAAAACTTATTGAACAGTGACTCGTTGCCTTCCTTATTAAACCTATGAAACACAAAAAGGAATAACTGATTATTTCTTGATGACGAGAAAACCACTTGAAATAAAAATGTAACTCAGAACGACTAGTATGGGTGTTAAAACTTTCAGTGATAAGGAGAGAAGGCCTTCCTAGGTCAACTTCAGTATTTAGTTGCTGTATAAGTAGGGCTTCTTTGATTTTGTGTTTGTTTATATTTGTTTCCTTACTTAATATCTGGACGCTTTCTTTCTCAACCTGAAGATAAGTTGGGAAGGTAGAAACATTGTTCTCTCATTATCAATATAAACGTTAATACCCAAACCAGCCGTTCTGAGTTACATTTTTGTTTGTTTGTTTTTTTAATTTCGAGCAAAGCCACACGAGGACTATCTGAACTAGCCGTCCCTAATTTTACAGTGTAAGACTAGAGGGAAAACAGCTAGTCATCACCACCCACGGCCAACTCTTGGACAACTCATTTGCCACCAAATAGTGGGATTGACCCTCACATAATAACGTCTCCACGGCTGAAAGGGTGAACATATTTAGTGTGACGGGGATTCAAACCCGCGACTTTCAGATTACGAGTCGAGTGTCCTAACTATTAGGCCATGCTGGGCCTGGAACAATTGAGTGATCGTTTTAATTTAACACATATATGTGTGTATGTGTGCGTGTGTGTTTCTCCCTCATCTTTAATTTTCTATTATTTATATTATTCAGAAGTAAATAAAATAAATAAATTAAATTCGATCATTTTTTAAACGTTCAGTGTTGTCCATCCTAAGGCACAGTTCACGTTGTTTTCATTGCCCACACCTACACGTGTGCCTGTGAGACAATGATAAGTTTACGGAATTACAATGCTGAAATCGGGTGTTCGTTTACCTCCAATAGATACAGCATGTAGCTCAATACAGCATGTAGCTCGATACAGCATGTAGCTCAATACAGCATGTAGCTCGATACAGCATGTAGCCCAATATGGGTTTCCTCTAAAAGAAAGCAACAGGCAACACGATGAGCTATCTTCACTCTATCCACCATGGGGAATCAAATCTTATGGTCTTAAAAAGTAAATCCTTAACTTACACTCATCTACCGGATGACGTGACGTAATAAAAAATACACTAAATCACTTTTAAAGAAGTTAAGGTTAACATCGTAACTTTATTATAATTAAAGAGGTATTAATTATTTCAAATAATGGTACATAACCAAAAGTTAGTATTTTAATAATATCATATCTATATATATTATTAAATGGTGTAATAACAATAAGCTTATTGGAAGATATGGTAATTCTGTTATTATTTATTGTCAGGTATAATTGTCCTGTTGTCTTTTCTGTTCCGATGTATAGTTTTCTTAACTTTTCTGTATTATTAGTGTATTTTTGATTATTAATATATCTATCACAGCCGTTCTCAAACTGTCGTCCGCAGAAAACAAGACACAGTACAAAACAAACATACTTTTATCTCAGAGTTGTTTACAGGTACTTATTCTAAAGTATCTCTAAAATAGATGAAGCAATAGCACAAAATATACAAACCGTATTAGACTTCACAGTACCACAGTACTAGACTTCACGAAAATACGTTAGAATAGTATTCCTCCCTTTTCCATTTAAACACGTGTTCCAGAACTTTGTTTAATACTCAGGTGAGTAAATATTTAGGGAATGTCGGGTATGGTTATTCATAATCTGTAACTTTCAGATTTTAACCGACTTCACAGTTAGCTATATCATAGATTGATTTAGACTTTCAGGTCCTGTTGATTTGTTATTGCTAATTATAACTTTCCATTATTATTTAATTTTGAACTGAAGAACGATATGACTGACAACCATGAAACTACAAAAATCATTCTTGTTTGAGTTTTAACCAAAAAATGGCTCGATTTACCGCCATCCAATTACAGCCTGGAGTCCTGCTTGATTTTGAACAGGAATGGTTTGATTTACTGTCGGGCAGCTACTATCATTCTTGTTTGATTTGAATCAAAGAATGGGTTGATTTAACATCGTTCAACTGGAGCTTCTATTCTTGTTTGATGTTGAACTAAAGAATGGTTTGATTTACAGCCATGTAAATACAGCCTTCATTTCTATTTTATTTAGATCCAATGTATTTCTGTGCTCATGTTGATGTTTTGAGTAATGTTAATATATTTTCTATATTGATGTTAATGTTCTGATTAGGCCTATTGTATATCTACTTTCTCTCATGACTTTGTTCGTTATTTTTAGTGCAGTTGTGTTTTGATGTTGATCGTTTGATTTCTGTTCATGTATTTGATTAATTCCCAAGTATTTCCTATGTTAATATTACGAATATTATAAGGGTATTTTTAATCTTATCTTGCTAGTTTTTCGTTATTGGTGTTCTTTCTGTCTCTTTTCTCATCATCTGTATAATTATTCCAGTTATTCTGGTTTGCTATAAGCGTATTTTAACACCTTTACTGTTGTTGTGAGTTTGAACTCACTTGCCCATCAAAAGCTTTGTTAAATATTACAATTATCAAAATACTTATATGTTTTTTTCAGGCAATGTATTATCCTGTATAGTATTTCTAAATGTTAATTTCTTGCTAGTAGACTCTTTTGATATTCACATTAGCATTTGTTTCTATATATTAATTTGAAAATTTTGAACAACAACATAAGTTGGTGTTATTAAGTTAAAGTTGTGGTTTCTGCAACATGGAAAACAAGAGTACTGTACTGTACTGAATTGTTCGTTTGGTTTTGAATTTCGCGCAAAGCTACACGAGGGCCACCTGTGCTAGCCGTCCCTAATTTAACAGTGTAAGACTAAAGAGAAGGCAGCTAGTCGTCATCAGCCACAGCTAACTCTTGGGCTACTCTTTTACAAACGAATAGTGGGATTGACCGTTACTTTATGAAGCCTCCACGGCTGAAAGGGCGAGTATGTTTGATGCGACGAGGATTCGAACCCGATACCCTCGGATTACGAGTCGAACGCCTTAACCCACCTGGTCATGCAAGACCTTACTGAACTGATAAAATAAAGTTCGACAGAGAAGTTTCTATGTAGTATGATATGTTTAATAGAAAAATATCTATTGAGGTGATAAAATTTGGCAGAAAAACTATCTATGTAATGTGATACAGGTTGGCAAAAAATTCAATAAATTCTCATATTTCTCCGGAGTTGATCCAATGATATCATCCTTCAGTCGTTATGACACGATCTATATAGCCGTTGGTTTTAGGTATGACGAGTTTTGTAGGCTATTCTCAACTTCAAGGCCTTGTTCATAAGATTGTAACAGTTGTCAGAGATATAGTCATCTTCATCTCAACAGGCATTTATGTCAATAGTTATTAGTGTCTCAACTTTGCGGAAAAGACAACAAATGTTTATCTAGATTGAGATGCTGTGTCATTTGGTTTCGGAGCTCCTTGAGATACAATGTGATTTGTTTCGAGGTCCATTTTTGTTCTAAGCATACTGCTTTAGGATAATTATTTTTCCTTGGAAAACGTTTAAGTTTCCTTTATTCAAAATATTGTATCCTTTAATTTTACGTCGTTAAATAATTTGACTGTTAAATCATGAAAAGGGATGTGAGACTTAATTTTTCAGTCATAAGACATCATGAACAATTGGAGATTCGCCGTGAACCAAATATATAGATGTTGGACATGTCGTGTTTGATACCATGACTTGCATTATAACCAATATATATATACCATTCTTATAACTGATTTCACCTGAAGAACTAAAAATTTGAGAAATTGGGTTCGTGGAATTGCATTTTGGAACAAATGGTGAAGAGATACACAGGTATGCGAAAACAAAACGAACTTTTATATTTTTTTCAGCGCAAATATATTACTGAAAGCTTAAGGTTAAAACAACTGAAAAAAAACGATGAAACAAAACCAACACAAGTAAATAAACAACATTGAAAAAAACAATGAAACAAAACCAACATAAGTAAATAAAAGACATTTTGAGATAAATATTAATATTGTAAACGTAAAATAATATTAATTGGCATGTTCCAAGGTGTATAAAAACAATATCAATTGCTGCTTTCAAGTCAATCTGTCTCTCTGTTCACAAAGCTGTAACTAATTAAAGTAAAACACTAAAACCATTAAAACGCCATTCCCTTTGCTAGCTGACCTTACACGTGCAGACACCTATAATTTACGAAAACTTTATTTTCCAGAGCGACTGTCGGTTTAGCAGCCTCACGAGGCCAGCTTGATAGCTACTTGACCTAACATACTAATCAGATGGCAGAGATTGTCTAGACAGGCAATGCCTGTAAGGGTAGCAAACACCAGTAGCCCTCTCCCCCCAGCGGCATGTCTGCGGACTTATAACGCTAAAAACCGAGTTTTGATACCCATAGTAGGCAGAGCACAGATAGCCTTTTGTGTAGCTTTGTGGTTAATTACAAACACCACTGTCATGTTTACGAAGCCTTAATAACAGACTTACTAGTTCGTCCAAAACCATAGGAACAGAACTGATTTTTTGAAATAAAATTGTAATGCAAACCACAAGAAGGTACAGTTACTAATATATCACTGATGTCAATTTCTCAAGATGACTGTAACTGTCGACATTAAAAATTCTCTTTTACAACATTATTTTATTGTCTACAATTAAAAATTTATACGAAAATATGTCTTTCTGGTATTAATTGTCAACGTTATGCTTTTGGACAGTATTCCTGAACGTTGTTGACTGCGAAAGTTAGTTTTTTATTACGCAGGCAAATTAGAAGTGTTTAAAAATTGGATGATACACATCGGAACTATTTGAGTGATAAGAATTGTGAAAAGGTTTTAGTTTCGTTTCGTGACAACAGTCTTTCTCCGTGACTCTTGGCTCCACTTTGATAAGTTCTTGGTGAGAAACGCTATTTCTCTACAAGAAAGAGCCGTATCTAATTCAATAATCCTTTTTGTATGATGACGGCGAAGGAACTTCTATCAAGACCGTAGTTAGAAATTCATCATCTATGTAATCCCATTTTGTACGGCTAAGAGTTAACAGCTGTTCCATCCAGGCTCCCCTCTCTCTAGCACGAATTTTCCCTCTTTTGTGCTGTCATGGTTTTTAGTGTATTTTTCTTTCTTCAGACAGAGATCTGGGTGTGATCCTGTGGTAAAACTATCGGTATAGCAGCAACATCTTTAAGTTATCTGATATGAAGATGTGCTCCTTCTATAAGCCTTGTTCGTGTTCAAAGCGTTCTTCTACTCACAGGGGCATGACTCACATTATCTCTTCGTTAGAACAGATAACACTGATTATTGGCCGGGATTCTGGATTGAAACTTTCAAGATGTACACAACTAGTCACGCACAGGAACTTATATACTGAGGTTCGTGTACTTCTGTCACAAATCGGACTCTCTTTAATTTGAGATCACGACCACAAGATGGCGCAAAAAGCTTCAATAATGTTTGTTTTCTTGTAGCAAAGCCTCGTGAATCTATCTGCTGTGCTTATCGAGGGAACCAAACCCCTGGTTTCAGCGTTGTAAATCCGAAGACTTACCGCTCTCCCTCTGAGGGTCCTTAGGTAGTGAAGTAACCATTTATTTACATTCTTCCAAATGCACTCCAACATTCTTGTACCTTAAGATACATTTAGTTCAGTTTCGCCCAACTCCTTGTCGCTGAACTGACTTTACAAGCCTCAGTTCAGTTTAATTTCCAAGAGATTTTTAAGTTACAACGTCACTGCCTAGCACAATATGTTGCGAGTTACTAAATGTTCCTCATTCTACCACATGATCGTTATTTTGTTTTGTTTGTTTGTAGCTAAACACAAAGCTAGACAGTGGACTGTCAGTGCTCCATCCACCACGGGTATCGAAACCCGATTCATAACATTGTACAATGTCCGCACACATGCCGCTGGAGTGGGCGTCATTTTCTCTGGTATGATCTAACTAAGCCTCACAATAACACATTTTGATCAGAGATCTAAAATTACCAGCCTTCGTGTTTTTATTTCTAATTTTCTTCCTGTGAATGGATATAATTTGTTTCTCTAGAAAATTCGTTAGTTTGTTTAAGCTTCGGTTTATTGTAAAGCGAAATTTTCCTTAAAACAAAAAATCTGTTGAGCTAAAATAGAAGATTACCGTTTGAGTTGTGATAAATACAAACAAATTTCTTAAGCAAATTATTTAATTAAAAAAACTGAACGTTGTTGATTTCAGCTGTTTTCCCAAAGTCCATATGGACGTATTAACTGAAGTATTGACTTACAGCTGTAACTACGGTTTAAAAACAAACTTTCACAGCGATAATTTGGTTTGAATAAAGTATATAGGTATTAATAGAAATTACTTATCAAAGAATTCTACCGGTACGGTTATAATTTAAAAATTCTAATTGGTATATTTAATTAAATATACTGTTCTTATTTATACGATTAGTATACATTATTCTAACAGTTTAATACTTTTACTGTAATCTTAAAAATATCTCACTCGATTCGACCAGACTAATAGATTCAAGTTAGCAACCACACACTAAAGTGACAGTGCAAAATCCTTTGCACCGTAATCCTGGAAACATCTCACGCGATTCGGCGAGATTAATAGATTCTGATTAGCATCCACCCAAAAAACTACACTGCTAAACGTAACATGCAAACATAGTTTAAACACACTAACCAATACTGCTAATGAAAGTAATATCAAAGAATTATTTATTACATAGAAAACATTCACACGTGTTCGTCTCTTGAAACATAAAACGTTTTTCTTTTAAGTACGTTATGTTCACATTATCTGTGTGCGAGTTTCAATTACTCTAATGCTGATAAGATAAAGATAACATGATAAGGACATCATTCTACTGTATATGGCTTTAGAAAATTGTATCTGTTCAGAGGCCCACTTTAGAAGTGATTGAATTAGATCTTACCAGCTGTGGATATCCTTTTTACTTGAGCGTGTGAATAGCGTGACCTCTATTTACATTTTCTCTTGCAGAACACAGCTTTAATATACAATGTGTCTGAAAATTATGTTAACAAAGTTTTTACTTGTGTTAATGAACTTCTTTCTTAACATATTTTCGGGACACTTTGTTTCTAAACACAAATGCCATTACTCTGTTCAACCTCTCAAAAACTGTAAAACTTTTATCTTCAGCCTTACAAACTGCACGTTTTCAAATGTATTTTTAGAGGACACTGCATAATGATCCAAGTACCTGTAATAAATTATTTTAGCATGATCATTTCGGTTCGGTAGTGGCTGAATACTTCATAGAACTTCTCGTAGCGATCTCTTCTTTGTCACGGGAGATGGCGCTGTAGTAAATTTTCTTTCGATTTTCTGGGCTACTCCAGTTTCAGAAAAAACACTTGTATGCCTGATTTGTAAAGTCACTTTAACTTATCGCTACATACTCTTTGAATATATAGATTGCTATTTATTTATTCAAGATGCAGGTACTATTTCTTTAATCATAGATTAAATAGTTATGTCCAAATTATTTCATGGTGCGTTCATTTATCATAACTTGGTTGGCGCACACTTTGTTTTTAAGAAATATTACAAAATCAGTGATAAACAAAGGTAAGATAGCTTGTGGTGTGAAACGTTAAAAAAAATCATAAATAAAGTAAGATGTTTCACTCTTCGTTTTACACTCGACACATGCAGATCAATACACACATGTACATGAAACGTGAAGTCAGATATCTTACTGCTAGTTTGACATTTGACAAGTGCAGAACAATATATGCATATGCATACGTGAAACGTGAAGCCAGTTATCTTACTTAACAGTAAGTTTGATATTTGTGAAGTGCAGAAATGTATGAACTAAGTGTTGACCTGTAACTTCAAGTTTCGAACTATGAAACACTGGCTCTGTGATGTATCTTATTGATGTAAGTGGAATACATCATGTATATTTCACTCAGCTCCTCAGTTTACTTAAATGTACGAGTTCTGTTTCGATAATATAACAGAAAATCAATCATTTGAGACATTTTCTTTATAAACATTATTAAAGTTATGCAACCAGTTTTCGGTTTTAGCCTAACGGTAGTCAAACTGTATATTTGTTGATCACAAGGTTCATAATAACATGTGAGTCATGGAAAAATATACCTGAACTATTTCAATTAATATCACTAATTTCTCTGGTATACCCCTATATATTTGAAATAAAAAAATAAGTGATTCCACTCTCTTTGTTTTTAGGACAAAACATAATTAATAATTCACATTCGTTTTCACAGAATTGAAGGCCGAATCCACAGTTTTTGCTCTTTCATAAGTTTAGTAATTTCGAAAATTCTCCGGATATTACGTTCTCCGGACTTACAAGGTTCTGGTTAAATATTAAATTTAGGTTTAAGTATTGTTATTAACATATATTTGAGTTTACGTGCGGTTTCGTCTTTGCAGAACTTGTTTGTTGTTAAAACTGTAACTAACAATGATGATTGTTACGCTGACACCATTTCGAACCATCGGAATGATACAATGTTTTATATTCTGGAAAGTAATATAAATAACAAACAAACGAATGCCAAAACGTCTGGATTGGAAATAATGTGTTTTATGGCAAGCAGAACAAAAAAATAATAAATAAACTCAGCTGTAGTATGATGAAATTATGAAAATGTGAGAAATTATTTCAATTCACTCTGATTGAAGTGAAATCTATAACCTTCATCCATACGTTAAACGTCAATTGACCAAACGTTGTTGACCATAAAGAGGGTGGGTTATAAAAATCATGTGTTTAAAAGGGTTAAATCATAAAAACTGTGTGTTATATATAGAAATAAAAAATAAAGTGTCACTTATTAAACACCATAATCCATGATCCATGGTGTTTAAACGTTATTGTACGGTATTACTTTTCCTTTTTAAAACAATACGAGATTGATCATTTGAATTAAATTCATGTCAGTGCATTTGATATTGCGAGGACCAAGGAATACTATCCAAAATAGATGTTACTTTCAAAAGCTGCATTTAGAGCTCAGGGCCCATGTGGAAAAAAATCTGACACTTACGTACCTTTTAGAGCACATGCGAAAAACCCTACAGTATTTTGAATCCTCCGAATTATTTAATGATACAACAATATGGCGTAAAAATTGAAATGCAAGCAAATAGTATTTTCTGTTTCTGTATTTTATATTTCAGTGAGAAGAATTATTGTTAATTAACCCAAAGATAACGAAAACTGAAAGAATTATATTAAATATTCACACCGTAGCTCCCTCTATCATCATTTATAGATTTTTTTATTATCTGTTTATGGTTTTCGTAAGCGTCTTCAAAAAGAATGAATTCCAACCCTACATTTCTACTACCCTATCATCCTTTTTCTGACTTCCAAAGCAGACACTGGTGTAGACAGTAGACACCCAAACAGTGCTATCTTCTGGCGGCGACAGAACCTCTGTTGTTCGGACGACAGTCGCGGCGACGGCCGACGAGTAAGCCTCGTCACTTGGCTGGTTACGAAGAAAAGGCCGTCATCTCATTTCAGAAATATATACATCGTGTCAGTTTACGGAGCTAAAGTTTGGTCTCGCTCGGCCTATAGTGGGCCTAAGTTTTGGGTCTGGGGAGATGGATTGTAGATAGAAACAACCCTAAACAGCGAAAGATTGGTGCGATAAGACTGGTTGTACTTCGACCAGACAACATCCACAGCGCTGACAGCACTAACAAGCATTCGAGAAAACTGGAACAATAAGCACGAGCCTTGCTGTCGCCAGGGTAACAGTACTGTGCCTCGACCTCTCCCGCCTGATTCTTCACACAATAGCTCCCCGCTGAGATCATGCTCCCAACCTACTGCATTTAGTTTGTTATTTTTTCTTCACATTATTGTGTCGACTTCTTTTTGGACTTCAAACACCTCACATAGTGGTCAGATGATCCACCGAATCTGCGGGTGACCAATATCGAGTTACTTTTGAAGAAATAATGACGGTTTTAACTAAGACGAGGCTTTAAAAATGGTCAATATTTTAGTCTGTTCTCTAAATACTAACGAGGGCGTACTTATATAATGGTTCTCGTTATTGGTGACGCAATCCTTGTTATTTTTATTCTCAGATGCTATAATTTCTCTGTTGTCGTTATTAAGCTCGTTATACTGATAAAAAAAACTTTTTAAGCTAACGATTTAAAGTTTCTCGTGATTTATACAAAAATATTTTAGTATTTTTAATTTTGATGCTATGAAAACACCACTCGAAAAAGTTTTCTGTGCAAAATGATCGTTTTAAAAGTGACCATCTATATAAAAATGTCTAGATATTAATGCATTCTAAGTAAACCCTATAGTACAATTTTATTTCTTATATCTAACTTTTGAAACTTATTCGAACCTATAAATTTTATCATTCTGTCTCTTCTTCAACTTCTTTCATTCCTATAAGAATTCCTACAGTATTATACACTTAGTCTTTCTTAACTTGTAAAATCCCCCACAATATTAAGTTACTTTTTATATTTTTATACTTAACTGTTCAAGTCATAAGGTACAAGAACCATGAATCTCCTGTAGGTTCAACGTTTAACCTGTGAGCTTATAATTTTGGAAATCCGTTTTGATTGGTCAAGTGTGTTAAGGTGTGCGACTGGTAATCTGAGGGTCGCGGGATCACATCCCCGTCGCGCCAAACATGCTCGCCCTTTCAGCCGTGGGGGCGTTATAATGTTACGTTCAATCCCACTATTCGTTGGTAAAATAGTAGCCCAAGAGTTGGCGGTGGGTACTGATGATTAGTTGCCTTCCCCCTAGTTTTACACTGCTAAATTAGGGACGGCTAGCGCAGATAGCCCTCGAGTAGCTTTGTGGGAAAAACAAACCGTCTCGATACTTGTAGTAGGGGGCTCATTGTTTCGCTTTGTACTAAACAGTAAGGTTTCTTTGTTTGTTTTTTGGAAATTCGCACAAAGCTACTCGAGGGCTATCTGTGCTAGCCGTCCCTAATTTTGCAGTGTAAGACTAGAGGGAAGGCAGCTAGTCATCACCACCCACCGCCAACTCTTGGGCTACTCTTCTACCAACGAATAGTGGGATTGACCGTCACATTATACACCCCCACGGCTGGGAGGGCGAGCATGTTTAGCGCGACGCGGGCGCGAACCCGCGACCCTCGGATTACGAGTGCACGCCTTAACCCGCTCGGCCATGCCAGGCCAAACAGTAAGGAATACTACACTATTATTTTACTTCCTAGACTTAGTTTTTCAAAGTTACTCATAACCCTGCAGTATTATTTTACTTTCTTCATAGTTTCTCAGAACTCATAAGAACGTTGCGCGTTGTATCTCAGGACGGATGGTATGGATATTAACACTTTTACTAATACAGCAGAGAACAGCGTTTCGACCTTCTTAGGTCATCTTCAAGTTAACCTGAGTTACACTTTTACTTTAACTGGATTTCTCGTCATCACGAACCTCGCAAGCTGTTTCTGTTCTTTAAAACTAGCTTACATCAGCTATTTACGACGGAGTTAAACAGTGATGTATTTTTAATCATAGATTTGTTTCCATAACATTACATGAAACACTTTTGTCGTTTATCATTCGTAAAATTGTTTCTTGAGGCACAGACTTTGATACTTAGAAACTCTTTTGAGAAACTTCAGTGAGTAAAAACACGTTGATGTTTGTTTGCAAGTTAGTGTATGTGTGGCATTTTCGTTTAGAGACGTTTTATGGGTAACTTAGCTTCAGAAATAATAATAATAACACGAGAAACAATTTAACCGTCGAACAAGGGTAATTATTAAAAATACAGGTAAAAGTCGTTACAGTAACTGGACAATGTTTAAGTGAAGAGGACTGTGTAAAAACAACGCAAAGATCGCTGTTGTGAATGGACAATGTTGAAGTGAAAAGAACTGTGTAAAACAACGCAAAGATCGCCATTATGACTGGACAATGTTGAAGTGAAGAGAACTGTGTAAAAACAACGCAAAGATCGCCATTGTGACTGGACAATATTGAAGTGAAGAGAACTGTGAAAAAACAACGCAAAGATCGCCATTGTGACTGGACAATGTTGAAGTGAAGAGAACTGTGTAAAAACAATGCAAAGATCGCCATTGTGACTGGACAATGTTGAAGTGAAGAGAACTGTGTAAAAACAACGCAAAGATCGCCATTGTGACTGGACAATGTTGAAGTGAAGAGAACTGTGTAAAAACAACGCAAAGATCGCCATTGTGACTGGACAATGTTGAAGTGAAGAGAACTGTGAAAAAACAACGCAAAGATCGCCATTGTGACTGGACAATGTTGAAGTGAAGAGAACTGTGAAAAAACAACGCAAAGATCGCCATTGTGACTGGACAATATTGAAGTGAAGAGAACTGTGAAAAAACAACGCAAAGATCGCCATTGTGACTGGACAATGTTGAAGTGAAGAGAACTGTGTAAAAACAACGCAAAGATCGCCATTGTGACTGGACAATGTTGAAGTGAAGAGAACTGTGTAAAAACAACGCAAAGATCGCCATTGTGACTGGACAATATTGAAGTGAAGAGAACTGTGAAAAAACAACGCAAAGATCGCTATTGTGACTGGACAATGTTGAAGTGAAGAGAACTGTGTAAAAACAACGCAAAGATCGCCATTGTGACTGGACAATGTTGAAGTGAAGAGAACTGTGTAATAATGAGTGAGGTTCAACTAAATCAGTGTTACAGATGTCGGACATAAAGGAAGCGTCTTTTTTCTTAGATTCACCAATCAGATAAACGATATTACAAAATGACTATTCTGTACTTCAATTAGAGCGAGTGATGAATAACCAAAGAAGGTCATTTTCTGGAATGTTTTGGCCCGAGAGACCAATGACTTATAGAGACAATCTCAATATGGTGGCTAAGTAGGAAAACGTTGCACTTATAAAACGCTAATTTGAAGTCATCGTTTGTGAAGGCTTAAGGAGGACTGAAGTATGGAAATACAAAAGAATTTTGATCTATTGGAAATAAAGTTGAGAGCCAGTAGTCTTTATCCATATTGAGAACATTACAGTGTGATATCCATATTGAGAACATTACAGTGTGATATCAAGAGCTTAAGTACCTCCAACCTTATTTCTTATTATTAGCAGCACAATAAATATTACCAAAGTTACATGTATTAAGTTTATCTTGATATTCGACAAGCGATCAAGTGTTTATATTCAAGTCTTCATAACTAATTTTACGAAATTTTTGTGCAGTTATGAATCTTAATGAATCCTTGATTACACTTATTAAACCGCGAGTCTAAGTTAATGTAATTTAGAGTAAAAAGAAAACGAAATCGACAGAACACAAGTTACTTAAAGGTTTATGGTACAAACATTTATTAAGAATTATAAATATTTTTGTATAGTGGCTCTATATAAATTTCGTAATCAAGTTCTTTGTCGGCATACATTGTTGACAAATATAAGTAAATATTCAACTTTCTTCTCTTCAGATTTATGACCATACCATGCATTGATACACCTGGTGGCACATTTTTCAAATGATTGGGACTAAATTATAGAATCTAATGTTCATTTTGTGTCTCTATGTTCAATTACATATATATGTGTATGTATGTATATACGAATAGGTATTTACTTGTTGTGAGCAAATAACGCTTAACAATTGATATTTAGTCCACCTAATTCAAAACAAATCTAGCTTAACCTGCTTGTAATATCTCTTGATTTAATCAGCTTATCACTTGTCCCCCAGTGGCTCAGCGGTATGTCTGTGGACTTACACGCTAAAATCCGCGTTTCGATACCCGTAGTGGGCAGAGCACAGATAGCCCATTGTGTAGCTTTGTGCTTAATTCAAAACAACAACAGCTTATCACTTACCCATCTTTCGGTTCATGTATCTGTTCAGTTTTTCTGTCTGTGTGTGACATTTTTCTGAGTCTGTTTTCACATCTGTATGTTCGTTAAGCTGACTGGTAACATACTCATAAAGGAACTTCAGCAGCGACTCATATGTTTCATAAAATAATGTAGATAAGAGTGCAGCGTTGTTCTTGTTGTATATTCATGCATTGCAAATTCTGCAAGTCTATACTAAACACCTTCCATAGTTCAGGAGACAAAAGAAACGCATTAAAGAAAACCGAATTAAATTTAATTTGTGGTCGTGGAAGAAATCAGCTCATCTGAGACTGATGGTGTTGATAACAAGAATTAAAAGAAATATTACTCTGTTTCTCCGTCCGACAGTGATGGCTCTGTAAAACAAGTTAGTTGTCTTTGTCGGCAGAAGGACAGGAACTACGTGACCAGTGTTGCCCGAGGCAGAATCTGATCAGATGTTTATTCTCCACGATTTTGAAAAGCTTAGTTTGGAGGTTAAGAATGTTTCACACTTTTAATTCTGGAGGCACCAGTCGGCCTGTGTGGGCCAATTATATGAAACGAATGAATTAAAGCGGCGTTTAACTGGAACATAAGTTTGGGTTTAAGATGAAGTTTTGCTATGTAATCAGAAGTCGAATCTTGTATCGTATTGATCAAGGTTGATAAAACTGTCGAAGAGTTCTCGTTTAAAACAAACTTTAAGGCATTCGAGTAATTTTCTAGAATCATGGAAGGTGAGATTGTAATCTGGCAACCAGCAATAAACTGTGAAATGAAATCAAACACTGACCACTGGGTAATCTTTCATTGATCAACAAAGTTTCAGAGTTCACTTGAACTTGTACTCAACATGGCCAGGTGGTTAAGGCCGGTTGGTGTCCTCGTGACACCAAAAATGCTCATCCTTTCAGTTGTGAGACCTTTATAACGAGGGGTCAATCCCATTATTCGTTGGTAAAAAGTAGTTCAAGAGTTGGCGGTGGGTGGTGATGACTAGCTGCCTTCCCTCTAGTCTTACACCGCTAAATTAGGGACGGCTAGCGCAGATAGCTCTCGTGTAGCTTTGCGCGAATTTAAAACACAAACACTTGAACTTTTTGAAAGAATTTACCACAAATACTGTTTGTTTGTTTTTAATTTTCGAACTAGAAACTTTTTTCAATTCAAAGCAAAACCACTACTGACGTATAAGCACTCACGGCAATTTTATATAAGCCCCACCTAGTATCACAGCGGTATGTCTGCGGATTTACAACACTAGAAACCGGGTTTCAATACGCGTGGTGGGTAGAGAACAGATAGCCCATTTTATACCTTTGTGCGTAACTTCAAATAACAAAACACATTTGTACATTTTTAACTGATCGTCTAAATAAAAAAAGCCTAATATTTTCAATGTTTAAACACCTTTTCAGACAGCGAAAAATGTTTTGCTCTGAATAATAGTTGCACTGAATGTGGCTACAAAAATTGATTTGGAAGGTTATATTCGAGCGACCTAAATTAAGTGTATTTGTGAAGTGGAGTATTTGACAAATCATATGTTTTCGTGTTAATACCATTTTGACTTATACCTAGTATGATAAAACAAAGTATAAACCAGAAGTAAAAAGTAAGTTCAAATGATATCAAGTACTATTGAAGTCAGCTGAAAGGGATATCAAGTACGGTTGAACTCGGCTTAAAGTAATATCATGCACTGTTAAACTAGGCTTAAGGTGATATTAAGTACAGTTGTACTAAACTTCAAGTGATATCAAAAACTGTTAAACTCAATTTAAAGAGATATCAAATAATTTTAAACTCTACGCAAAGTGACATCAAGAACTGTTAAACTCAACTTATCATGATATTAAGTACAGTTGTACCCCAACATCAAGTGATATCAAGTACGACTGAACTCAAAGTGATATCAATGTATCTCAAGATGGCTGGTATGGGTAGTAAAACTTTTTTTTAAATATAGAATAACCATTCAACCTTCTTGGGTCATCTTCAGTTTAACCAAAAGTGATACCAAGTACTGTTAAACTCAGTTCAACCTACCGCATATCCAAAGACCTCCAGGTCTAACAAAACACTTGGTAATAGCATCTTAATGAGTAGTATCAAAGACTTTTCATACAAAAGTTATATAAAAGATGTTTTCGTACAGTTGACCCTAATTTTAAATTAATAGAAGGCAGCTACTAAACAGCACTCATCAACAAAACTTTGATTTCGTTTGTCTGGCCGACTATTAGGATTTAGCGCTAACTCTTACAGCGCACCAACGAAAAGTTGTTTTTTTTACAGCAACGGGACACAAACCATGAACTTTCAGATTCACAGTACAGAATATTTAATTCACTGTGATCATTAAGAGATTCATACAAGTTTCAAAAAATGTCGCTGTCTTTAATTCGATTGGATATTAAAGGACGCATATTGACTTAGATTCAAGAGAATAATAATTGGACTCACTTTTACTATTAAAAGACGCATATCATCAACAATGTTTGATTGAACTTATTATCTTTATATAAAGTATTATCGATTATTCTCAAGTGATTAAGTTACGGTTTAACTCAAATTTGTAATATAAAAAAAAACTCAAATTGATTAAGATCAAACGCTGCACGTGATCTTTTGAAAACCATTTCATGTTTTATGATAAGCGACGAAAGAGTCAAAATCAGCAGATATGTAAGATTTGATGAACATCGTTAGAATACATACGTATAATATTCGTCTTTCACCTCAATACAACAAATGTTACACGTTTGTAATTTCTAAGAGGTGTTCTAAGCCTACTAGTACATTAGCATATTAGCAATTATACACAATTAAAGGCCAGATGGTTAAGGCACTCGAATCGTAATCTGAGGGTCACGGATTCGAATTCCCGTCACACCAAACATGCTCACTCTTTCAGCTGCTAGACCGTTATAATGCCACAATCAATCCCACTTTTCATTGATAAAAGCGTTGCCCAAATTTGGCGGTGGGTAGCGATGACTAGCTGCCTTCCCTTTAGTCTTACGCTGCTAAATGGGGGACGGCTGGCGCAGATAGCTCTCTTGTCGCTTTGCGCGAAATTCCAAAAAAACAACAAAAAAACAACCCTAAGTAAAGATAGTTCATGTTTTTTCTGCAGTTTACGGAGTAACATGTTTAACAAACTGCCGGGTGTTACATCAATTTAATACTTGAGCTTTTTAAACCAGTTCATTAAAATAAAAATTGTCTGGTTGATCATCATGGTTTTCGTAGATTGTCTTGACAGTCACTAGTAGATTGTCTTGA
This sequence comes from Carcinoscorpius rotundicauda, assembly GCA_011833715.1. Lineage (NCBI taxonomy): Eukaryota > Metazoa > Arthropoda > Merostomata > Xiphosura > Limulidae > Carcinoscorpius > Carcinoscorpius rotundicauda. Next base: position 31,494,351 of record CM022391.1, on the reverse strand, counting down.
CAGTCACTAGTAGATTGTCTTGACAGTCACTAGTGTACAAGATTTTATTTGGTATTTACCCGCACATTGTGAGGATTTGATATGGTAGTTGCAATGGGTATTAAAATATTTGACTTTGCGTTTAAGAGGAATATCATAGAATTTCACTTGTTATTACCAGGGTCTTTAAAAATGTACTTGATAGTTTGTATAAACTGTTGAGAGGGTTATTTATTCTTGTTAGTATCTAATATTATTAGAAGGTTCTACTTTATGGTTTATAAAGACCTGTAGAGGGTTTTTATTTAAAAGTTTTTAAGATCACTAAAAAGGTTTATTTTATATTATAAAGATTTGTAGAGGGATTTATTTGGTAGTTTCTAAGATCACTAAAAAGGTTTATTTTATATTATAAAGATTTGTAGAGGGATTTATTTGGTAGTTTCTAAGATCACTAGAAGTTTCCATTTATAGTTTTCAAGATTTGTAGAGGGTTGTACATGGTAGTTTCTAAGTTATCTAGGAGGTTCTACTTGATAGTTTTTAAGGTCGATAGAAGGTCCTACGTAGCAGTTTGAGAATCTTTAGAGGGCGCTACTAGTATTTTTAATTTCTCAGCAAAATTTAGATGTTATTTACTGAAATTTTTAGAAAATTCTACTCAATAATTACTGGTGTATCTAGACTTTGGTGTCGTCATTATGGTCAGTAAAGAACTTTACTTTGTTGCTATAAGAGAATTTTATTTATCAAAAGGGTTTATTACTGGAAAAAGTGTTTACATTTATAAATTGATTTCAAACAAGGGAATTGCAGAAAATCACGTCCTGATTTGTCCTTTCATAAAACTCTTTCCAAGGGACAAACTAAAAATACATTAAATTTAACAACACAATTTTCTATGATAAAAAGTAACATAGAAAACAAAAAAGCCACAAAACTCACGAAACAAATAAAAAACGAAGGTTAATGTTTAATGATAGAATAGAATTCGAACATTGTAAAATAAACATGCAGCTTCTAAAAATAATTCAGTTGCCAATTGTTTATTTTGATGTTTGGTGTTTTTCAATCAGAACGACATCTTTGCAACACATGGACTAAGCGGTTAGTTCAAAGACCCCATAGGTCAGAATTACTGTCTCTTAGTTAGAATTGCTGACTATAAAAGGAGATAGGAACCAGTAAGTAGCCCTCACCACATACTCGGTTAGTTTCAACCAAATAACATGGTTGGTTGTAACAATTACAATATTTCACAGTTGAGAGTGGGAAGTAATTTCAGCGGTAGATTAAAACTCGAACCTTGAATCTTACCCTCCACAACTTAACATGTCATTTACTGAGCCTGCCAAGGTATATCAGTTGTTTTTTTTAGTTACAAAAATCTTTTAAATACTCATCATTGCATGGACTTGTAAAATTATGCATTGTTTTGCTTTCGTCTGTTAAAAAGTAAATTAGAATTATGCTACTGTTAGAATAGACTAATACATCTCAGTGTATGGGATTACTATATGTAACGTAGTGTATTTTATTCGTGTAAGCCAAAAGGGGTCTAATGGTATGTCTCCTCTGATTGTGAAATAAAGAGTTCGTGGTTTGCAGCTAGTTGCCTCACAAAATGCGCTCCGTACTATAAGAGTGACAGTTAAATCCTTCTTTTCGGTTAATAAAAGTAGTTCAAAAGTTAGTGGTGAACACTAATGACTAGCTTTCTTTTTTTCTATAGTTTATCAGTTCAAGATTAGGGACGGTTATGCTCACGTAACCATTGGGTAGCTTTTACTTCAAACTTTAAAAAAAAAAACCTATTTATATGTGCGTGAGCGCGTAATTTCCTTACGAAAAGTTTCAATCTTGAAATAAAAAACATTTGCTTGTTTGGTTGTTTCGTTCAAAAATTAAGCCATGATATATTTGTTTGCTTGCTTTTAGATGTTAACGTAAAGTTCCTTAAGTGCTATTTACGCTAGTCGTTCCTAATTTGAAACTTTTACACTAAAAAGAAAAACTTGTTAAAACCATCCAGAGCTGTCTTTTAGATTAATTTTGTGTGATCGTCACTCTTATAACGCATCCATGGCCTCCAAATGTAGAGCGCGATTTAGTTATTTATTTACGGTAACAGAATACGAACACAAGTCTACAGTTCAACATGTTTATCATTGTCTTACTTGATTTGCTGAAAAATAACACGAAAACGTTCAAACATGAAAAGGAATAGAGCTAAATTAATAAACAAAAAGTATTGTAGTCTTTCAATATTTTTTTCTCAGTGTTAAAATATTCGATCGTTTATTTAAATATGGAATTGTTTCTCAAAATGAGTAGATAATTGTTGATAAAAAGAAGGCGAAAAAGTTAGTCTTATTTTTGAAGTGTGGAAATAACCTGAGTATAGAATGATATACACTATTCAAGTTGGGTTGTTGATTTTGTGAGGGAATATTTTTATAAATTCAAGCCTTTCAGAAACATAAATACGCAGTTTCATAGGGCGCATGCCAGCAAAGACAAATAATAATAGGTAAATAAAACAGTTCTCATGACACAAAAAACGTACAGTTGCAGCTAGTCACAGAAAATATTGACCTGTGGCCTGTCAGTAGTCACCCTTACTACCAGTAGAGGGCGTGTGAGAGCCTCATCTCCTTTTATAAATCTGGATTAAATGTACGGGCAATTTTGCTTTATAAATAAAAGCAATCAAAGACGGACATAAGAAAATATAAACAAGCATCTCTATTCAGCGTAAGTTGTCAAACTTTACACGTAAACTGAGTCTGACTAACGCATAATAAAAACACAATTTCAGTCAAATGAAATAAAACAGTACCTTCAAGAAAGGCAATCAAATTATGTGTCGTAGTCCTTGAAAATAAATGACCAATAAACATATTTAATTGAAAGTACACAATAAAGCGAACAATAAAAACATCTAACGAAATACTATTTTTGTCATTACAATAAACACTCGTAAGCACTGCATCAATGAATAGTCGACGTAACGACAAATAGCTTTTGTACGATGGTCACCACATTTAACAAATCAAAGTAGTTACTGTCTTTTAAATGACCCAATGCATTGTAACATAAATTTTTTTTCAAAACATATTCTTATTTAGCTTGGTTAAAAACATTCCACATATCTAATCGTGGCCAGAAATAAATTCGAAACTACTTAAGGCATCGGGAGAAAAAAAACTGGATTTCAAGAAAGGGTTATAATGGTTATAATAGGAATTCTGCAAAATAAAATAACTTAATTCACTAGTCCAATTCCTGTTTCAGAAAAACTTTTATCCGAATTTTGTAATGTAAGCATTTGAATTTGTAAATAGTGTGTATCTTTCGGAAATCTGTTTTACCTGTAAAACACATTTATAAAAGACTTGTTTGTTTGTTTTGGAATTTCGCACAAAGCTACTCGAGGGCTATCTGTGCTAGCCGTCCCTAATTTAGCAGTGTAAGACTAGAGGGAAGGCAGCTAGTCATCACCACCCACCGCCAACTCTTGGGCTACTCTTTTACCAACGAATAGTGGGATTGACCGTCACATTATACACCCCCACGGCTGGGAGGGCGAGCATGTTTAGCGCGACGCGGGCGCGAACCCGCGACCCTCGGATTACGAGTGCACGCCTTAGCGCGCTCGGCCATGCCAGGCCTTATAAAAGACAAGAGCCTTTTGACGGGAGTGGTGATATAACTGTGTAACATCTTTGAATTTTACCTCTTTGTAACTTGTTTAGAATATATCTTCAGTTAAATATATTCGATTCGTTTGTTTTTTTTTAAATATTCATGGAGATCTGACTCATGAAATAAGAGAGTTCCTGTTTATTGGTGATCGGGTTAGTGAGACAAGTGCTGGAATGAGGGGTTAAATTCATCATGGAATATCATTTATAGGTTTTGTTTTAATGCTGTTTCTTGTACATCTCTAGATGGAACGTATAAGATTATATTAGGAGATGACACAGAAACCTGCATAAATTCATACGAGTCGGAATTTCTCTCTCACTCTCATGATATTTTGAACGGTCGTTGTTAATCAAGGAATCGTTGTATATCTTACATTTCAGTTCGTTGACATAATAGGACTATTCTTGTCTTGGTCATGGATGGACTTGAGGAAAGTTCCTTCTCGCTTCATCCAATATTGATGATATCCAAAAATAAATTTATGAGAAATAAAGCTAAATAATTTTATTGTTGTTTAGGACAAGAACAAAAACTGAAAACAAGTTGTAGGCTTGTACTTTTTATTAATTTTTGTTTTGTTCTTGCTTCTTTGACGAACAGACTGTTAGCTAAAATTCGTATCTACACATGCTGCTCTGAAAAACTTTTGACCTGTTACAAAGAGTTGTCTTTCTACAGGATAGAGCACCACTCTTTTTCGCTCGAACTGTAAGTACTATTAAACATAACTTTTCCGGAGTGTTGGATTTCGCTCAATTTAACCCTTTTAGGTCTACCATAACAAACCAAAATATCTTGAAATACTGAAATATCAGATACATGATATTATCTGATCCATCCATACTGCTGTGTTGGATTGTATCAACGAGGGACATCAGGAGCATTTAGAAAGAAATCTACAACAAACCATACCATAACAAGGTGGGCTGTCTGGTAACATGTGGGAATTCCGAAACACAAAGTGCCTGTAAATTTCTGTATGAAAGGATGTTGAAACAGGCACTAGAAGCTTTCATCATTATGCATTAGACAGGTTATGGAAGACTGTTTGAAGAGGAGTTGTGTTCTGAACAACCATATAGCCTTTTTCAATAAAAAATACAATGTTGGATATCCTTCAGATAAGCTGTCATCAGGTGGATCATGACTGGACATAACAACAAGGGTTGTAACGACGTTGTAAGGCTCTAAAATAATTTAGTATCACATACTCAACCTCTGTATTTTTCAACAAAAATACAAATGTGAAAGTGAGCTGGATAAAAAAACCACGAGAAACAACTTATGGTGCAGCTGTTCCGATCAGATTATTTTTAGAAAGTTTAAAAACGGGAAAGGTAAAGATGCTCAGGTGATTAAGGGCTCTTACTCAAGAGGTCTTGTCATCATGTAAACTCTTATGACAAATATTATTGTAAATTTAGCTTTTGTTTCAATTTGACTTATTTTGAAATTTGCGCGAAATTTGCACTATCTGTCCTTAAATAAGCGGTAAAAGAGTAGAAGTAAGGTGGTTAGTCGACATCACCCACCGCTAAATCTTGGATTACTCTTTTACCAACGAATAGTGGGGCTGAGCGGCACATTATAACAGCTCCATGGTTGAAAGAGCAAGCACGTTTGATGGGACGAGAAGTCGAACCTGAGACACGCAGACTGCGGGTCGAGCGACATAATCACCTAGTCCCTTAATTTGTTGTAAAAATTAATTTTATATGTTGTTTCTTTTCACACTTACTGGTTTTAGGCTAAAATTATTTAGGAGTAAAATTATTCGATAAATAAAATAAATTTTATGTCTTGTTTCCAACATTAAACAAACTGTGTTTAAATTTACAAAACAAAAGGTTTTGAATTTCGCGCAAAGCTACACGAGGGCTATCTGCGCTAGCAATCCCTAATTTAGCAGTGTAAGACTAGAGTAAAGGCAGCTAGCCATTCCCCCCCCACTGCGAACTGTTGGGCTACTCTTTTACCAACGATTAGTGGCATTGACCGTCACGTTATAACGCTCCCACGGCTGGAAGGGGAGCATGTTTGGTGCGATGGGGATTCGAACTCGCGACCCTCGGATTACGAGTCGAACGGCTTAACCCACCTGGCCATGTCGTGCCTAAACAAAAGGAAGGGAACACATAAGAAAGTAATAAAAGTAACTTACCTTATTAACTGATGAAGAATTTTTAGTATTTGTAATTATTACAGAATTGAAAAACCACTTTGATGAATTGATTCGACTAATTGGTGAAAAGGATATTTTTTATAGCTTTTCTGCTGGTTCTCAACAAATCGGTTTGTTTTTAACAGCCATCATAGTCATTTTTCGAACATTATTTCTTGGCCTTTATATTTTTTAGGGTACCACATAAAAAGCGTGTCATTCGATTTATTATTGGAACCCATTTTCGCACCGAGCAATTTCAAGTCGACAGATGTTTACTAGTGTATACCGTTCGCTTTTATTGAATTATTCTTGTCACATTTTATTGTGTATATAAAAAAAAATGTAAAAGTCGTTTCTCCCTCTCTTGGAACTGCTGAACGAAAAGCTTTGTTGCTCTGACATTTGCGTTGAAATAACGCAGCACTCTAGTAATGACCAACTTAGTGTAGAAACATCTTCTATAGAACGTTCAGAATTTTAGAGCAATTTTCTTTATTTACAAATATCTTTGTAATTTGTTGTTGTTATTAATATTATTGGCATAGCTAACTGTGCATGTTTAATAATTTTAATACATTTGTGTTGAGTGTACCTCGAACCGTACCAGAATTGATGTCTTTACTGGACCAAACTGTTTTTTTTTCTTTGATTTTATTTTGTTGTACGGATGGATGGTTTTATTATTCAACACTTTATATTATTTTAGAAGCCAGAAGTTCTTCAGAGGGTAAAGGTAAGTTGCGAACGTAAATAGCTGATGAATAACAAACAAACTGGGACTCCTTTGATAGATAAAATAAAGCTCTATGATCAGTAATAAAAATAATTCGTTTTCTTTCATATTACATAATAGTTACTTTTTATTGTATTTGAGATATATATGAAATATTTAGTATCATGTAATGAGACCAAATCAGAAACAAAAGTTATATTTCAATTTAAACATGTTTCATTAGATGCAATAAAAATATTAAAGACACAAAGAGCTTGTTTTTTTGTTGAATTTTGGACAAAGCTACTCGAGGGCTATTCCTACTAGCCGTTCCTAATTTAGCAGTATAAGATTAGAGGGAAGGCAGTTAGTCATCATCACACACCGCCAACTCTTAGGCTACTCTTTTACCAACGAATATTGGGATTGATCGTGACATTATTATTACGCCCCACGGCTGAAAGGAAGAAGCGTTTGGCGTGACGAGTATTCGAACCCTCAACTCTCAGGTTACGAGCCGAGCGCCCAAACCACCTGACCATGTCGGGCCTGAAGCGCAGAACGAAAGATAAAATGATGCCCTACCTGTCGTCAAAGGGAAAAGTGATGGACGATTTTCATTGCACAAACGGAACGTTTTATACCTTTGTAAGCATTTCATACTTTAGATGTTTTCAAGGAAATGCCATTAAGTGTGTGTTTTTAAAAGGAATTGTTAAATTTCGATAAGAAATTCAACATTGTATACGTTTACAAGTATTACGTGCATACTCTGAAGACCAACAAACATACACAATACCAGTATATTTATATAAGCTTATTGATGTAAAATGTGTGATCTAATTATTATAACCTACTAAGACTAAGCCATGGCCTCACTGTTATCCGTAAGTATATAAAAGTAACACAAAATTGTTGTTCATTATTCCAGTACAGATTGAGTAATTCTGAGAACATTTGATTGAAATCAAAGAGAATGTGTTATAACATGCCAATCACGCTACTTCTGCGATGTTTAACGCCTACGAGTCCTCTCGCTCAATACCAAAACTTATTTGGGCGACTTGAATGTAACAAACATTCTAAGCGCCATTTAGATCGTCAGTTTTAATGAACGAGGGCTGCTGTGGTGTGAAACAGTTTAATTAACTGACTTTTGTTACGAATTTGTATTTAAGTTATTTATTAGATCGTCAAGAAATTAATGGGGTTTGGCATAACCAAGTGTATTAAGGCGTTCGACTCGTAATCCGAGGGTCGTGGGTTCGAATCTCGATCGCACCAAACATGCTCGCCCTTTCAGCCGTGGGAGCGTTATAATGTTACGGTCAATTCCACTATTCGTTGGTAAAAGAGTAGTCCAAGAGTTGGCGGTGGGTGGTGATGACTAGCTGCCTTCCCTCTAATCTTAAACTACTAAATTAGGGACGGCTAGTGCAGATATCCCTCGTGTAGCTTTGCGCGAAATTCATGACAAACAAATAAAAAAATTAATGTCGTGTTTTGGAACACTTTAATTAGCCATTTTCCTTAAAAAAAGGACATCAGTTATGATAATAAAATAAACAGCGTAAAATTCACATTAGTGTAATCTTTATAATGTTTAAAGTTTGGAAAACTCTGATGTCTAACATTGATGGCGTACTGCAAGATACACATTCTGCTTGTAATGCTGTTTGAACACAAAAAAGAAAACAACGCCTCTGTAGCTACAAAAATATCAAACAAGTTTAACGGAAATGTTTTGAACGTTTGTAAGTGTCAACAATGGTTCAGCAAATTTCTTTCAGGTGACTTTACTCTTAGAAACTGTGATAGGAGGGTCCGACATATTGGAGTTGATAATAATGCTCTGAAGACGCTTGATGAATCTAATCCAAGGCCACACACACTCGTGAAATGTTGCCCTGAAGTTGCATGTCGCTCACAAAACAATGTGTAAGCATTTAAGGTATATGAGTAAACACCATAAAAAAGGTGTTTAGGTGCCTTACGAACCCTCTAATGATAGTCGTTTCTAACGTGTGAACGTTGCTTTGTCTCTTCTGGCACGTAATGCGCGTGAACCATTTGTTGGACATAATTGTTATCGGTGACGAAAAACAGATTTTCTATGCCAAAATCAAATTCCAAAAAAACGACTCAATTCTAGATAAAATCCGATTCCGGCTCCAAAGCCTGGACTTAGTCCGCGGAAAGTGATGGGAGCTCGGCATGGCCAAGTGGGTTAAGGCATTCGACTCGTAATTTAAGGATCGGAGGTTCGAATCCTTGTCACACCAAACATGCTTGTTCTTTCAGCCGTGGGGACGTTATGATGTGACAGTCAATCCCACTGTTCTTTAGTTAAAGAGTGACCCAAGAGTTGGTGGTGGGTGGTGATGACTAGCTGCCTTCCCTCTAGTCTTACACTGCTAAATTAGGGACGGTCAGTGCAGATAGTTCTTGTGTAGCTTTGTGCGAATTTCGAAAAAAAACAAAAAACGTTTATAACGTTTACTTTTTCTGGTAGTTAAAAGCTGTCGGAAAACGCACTTTTCGTATAGTTTACAGTTTTACTGGAACAACATGGTTAATTTATTTATTTCAAAATGTCCACTTAAAATGTTACTATTGAAGCGATATTCACTCCACTAGTAACAATAATATGTAACAATAGTAACAATAACATAGCGTAAAGTTTGTTTTATGATTGATTTTCATCACCTTCTAAATACCAATAATCACGTATGGAATTTCAAATTATTGTTTAAATACGAGATTATTTGAAGAATCATTACTGGAATTTTTTTCTTTTCGAAAATATCTCATTTTTATTGTCTAACTTAAAATATTCAGCTGCTGAATGTTTTGCGTCAGATTGTACCAGGATTCGAATTAAAAACATATATGTATCTATCCATTTCATGATGGAAACTAAATTTAAAGTATTCCAAGACGGTTACTAGTTCTTATTACCTTCTGAACGAAGTTGTTTTGATGTAGGGGTGAAAATCATCGATCATCTTTAATATCATATTAAATAATTGTGAGTGCTCCTGAAAGAATGGTTGGCAAAAGTAGATATAAACCATGTGATTTGAAAGATTTAGGTTCTATGTAATTCACCAAATGATGAGAGATAAAGGTTCCTAAGAGTATTTATAAAGTATTTCTGGTTTCGTATCATTGTCGTTCCGGCACGGTCACCAGCTGGTACAGCGATAAGTCAGCTGATTTACAACCCTAAATTCATGGGATAGATTACCCACGGTGGACTCAACAGATAACCCGACATGGCTTTGGTATAAGAAAACACACACGCCAGTGAAATTTTTTCATTACAAATCCTTACGAAGCTATAAAACTTTATTGTCATGAAATAATCTGCTAATTTTCTGATCGCCACGTTAGAGTTTTATAGACAATTGTAAATGACTTTTCCAACGTTCAGGTATGAGCAATGTGTTATACTAGTTGATTTTCTGGTTTTTGTCCCTTCAAGAACAGTTTCTTTTCCATAATATTAGAAACAAAAAGCCCAGAGTAAGCAAAAGCAGTGTGACAGGTACTGTACATTGGAAACAAAAAGCTCAGAGTAAGCAAAAACAGTGTGACAGGTACTGTACATAAAGCCACTGAATCTAGTGTATTGATTCAACATTCTGGCGGGAATTGTTTCTGCTGGTGCCGACGCCCGATGATCACGTAGAGCTTTTTCCCTGTGAAGGGACGTGCCGTCAACAATAGAACAGAATCTATCATAAACGGACACTACTGGTTTATGTGCAATCGCTTTCTGCCAGAGTATCTTGGGCACGAACAGTTTAGTTCAACAAGACAACTGTCTCGTTAGCCAAAAGGCCAACTACTGCCCTGTGATGTCCCGATATAATAAACACGCAAGCACTCACTAACTGCGTTAATCTCCGAGAACTCCAGACCAGCGGATATCTTGTGTTATGGTAAGCAATGTCTTATTAATAAGTGAAGAACGTAAGTGCTTCTTTAATAGAAAATTAACTTTTTCATCAATAGTAGAAACTACAGCATTAAAAGAAAGGACCACTTAGCCGTCCCAATTCCTCAGTGTTTTTATAACAACCGTTTTCATGATCATGTATGATAGTTATACGAATATTTTTATATTCTTCAGATAAAGTGAAGTCTTACTATTGCCCTTATATAAGCATAATAATACGATAGCTTTCTCATTGCATAACTTGCAATTACGTTATATTTGCGGTGTCCGCTGGAAGGGACAACATACAATAACATCAGGTTGAGAACAACGATTGCAGTATTTGCTTTACCCGTCAAAGCTGTGTGCAATAACTAGAGATACGTTGATTGAGGCATCGCAGAATATTGAGCTTAAGTTAATGTGGTCCAAAAGAATGAAGTTGTTTTCTGGAATTTCGCGCAAGGCTACACGAGGGCTATCTGTGCTAGCCGTCCTTAACTTAGCAGTGTAAGACTAGAGGGAAGGCAGCTAGTTTTGTTTGTGTGCAGCATAGGAATATGAAAGCAAATATAAAGTTCTGTTCAGTCTCAGAAAAGCAAAAACTGTTAATACGGCTTATTTATTTTTGTGACATACAAATTAAACTCGAAAGTGGACAAGCAGTATGAGAATTACAGTCAAATCCAACTATTCAATTCGAGTAGCCCAAGAGTTGGCGCTAGGTTAACTAGGTGTATTACCTAAAGTATTTCAGTTTAAAATCAGAGATGGCTAGCGGAGATAGACTTCGTGTATATTTATGTGAATTTCGTCACTCAAACAAAACTTATTGATGAGTTGTCGTTTTGTTTAGCTTTAGTAGTTGTTCAGTCTCATTTTGAAAAAACTCATTCCATGATATAATTAATATATACTATATATTTGGTATATGTTATGCATAGTCGAAAGAAAGTTGAATAAACGCATCTACGTATGTTATTTGGACTGTTTTAAGTTTTTATAAAAGCACTAATATAACAGTCATTATTCCTTATACAATAATGTATTTGTAAGAACTCCACCTCTAGTTATCACAGTTACAATGGGCGTAGGCAAAAATCTACGAAGTCGAGAGTGCTACTTTTAGACGGAAAAGGAAATGAATGACGAACCTCCCACATGAGTGTCCGACGACATGCCTTCTCGTAACACATTAGTCACTTAAAAGTGGTTGTATTTAAGACTAATTTAACACCCTGAAAATGTTTTATACACACATGTGAGCAATTTAAGTGGTGCGACCGCATCAGTCGCATCCTCGCTGCTTATGCGCATGCTTAGTTTGATTGTTATGGGTTCGTTCTAGTGGTTTGTGGTTGCCACATGTTACATACTCCACACATCCGAAAAGGCACACCTTGCAGTGTTCGAAGATCAAAAGAAAATCAAGGTACCAATAAGATTCGCCATTACTCGTACTTATTTTTTTAACTGCACATTAGGAAACAAAATCGAAGTGTTCTGCATTCTGCACCTTTTACTATGTTTATGATCCTCGTTACAATAAGAAAAGCAGTGTCGTATATATTATCCACTTACGTTACACCGTAATATCCGAAAAAAAATTGGATAAGGAACTTATTAAAACATTCAAATGCAAATATAAATACATTTTGAGTAGAATTTGAAAGTCTTGGAGATTATTTGGAGGTCTTAATATTTTGCAACCAAAGATCAGCTTTAAAAGTTACAAACATTGTGGTTTTGCTCCCTATGTCCACATGTTGTATGGTTTAGGGATTTGGTCTTTTCTTGAATGAATACAGCAGCAAAACTACCATCATATTATGGATGCTGACATCAAAGTGCTACAACTATAAAAGATAATGTACGATCACTTTTCAATTTTAATAGAAATGAATAAAAATCCAGTAACAGAAGCACTTTCGAAAGGTGGATCTTTCTTCTTCAGAGGCATCTGTGGAATTTGTTTTACCCATCAAAGCTGTGTGTAATAACTAGAGATACGTTGATTAAGGCATCGCAGAATATCGGGCTTAAGTTAATGTGGTCCAAAGGAACGAAGTTGTTTTCTGGAATTTCGCGCAAGGTTACACGAGGGCTATCTGTGCTAGCCGTCCTTAATTTTCTATAACTAAGTAAACTTAAAACGAAACTATTAATTCTATGCCAATGTAAACTGTAAACTTGATGAGAATGTTGTATTCCGCTGCATAAATTATGCTTAGATCATAATGAAACTACGGAATCCCAATGTCGTTATTTCTTGTTTTCGTAATTAATTGTTATTATTGGAAGTGGGCTTACACTATTGAAGAATAGTGTATTAATGGGAAAAACGTTTCAAAAGTATCAGCAGTATCTCTCAAAACCCTACATAAATACAACGAAATATTATTTTATAATAAATTGTTTTATCGGTGTGGCACATAATAATCTCTCTGAAATTACAGATACTTCTAACTAGTTATTATCCATCAAAATAACAATTGGTTAAATATCCATATAGCCATAGATTCTAATTTTGTATTAAACTATTTTTATGCAGTTGTTACAAAATTTAAACTTCGTTTATCAACAAAATTTAACAAGGATGTTAATGCCCTAAGACCCTAAGCAAAAAGAGCTTTTTATTTATATATCCTTTTCTCGTTCTGTTTACTTAAGTTTTATTTTGCATAGTATTCTGAGATTAAAAAAAAAGCAACTAGCGTCAGTTAAGTAAACTAATCACAGATGGCGCCATATAAATTGTTTTTGTTTTTGAATTTTGCGTAAAGGCTACTCGAAGGCTATCTTCTCTAGCTGACCCTAATTTAGCAGTGTAAGACTAGAGGGAAGGCAGCTAATCATCACCACCCACCGCCAACTCTTGGGCTACTCTTTTACCAACAAATAGCGGGATTGACCGTCACATTATAAGGCCCCCTGGATGGGAGGATGAGCATGTTTGGAGCGACTGGGATTCGAACACATGACCCTCGAATTACGAGTCGAACGCCTTCACTCACCTGGCCATGCCGGGCCTAAACGCCACATAAATAGAATACTTTCAAGTTTTGTATTTTCAAGATGTTTAGAAAAGGTATTGAAAAACTTTAATTAAAATAAAGTATAAAATGTTTCAATGTTCTTAGGTTATCTGTTTGCAAACAGTTGCACACTCTTTTTCTTAACTTGAAGATAACTTAGAAAGGTCAAACATTGTTCTATACTTTATTTTAGTTAAAGTTTTAATACCCATACCAGCCACCTTGATAATACATTTTTACTTCAAGTGGGTTTCTCGTCATCATTAGTTTCAAATTTTGTGTTTCAATCACTGGGCATATCAGAGACAGACCATTGTGTAGCTTTATGTTTTATAATAAAACAAACATATTTCGCACCTTTACGATAGAGTACTGCATTCGATTTTAAACTCTGATCACAAAGTTTCTAAAAAATATGTTGTACATAAAACGGGTAAAAAAAAATGTAACTCATATGCCAAATTAGGTGAAAGTAATTGTAAACGACACACTTATAAATAGGATAATAAATTCCAACCCCTAAGAATGGAGTAAATACTCAAACCCCTTTGATAAAATATTCTTTCTTTAGAAACAGTGATCTTTTTAATTCTTTAACATGAAACCCTTGGAAAACGATACATTTTTCAAATATCTAACACAAAACCCTCTCACTTTGAAATTTGAACTGTTCAGAGTATATAGGGGTAAATCTCGACCTTTTAAGGTAAGGTACATGTACAATTCTTTGATACATTATCATTTAAGGGTGAATGTTGAGCTAAAAAGTGTACTACATCCCAAAAATAGAAAACACTTAAGAGTTATTATATATTCTAACACCATGTGTTTTCGTATTGTTATGTGCATTAATTTTTCAATTTCCAGCTACTCCATATAAATATTATAATTGTATTATGGCATACGTTTATACTGTAGTATCGAAATTCTTACAAAAATTTCAGATCTTTCCCTGACCAATAAAACTGTGGTTTTGAAAGTCTGACAAAGTAAAAATGCGTTTTAGTCAAAAACATAGCAAAATTAAGAACGTTTTGAAATCATTTATCAGATGCATTTCTAAGGTACGTATTTTATAAGAGCGTTTCATTATATATTTGTTTCCATTTCACGAAAATAAGTGATTTTGGCGCAAAAAAAAATGTTAAACACGTGTTGCATGAAACATTAAATGCACGTTGAAAAATTATTGATTATAACACATTTAAAATCGAATTTTCTTTAACGAACAATTGCGCATGTAAATTATAAATTTTTGTTTTAGTTTTTCATGTAATTCAGTATAAATTTTATATACTTTTTCCTCGCTAAATACTATTTCTTCATCCTAAATTAATTGGTAATGTTGAAATTAGTGTATTCGTGTCTCAATAACAAAGACCCGCCATGGCCAGGTGATTAAGGCACTCAACTTGTAATCCCGGGGTTGCGGGTTCGAATCCTCATCACGCAAAACATGCTCGCTCTTTCAACCTTGAGGGCGTTATAATGTTACGCTCAATCCCACTATTCGTTGGTAAAAGACTATCCCAAGAGTTAGCAGTGGCTGGTGATGACTAGCTGTCTTCCCTCTAATCTTACACTTCTAAATTAGGGACGGCTAGCGCAAATAGCCTTCGAGTAGCTTTGCAAGAAATTAAAACCAAACCAAACCTCGTAACAAAATTACACAACTTCTATGGAAATGTGATAAACTTAAGACTACTTATTTTCCAAACAACTGAAATACTTTTATCACCTGCAAGTTACGCCCTTGCATGTCGTTGCAACCCTTAAGTAAAAGATAAAGATGAATCTACCTCGAAAACAGCTTTCTTTATTTTTTCTCTTAAGATAAAAAGGGTATAATTGTTTCATGATTTAGTGATGTAAAACCTCATGCGTTCATTATTTAATGGTGTTTAAGGGAAAGCTCGATGAATATTTCAACGATAAGAGCTAGCTTTGAATATTTTCAGTTTGGTTTAATATAGTGAATAGGAAAGCCTAGATAGGGAAAAGGTCTTTTGTTGTTGTTCAATGTTATGTCATCAATGATTAAAAATATTACAAAAGAGGCACTATTATCATCAAATACTATGTATCAGATATTTATACTAATGAACTGTACTATCCTCTGTATTATCATCAAATACTATGTATCAGATATTTATACTAATGAACTGTACTATCCTCTGTATTATCATCAAATACTATGTATCAGATATTTATACTAATGAACTGTACTATCCTCTGTATTATCATCAAATACTATATATCAGATATTTATACTAATGAACTGTACTATCCTCTGTATTATCATCAAATACTATGTATCAGATATTTATACTAATGAACTGTACTATCCTCTGTATTATCATCAAATACTATATATCAGATATTTATACTAATAAGCTGTACTATCCTCTGTATTATCATCAAATACTATATATCAGATATTTATAGTAATAAGCTGTACTATCCTCTGTATTATCATCAAATACTATATATCAGATATTTATACTAATAAGCTGTACTATCCTCTGTATTATCATCAAATACTATATATCAGATATTTATAGTAATAAGCTGTACTATCCTCTGTATTATCATCAAATACTATATATCAGATATTTATACTAATAAGCTGTACTATCCTGTGTAGTTTGAAAAGCTATTAGAATAAAATGTAACCATTTATGTTCGTTTGTTTTCAAATTTCTTGTACTTCGAAATTATGATGAAATGGCTTAAGTGTTTGAAAACAAATGAACAATACTTTATAGTGTTAGGTATAATAATGAAGACATTTGTCTGTAGATCTGGCTAGGGGTATTACATAATTCCACTCACTTTGATGCTTTCATTTCTCAATCTGAACATCATAAATTTTAATCCCATTGTATACATATGGGCAGTTCTTTAATTTACAAGATAAACTTAGAGAGAAACTATGATAGTATTATCTTAACAAGAACTTGGTTTTTTATAGGCTTTATTACCTTATATATGGACATTTGGATTATCTATATGGACTTTCCTGTAATATTTCCTCCATACTTAGGCTCGATGCAATTTTGTTTTCGTACCTTTCTTTGGTTACTAATGACTTATTTAACGGCCTTTAAATTTTTAAATTCGTGTGTTACAAATATAGAAATATTTTATACCTGCACATCTTATATAGGGATACAATAATATAAGTCGTACGAAAGTCTATGTTTATATTTTACCAATGCAGAGAATGAGACTGAAACAGATATCTCCTCTTCAAACAATAGTATGTCGTAACTGGGTTACGTATGCCTATAAAGTAAACACAATGCTGGTTCTAAACCATTTATATAATACGGTAGCAATTGATTCATTATCGAAATATACTGTCTGTCGAAAATAAGACAAGGATTCGTTCAGTTGTGGAACTGGAACAACTGAAGGGTTTTATTGCTGTTTAATTTTGTGAAGATTTACTCGAGGACTATTTGAGCTCGCTACACCTGATTTTAACTTGATAGACTAGAGGTAAAGCAGCTAAACAACATCACTCTAATCGAATAGTCACTATTACAATGCTATAAACCGAGTTTCGTTATCAGTAATGAGCAGAAGAAAGACAGTCCATTGCGTAAGTTTGTGCTTAATCATTATCAGACAAGCAATATCCTTGTCGGAACCTCAGATCCACTGTTTGGCACGTTAACATCTGGGCCACTGTTTATTTGTTACTCTTATCAACCTAATAGCCTACTGAGAAGTATCAAGTCAAGTCATGGCGAATCAGACGTCAAACCCAAAGTGTTTGTTTGTTTTTGAATTTCGCGCAGAGCTGCACGAGAACTATCTGCGCTAGCCGTCCCTAATTTAGCCGTGTAAGGCGAGAGGGAAGGCAGCTTGTCTTGACCACACACCACCAACTCTTGGGCTACACTTTTACCAACGAATAGCGGGATTAGCCGTAACATAATATGTCCCCACAGCTGAAAGGCCGAACACATTCGGTGTGACGTATATTCGAACCCGTGACCCTGAAATTACGAGTCGATTGCCCTAACCATACTGGGCCTGGGCCATTGTAGCGGAGTTAAGTTACTGGCTATATTTTGTGTTTATTAGGGTTTAATGAAATCACGTTTTCTCAGAGATTTGTGTTTCCAAATTAATTTGTGGGTAGAGTAGTGAATAACACATAATTATCGGTACTTAAGATAAGATAAAAAAATAGATTTACATCTATGTATATGCATATACATACATATATATAGAGAGAGGTGTTGTATGTGTTTGTTATTGAGCACAAAGTTTCACAGTAGATTACTTGCGCTCTGCTCAGCACGGGTATTTAAACCCAATTTTTAACGCTATAAGCCTTACAACTTTCTGCTGTGTCACTTGGGGTTATGTTAATGTGCAAACACACCACCACAAGGTAATATCTTTATCTGCAACCTTCGTTGTAGAGTTCACTCATTGCTCAGTAAATTTATGAAATTCGGATTTTTGTATCATAATGTCGCTTGAAATTTATATATTTTTTTTACTGTTTCAGAATACGAAGAAATTAACGTACAAAGGACGTACTTCAATTTCATTCAGGTAGGACTGTACGTTTGATTTCATTATGTCTGCGGTATCACAGCTGGCTTGATGAGTCATTGTATTAGCGAAAGGTGCCATTAGCACTGGGTACAACAGATAAGAATGTATATCGTTACATTAGTTTTTATTTTCATTTTATAAGAAAACATATGTGTTCTTATAATTGGCATTAATACATTACACAGAACAATAAAACAATTGTTGGAATTTATAATATTTTACATGTGACAAGACAAGCCTATTTTACAAAAACAACCTGCAGTAAGACACACTATATTTGATATACATTAACTCTTGTAGAGGTAAACTTAATTATTTGTTCTACGTTTCCAGGAAAACGTTTAACTAAAATATATCAATTTCCAATAGCTTAATTCATTGCTGAAAATGGACAGGTTTTATCAAATTATTGCTAAGCTTCTGATACCGAGTAGAATTCAATCTTACGTCCGCAATATTTGTGGAGGTTCTCAAAGTTCGTTGAGTATATTGGCTCTAAACAAAACTTTCATCCGCTTTTGAAAATCAATGTATTGTCTTGAAAATTTTATTAGTTTTCGTACTAATAGTTTTATGAATTCAAAATTAGGAAACTGAGTATTCAAACTCCGTATTGTTATATCATTAACACAACAAATAACAGTACGGATCATAATGCTGTTCTTCCCAATTTAGCAAAACTGAAGGTTCGAATTCTACTTATTTGTAATTTAGAGTCTATGATTCGAATTATAGTCAGTCTATAACAGTTAGATCCAGATGTGGGGTTTAATAGAAATTAGTAAAATTAATGCAGATAGTGTAACATTAAATGCATGCTATCTTGAAAAGAGAATGGTTTGACATTTTTATGTCTAGTAGAGATGCATCTGAATATAATCACTAAAAATAGGCGTTTTAGGATATAATTTATTTTATTTTTTACTTGTAAGAATATTAAATGTGGAATGATACTCCTCAAAGCAGTTCTTTTATAGGATTGTTTCTTTGTTTCCTACCCAATGGGAAAAAGGAATAATAAGCGATACCATTCATCGCATTCTCAACTGTTGTTATAATGATTGATGACAAGACAATTCCATGTTCGTTAGAAGTACTTTCCTGTTCACGAGACTTCTACATTCAAATCGAACTTGACTGATAAATTTAGGCTAAATACAAGACTCAAATACAAACACGTTTATTTTTTTTTTACTCAAATACGGGATATTAATATATATATTATAAGGAATAGACTACGGTTGAGGAGTTAACAAACGTCGACCGTCTAATTAAGAAATAAAGATAGCTCTTAATATTAAAGTCACGTGTGTACCTGTAGCAATCGTAGTTGACAAGACACTGACTGTATTCGTCCCAATATTTTTGTCTTTTTGTTTCTCAGGGCTTGCAAGTCTAGAATATTAACAAGGCTGTTTTCTTGGCGTCTAAATAGCTGATAACCAGGTCAGACTTGACAATGCGTGGAGACGCTGCTTGGACGCCTAGCGGAAATGACGAAATTAAGTAAAATTCGCATTCACGGCCATTTGTTAATTGTTTCTGACAGTGTGGGGCTGTCCTTGGTGGGAGACATTATTCTCATCTCATACCTAAAGAAATACAGCACCAAGACGTGGAATTCAGTTCACGACTCCAGCGTCTCCAAGCGTCATAAAAGCAAACACTGATAAAACATTGATAAAGTTTTCTACTTGATAAGACCAGTAATACATCCTGTGGGGGCTTGTATTAGAGTTAAAATGTTTCTTTAACAAACTATAATTACTTAATGACGTTAGTCTAATTCTCTTCGAATTAAAAAAAAGCTAATAAAACAAACCATAATAAAATTTTTATCCTGTTCGTATAATATAGATTATATAGAAATAGAAGGGGTAGCAGTAATAATAATAAAGGTTAAAAAATAAACTGAAAAAACTTCAAGGAACAAAACTCATTTTCCAACTTCTGGTGTTCCCCGCTGGTACAGAGGTAAGTCTACGAATTTACAATGCTGAGATCACGGGTTTGATTCTTCTCGGTGTTCTCGGCAGATGCGGCTTTGCTTTGACAAAAAACACATACACACAGCAACTTCTGGCACGCAAAGTTAAAGTTGGTGAAGCCGCAACTAGCTTGTAGGCTTAGATGTCTTGCAGGGCCCGGCATGGCCAAGCGTGTTAAGGTGTGCGACTCGTAATCTGAGGGTCGCGGGTTCGCATCCCCGTCGCACCAAACATGCTCGCCCTTCCTGCCGTATGGAAGTTATAATGTTACGGTCAATTCCACTATTCGTTTGTAAAGAAGTAGCCCAAGAGTTGGCGGTGGGTGGTGATGACTAGCTGCCTTCCCTCTAGTCTTACACTGCTAAATTAGGGACGGCTAGCACAGATAGCCCTCGAGTAGCTTCGTGCGAAATTTAAAAAAAACAACAAGATGTTTTGCAAAGAATTGCAGAAAATTGCTAATAATCTCTTACACTTCATAACTAATTGGCCCAATATGTATTTCAAACTTGTTGTTTTAGGTTGGTGACAGCGTGGTCCTTCGCTCAATGTTAGAATTCATCGTTGTCACGTGAAGAGTATATAGAAAAGTATGATATTTCTCATTCTCTTGTAGGCGCTGAAATGTGACGTTTTACTGTTACGAATGTTTCAACAATTATATGACTAAAATGCCAAAGAAATTTTTTAGCTTATTAATGACTTTAATTACTTAATTAGGTGGTTAGACACGACTCCAAACAACGCAATGATATCTAATATCTGGATCTAGCAAATATAGGTTCATGGCAAGTAACCAAAGAAATGTAACCACAATGCATAGGCCTTGTAGTGACGTTGGGAAATGTTTTATTTCCCACACCACTAACTTGAGAACAAATGAGTTTGTTTGTTTTTGGAATTACGTGCAAAGCTACTCGAGGTCTATCTGCGCTAGCCGCTAGCTGTCCCTAATTTAGCAGTGTAAGACTATAGGGAAGGCAGCTAGTCATCACCACCAACCGCCAATTCTTGGGCTACTCTTTTTTTACCAACGAATAGTGGGAGTAACCGTAACATTATAACTCCCATACGGCAGAAAGGGCGAGCATGTTTGGTGCGACGGGGATTCGAACCTACGACCCTCAGATTACGAGTCGAACACTTTAACCCACCTGTCCATGCTGGGCCAGAACAAATGGAAGTTTGTTATGAATTTCCAACTTTGTGGATGGGGGAATATAGATAGAGAAATACTAAAATATTAAGAAGAGGTAAAATAAATGTTCCTTAACTTCTAGTTTTTTTCAGATGAATGGGTTTATTTTAAAGAACTAAAGTACTTTTATGTTTCCTTCAATAAATAAACACTTTATATTTTATATTATTAGTCTTAAGTTGATTAAGCAGAAAAAAGAGGTAAAATATTTTATTTCAAAGTTAAAACCTGTGTACATTTTCAGATTACATACGCTATTCCGTTTTATCTTTAATTGTCGTTGTCATACGTAATACATAAAAAAATCACATATATGCTTTTTAATGTATTCATAAGATATGCATTTGCCAGATGTTTATTTTCATAAAGTTTAGGGCTTCTCACACTACTTTTACAAAACTTGCTAATTAGCTACTATTAGACATAGTGAAAACTTCACTGCACACATCGCCTCAATGATAAAAAAGTGGTCTTTTCATTAAGTATTTTACTCTGTGAATATCTCATTTCACGTCCCCAGCTGGAACAACGGTATGTCTTCGGATTTACTACGCTAAAATCATGTGTTCGATTCTCCTCAGTGGACACAGCAGATAGCCCGATGTGGCTTTGCTATAACAAAAAACACACTTTCATTTTACATCCTTCAGCGTCTCTTGTAGGGCCCGGCATGGCCAAGTGAATTAAGGCGTTCGACTCGTTATCCGAAGGTCGCGGGTTTGAATCCCTCTCACACCAAACATACTCGCCTTTCAACCGTGGGGGCGTTATAATGTGACGGTCAATCCCACTATACGTTGGTAAAAGAGTAGCCCAAGATTTGGCGGTGGGTGGTGATGACTAGTTGTTTTTCCTTTGGTCTTACGCTGCTAAATTAGGGACAGTTAGCGCTGATAGCTCTCGAGTAGCTTTGTGCGAAATTCCAAAACAAACGTTTCTTGTAAAAATGTATTTATTTAAATCGCAACCAATGCATTTCCGTTGGTACAATAGTGAAAAATTCAGGATTAAGTGTATCTCAATCTTTTTAGCTAACCACAGCTTGCATAATCTCACTTATTTTAATCATTTATCTATCAGCAACCAAAAGGTATTGTTGCTTTTATCATGCAATCAAAAAATTGAGAAATATATTTTATTCTCTATTGCCATTTAGGTTACGTTTTGGATGCAAGCACGTAAGTGAAAACGTGACCATTTCTGTGCACAATTAGAATCAGAAAATAAAACCTATTCGGGACACAAGATGTTTGATTGTTGGTGCTAGAAGACACATTGTTCTTTAGCTTATTTGTTATAAAACAGAGGTTTTTGTTCTACCATAAATCATTTCATACAAAAGACGGTTTCTACAATAGAATTAACATCTAAAACCAACCTGTTTTTCCTTGAATATCTTTTGTATCTACTAAGCAGGTTTAAGCCTCGTCAAAGATACATGTATTGTACATTTCATGTGTTTTCTTTATTGTGGCTTGTTAATACCAGCCTGTGTTTGGTACTGTTGTTTTCCACTTAACCTACATTATATGGTTTGAAAGCCATCTTCACATTGGCTCTGGTACTTGGATGAGTTCCATGTCCCCTCTCAGATCCCCAGTCGATACGTGAAGAGGCACACTAATCAGCTTTATTGTTATTGTCATTTCTGAGAGATAATTAAATAGAACAAAGCAATTATTACAGTCACTGTTAGGTAAAATAAACGAATTAACACTGAGAAAAAGATCAATCTTGATTTCAATTTAATTTATTTAGGTTTTTAATACGTCTTTTTTTCTTTTATCACACCAATTACAGTTAAGTTTTAGTTTTATAACTAACCAAGTACTTTACTGTAAAAAAATTTAGTTTGTCATAATATCTGGACTGGCTTTACTTTGAGTTTTTAATAAACAATAATACAATACATTCCTTGAAAACTACAGATTTAACGATATAAAGAGTAACAGTGGCTTCAAAAATAAATTTGTATGGCGAAGAATGATTTACAATTACGTATACTACGTGGGCAAGTAAACTAAGTGTTGGATGAAATTTAAGAACAGAATGATATCTCCTAGATAAGAAGGATCAGCTTGATAACTTTAGTTTGTGACAGAAGGATCAGTTCCCCCTCATTCCCGAAACTTTTATTTAAAAAAAATACTTGAATACGAAGAAAATCCCAACAACTTAGATGTGAACATAATTGTGAATTAAGATATAATATGATAAAGTTAACGTGGACGCATCCAACAAATAGGCGTTTCATTTGAATGCACTGTTTATTTTCTCGCAAAACGAGAAATATACGTGTATAATATATATATATATATATCATTAAGGATACGCAATTGCGAAAAAATAGCCCTCCAGTATTTCAAACTTGTATATACCTTAATATTTAAGTTTATAAAGAGAATTTCTTTTCCTTTCTGTGGGAACTCAGTAACGAGCTGTTTCCTTGTGTGGTCGTCTGCTGTTATTGTTTCGATTGTCAGGATAGCACTAGCGAGGATTTACGGTTGGTTCTTCGTTACTGCTTGACAAACAAGACAATTTCCATAATGTCATGTGGTAAAGATGCTTCCAGCCCACTCTGTCACGAGAAAGACCAGGTTATTCATCATATGGCATCTTCTAAAGGTGGGGGATTCGACTGTAGTTTGTTGTTATAGTACCAAGCGTGGTGGTTAGGCTTAGCAAGCAAGTCAGGTGTCGCATTATTTCTTTCAAAGTACTTAAACGTCTTTCTCACGAACTAGCCAGCCGTTAGTTTCTTTTTAAGAATTGACTTTACCTGTCCTGAGGCTTGTTTTCTTCTTAGTTACGACTCATATATCTTAATGAAGTCCAATTTCGCACCCATCTATTCCAACAATCATCTTAGTTTTTGCGGTTTTTATTGGCTTACCTAACACTGAAGTCATTAAACAGACTAAAGTATCTTGTGTGTGTGTATGTATGTATGTGCCTTTAATATTTAATGAAGGTTAGCCATGCTAATATGGCGAAACGTGACGAGATTCTTAAGGTTTTTACAACCAGATTTTACCAACCAGAAACAAAAAGTACAAACTAGATAATGTGTAGGAATTTTGCATCAAGTGTCAGAATAAACAACATTTTTGGATATTCCTTTTCAAGACTATGTTTATTAATACATAAAACAAATTTTATTTGAAATCTTAGCAGGCCATTTGCATAATATCTTAAATATAATCCTCTTTATTTCTGAAGCTATATTTCTTTTTCACAAAAGTGCGAGTTTCTAAAAGATCTTCTGAGTTTGTATATTGAAAATATTAACGTCACTTTAGTTTTGAATATTTTATGTTAAACACAAAGCTTCACAATGTCCATCTGCGCTTTACTCCCCG
This sequence comes from Carcinoscorpius rotundicauda, assembly GCA_011833715.1. Taxonomy (NCBI): domain Eukaryota; kingdom Metazoa; phylum Arthropoda; class Merostomata; order Xiphosura; family Limulidae; genus Carcinoscorpius; species Carcinoscorpius rotundicauda. The sequence goes on along the minus strand of CM022391.1, from coordinate 31,469,690 downwards.
CCGGAATCGAACTCCAAATTTTATTATTAAAAGTATTTAAGCTTCTCGCTGAGCCATCAGGAAAGTCGATTCAGTTTTCCAAACACCACTTTTAAAGAGAACTCAAATTATAAAATGTGTGTATACCACAAGATGTTCCCTAGTATTAAGTATTTGTGCTCTGTCCACCACAGGAATAAAAACCCGGTTTCTCGCAGTATAGGATCCTTAGACATATTGTTGTGACACTCTGAGCTGTGTCGTAAGTTAAAATATTTACTATTAAAATCAAAATAATATTTCATTGTCACACCTGACCTAAAATTAAATTATGTTAATTACACGTTGAATATTCTATGTGGCAGTAGAAGTGATACAGATATAGTTTATTTGAAGACGTTTTTCTGCCATATGACCATGATACTACTCTAGCAGTTTTTCTTCTTTGGTGAGCTCTTTTGGATTAGGGTCCGGCATGACCAAGTGTGTAAAGGCGTTTGACTGGTAATCTGAGGGTCTCGAGTTCGATTCTCCGACACACCAAACATGCATGCGCTTTCAGGCGTTGTAATTGACGGTCAATCCCACTATTCGTTGGTAAAAGAGTAGCTCAAGAGTTGGCGGTGGGTGGTGTTGACTAGCTGCCTTCCCTCTAGTCTTACACTGCTAAATTAGGGACGGCTGGCGCAGATAGCCCTCGAGTAGCTTTGTGCGAAATTCCAAAACAAACAAAACAAACATTAAGCTTCCCTGCTGTTCATTGATAGGGCTAATTTCACAATAAACGCAAATACAACAGCTTTCCTTAATTGCTCTCTTCCCATGAATGTACGTCATTTTGTCCCATCTAGATTTATTCGTCAAGACACAAACTTAATATTCATGAAATTGAACCAACACACAATAACTCACTAAGTGGCTGACAATAGTGGACCAACTCGATAACTGCATAATAAATCATCATCCCTAACACTCTCACTAATTTTTAATTAAATACTCTAGAGTAATATTCATTTCAAACTGCTCAAATAATTTCCTAAACTTTCAGGGAGGTTCTAGTTATCTACACACGTGCTGATAATCATGTAATGTCAAATCTTCCTTTAATGAAACAACAATACAAAAATAAAGTAACTGTAGGTTATTAACAACATTAATATTAATAACAGGCATTAAATCATTAATTAAATGCATGAAACAATGTACAATTAAATTGTTTATTAAAAACACAAAATCTTCTTTCTTTAAGTTATTTACTGTCTATACGTTGTCTAGCCACCAAATATTTTTGGTGGTGTAATTTTCCATAACGTTTAGTTCAAATTTGGAATGACATCTTGCCTTTTATAAACATTTGCTGCCTTATTACTGAAGGGATTATCTTCAGGAAGATGATCGGAGAATCAGTCCACTGGTGGCTACTCCATTTTGGTGATAATCAGGAAGTATTGACGACAGGAATATTTGTTTTTTCAGTAATTTGACATACTTTTATCGAGGTTTTCTCTAAACTAATCAGTTGCACTCTCTGATACTGACGTACTCCCAGAGACGATCATGTTCGACAACTTTTGGGTTGGATCATCCGACTTTTTAGATTCTGTTATATTACACTTTGGGTAGTTATATTCATTATATTGTGTTTCCATTTTTACTGTAACTGGAAATTGCATCATTGATGATGTCATTGTTGTGTAGTACATAGGTATTTCCTGGTCATAAACAGAAAAACAAACATGTTTGGAGTAAGTCTAGCCTCACATATATTCATGTAACCACGTGAAGTCTATTTCCACTATTCACTCTTCCTCGATATCAGTTATTCACATACCATGTTGTGAAGAGAAGCTTCAAGCAGTCAGAGTGGTTTCTAACTTTTTACTTGCTAGAATGTTATGACACTTTGCTATTTTTGTCAGTCTTTCTTCTTCTTTCGTTTTTGTGTGTAGTTTCTAACCTTAACTTACGTGATTAGGTTGAACACTTGTGGCTGCAGAACCAGTATCGATAAACATATTACGGGGTTTCTTTACCATCAATGAATTCGCTAACTCTTGGACTAATTTCTTTATACACTGTACTCCATGGAGGATATCAAATACTCTCATCTTTATAACATCATTTCCTTCGTTTAATATTATATAATGAACTCCATGGAGAAGATCAAACTCTCTCATGTTTAGAACATCGTCTCCTTTATTTAATATTATATAATGTACTCCATGGAGGAGATCAAATACTTTCATCTTTAGAACATCGTCTCCTTCATTTAATATTAATGAGTGATTCTTCATACTTTCAGCCTTCTGTAGACTTCTGTCTACAATTTATAGCTATTTATACTTTCTAAAATTGTAGATGAAGTGCTTAATGTCCTGTGTTGTACATCATTCACTCCGTGTAAACATGCACCTGATTTATCCATTGGTTTCTTCTAGGTCTTTATCAGAAGGATTTGATGTTTCCACCCTTGCTGATCTCACGAATCAATAATTTCTGCTTTTAGCTGTTATTCTGTAACCTTAACTGAACCGAGTTTCATTGGCAATGAACTGAATTTCCTTAAAGAGATACACTTCTAAAGACAGACTTGTATTTGGCTTGAACGTTTTGCTCAAAACGTCACGAACAATGAAATTAACAATAAAACTAAAATTTTCAAAGCGATTTATTTCCAACAAACTAATTTCTTTATTTTGCTATTTTTCCATATTTTTGCATCTTTATTTACTTACGTTACTTTACTATAATTTGAACATTTTCATCCAGTATGACATCTGTAAACTAGTCGTGTGCCAACAAATCCATCATTTCATGTGTACATTTGAATAAGATAATTGGTCAAGTTTATTTACATCTTCAGCATGTTTAGCTAAGGTCTCCTCCTTCCTCCTTACGCTGGTATTAAGTTTTGTTTCAGAAACTTCCTTCTGTTATATAAAATTATATTTTCTGTAGCGGCCATTTCTGATTGTAATTGTTACGACTTTCAATTGGAAGATTGCTAAATGTTGCTAAAGCTTGTCTTTTTAAATGTGTATGAAAATGAATAGCTTCGTGTTTACCACCCCATCCATTCACATTGGAAATTGTTTCGAATTACACGTGATGTGCCTACCATTATAATTTTCTTTACATTCTGTTTATTTATCATTTGAAAATGCTGTAGAAATTGCCCAAGAAATTTTGTAACTTGAGGAAGTTACACAAAGTAACACAGAAAGGTTTTTGCAGTTATATGTGGAAAAACAATGATGGTAACAGGTGTAGCCAATATGTGTTTTTTATTACATATTTCTTAGTTAATGGTGATTGAGGATGAAAGTCTTAGTGGACGCAGATAGACTTTTAAGTGATTTTATCCTTGCAATTACCAATTCAGTCATCAGATGTTTTATAAAATAAGCCCACTCTTGATACAAGTATTGTAACGGTTTCAATTATTAGGTTGTCTCTTTTAAATTTTTAAATCAAAAGAAGAAGCGAAAGTCCAGTTCTCTTACTGATAAATAAAACGTTTTGTTCGCTACAAGTTTTGCAAGTTAGCTTAACTAATATTTACTTATAGCCCAAATTCATAGTATACACTAATACAGTTTACTTGCTAACTTAACACTTAACACTTAAAACATAACACTTTATCTTATCTATATTTTTTTGTTGAAACAAACTCAGTGCTCATAAAACTAAACTAATTCACAGTAACTGGAAAAATGACTAACGAACTCTATTATCTCAATAATAAAGCATAATTTACTCAGAAAAAGTAGGCTTAATGTTGATTATATTTATTTATTGAAAAACTACTCATAAACTACTCTCACAAACAGAAGGTTATTATTGTTATTGTTTTTCAAAAGTTGCGCACTTATTAATGTTGAAAGAGAATTGAATTGTTTATGCTGGTCAGAAACAAGAAGGCTCATCAAAATATACTTTAGTGTCTCTTGTGTCAGTGTGCTTTACCTTTGTTCCAACAAACCATGTCACTGGCAGCCATTAAGTAAAACTCATAAAATCACACGCATAAAGTACCCTAGTCGAAAAACTATAAAAAGGAAAATGTAACTGACCAGAACTCAATATAAACTATTAATATAATAAGAAAGTGGGACGTTTAAAACTAACTGGATAACATCTTTGCTTACTCATAAAATATCTGAATTTTTATATATTTAGGGTATGATGTTTGAAACATTAATGTCACCTCATGGTCAGCAGTAAGTTTATCGACTTACAATGCAGATTCCAGGGTTAAGCTCCCCACAGCAAACACAGCAGATACCCCAATGTGGCTTTGCGCTAAAACGAACATTGAAACGTTAATCACTCAAACCACAAAAATTGTGTTTCTAAGCGGATTTTTTTATTCAGTAAACAACTTTCTTTTAAATACAGTTGTCTTAATTTCAGTTCATAGCATATAGACATGTAATTGTTTCTTGAATCATCAATTATATTTGAATCTGTAATTAGCAGCAGACTTGTCAAATTACAGTTCATTCATCCTTCCGAGTAAGTGGGGTAAAATAACCTCAACTTTAAACTTATCTCAATTTTTGTAGGTTGTCTCAGAAAACCTTTGTCTTATGAGATCTTTCCGGCAGTCGGTGCACGTGTATACCTCAATTGGCACCTCACGAGATGGTCATTTCATTTATTTATGTCACGTTCAATGGAAATTATCGCTTGAAAAGTTCAAAAGAATGCTGCATAGGAGCTAACAGTTAGTATCAACACACGCAGATCATTTTGTCGGTGAAATTCGTGATTTTATCAAAAAGGATCAAACATTATATTGGATTGCAACTAATCTGTATACTAAACATTCTGAAGAGAAAATGGCGAACAAGAAAAATGCCAGCATTCAATTCGTTCCTCATAATTCTGAAGATGTATTTTATTCCTGATTCATTTGTTATTTTCATAGTAATGATACCGTTTGTGGATAAGACAGATGGCATATTTTCATAGTACATTTAAAACATCTATGATATACTTTTCTATGGCTATTCATAACAGTTCCTTTAAAGAGTACCAAATATTATTATGTGTCTAAGCTCGGTGTACATACTAAACACATATACAACGTATCAAGAACGTACAGGTTACAACAGGAGAATATGTAGTCAGATTACAACAGGAGAATAGGCAGTCAGGTTACAACAGGAGAATAAGCAGTAGGGTGACAACAGGAGAATAGGCAGTCAGGTTACAACAGGAGAATAGACAGTCGATCATATGACATCAATAAAATATTAATTGTAATTAGTTTAGTGATAAAACTAAAACGTGATAAGCTTTGTAACAATTATTATTCCAATCTATTTCATGTTCATGTTAAATTACCCACAATATTTCAGCTTGTTGGTCAGGAAAGTGATATTGGATTTCTGAGTATTTACACAGCTTGGGACAAAGGGAAAAGCTTCTTCTGATAGGTTCCTGCTGCTACATTCACAATTACAGATGATTGTAATCGTTCTATCCAGAAACTTTGGCTATGACTACTGTAGTATATTGTTTGTCTTAAATTTCGCGCAAAGCTACACCAGCGCTACCCCTCCCTAATTCAGCAGTGTAAGACTAGAGGGAAAGCAGCTATTCATCACCACCTACCGCAAATTCTTGGTCTACTCTTTTACCAACGAAAATTAATCCTCACATTATAACGTCCCCACGGCTAAAAGGGCGAACATGTTTGGTGCGACAGGGATTCGAACGCGCGACCCTCAGATAACAAGTCAACGCCTTAACCCACCTGGCCATGCTGGGCCGCTGGAGTAAATATCAAAATGAATTAAAAGAGCTGCTTCAAATTATTCATCACTGATAACCTAGTCTGAGTTTTCAGAAACATATTAAATGTTTCAGAATTATGATCACGTGGAAAGAAAGATTAGGTTTCATAGAAGCATATAAGCTCTGCATTAGTTTATAATAAAAAACATGAGGCTGCCCGGTTGCTAAGAAACTTCTAAATCCGTGGACACATGGTATACGCGTGCTTTAATTAGCTATTTATTTGCAGAGGGAGGCCTGGCATGGCCGAGCGCGTTAAGGCGTGCACTCGTAATCCGAGGGTCGCGGGTTCGCGCCCGTGTCGCGCTAAAACATGCTCGCCCTCCCAGCCGTGGAGGTGTATAATGTGACGGTCAATCCCACTATTCGTTGGTAAAAGAGTAGCCCAAGAGTTGGCGGTGGGTGGTGATGACTAGCTGCCTTCCCTCTAGTCTTACACTGCAAAATTAGGGACGGCTAGCACAGATAGCCCTCGAGTAGCTTTGTGCGAAATTCCAAAAACAAACAAATTTGCAGAGGGTTCAGTGAGTTAGGTTAACACGATTTAGAACATGCATATCACAAGTTATGTAACAACCATATCACAGTCTCGGTGAAACGGCATGTATCAGAACTACATTTTGACATTGTTTAGCGTTTTGAAGGTTTATTGATGCCACCGAAATTTGATCACGTTGAAGAAGGGTCAATAACAACCATTTCCGACGCAAGATATTCATACACTCAAATCATAAGGATATGATTAAAATAGTACACAGTCCTAAACATCACCTACACTTGCGTGTATTTTTATATCTTGTAAGATCAGTTGTATTAATCCATGTCTGTAAAGATTATCGTTTGTTTAGTTGATAACACCGAACGCATTTTGCGAAGTAAGATACAACTATCATTGCAGTGAACTCATTTTGATTTGAGGTGGAACCAAGTTGACATACAATGAGTAACGTGATTCGAACTTTAAAATCACAGCAAACTGATAATCCTTATAAATGGATCTAAGATGTGATGCATTATTTCTAAATAACTTAGAGTATCTAATCAAATGGTGGAATAGCCATTATTGTTTATCTATGGTAATGTGATTGGTTTCTGTAGAACAAAGAATTTGAGTTTTATGGTTAATGTGTTTACTAGTGTAGCTATACGATTGTCACAGTGGTACTTCTCTGTGTTTATACCAATAAAAACTGGGTTGCGATATACGTGGTGGGTGGAGCACAGATAGCCCATTGTATAACTTAGTGCTTGACTTCAAACAAACAAAGCTACAAAACAAAGGATTTCATATAAATGATTTCTCTTTGTTTTGGTTCATTTCGAGGAAATGGTTTGGAGAATGTGGCATAGATTCCTCAAAATGAAACTTTCGAAGTTCGTGGAATTTGCTCATCTTAATTTAGGTACAAACAAAGGGTGTGCGATAAACGGTTTCTATTCTCTCTATTGTAACTGCATAACGAATTAATTGCAGTAAATGTTTTTATTTGCCATGCTAAAGCTACATAACAAAGGATTTCTAATAAACCGCTTTTTGTTTACCATATTACAGCTGCATAGTAAATAATTTTAGCTAAACTGTGTTTCTTCAGCCTAATAGGGCTGCATAAAAACTAGTTTATGGTAAACGGTTTCTGTTTATTTTATTATAGTTACATAACAAAATATACGTGGTAAACAATTTCTATTTCATGCTGTAGCTGCATAACAAAATTGTTGGGGTAAACGGTTTCTGTTCACCATCTCTAAATACCTAACAAATGTCTTGTGATTAATGATTCTGATTTACAATGCTGAAGATACGTAACAATAATTTGGTGTTAAACGGTTCAATTCACCATGTTAAAGATACCTAACAAAGGTTTTGTAGTAAACAGTTTTTGTTCACCATGCTATAGATACCTGAAAAAGGATTTTTACTAATCGGTTTCCGTTCACCATTCTATAGATATTTAGCAAAGGATTTGTGTTAGACGGTTTCAATACTCCATCCTATAAAAAAACTTCCAAAGATTTTGTTGCAAACGGTTTCTGTTCACCGTGCTTTAGATGTGTAATGAAGGGTTTGTGGTAAATGGTTTCAATTCATCATGCTATAGATACCTAACAGAGGGGTTTGCGGTAAACGGTTTCTGTTCACCATGCTACAGATACGTAAAAAAAGATTTATGTTCAACTGTTTCAATTCTCCATGCCATAGATACCTAACAGAGGTGTTTGTGGTAAACGGTTTCTATTCACCATGTTATAAATATGTAACAAAGGGTTTGTGATAAACGGTTTCTGTTCACCATGTTATAGATATGTAACAAAGGTTTGTATTAATCTTTTTGCTGTTTCATAACAAAAGGTTTGTGTATTGAATGTCCATGGGTTTGAAGTATGCAGTTTACGCTTATCCTGACCTAATTCCTAAGGATATGTGCATTTTATATATTGTCTTGACATTTCATTCCGTAATAAGCATTAAGTATGGCCAGAATATCGAACATTTTAAAATCAAGTAATTCAATTTGTTTTACGATCAACATATTCAATCCATTTTTAAGAAACCTAAAACTTCGATTTTTCTTTTCAAGAATCAGTAAATTGGTTAAACAATTGTCATCTTCAGTGATTGTGATTACACTGCAGTCACTAGCTGTAACGATGGTAAATGTGTTACAGAAATTACTTGGCTTAAATATCTAATAAAAGGTTCATTTTAATGTGCCTAAAATAGTTGTTTTTTTTTACTTTTAATGTGATAACACAATGTGCTTAAATTATAAATTAATTGAATACCTTATTCACTTATGTAAGCCGAACATTGTAAAGTTACTGTGCCACTTTGTATAATATATATACAATCGCTTAGTTTATTTAGTTATTTTACTGAATGTTTCTTCAGAATTAAGCACAAACCTACACAATGGGCTGGCTGTCTGTGCTCTGTCTACCACGGGTATCTAAACCCGGTTTTCAGCAGATATTCCGCTGTGACACTGGAGGAGCTACTGATCATTAATCAAATATATTGTTAATCGTGTTTTTTTTCTTATCATTTCGAGGATTTATTTGTTTATTGTAATCTAAACTCATCTAAGTTGGTATCTGCGCTTTGTCCACAGCGGGAAATCGAACCTCACTGAACGAATATGGGTAATAATTTAGAAGAAAACCCGAGTTAATTTTGGTTTAATATTATTTTTCACGATATAACCTTAAAATTTATTTCTAGTCCTACGATTGGTTTGTTAAAAAACGGAGTGACCTTGAATGGGATTAATATTGTTAATTACGAGTTAGAGTAATCAGATTCGACGACTGTCCTTGTTTGATTGTGACCTGATATAAACCGTTCGATAAGTTGTACTCCTGGTTTGGCTGCTACTTATTTCTGAACTGTGCAAAACCATAGAAAGTCAAACTTACAATCGACAGTTTTATTTATTAAAATATCGTATTATATATTAATCTTAATCATACTTCTATAACTATTTGGGGTAAAGCTGTTGGAACTGGGTATCATCTGTTGTAATGGTTAGTAGTTTATGCCATAATCTAAGTCGAATTATTAATTAGTTATAAATTGTTAATTAGTTTGTTTTCAATGTTTCGTACCTCTCAGTGGCACAGCTGGTATGTCTGCGGACTCGTACCACTAGACACGGGGTTTCGATAACGGATAGTCCATTGTGTAGTTCTGTGTTTTAATTCCAAAGAATCCAATGTTCGTCTGCCACGGTGCTGCCATCTTCAGAAGAGTCGTAACAAGAACTGCATATGATAGCTCTCACCGGGAGCTAAATTCTGTCCAGTGATGAGCATGCCGGACAGTGGAGTTGGGATTCAATAATTCGCGTCCGAAATCCAAAATAAAGCAAACGAGCTAACAAGCTTGGTCATTAAAAGCAAACCAATATTAAAATACTATACACTTTTTTGTGTGTGCAAAAACACGCTAAGGCTTCAAAATGTTGTTGTGGATCAGTTATCCAAGTCTGAGAAACAAAATCCATCAGCCCAGAGTTTATTAATCTGGGAAGTAATTTCATCAAGTAGGGGCGAAATTTTATATATATATATATATACATACTTCTATATACGGAAATACTTCGAAAGAAATTTATTTCTCGATTCCCAGGAATAGCATTCTGATTTTATGTGAAATCTTAGCTAAGCAGAGTGTAGTAAATAACCATCTTTTCACTCCTTTTTGTACAATTAACAATAAAAACAACAATAATTCAGGCATATCAACCAGTGCTTGATAAAAAACTAAATCCATAAGAAAATTTTTAATTTGGTCACTTCAACCCGGTTTCTCCGTGAGACAGACTGTAAGTCTTCGTACTTATAACGCTAAAATCATGAGTTAGATTCACCTTGGCCCAGTAAGGCCAGGTGGGTTAAAGCGTTCGACTCGTAATCCAAGGGTCGCGGGTTCGAATCCCCATCGTACCAAACATGCTTGTCCTTTCAGCCGTGGAGGCGTTATAATGTTACGCTCAATCCTACTATTCATTGGTAAAAGAGTAGCCCAAGAGTTGGCGGTGGGTGGTGATGAGTAGCTGCCTTCCCTCTAGTCTTACACTGCCATATCAGGGACGGCTAAATTAGTATTTTAAAAGTTTCAATAGAAAATGTACAAAACTCTTACTTTCAGAGAGCTTTCATAACAACAGTGGTCCACTGTAACGCCGTACAGGATAGAGTTTGTTCAGTACGTGTAACGTATCACTGAAAACACTGATTTTGACCTTGAACTAACTCCTTCACACGTTCCCACTAATATTTATCATAATTACTGATTTTCATCTTTTTTATATATAATTATTCTGAGATCTGTGTTAAACATAAGTAACATGGAATTATGACAGCAGGTAGTATATAAATCTGTGCGCATCTGTACATATAGTTCGTTTTACATCGTAATATATTATCCACAGCCATCAATACAAATAGTATTTATATACAGTGAAACTCTTCTAAAGCAGCCACCTTCGGGACTGAGACTAACTGGTCTGATTAGAGGGGTTCCACTGTACATAATTAGGGATTATGTAAACAAAAAAGGGACTGTGATTGAATGACCGCTTTCAAGGGGTGGCCGAATCTGAAGGGTGGCCGCTTAGAGAGATTCCATACATATATATGTGAGTGTGTATGTATAACACACTTTCATAATGATAGAATTTGTGTTCTCTTGTTTACGTCACGCATCTTGACAGAATAATTCGTGTCTCACAGCTAGTACAAATGTTCTTTGATCACATAAACTTATTTATTATGCCATATAACGTATTTTATCAAACGTACTATCATTCCAACATTCAAAATACTCTACGTTCATTTCCAGTTGAGCATGGGAAAGAACACGATTTAAAATAATCTATTTCCTTTTCCTTGAGGTAGAGTACTTTCAGCATTGTTCCCTCCAACAGTATGTCTGCGGACTTACAACGCAAAATCCGGATTTCGATACCCGTAGTGAGCAGAGCACAAATCGCCCATTGCATACCTTTGAGCTTAACTTCAAACAACTTCCTACATCATATGGAAAAGAGAAACTTCCTTCCATTGATGGTGGATGATTTGTCGTTTGCTCCTTTAGGAATCAAATAGTGCTTTGATTATTATATGAAACTTAAATTAACGTATAGTGCATTGATTAATATATGAAACTTAATCTAACGTATAGAGCGTTGATTAATATTTCAAACTAAATGTAGCGTGCAAACAGGACTGGAAAACCTCAATACGTTTGGTAGATGAACTGTGAGTCTTTAAAACAACTGATTTGGAGATATATGTGTGATATCAAGCCATAGAGCATAGAAAGGTTCAGTTGGCGGAGAGTGGCATTTAAGAGTAAAACGTACTAAGTTATTCTAGTTTAGTTTTACATGCAGTATGCTACAGAAATAAATAATACCAGAGATATCAGCATCTTGTTCAACTCTATAGGAAAGACCTCTCTCTACCTTATATTATTTCCTTTGTCAAAACACCAAGATAATGTATCGGGTTTTTAACGTCACGTGTAGATTGTTGCAACTCAGTTTGTAAGTTGTTAGAATGGACAGTCAGTGTAATTAAAACAGTAATCACAACTACCCGTGGATATTGTCTTTTACGTATAAAGACCCTTTGATAACCAAAGTCCGTTTATCTTGAAACTAAAATATTATACTGAACTGACCTGGATCAAAGGAATGAGTCTTTTTTTGAGAAGCTGCAATATGATGGTTAATACTTAACTCAGATGTTTGCGACGCGTTGTATAGTGTTTTTTTAAGTATCATGTAATACATAATACAGACATAATTATATCAATCGTGTCCAAATAACAGTTCCGATGAGTGTATTCGAATGCACTTCTGAAACTCCATACAAGGTGTTTAATACGTCCGTAGATTAGGAATAAAACGACCAAGGTTTTTCGTAAACAGCTGTTTGCCTACATATAAATAACTTTGAGATAGTAGCACGTAAACTGAAGCAATAAACAGATCGTGCGTTTTTAAACGCAATTTTCTAATCAGTGTTTTTGCAAAATGCAGCACCTAACAAATCAGTGAGCGTACAGCTATTGGCAAGTATGCTTTATCTTTCAATTCTATATTGATAATGGCCGAGCGCGTTAAGGCGTGCACTCGTAATCCGAGGGTCGCGGGTTCGCGCCCGCGTCGCGCTAAACATGCTCACCCTCCCAGCCGTGGGGGTGTATAATGTGACGGTCAATCCCACTATTCGTTGGTAAAAGAGTAGCCCAATAGTTGGCGGTGGGTGGTGATGACTAGCTGCCTTCCCTCTAGTCTTACACTGCTAAATTAGGGACGGCTAGCACAGATAGCCCTCGAGTAGCTTTGTGCGAAATTCCAAAACAAACAAACTATATTGATAAAAACAAAATTTTAGAAAGTAACTATTCGAAAAGAGTGAGTTTCTTATACAGGTTTTTATTCAAGTAATTACTGCAGCAAAAACGTTCGTTCAATAGAACATATTAATTTATTAGTGCGAAGTTTGTAATGTAGCTCAAAAGATTTCTTGCTTACTTCAATTACAACGTAGCAATACTTTTAAATATAAAATGAAAAAATAAAAGTGGTGGCTTTAGAAATTCAATAGATGGCGCTTCAAGATTAATACACGTGTGTAACAAAATACGGTTTATAATTTAAAAACTTCTAATTAATATGTGTTTCTTTTTCTTAAACTTGTGATGAGTAGCAAAAATGTGTATTTGTGAATCGTGCTAGATGTTTTGTGTGGAGATGAAATTATCGTTGTATTCTAATTTTTAAGTATTATTAGGTCATTTTATTTATTATACATTACATAACCTTATTTTCGTTTGTAAATTAACTGATTACGAACGCAAATATTCATGGGTGAACATAAATTATGCATTGATAAACGGTTTAACTGCTGTTTTATTATGGTTCAACTTAGGTTAGATATCTTATGTAAACCTGGGTGAAGTCTCTGATTTAAATACATTTCTATAAAACATTTGTCATCAGATATAGAGTTGTCATTTAGTTTAACCATATGTAGATAGAAAACATAAGAAACTACATATATGAGATGTTGTTACTAAATGCTGAAAACAGCTGGAGAATTTATACAATAATTACTCTTTATAACTTGAACTACAGTACATTATATGTTTAAAATCTAGTTAATTACTTATAATATCCCTCCCCTTGGTGGCGCAGCAGAGATTCTAAGGTCTTATAACCTTAATAATTGGGCTTCGATACCTGCAGATGATTTAGTACAGACAGATAGCTCATTATGTAGCTTTGTCCCTAACCAAAAACAAATAAATAATTTTCAATAAAAATTATGTTTTGTGTAGAGTCTGTTTGAACTTTTCAGACAAAGTTTTTACCCTAACGTTATTGGGAAAATCCCAGCATTTATCAAATTATCATTAAAATGTTAATTATTACATTTTTCGGCACTGAAACAAAAATGTATTATGTACCTGAATGATTTATAATTTAAAAACTACTTAACCTCCCCCCCCGGCCCAGCATGACCAGGCGGTTAGGGCACTCGACTCGTAATCCGAAGGTTGCGAGTTCGAATCCCTGTCACACCAAACATGCTCCTTCTTTCAGCCGTGGAGGCGTTATAATGTTACGGTCAATCAAACCAATCGTTGGTAAAAGAGTAGTTCAAGAGTTGGCGGTGGGTGGTGATGACTACCTGCTTTCCCTTTTCTCTTACAGTGTTAAATTACGGACGGCTAGCGCAGATAGCTCTCATGTAGCTTTGTGCGAAATTCACAAACAAGCAATAACCTCCTCCTCTTTGTTTTTAGTTGATCAAGACTAAATGTAATCACTTATTCAGAATTTAATTAACAATTTTTGCCATGAAATCAGTATCATTTTCTATTATTATTGTCTCAGGAATTATACTGTATGAGACTTTTCACAATACCTCAAATTATTTCAAATAAAATCTATTCAATCCCAACTCTGGATTCAAAGGAATTGATCGAATATTTATTAATTCTTCACTTTACTGATGAATTCAAGTATTATTTAAAAATATGAAGTTTTACCCTAGAACGATACTTTACAGGCATGAGGTAGTTAACCATACTGCGCTTTAAATGTCAGACTCATTTTTACAATGTTTTATTATAATTTTTATTCCTGTGATTAACACGTCGGAAACGTTCATTAAGCTACCATTTGAGCTAATAAAGTATGTACAAAAGCATGAGAATTATCACTAATCTTAAGATACAAGGTACGAATTTCAATACATTAACTCGGATTAATCTAGTCCTTGAACTCCTAATAACGTGTAAAACGACCATCCACGTTCTACTCTTAAGGATAAAGGTATTAACAAAGTGGAAGGTTTAGAGATTCGTTTGTTTCTGATTTTTATTTTTCTAACGTTGTTAAATATTTTTGCTTTTTCCTCAGTGACGTATGGATGCTCACACCTATTACATTTATTAATTTATCATGTTTATTAGATTTAACTGGACCCTAAGAAAACTTTAAAAATGAAAAAAGAAACAGATATTCAGTGAATTTTATTTAATGAAACTGCGTCTTATGATCAGACACTAGTAGCTCAAGAGTTGGTGGTGGGTGTTATCGATTACTGTCTACCTTTTTCTAACCTCTTAACACAAAATAAGGGGAACTATTCGTAAATAGTCTTTGTATAGCTTTGAGCAAAAATTCTGGATGTAACAAAGAAGTTTATTCAGACAAGCAGTAGGTACATATGATCACATTAATAATACCTTAAACTGGAAAACCAAGTCTAAAACAGAACACCTTCAACCTCTTATCTCGGGTTTTACATTGCGTAGGTTTCTTCGTTATCAGTTTTGCTACCAACGTGTAGATTATATTCATACTTACTTAACCTGAAAACCTTATTTTGTGAGTAACCAATATTTTTCGGTACAGTAAAGTCGAACTTTCTAAACACACACTTCTTTGTTACTGTATCAACGACGTATTGCACTCAAGTCAACATCGAAAATTTCGTGTGGTAACTTACTCGTGAAAAGGCCATGAATGTAGCGCTGATAGATCGAATTATGCGTTAAAACGTGAGCATATTATTCTAAACAGATTACTTTTAGTTGATTTATTTGTTTCCTTTATTCCTGTACCTAGCATAATTAATAGGGAAATTTTAGGGTTGTACCTCTAAAAGTCATGCAGTCATGCTTTTCGTGTCATGATATTATTTTGCTCTTTCTATATTTCTTAACATCACCTTAACAAAATAAACTGTTATAAAGATATTATATTAAACACATTCTCCCTTTCTGAATAAATAGCATAGGAAGCTATTAAACTAAGAGGTGGTTATTAACTCAGTCACATGCCCACTAGTGACTGGATAAATTAACTGCATAACTAGTAAACTATATAACAAACTAGATTTATGAATTACTTTTGTTTCTAGTATTACTGTTTAATTGTCTCTCTGAAAGTTTCTTTTTCAGTCTTTATTATATCTGAGTGTACCTGTTAAGGAAGAAAGAGTTATATGAATGTTAGATTATCTCCCCTTTCTTTTGCTATTAAATAACATCTTATTCTGCTTTGTGGAAAATAATAATTAACTCGTTTCAGTGATTAAGTGCTTGTGTTTTTAAATATAAGACCAAGAGTCTATAAAAAAGCATGAATGTGTCCTTTTTAAGGTTTTTTTTATCTTCCTTCTTGGGCAAAAGTCCTACAACAAAATATCCCGTATACACCGTTAGATTTTTCTGTTACCGTACAAAAATTCTCAGTAATATAACAGTGATATACGAAACAATTTTTAAGCCTTTCCACTATGCTGATACCTCAATGTCACAATAGCTTTTATAAATACCACAAATCCGGAAACTCCTAAACACTGACATCTGTTTTATAAAAATTGAGAAGATGAGTTTTTATACATCGAGAGGATATTCATATTTTATTGTTTGTTTGGGAATAGTTAATAAATCGAGACGTTATAATGCATGCTGAAAATATTAATTTGTATAATTCTTATAAGCTGCTAATAACAAATAAGTTAAGGTCACAAAGTGCTTACGAGAATGTATTTGCATATAGTTGACATCTAATAGAATACAAATATTTTTGAACACATCTGATGGACAACTCGTGTTTAGTCTGAAATCTTGAAATAAAATACACAATACATGCAAATGAACAGTTAGTTATGTTAGTGTGAAATTCTCGCTATAAAATACACCTTGTACACAAATTGGGACTTTGTGTTTAGTTCAATAAATGGTCAGTTCTTGTTTAACCGTAAAATACACCACATAGATTAATAGATAGTATTAGCCTAGTTACAAAAGACCTTGTATGTGCATGAATCGACAGTTCATGTTTTATGGATAGTAGTAAAAGAAACCATACACACAAATAGCAGTTCTTGTTTTGGATAGCGATGAAAGACACTGTACACATAAATGTAAAGCTCGTGTTCAACCCAGCAATAAGAAACACCGTATATATGGACTGTAAGTGTTTAAACTTGTAATAAAAGACACCGTATACATAAGCATACAATTCGTGTTCATACTATCTATAAAGACACGATATGTTTACAAATAGACAGTTCGTGTTTAGCCTCGCAATAAATAACGTACAGTTATGATGTTACGAGAACATATACGTTCGAGTTATCTATTTAACACGAAGATACGAAAGCCTGTAACATAAAAATGTACCGTATAAATAGACAATTAATGTGTGAGCTACTGTAAATGCATAATGTCCAGATCAGGTTCGGTGTAACCAAATGTAATCCATTGTACATGTACAGTCTACAGTATACAACTATAATTTTTAAAATGGCTAAACATATGTTCAGTATATGTTTCTCTATTGATTCCTAGAAAGGGGGTTGAAACCTGCGTGGAGAGGTTACCTGTTTTAACTACTCATACTATTATATAGTAGTGTGGTGTCTGTCAATCATTAAGTAAACATTAAAACGACGTCACACGGGGAATGGTCAACGTTGCAATTTGTGATGTCAGTAAAACGTGCTCATGTCATGAGTTACGAGAAATATGCACTCTGTAGGCTACAACACAGCATAACATGTGAGATTTAAGAGCAAGAAATAACAATATTTGTTACTCTTCATTTTGGTTTTTATTTACTCTTGAAACACAACAATCGGGGTTCCTGAAGAAGTGCATCTAATGTAATGTTTAATGATTAAGCAGTAATAGAATAATCTTACTGACAATGCGTTTTGTTTCTCGTGTGTTTTCTGGGGTGGTTATCAGAATCTTCCTGACACATAAAATAGACTTGACTTTTGTAAAGTTTGCGCCCCTCACAGGTATAGCGGTAAGTCTACGGATTTACTACGCTAAAATTAGGGGATCGATTCCCCTCGGTGGACTCAGCAGATAGCCCAATGCGGCTTTGCTATAAGAAAACATACACATATATTGTATTGCAAACATAAAGTTTGCATTTTTGTTTCGAATATCCATGCAAATATACCTGTATTAC
The DNA here is from genome assembly GCA_011833715.1 of Carcinoscorpius rotundicauda. Classification (NCBI taxonomy): domain Eukaryota; kingdom Metazoa; phylum Arthropoda; class Merostomata; order Xiphosura; family Limulidae; genus Carcinoscorpius; species Carcinoscorpius rotundicauda. Next base: position 31,451,898 of record CM022391.1, on the reverse strand, counting down.
CCGTCTCTAATTTTGAATAGGCTATAGGAAAGACAAGTAAATATAACCCACCGTCATCTCTTGGGTTGTTATAATCGAACAGTAGGGTATAGTCGTAAAGTAGGATTTTGTGGAAACGACATTTGAGCCACGGTCCAAGACTGTGAAATAGGTTTGAACATAATAAGCTTTTTACATGCGAAAACTTGATTGGCAAGATCAATGTAACTACGTACGGTCATAGTTACGATACGGTGTTGTTTTTCATAACAACGAAATTTTTAATTCACTTTGCTGCTTAAACTCTTTGTTCAATGAGATCCTTTTTTTTCCAAAACTGAAATTCTAGTCTATAAAATCTCATTTTGGGCTTGTTATGCTATAAAAGAAAGATTACAAACGTTAGAGTTGTGTACTGACTGACATTATTAGCACAGAACCTCCACAAGTGGTCAGTGAATCGGACACATCCATCATAGTAAAGTTTGGTAAAGGAAAGACAACATAAGTGAAGTAAGTGTGGCGCCAAGCAAGCCCCCCTCCTTCGGACCACTGTGTCAAGGTGGCTCATGTTGCAAGACTGAAAAAATTTAGTGTCCCAGTTCTATAGGAGGGGAAGTGGTCTCATTTCATGGGTTTATGGGACCCTCCACACACACACTGATGTTTCTGGTACAAATTTACAGTCGAGGCTCTCGGCGGCGCCAAGCTGGTGTGGGCCAGGCTGGGTGGGGCAGTGGGAGGGCATTTGTGTCCAGTTTGTAACCAAAGAAAATTTGTAACTATTGAAAACACACTAAACATCAATCACCTGCTTTTTCATGTGTCTAGATTTAGATATATACCGTTGTTATAGTGTCCTCTGCCAATTCAATTACAGATCATTTACTTCCTCACATTTAAACTGCACAAGAATACTTTCTTGCTAAGACAATTAATCCAAAATGCATGTCAATCTTTAGAATCATTTAATTGGAAAATCGTTTTCTTTAACGAGTTAATTTTTGTTAATCTGTTTTTGTTTCCATTGACCTATTCGTGTAAGCAGAACCAGAACTAAAACTTTAAAAGTAAATTGATTGAGAAACGACATGAATAACTTATTTTGAAAAGTACATGTTTTTGTGACAAATTTTTATCTTATTAATTATATTGCAAATATGTATTTATTTTGTTGAAGATGCAAAATATCCATGTTGTATGCTTTAGTTTCTACCTTGGATCTTTTTTGCAATTCGTATTTCTCTTATCAATATAGTAAACACGAGATTTAATGGTAATGAAACAAAGACGACCGTTTTCACCCAAGTTTCCTAGAATTTTATGACGAAAACATTGATCACATATCTGTGACAGGCGAGGTGGGTTTGGAGTGAGCTAGGGTGGTCTGACATCACCCTATGTTGGCACCTAGGTTAGTCTGATTGTCTTGAGAAAAAAAGAACAAATGCTGAAGGGCACCGCACTCAGGCCTGTCCAAGAAATTCTCAAACATTTGTCATGCTTGTCTGAAAGATGGTAACTAGTGAAGGTGCTCTGAGCTTCTCACTAAATCCTCGATACGACATTCACTATATCGACTTGTTTTTGGCATCTACTGTACCGCAGGCTTATTTAGAGGAACTCCGTCTCGGGTAGGCAGCTTCGTCTGTATAAACTGTAAGCTGTCGACTTCCGTTCCAGTTGTCCTTTTAGACTCACCACTTTGTATTGGTTTATCTGGATGTTTGGTGAGGGCATGGTGCCAAAAATCATTTAACACTAACTAGAAAGATTTGTTACTGTTGTAGCACATGGTTAGAATCTTGTTTCAGATATCGCTGGCATTGTAACAGTTGTAGAAGTTGCTTCGATTCATTCTGTTTTGTACTATCTTCTATTACATAACATTCCGGTAATCTTAACATAGTGTATTAACCAGTTTATCCATGTTCAAACATTCGGCCCTCTAGCGTGTAGCTTATGTTCCAAATAACACTAATTATCCACATTTGCGATATCGGATTAAATATTTAACCCTTTTGTGCTGATAACTGATTATCCATCTCGTAATGTGTGTGGAGAAATCAGAGTACACTGTCAGTAGCTAGACATGCTTTGTCGTTCAAACTTAGATCTCTTATTGGCTACAATTATGCCATCTTCTTTTAGGGCACTGAATAAAAACAAAACAAGAGGGAATCCTCAATAGCTATGGCACTTGAAACTCTTTTACGCAGAACTAGAGTAAATTAATCCGCGTATTTCTTTTCCTTTTGTATTAATTATACATTTGTGCATCAACAATACTAGGGGTTGGGCACGCATATGGAATATTCAATTTCATTACTCATCAGAATCTCTACCATTGAAATTCTTTCACGCGGAATTAGAGTAAATTGATCTACGAGACCTTGAGCTTGGTCAAATATATCCATCAAAAGTGTTTGACCTCCCAACTCTAAAAATGTAATTGAGTCTCATATCGGTCATGAGATTATCGAGCTCTGGGATAAACGTTTGCACTTTTAAAAACAATAAAAACTCAGAGCCGCATTGATCATCAAACCATATCACAGATTCGTGAAGAAAAATTATTCCTTTAAGTTTACGCATACTTTCAAAATTAAATACCGTTCTATGAAACTGCAACCGGTAATTTCGTAAAATACGTAACACTTACTTATGTTTAGATAAACTTCAGAAGTACTGAAGGCTAAATATTCATTTAGAAAAAAGGCTACGCTTTAACGCTTTAACTGGTAACAATTGATTGATTGATTGATTTAGTGTTTTATGGCACAAAGCAACGAGGCTATCTGCGCCAGACTGGTAACAAAAAGTTTGTCAAGAGTTGTTCCAAAAGTAAACTATTGTCATCTTTAAAAATAACTTAACGAGATTTCACTTCTTAATTGAAATAAAAACACAATAATTTCTTGTTTTAATAAAATGAATAGCATTTTTACATAGAGCAAAATGAATATGTTTAACACTAGGAAAACATGTAATATTAAAATACGTCAAGAAACGTGTAATATCAGAAAAGCACCAGGAGCACCTATAACGGTGAGAGTACGAATAACAACAATATCACGTGATATACCAATAAAAGTTGTTACACTCATCATTTTTCTCTGGGGTTTTAATTTTTCAGTCCGTTTTACAACATTGAATAGTAGCCTAAATTAACATAGTTTTGTGTATAACATTATACAGAGGATTAACTGTTTAATAATTATATATACGTATTAATTAAATTTTAACATAGCATATGTTCCAAACGCATGAAACTCTCGAGTTTAGGGATTGTTTACAGATGTCGTCAACGTGTATTTATGCAGTATTTATCCGTCAGATACCACTAGATGAACACTTTGAGATCCAATACGCTTTAATTAATCAAATAATATGTTTGAAACAGAGCTCTGGGATTTGTGACAAATAAATGCATGACGTATTTCACAAATTGTGTTCAAAGCTTTACAATTGTTTATCTGCTATATATGAACTTATGCGTATTGCTTATTTCTGAAGAGAAACTACAAATCTTCAAAATAGTATCAGATATATTTCTGTTTGGGCTCTTCAGTGATATTGAATGAACAATTAGCTACAGAAGTGTTTTAAAGATAAGAGTAAAAACTGTTCACCTTTAGTTAATGATGTGTCTTCCAACTCTGAAGTTCAGTGAAGTACGTGAACTTCGTAAACAAATACAGGTACATAGGTTGACAGATTGATGAAGTTGGGTGGATGAACAGGTAGATAGTTGAATAGATAAGGCAAATGGGATTATATATACATTTTATTTATTTCGATTTTTTTGGTGCGGTGTCTTTAACTTCTTACATAAATATCCAATACAGGAATGTCATTTAAATGTTTTATGCTTTTAACCACTTCGCAATAAGAGTAATACGTAAAAGCAACCCAGAAAATAATTGTTTATAAAAAGGTTGTTTTTTGTTGTTTTGAATTAAGCACAAAGCTACTTAGTGGGCTATTTGTGCCATGCTCATCACAGGTATTGAAACCCGATTTTTAGCGTTGTAAGTCCGCTGAGCCACTGGGGAGCTTAGGAAAAGGAAACGTTCTAAAGAGAAGATTTGTTGAAATCTAACCTAAGATGCTCCCTGGCTATTTAGAGAAACGTTTCTCCTGACAATGCTAAAACCGTGGAAAAATACTCGTATGTAAATCCACCTTATTCTGCTGTGAAATACGTTATCGTCAACAGCACGTCGCGGCTAAGCACGCATGAATATAGGCTTCAATAGGTTAAGGTTAAAAGTTATGGCATTAACACTGATCCTGAAATCAGTAATCACCGACTTTTAGGATATCTAACGAGGTAATTTAGTTCTTAATAGATCTTTAAATAAATGCAAAACTAACGGCGTACAGTACGTAAACACTTTAGTTGCATAGGCTTAAAATTTGTGACAAAAATAACGAAATTTGCGAGCGTTTTTTTCACATTTCTCTTTATCTGTGCACTTCAGAATCAAAAGGGTTAAAAATAGTTCATGAGTTAGAATTCAAAATGGACAAACACGGAGTTACGTGAAAAAAAAACGTCTGCAGTTTTCCTGATTTTTTGTTTTTTGTTTGTTTTTGAATTTCGCGCAAAGCTACACGAGAGCTGTCAATGCAAGACTTGAAGGAAGGCAGCTAGTCATCACCACCCGCCACCAACTCTTGAGCTACTCTTTTACCAACGAATAGTAGGATTGACCGTCACTTATAATGCACCACGGTCGAAAGCACGAGCATATTTTATGTGACAGAAATTCAAACCCCCAAACCTCAGATTACGAGTCGAACACCTTAACCACCTGGCCACGCTGGGCAATGTGAATTTATAACAAATTCTAGGCCTATTTGTTTCTGATGCTTTGTGGTCATTCAGAATGTAAATTAAAATCTGAACGCACACGTGCGTGTATATATATATATTACAACCATAACTTTTTAAGCCATAAACCGAAACATATTAACATGATATAAAATACTCAGCATACATTTAGAAAGAAAAAGGATCCCAGGGTACAAGCTACAACGTGGGATTATAAAATGTATCCTAATTTTTAGAGGTGACATTAAACAATAACTGGGCCCGGTATGGCCAAGCGTGTTAAGAGGGTCATCTGAGGGTCGCGCCAAACATTCTCGCCCTTTCAGCCGTGGGGGCGTTATAAGATTACGATCAATCCAACTATTCCTTAGTAAAAGAGTAGCCCAAGATTTGGCGGTGGATGGTGATGACTAATCTCACACTACTAAATTAGGGACGGCTAGCACAGATAGCCTTCGAGTAGCTTTGTGCTAAATTAAAAAACAAACAAACACACTAAACAATAACTTCAATTGTGATTATAACAATATTCTGCGAAATACTGAAATATACGTGGAATTTAATTTTTTTTTTAAATAACTTAACACTTGGAAGCAAATTCGTTCACGTAGTAACCCCTAAAAGGAAATTAAATACTTCACTTTCTTTTCTGCGTGAAATGCTATTTACTAACGCCTTAAAACATACTTTCTCCAGCTATAAATTTTGCCCTTTAAATGCGCATATTTTCATAATATTTATTGGTTTTAGTGGGTTTGTTCTCCAGTAGAGAATTTCAGTCTCTTAAGATATTAAACTTAATTAGAGCTGTGATTATTATATCTAAGTAAAAGTTATAAAATGTATCGTCTTGCAATATAAGAACACATATGAAATATATTTACATTAAACTTATAATAGAATATTTTCAATAATAACATTAATATTTCGCTGGAGGATGTGATCATAGTTTAAATCAGTCATACACTTGTTTTCAGTATAATTAAACTTTTAGAACATTAGTTCTAACTTCACTCATTAAATATTTTGTTTCAACAGTCCTATAGCACAGAAACACATAGGCCGACTTGACTGATGTGTTTTGGTATGGGATAGTATGAATTCTTTCCTCGTTGTTTAGCTGCTTGAGATGTGCAACGTTTAAAGGGGAGGTATGACTGGATGCCTTATCTTGGTGGACCCACACCAAGTTGGCGTGATTTCCAGATGGAGAACTACATTGATTATTTTATCCGGATTACAAGAACAATTTTTGTCACTGATCTCTATGTTAATGTATTCTTACCTGTAACAAAACGCCGCAATTTGTTTACCATGGCTAGGGTATGACTTGTTACAGGTCTCTTTCTGAATGGCCCTATACACAGTGTTGATCCATTAATATATGAGAGATACCAATATCTTGGAAGCTGTAATTCTATTATTTAAATACGTTTTTTGTGTTTTTGTAATCTAAGTACATGAATATTAAGAGTCAAAAAGAGTTTTATATACATTTCCCATTAAATAATAATTTTTTCCTGGCATCACACTACCTACGAAACCCAAAAATAGTCAAAATGAAGCTCGGATACATTCGATTCCACATCGGCTGTAGTTGTCGTGTGAACTGGTGTTATGTGTATTAAATACCTTCTATTATAATCGACTCGACCCTATACAAATTGGTAGAAAGTTCTGAAAACAGCAAATAACAGTCTATAATAATAGTCTTACATGCCCTGTTCATCTCCTGTTTTTCATGTTAATATAAATTGCTTTACGTTGATCCGTATGTCTCACTCCAAAGTGCACTGAAGACTAAAATCTTTATATTTAACACAGTGAATGTTGAATATTTTTGTACGTTCCTGTGACACATTCCTTCTAAATAAAACTCAAAATTAATTAATTACCTTCACAATAATCAGCATTATTTTAACAAGAGAGTAGAATAAAAATGAAAGATCTAGATAAAGAGCACAGCACATACGTATTATCTAATTTTACCTTTGATAGAAATAGAAATATGAGGAGAAACTTGTATACTTGTATTCTCTTCAAACACACTACTGATACTGTGCAATGTTAAACTGCTTTTAAAAATATCTGTCTTATAACTGGACGAAACAGAGTTGTGAACCGTCTGTATGGAAAACTCCAAGCACCAGCTATATATATAAAAGTGTGTGTGTATTCTCTTTCTGCTAACAGTAAACGTAAATTGTATGTGCATATAAACATACCGCTTGGGAACACATTGCTGTCCTTTCATTATGAATGAAATGTGGATAAAAAACCTTAAAAATATTTAATTTTTTTATGACTCGACCTCATATCAGTCTCTCGTATGAGGTGAAGTTAGCTATCTACACATCAACAAGCTTTACGTATATGTGAAGTTAGCTGTTTACACATCAACAAGCTCTAAGTATAGGTGAAGTTAGCTGTCTACACATAAACAAGTTCTACGTATATGTGAAGTTAGCTGTTTACACATCAACAAGCTCTAAGTATAGGTGAAGTTAGCTGTCTACACATGAACAAGTTCTACGTATAGGTGAAGTTAGCTGTCTACACATGAACAAGTTCTACGTATAGGTGAAGTTAGCTGTCTACACATGAACAAGTTCTACGTATGAAGCCAAACCTGGCATAAAATCATCCCACCACGATTTAAATTATTTACAAAATTATTCACTTTTTTCAGCTTTAATACAAATTTACAGTTTAAGTTATAAAATTTCACAAGACCGGTTCCTCTTTCTGATAGTTGTTTTGGCAAAATCTTCGGGGAACTTAAAATGAGTTAAAACTGTATTTAAAGTCGCCATTTTGCGACATTTTGATGTATTCGGTAAATTAATAAAACTGATGAAACAGTATTTCTCTCTTAATTAATAGTAAATATTATGAAACATTAGAGAAATGTAAAAAATAATCGAAATATTTCAACTCTATCGTGAAGATCCAATGTGGTAAAGCATTACTTTAAGTGTGAATAGTGATAACATACTGTATAAGCAATATTTTCAGTGTAAGTAGAGATTACAGTATGAGAACATTTGTTTGTTTTTTTAAGTATGAAGAATAAATCCAACGCTTTGAACTCTTTCGTTAGTGCGAAAACTGATGACAATGCTAGAAATGTTGATAATATGCTATAAAACAGCCTTAATCCAACAGTGTTAATAAATAGGAATAACAGTAATAGAAAGTGCTGATTTGATAATGTGAAAAGTGGTGACAGTTTTAAGAAAAGATATTAAATTTCGAAGAAAATAATAAAAAATGACAATGTTAGAAACCAGGTGGTGTTAATGTAAGAAATGATAATCTAAATATGATTGTTAAGCCGATATTACTGATGAAACTATTATCAATGTACATGTCTAAATTAAAGGCACATTTATAACTGATTAGTAGTAACTGAATTAAAAAAGGGCTAAGTTGAAACGAAAGGACTTTAAATAATTAAATGATGGTTTGGTGCTTTGGTTCATTGTTCTGAAGTGAGTGTATTTCCGCTAGGCTGTTAAAACGTCTGTCAGCTTGTGAGTATTTTAAAATGAAGTCGTCACTTTTGAGGATATGATTTATTGAAAATGCTTCAATGACTTGTTTGTTTGTTTTTCTTGTCACATTTAAAGCTTGCTGGTGTTTAATACACGAACTGTGTCACTCTGAGGCGAAAAAGCACAACACAAGATTATTTATCTTGGAATCTAAACGTGGAACTTAAATTTCTCGTTAAAGAGCATTTACTGTTATAGTGTCACATATTGTGACAAACCTGGAGATTACAGACACCCAATATTTATTAAAACAAAAACTCACTTTGATAACAGAACAAAAAAAAGATCTAATAAATTTTATTGTGCTTTATTCGAAACTTTCCGCAGACAATTTTGATGTACAAATGTTTATAGTCAAGGTAATTAATGTCCGTTTGTGTTGACATTGACAATGTGGGCACGTGACTCACTGGCTTAATGCTCTAAGCTTTCTCGTGTCAGTAATTTAAATGAAAAAGAGTAGCGTTTAGGAATAAAAACTGGTAAAAGAAGTTACATGTTACACGATGAGTCGTAATTTATTATTTAAAACTTCCCTCGTTATTGTGCTTGTCATCAGCGTGATATTTTAGCCTTCAAAAAATTGAGTAATACCATTAAATGGCACCACCACCGAACGTGAACAATAGTAGGTAGTGATCTGGATGGCGAAAATCGTGGTGTGAAGGTTACCCTTCCCCAGCAAAAGCGTGATCGTAAATCTGAGGAGAGGCGTGACCCTAAAATCTGAGGAGAGTGTACTCACAATGCGTGGTTTTCATAATGCTCCTCCTCCTGCCGCTACATTGATTCTAACTACGATAAACAAACCAGTTAACGACCTTAAGTGTAGCTCAAACAACGTCATCGTGGCCATTAACCAATAGTTTTAAGCGACAATTTTCTCCTCTTCGGGCCCCAGTTCAATGTCCACATGAGGTTAGTCCGTTTGAAAGACGCATAGCGTCAGACATTTTGAATAAGAACTCATTGTATTATTGTTCTCTTAATTAGTTATTACAGAAAAGGGGCGGAAACTAAAAAAATGACTGACAGCTTTAGAACTGCTCAGCCAGCAGGTCTAGAACATCTAGCCAGTCAAACACTATACTTTGTTTATGATCCAACCTCATCGCTGAGTTGGAAAATAAAAGACGGTCGTCGATTGGATTGTTTAAAGTTAAGGGGCCAGACGTATCAAGCACATAGCTAGCACCCTGGCGCCAGGAATAGCCCGACCCTCCCAGCCACGTAGCTGGTCTTATCAGTCAGGCGAGCCTTGGCAAAAGGGCGAAACTAACTCGCGAGGTAACAGAACAGCAGAATTAGCTGTTTTCGAGTGAGTGAATTTCACATAGCAGTTATCAAGCGTCGTACGACGCGTTGTACATGTGCCTCACGCGCCGTACGTAGCGCGTTTGTTTACTTCGAGTCTCCACAACAATGGAGATAAAGTTCTCTGTTGGTTTTGCGAAGTTTTGAATTTTTGGATTTTTAGTTCAGGACAGCAAAATAATAAACATACTGTAAAAGTGTGATATTTGAAACATATAACAACCAGGAAAAATTAGTAGTTTTATAGAAAAAAAACAGTAAATGGAAACGTACCATTCGCTACTTTCACGTCAGGTATAACTGTTATCGTTCTTTGGTATAGAATACGAGAAGAAAAAAAGCCGACACGGTTGTTGAACCGCTTCACTCTGGGAGCACTTCCTTCTTCCTCCATCGTGGATTTCCAACAAACCTACGGGCGGGCTGCTATGGATATGGCCTCAGCCGAACAGGGCCAGTCCGCAGCGCACCGCTGGGCTTACGATGGACCTCGTATGGGAGCCGGACTGGATGGCTCTGGTAACTTACTCGCCCCAGACGATGTAGACGTCTTCTTTCACTCCCTGGACAGCAACGGGAACCCAGTAAACCCTGCAAGCTACTATTCCAGCCCCGCAGCCGCCAGGGCTGTTCACGGTTACAGGGGACCACACGGTTAGTGAAAAGGACCTATACGATTTTGTTTTTTATAATTAATATACAGACTACAGTTAATACAAGCACTGTTAAACTAAATTTAGAGCTTAAATTAACTTCACATAATTATAACTGTAATAGTTGTTACATAACTAGAGTACATTAACGAATATATAGGCTGTAACTTAAAAACCAATTTTTAAATAGTGTGTAACGCGACACACGTTATTGATTAAGATAATATTTCATGACTAGAGATAAGATGATGGGTTAGTTTTGACAGGTAAAGTACACAGTGATTAGTGATCGACGCACTGTGGTGCACGTAATTTTTGTTTCACTAAGGACTTGAAGAATGTTTGCATATAGTTTCTGAATCACATTTAGTTAACGTGCGATAACTTGACAGTCACGTTACTTGTATATTGTGCGTCGTAACTGGAATCATGTTTGTTCAGTACAGCGGTATTCAACATGTGACAGTTAGAGTTTTATTCTTAATAGCATTTCATGTCATTGGACACAAAATTGGAGATAATACATTTGTTCCTAGTTACAATCACTACTGTATTTAGGGGTAGATACCGATTTTATGGTAAGCATATTCTTCTGCTGCCAGATAATGAAACATGAAAACAGTTTTGTTTGGAAAGGGAAAGGGGAGTTAATTCAAAGAAGTTTAATAAATCTCTGATTACATTAATGCCTAACTTGGAGACCAATCAATATTTACATTTAGATAGATTTGTCTCATGTTAAAAATTATTTATTTGCTAAATGTCAAAAGTTAAGTAGTTCATCTTCCATATTTTAGGAGGAAAAATATTCTCTCTATTGTTGTGGACTTTATTCAAATTTTCCAAGGGAAAAAACAGATTAATATAATTAGAACAATGTTACAAGACGTTCTGAATAAGAGAACCAATGGACGATATAATATTAATATTAGTCTGTATTGTGCAATTAGATATTAGCATTAAATACATATTTAACTTGTGTTATTACTTTAGTTTTTTTACACACATAACACTTGAAACGAAATCAGAGACAAAGTTACAAATCAGGAATGTATGAAAAACACGCGATCCTTGGCGGTATGCTCTCATTACTATAATTTCACAAAATATCTTAACATTATACTATATGTAGATTCAATACATCTGATAAATATTTTTGAAATATTTTTATTTGGCTTTTTGTCAGGTTTAAAGTATGAAAGTAGATCACAACTTTCTATTAGTATCACTGGACTTCCTGCTTCGTAAGAGAAACTAAATGATATATGGCTTCATCTGATGTAGTGCAATAACCTTGTTGGAATGTACAATAATAAATCATATCACAAGTCTTGTTTATATATTGGTGACAATTTAAGCAAAGAAAAGTCATGGTTCATGTCTGGGCTATAGAACTAAATGTTTCTAATACAGAGGAGACTTAATCAGAAGCAAAATATCTTTACCAGCGTATTTATTAACGCTATGTTTGAAACATTTCAAAACTTCACATTTATTTTATACAAGGAAGAGTGTAAACTGTATTTGTTTGTGTTTCAACACAGTATATTGGCCAAACGTTAGAGATCCCTGTGATTCAGGTGTAGCCTAATATAATCTCAAACTGCCGATCAAAGGAAAGGCAAAAAGTCAGTACCACCCTCCGCCTGAATCAGTTACTCCTAGCCGATTAAGCTGGATTGACTGTCACACACATCTAAAAGTACAAAGTGTTTTATAACGCGACATCTCGAACCCAATACCCTCAGAATCCTTGCCTCATACGTTAACCCCTACACCATCCTCGAGTCCGATTAATATCGTCCCAGGGTTTGTACATACGTTATATTATCAAATACGAAAAGTCATATAATGAACCTATAACGTTTTTTCCATTCATTTCACAGGCCTGGCAACAAAAGTGGCGTAGATAAATTATTATCTAATAGCAGTACTAGATAAATTATTATCTTATAGCAGTACTAGATAAATTATTATCTAATAGCAGTACGTCTACTGGAGTTTATAAAATAAGCACTGAAATAATTCACATGTTTGTGTGTTTTTGTTAAGCAATTGCACCAGCATAGAACGTTGTTTCGCTATCAGATTATTTACTTCGTGCAAACCAATGCATTAAACGAAACCATTTCTATGATTTAGAAGTTTCATTGTAATAATATAAATAACGACGAAAGAAAAAAATGAATGATACAAAAACCAAATGGTCCACATCCCATCTTTTCCCTTCTAAATAACAGGGTTTGAGTGAAATTATATGACAACACGTACCTACAAACAATATAGGGAAACTGAGTATAGAGCAGAAATTTCATTACATTGTGGTTGATTCTCAGATTGTATCAGATATCTTCTTTTTAAGTCTATTCTTTGTTCCTAATATTCGTGCGGGTTCAATGCATGTTGTAGAACCAGATATATAACTTCTTCACGCCAACCATTCGTCATCCTCAGATCTGCATAGCATTGTAATGACCTCAGCACAAATCATATGCTGTTGTATTATGGCGTCACAGCAATGTGGCTCCCTCAGAACTAAATGGCTACATTAAAAAAAATGTATTGATATTATGTAGACCACCGTCAACGAAATGTTCAATGTTTCTGTGTTACAGTTATGTATGCTAACTACCCAGTTTAATTCACATCTTATAACCGTAAGAGTACTTGTGTGATCTTTGCTTAAAATATTTCATGAGCTAAAATCTATCGGTCATTATAAAGGTACTCGTTGGATGGTACGTGCTTTGTGCAAGATACACTTGTTTCTATTCCGACAGTTGGTGGAAATGAAAATGAATAATAGTCAAATATTATTAATAGTACAGAATTCAACTGAATATGAACAGCAATATTTAGTGTTGTGCTCTCTGTGTGTTTAAAATTTAATATACGCTCATTGACAACACACACAAAAAAAGATAGCACATAAAGAGAAAAGCCAAATGCTACATTATAAAATTCCATTAAAGATATATATGTAACACTTTGTGGGTTTTCGAAGATATTTTTTCTAAGGCCAAATACAAGCTTTCTCCCGTAAATGTATCATAACATTAGAAATTCAGAGATTCCCTCCAGTTTAGAGTTCTTAAAAATAAAACCAACCCAATTTCCCGGTTAGCTAACTTGCAGAAGCATCTTCGATGAATCGTACATGGTTCAAGAACAGCTCCGAAGTACTTAAATTAGCAGACAAAGGAGTATGCGTTGTTATTTTCCCAGAAAAAAAAATTCATCTGAGAGCAAACTTGTAAGAAGAGGTTTTCAAAAATGAATCAGAACGAACAGAAGCTCTGTGTTAAAATGAAGTGACGTGTAACGTTAGTTTGGACTGACAAATGTCGTTTATGACGGGAAAGGCAAGAACAGAAAATGTGTTTTGTTTTAGGCTCAACCTAAACACGTGTTTCGTAGATCAAGCGCCAAGTTTTATTTTGCAAAACAGATATTGTTACGATTTTGCTTGTAGTTAGATAATTCTAATGGGAAAATTAACTGATGTTTGTACAAACAGGCAATGGTATGTTACGTACAGGTGTTGCATGTTGTACACTAAACACGTTTCTCGCCTTTAAAATTATTACGTTCTTAATTACCGTAAAACACGTAGTTCTTGTTACATATATATGTGTGTATTAGATATATGTATATAACTTATAATTACATTGTTTCATTGTATTGTGCTTTTTGTCTATTGCTCTGTTAGTATATATTGCAAGTCATAGCAACGCTTAAGAACTATTGGGTTACATAAGATCTAGACGTGTACAATTCATATGTCTATGAATGTTCAGTATCCGTTTATTAACGTAATGCAGCAACTTTCTTGTCACAACATTCACAAATAAAGATGTCTTCAAATAACTTGAGTTATTTGTGAATGGAATCACAGTATAGCTATAAAATATTTTATAGAAGGATGTTTTATTAGTTTTTGATTTTGCGCAAAGCTATACGAGAGCTATCTGCGCTAGCCGTCCCTAATTTAGCAGTATATGACTAAAGGGAAGGTAGCTAGTGATCACCACCCACCGCCAACTCCTGGGTTTCTCTTTTACCAACAGAGTCTGATTGGCCGTCATATTATAACGTGTGTGTGTGTTTTTCGAAAAGCAAGCCACAAAGGGCTATCTGCTCAGCCCACCGAGGGGAATCGAACCCCTGATTTTAGAGTTGTAAATCCGGAGACACACCGCTGTACTAGCGGGAGGCCATATTATAACGCCTGAAAGCGCGAGCATGCTTGGTGCGACGGGAATTCGAACCCGCGACCCTCAGATTACTAGTCGAAAGTCTTAACCCAACAGGCCGTGCCGCGCCTTTAGAGAAGGATATCTCAGCGCTGATCAAAAATATATCTCTTTCTTTCGACATTCATTTTGATATGGTATTAAGTAATTTAACTGTAATAAACACATTCTAGATCTTATATAAAGTATTTTCAACATTGACTTAAAAGTTAACAACTCAGGCACTAGAAACAAAAGAATTACATGCATTCTGTTCTTTATCTTTACAAAGAATGTATATACACATTCGTTGTTAAAGAAAACACGCTAGATTGTTCCATTATGCACTGTTAAAGACACTACAACAATTAGAATTATCTACCGTATTATTAAAAAAAAACACGACAGTAAAATTTTTTGAAGTTCATTGTTAAAGAAAACATAGCAGCAATATTACTCCAACATACATTGTTAATGAAATCAGAGCTATCGAAAATGGAGTCAACTGGAGTCAACTATTACAAGAAACATTTTAAAAATTAAAAAACAACAACAAAAGGACAGTGTTTTCCTCAATAAAGCTATGAATTTATAAATAACACAACACAATTTTTAACATGTTATTATATATGTGTTTGTTATCTAAATCAGTGTTAGTGTTCCAACGATTTTTATATTTTTTTAAACAACGACAACAACATTTAGTCATACAATATCTGATGAAGTCATACACATTCTTTTGTTTGTTATTTATTAAATAAAGTCATCCTCAATAGCTTTTCTTGAACGATCAAATTATTATTTTTCATTACTATGGTACTTTCAATTAATGGAAAAATTCTCTGAGTCAGGTAAGACGTTATCCCGACTACACAGGCTGTTAAACTACTCTCCATTGCACCCACATGTAGCCACAACCACATTTAAAGTAAACTTTCATACAACCAATCATCGCTAGTAAGTGACCAATCATCAAAAGTAATTATAGAAATTCATCACGTGTGAAACTTTTTGTTCATCTCATTTCTACCACACAAAACAAATAGTCATAACTTTCTGAATACAGTGTAAGTATTAGACAATATTTACTTTAACAACACTTAAAATATATACGAAGTTATCAGCAATAATTTATTATTGATACCGAAATTTATCGTACGTTACTGTACAAGTATGTGTAGAAGTCGGTAGTATTTCTTATCCTTTGCTTTAAGAGACGGGATATTAATAAAAGAATGCGGCATATATCTTTAGAAAAAGAAAAAAAAAAGCCCAACATTTTTGCTTGTAGCCTTTTAAGGTAGTATTCAGTATACACAATCACAAATAAACATATAACTCAAATTTATTCAAAACTTGCATTTCATATGTCTATCTCCGATTGCATATTTCCGAAGTCTAGTATCTAAGAAGGTTCCGTAAAAGACACAAACACTATTCTGATGACAGAGACTGTATTTTTGTTTTAATGTGTGTTCAGAGCTCCAGTCACAGTACGACTTTAAGAAACAGCCAAATGTTTTTAATTTAGTTTATATTAAAAATTAGTTGAAACTGGATATTTTATTCTGAACTCATACAACATGGTCTAAACGGCTGGTGAGAGGCTCCTAGGATTTAGATACAGTCGTTCCAAATTATTAGTTTCCGACCACTGCAATTAGTAACATCTGCTGTCACAAGGGGACTGCTTGAATTTTTAATACGATTAACAGAATTAACTGTCACATTTATTATGCGCCCATTGCTGAAAGTATGGATGGTGTTCAGCAGCATCAGATCTCATACCCTTCCATCCGCAGCCCGACACGTTAAACACTAGAAGACGCCCTCCCTGTTCGTAAGTTAATTTGTTTCATGTGTAACATAACATCCATGTTGGAAGAATTTAAAAATTATTAGCTACAGACCTGTGCACTCAAAAATAAATGCCAAACTATAATGACATTGAACTCAAATAGAATTACTATTCTTTATTATTGGTATTAGTTTTCAATAAGGCGTATGAATTTCGCGTAATAAATTTGTAGGTCTGAGACTGCTTTCAAATGCTGAGTGCAACAGCAAGGTCGAAACTGTTCATCTTTTTTACTATCTTGATGTGTGTTTTCCTGCTTATCTTGTAGTATTCTCTGCTCAAGTCAATAACTCTAGACACTTTCTATCAATTGAGTTCAAAATTGTAAAGACATCATTAGTTCAAGGTCACGTAAACTTCATCGCGTGCAGTTATAATTTGTATAAATAATTACAGTGAAGAAAGGGTGACCTGGTGATAAGTGATCCGCGTTTGACATTACTTCACACAGTGATTATTTTACGCTGTGTCAGCAATAAACCTGGTAGTGTTTGAAATATCAGTGCATTTTATTAAAAAAAACAAACGTAGGTGCTCTATGAATCGACTAGCACAAGACCCTACATGACAAAGAGTCCCCCAGTGGCCCAGCGACATATCTGTGGATTTACAACGCTAAAAATTGGGTTTTTATACTCGAAGTGTGCAGAGCGCATATAGTCCATTGTGTAGCTTTGTGCTTATTCTAAAGCAAACATAACAAAGTTAGCCTATCAAAAATAATGAGACTTTGTGCTCCGTTATTACAGAAAACTTAAAACATTAGAAAGCATATAGTATTACCTTGGTAGCATTTCAAATTTGTTCTCTGAATTGAGCTACTTTATTAACAACGTAATGGTGAAATGAACGAAGATATAAACAGAATTCCGACAACAAGATCGAAACATTCTTGGAACTAAATACTCGTTTAACTCATAGTTACAGCAGGCATGACTGTCCTGAGAATTTTCCTGTTTCGTCATGTCGCGTGCCCGAGTTCGGTAACTTTAGCCCACAGTGCAACACGATCAGAGCCTAGCTAAACGCTCATGGTAGCCTCTGCGCTAACAAACTACGTGATCAGTGACACAAGATTTAAGTGACACCTGCTTTTTTTTTCAACAGACTGTTTTGTCAAGTTCCAGAAGTTTCCACAAAGTACCGAACTTGATACGTATGTTACTAGGGAAAATTGCGTGAGCGCCCTCGTCTCTCAGTCAAACACCAATACATTCCAATACTTCATTTACACCCGGTTGTTATGCCCCCACGTCTTTTTTCCTAACAAATAAGGTTTATCTGTCCGGAGAAAAAAGGAATTTATTGATTTATTAATTTTGCTTTCGAAATTTGATCAAAGTAATAGTATTCCAGTTTCATTTTTCCTAACTCGACTTCAAGACAAACACTGAAATTCATGCTATCTTTTCTCGTAGTCTTGGCTTCCTAAGTAAAGTCGTAATGTCTTAGGCTACACCATTTGTTTGTTCAGTGTTTGAATGAGTGTTAACTTTTCAATGTCAGATGTTTAGTTTTATGTATATATTTAACCTACGAAAAAACGTTCGTCTTTGTTAAGCGCCATCTTTAGTTAGTATCTGTCGTGACGGACTTTCCCACGCGTCGGCTACATATAAAACAGCACTCATAGAGCTGACAGGTTGCTTTTCGTTCAACATGAAAATCGAGTTTTAGTGGTTTGGGTTCAGTAAAGATGAGAATGTTTAATAGTAAAATTTGTATTTAATATTGCGTTTGAAAAATATTGTACTATCAGTTTTGTATATCATCAAAACAAGAAGAAATTCACTCTACATTGTAGGTTTTGTTGTTTGTTTGCTGTTTTTTTTATTTCGCGCAAAACTACACGATAGCCTTCCTTAATTTAACAGTGTTAGACTAGATAGAGAGAAGGTAGCTAGTCATCACCACCCACCATCAACTCTTGGGCTACTCTTTTACCAACGAATAATGGAATTGACTGTAACATTATAGCACCCCATGGCTAAAAGGGCGAGCATGTTCGGTGCGACGGGGATTTGAACCCGCTACCCTCAGATTACGAGTCGAATGCTTTAACCCACCTGGCCATACCGGGCTTCTACATTGTAGAATAGATTTTATTGTTAAGTTTCCAAATTTCAAATTCTCAAACATCAGGTTGAAACGCTAAAACTAGACAAAAGCCCAAGTTAAACACATTACTTTAAATTCCAATGGAATTGTGAAAAGTACAATCACACAGTTTAGGAAGATAACAAAACTTGGTTGTTACTGATGCATATATATATAAATATATAAAGGTGAGATGCAATATCACAACAATTCAGATTGCATTAATAAACACAACTCATGTTATAACCGACTAAGAGTTTGAGTGTAATCTCTGATAACCCTACTGTAACCAGCTAGGAGCTTGAATGCTAACTCTAACCATTATACTGTAACCGACAGAGAACGTGAGTATCAGTTCTGATCACTCTATTATAAGCGGTAAAGAGCTTGAATATTATCTCTGGTCACTCTAACTGGTTCAATGACAAAAACTTTCATTTAAGGAAAAACCAATGTGGTTTACAATGAGAAAACGAAATATTTTACAGTTTTTATAGATGTCGACACATTTATACTCTCGTATAAACTACTTTAATAAATCGATAATGATAACAATTTATTAATTTGATTAACACCATAACAGTTGTTTTCCATGAAAATTCGTAATACATACATATATTATCTAGATTGTTACTATGCCTGTTAAATCTTCTGAAGAGTTCTGGTTTGAGCAAAATGCTTCGTTGGCACCGAATGTGGAAGCTGTAGTGTGGTTGACATATTATAACATAAGTTACTTTGCTTTTACTCATGGGTTTCTAGAATTACAAAAGAGAGTCTGAGATTGTTCAGTTTCTTTTATTTTTTCTTACTCGCACCCATATAAAGCTCTATAGGGTTACAATATTTATCATCAATCCAGCTGGATATTCTTAGAAGGCTAGGATATTGTTTCGTTACAACTAATGCGAGCTTATAGGTTTTCGAATCACAATTCACCCCTACTCGGTTGTGAAGACCACCTGAGTGATAAATACAGTTATAAAGTTGGATAAACTGCATCTGTCTCTCGCAGGGCGAAATAGTATACAATTTATATGTGCGCCCTTGCGTGTATTTAAAACTACGCCATGCTGAATGACTTGTTTGTTTATTTTGTTTAGTTTATTTCAGAGTTTGTTTTTACCCTTCATATGTTGTGAAAGGTTTAACACTTCAATAGAGAATCTGAAACTTACAATTATGTTATGTTTTTTTTTATTGTTTCCTATTTCTTAATGCATTCATTGGACTAAGCCTACAGTTAAAACTGATCTAAATGTAAATCTCCCGTAAGTTATACTCTTCTGAATACAAAACATGGTGGCTTTACGTTAGATTAACATGTGTCGATCTCCATGGCTTTGTAGAACCTCATGGAGAGTTAGTAAACAGGAACAGACATCTTGACAATGCCTTCTCGCAGCAGTTTCTGGATAGAGCCAGCAATAAGCGACCACCCCTTGAACAATTCGAGGCGTTGCAAGTGCGCGAGGACAAGGACGAACCCCGCGGGGTTTCTCCCGCCAACTACAGCACCACATCCCCTTTTTCCCGCCTTTGGCAAGGGGCATAATTCTGTCTATTGTGGCTGAGACGGCTGAAGGCTCATAATTTGTGTGCTACTTTGGTAAAAGTGTCGTGTTTTAAATGTCGATCCACAACTCACGGGCAAGAAGTGAAATTATTAAAAAAAACAAAAAAACGATAGAAACACTTCCCATTTCTCTCATGTATTACAGCAGTGCTCTGAGGTCGAGAGTTATTGCCAGATCGAATTGACGCAAAAGTAAAAATCGCATTTAATAATTTCTTTTTATCCCTGAATTTCCATTGGTATTCAGTAATTAAATAAAGTAAAAAAAAACCAACAACATGAATTTAAATGACGATTTAGTGATGACATACACCAGGTAAAATTGAACTGTTTTTTAAAAGTATGTATGCGTTTTAGATCAAATTAGAAACAAGATAATAATAACTGTGATACCTTCCTTTCCAACTATAAATTTTACTTGGCATAAATAAAATCAATGCTTAGTATGCAACATCGAAATGATTTTTGTTTTACCCGAAACATGCCATTATTTGGTATCAGATTTCATCATTGAATAATTATAAAACTAATTAAAAACGCAATAGCATTTAATGTTATTTTGACTTTTAGTTACACAGGTTGGAATGGCAAGGTGGGTAAAGGCGTTCGACTCGTAATGTGAGAGGCGCGGGTTCAACTCCCGTTAGCACCTAATATAATCGTCCTTTCAAGCGTGGAGGCGTTATAATGTTACGGTCAATCCCATTATTCCTTGGTAAAAGAGTAGCCCAAGAGTTGGCGGTGGCTGGTGGTGGTGGTGACTAGCTGCCTTCCCTCTAGTCTTACACTGGTAAATTAGGAACGGCTAGCGCATATAGCCCTCATGTATCTTTGCGCGAAACTAAAATAACAACAAACAACTAAGCAATGTTTTTTGTTGTTTTGTTTTGGTTTATACGTGTAATAAAGTGTAACTGAAAGCTATCGCATCTCAAATTACTGCCTGTTTTTAATTTGCGTTTCATAGATTACGAAACACAAACCCTGACAGAAAAAATTTAAAACTTTGACAATTAGCTTGTAAAGTTAGAAATTCACTTTTTAATTGTGAGAACCGATTTTAAGTATTCAAAACGTAGTAAGGTTAGGATTATTTTTTAACATATTAAACTGATAGAACAGTTGCCTTTTTATTTCTTCACAGATAAATCTTAACTTTTTTTAAATTTTTCTTTACAGCCAGAGTCTCAGGAGGCCAAGTCTGCCGACCCCACTTTCACGCTCCTTTACACCCATGGATCACTGAAACAGCTAAGCCCATGGTACCACATCCAGCACATGGGTCGGCTTGGTGTTCTCCTTTCTCAAGCAAGCCCCCTCATCATCCCAGCCCATCAGGAGCTCCTTTGGGGATGCACCCCGCTACTCACCCAGTTCCCAGTTCTTCCAGCCTTCCTTCTCATTCTAGTCCGCACTTGTTCAGTTTTCCCCCAACACCCCCGAAGGATGCCACACCAGACAACGTGACTGGCGCCAGTTCTGGAAGCATGGACTTCAGCAGTGGGTTCGGAACATCGGATGACAAAGGCACAGTCGCCGGAATGATAACCACGTTAAGCTCTCTCACCAGCTGCTCCGGCAGCAAGCCTAGAGAAGGTAGTAATGGCTTCTCCACGTCTCTCAGTCCCATCCACCAAACTGCCCATCCCATGCCCACTTATCCTGCCTACATCCCAGGTCCTCATTCAGCTGGACCTCCACCTTCTGCTGACCTCTCCGGCGCGAGCTATGGCTTTCACACTACAAGCCCCTTTTTAGGCTCTAAGTCCTTACAAACATCCTTAGTTTCCACAAACACTACGTCCACAAGTTCTGGCAACAAACCAAGAACAAAAGGAAGGTCTAGCGCGGGTAAGAACAACACTTTTCAGGCAGTTGGGTGCAACCTTCAACTTGTTCAGCCTCATTTCCTTACCCTGTTTCTCCCACGTGCTTCTAGAGTCACCTGTTACGCTTTCTCTCAGACTAACAGCACATAAATTATCTAGGACCAGACTAGCAGCTAATAACACTTATACCTTTAGCAATCTGCATTTTATAAACCCATACTAATAACTTCTGCGCAATTTCTATTAAAAGCTAAGTAACAATAAGCAGGCAAATGTATACCTTTTTAACTTATACTAACACCACGTAACAAGTATGTTGATAAAACCATGTCTTTCGTGTTTTTCCGCCCATTTAATCCAAGCCCAAAACTTAAAACTATCTATTGCTTTTATCACGCCTAAATAATATTAAGGTTTGCAGTGCACTTGTGGTTGTTATCAAGTTGCTATTTTATTGTTTCATAGTTTGTAGAATTTACGTATTCACGTTAAGCGTATAAATTATGAATAATTTCTTAACAATTTCTGCACGTTTTTTTTAATTCATGTATTTAATTTTTTTGAAATTTCCGTTATGTTTTTGTTAAATGATGAAGTAAAATATTGTTTATTACTTGTGTTACAATAGATTTAGTACTTTTAAAGATACATAGATGTTCATTGTAAACAACTTAAGCATTTTTTTTTTCTGGGTATATGTTTACATAAAAAACTGGGTTGTATAAAATGTATGACACGACTTTCATTATTTATGTCAAACATTGAAGCTTTCTTTACAAAAACAGTTTAAACACACTTAAGTTTGTTATTAATATCACGAGTCGAATTCTTATAGTGGTTTTAAATTTGTTGACCTGAGCGCTCCATAAAAGAAAATCGAATAACTAAAGCTACCTAGTAGAGTGTCTGGTCGCTCTGTTCTCCTAAAAACGTAAATAATTGAAGTGTTCTACCAAAGTGCGCATTTCCTCAACTATTTATCAGAAAATTGAGTAACTGAAGTGTGAAATCTCTCCTTAAAAAGATAGCTAACTGGTGTTGTCTGGCTAGGTGTCAGGTCTCTGAACAGAACCTTCTAGTTTAAAACGAAAAGTAGTCAGAATGTTCTCATAATATTAAAAGTAGAAGTGGTCAGACTCTTCTCATAATATTAAAAGTAGAAGTGGTCAGACTGTTCCTATAATATAAAAATTAGAAGTGGTCAGACTGTTCTCATAATATTAAAAGTAGGAGTGGTCAGACTGTTCCTATAATATTAAAAGTAGTATAAGATCGTCATTGAGAAGTAAAGCGAAGATAGTTAGGAATAGTTCTCAATATTACTTTTGTTGACAACTGATGTCGTTGACTTTCCACTGTTACAACAAAAAATAAAAAGGCTGAGCTTTGAAACCTCGTGAATGAAAGTTAGCAAAGCATGTGCACCACGTGCATATGAAAAAAAGCGAGAATGTGTGGTTGATACAGTTACCAATATTTAATATCTTTGAAGATATATTTCCAAAAGATGTTGAAATAATTAGTTTTTACTTGTAATAGATAACCATATAATTAAATAGGTAATGATATATTCTGTTGCTCAACTCCATAAACTGGTGTTAGTGGTGGAACTATGATGGTTTAACTTGTTACAAAATGTCTTCTCAGCGAAAGCTAGTGAGTTAACCCTTGAATTCTTGATAGATTGTTCGCCTGTTGTCCAAGAAAACCTCAGTACAGATCATTATTTTAATATTGTTAAACCCTTATAAATATAAATATTACCGGCTCATTTTAGAAATATAACCAAGAATCTTTGTGTCAGTCGCAACTTTCACTTGTGTTGTCAGTAAGAATTCACTGGATATCAGACACGCTTCAGTCTCTTTGAAGCTGGAAAAGGGTCATATGTTTTGAAACCAGAGATACGAAGTGACAAGGAATTTGAACAGTTCAACGGAAACAGTTTATCTATAAATGCTAAGTTTATCACTTGAAAATGCAACGAACCAACTGATTCGTTCATTTCCTTTCGATAATAATGTCCCAGCAGTATAGATCAATGGTGGTATTGTTGTAATGGATTTGATTGTGTCATTGTACTAGTTACTCTAATAATTTATGAGCGAAAGCAAAGAATAATATTAATAACTTGCCAACCACATAACGTCTGCCATATACAGATAGTTCTTAAGAGATCTTTTGCCCTGTGCCAGGACTCAACAAGCCAGTTGGGATAAGACAACAGTCAACGTTGTTATCTAGGCGCTAAAAAAAGGGGTTATCAACTACATGAACATACTATTATAATGTTATCTATTTATTTCTATCTCAGGCATGAAAATTTTATGATAATTTATGTACATACGTATATATATCCTAGTTAAGAAATTTAAACACATAATTATATGTAATTCTTATATTTTATTCGACTAATCCTAATGCGTCGTAATTTGAGAGGCTCCTTTGAAAATTATTTCATAAAGGTTTTCATGCTTTTAAGAAAGCTTGTTCGTATTAATGGTGAACTTGTACCAGATTATTCAATACAGTGTTTTAACTTTAAAGTTTTATGGTGTTATAATCGTGAAAGCGGATCATGAATATGTTACAATTTAGTTTTTTAAACTCAGTTTGCTCTGTAATTTTACGATGATAGTATTAAGTTGTATAGTTTGATCATAATTTTACAATGATAGTATTAAGTTGTATAGTTTGATCATGATAATACGTGCCTGAAAAACACATTATTTTTTAGCGTTGCAATTAGTACGATGTTACTTACAAGCAGAAAGATGTTATTAAATTACACGTTATTATGCTTTGTAACGTTTTCCAAATAAATACTTCTAGTTCGTAGTCGATAGAACTGGATGAGAAGAGAATCATATAGTTTAGGCATATTATAAACATTTTAGTGCATAGTAGTATTCTAAACGTTTTGACTCGTATATTTGAAAATATTCAGTATTTTGTTTTAGTTAAACTTGAACAGATTTGTTTCAATTATATGTAGAGGTATCTTCTTCAGTGATGCATAGATGGACAGGATCAGTTTGTTTTGATTTAGCAGTTGGGCTGTATTCACTGTTTCTGAATTATACAGGATCAGTTTGTTTTGATTTAGCAGTTGGGCTGTATTCACTGTTTCCGAATTATACAGGATCAGTTTGTTTTGATTTAGCAGTTGGGCTGTATTCACTGTTTCCGAATTATACAGGATCAGTTTGTTTTGATTTACCTATTGGGCTGTATTCACTGTTTCCGAATTATACAGGATCAGTTTGTTTAGATTTACCTATTGGGTTGTATTCACTGTTTCCAAATTATACAGGATCAGTTTGTTTTGATTTAGCAGTTGGGTTGTATTCAGTGTTTCCGAATTATACAGGATCAGTTTGTTTTGATTTAGCAGTTGGGTTGTATTTAGTGTTTCCGAATTATACAGGATCAGTTTGTTTTGATTTAGCAGTTGGGCTGTATTCACTGTTTCCGAATTATACAGGATCAGTTTGTTTTGATTTAGCAGTTGGGCTGTATTCACTGTTTCCGAATTATACAGGATCAGTTTGTTTTGATTTACCTATTGGGCTGTATTCACTGTTTCCGAATTATACAGGATCAGTTTGTTTAGATTTACCTATTGGGTTGTATTCACTGTTTCCAAATTATACAGGATCAGTTTGTTTTGATTTAGCAGTTGGGTTGTATTCAGTGTTTCCGAATTATACAGGATCAGTTTGTTTTGATTTAGCAGTTGGGCTGTATTCACTGTTTCCGAATTATACAGGATCAGTTTGTTTTGATTTAGCAGTTGGGCTGTATTCACTGTTTCCGAATTATACAGGATCAGTTTGTTTTGATTTAGCAGTTGGGCTGTATTCACTGTTTCCGAATTATACAGGATCAGTTTGTTTTGATTTAGCAGTTGGGCTGTATTCACTGTTTCCGAATTATACAGGATCAGTTTGTTTAGATTTACCTATTGGGTTGTATTCACTGTTTCCGAATTATACAGGATCAGTTTGTTTTGATTTACCTATTGGGTTGTATTCAGTGTTTCCGAATTATACAGGATCAGTTTGTTTTGATTTAGCAGTTGGGCTGTATTCACTGTTTCCGAATTAGACAGGATCACTTTGTTTTGATTTACCTATTGGGTTGTATTCAGTGTTTCTGAATTATACAGGATCAGTTTGTTTAGATTTACCTATTGGGTTGTATTCAGTGTTTCCGAATTAGACAGGATCAGTTTGTTTCATGTCCTTTGTTACAAAGTAACACTCATAGGAACATGTAGGAAAAATGTGCAAATTCGATTAAGGGAAGTTCATAATACTTGTCAATTAAACCTTTGTAATACAAAGATCGTCCCCCAAGACCTACAATTCACGTTTACTTAATAAGGCCACCAAGGAATTATAATAATCAAATAGAATTAAAAAGCACAACGAAAATAGACGCAACCTTATCTTGAAGATAACAAACATCCTATGCCACGCCCTAAGGATGTCGTGGCAAATAAGACGATGATATATCGCTGAAATGATATGATATTGATTGATGTGTTTGTCATACAATAGTCACTTGGATACTGATGACACTGCTTTTTTGGTTAACATACTCACTTCATCTTGAGCACGTGCTTACATATATCTAAAGGATAACGAAGAATCTACAAGCCTCAGTTCTAGTTGTGGCCGCTGTATTACTGTCAATATATAGAGAAAGTGACTAAGAAACTTGTATCCTTTATCTATATGATTTTTAATATGTTGCATCATGTGTCAACATGTTGTTCATTTGTTTGATAACTCCTACTTTTATCTTCAGCATAATCGTAAAATCTTTCTTCTTTTATATTAAACAGGTGGAATTTAAGTACATTTAAAAGAAGCTGACAGGATTTGATAAGGTTTAGCTCCATTGTTCCGATATAATGTAGAGTAGTGAACAGTAATAATTTTGCCAGTTCAGTGCCTCCTGGTGTCAGGGAAAACAATTTCGTAGACATGAATACATAATTTTCACTAGCTACTTAGAATCGTTAGTAAAAATACTCATTTTTAAAATTTTCGTCGCGTTTCGTTTAAAAAAACAACGTATTTTCAAAGAAAGACAGTAACATCATGACAGAAGTTATCAACAAATCAACTGTAGTGTCGTACAGGTCGTCATTTGCAGTATTGTGGTTGTCGCTCACTCAATAACTTGATGAGAAAAATAACTTGATGTAAGATACAAAGCTACCTGGTGTGTGAGTACAGCTATTTCAAAAGTTTATCTGCTGGGTCTCCACACACTCTTGCTTCTCATGCGGAGAGGGTTGCTGGCAATCTGTAGAAGAATTAGGGAGCGGTCGTCAAAGTAGATTTTTGATAACCCAGTTACGACAAGGGGATGAAAGCCTGATAATTTCCATAACCTGCCCGATTTATGCCTGAACATCACTTCAAAGAAGAACAAAATGTGCCATAAGAAACAATTTGGCAAAATTCCACATGTTGGTCTGACACTTCTATTTCAGTTACTTGGTTTAGATAAGAACAATTGTGTTTTTGTCTCGTTGAATACGCAGCGAGCAAGTGCTGAGCACATCTCTCCACCGTTGCACTCTGGAAAGTTATTTGAAATTTTAATCGCTAAGAAGTCTCGAAGTAATTAATCTTATACTGAATATTATATATTAAAGGAATTTAATGTGTGAAAAATTGCAATTGTTCTACAAACCTTTCATTTACCGTTGACCAACTGGTTAAGAACAGTTTCGTTTTTTTTGTTTAGATAAGGTTTCACAATTTGTGGACGTTGTAGAAGTGTTTAAATATCGCTGCACCAGTCTTTGGGTTTAAGTTACGGTAATCATAAAAGCATTGAATTATTGACTAGATAGAAGTCATGAGAGTCTATAGAACTCTGCTGAGTGACTATAGGAAAGTTCGGAAGTCCTCAGAACTGCTGTAATAACTATGTGAAAGTTCGGAAGTCCTTAAATGTTTGCTCATATGGTTGTGTAGAAGTAACGGAAGTTCTTTGAGTTAATTCTGTTTATCATATTGTGTACCACACCCAAGCAATTTTCGAAGAGGTTATTTAGCCCTCGTTACTTTTGCGTAGAGAATTTAAATAAAGTTTTCTATGACTGTCTAATTAACCTATCAAGTTGATTTAATTTCAGTCCATTTAGATCCACTGAGAATATCAATAATAACCTTCTGACAGAGAGTTAAGACTCCAGTCCTTCCATCTATAATCTCATCACAATTACACACACACACACATATATATGTCACGTTTCACTATCTTTTTAAAAAAAATAAACAATGTTCCCGAAACTATTTTATGATGAGTGTCATGGAATCCAGACCCTACATTTCAGCTCTATCGGAGGCATCTAAATGAAAGACTTACAAACCGTTTAGAATATCAATGCTGAAGTAATTATACCGTTTCAACCACGACCAGCAGTGAACAGGTAACTGGGGTTAAACAGCCCTCATCAGTCGTAACCCCAAGCTAAACAACCACTATTGCAATAGCTTGAACCTCTGCGACCATTTCAATGTTGTTCCTACTCTTTCAGTGTATTCTGTGTGGCTGAAAGCACGCATAAATAATTCTGTTGCAAAGGTATTATTTCATTGTTTAAATGAAGACGACCTGTCTGCACCTTTCTATTAATGCACTAAATAAAAGCAGTCCTAAATGAACAGCTCTCTTATTTCCTTCCATGAGAACTTTTCATGTTATCTTACTTAATTTTCAAACGAACCATACGAGCCGCTTGAAGAAATTAGTTGTACGAAAGCAATAAATAATGCTTACACGACTGTGTTTTACCTCCTGCGGGTAAATATTATATAGATCAGTCGTGTGATAGTCAACGAAAGGCAGTTCTTTAATATTTGTCACTGTGTATTAAGTGTTAATGTTTTCTCTTCTTAACTGTATTTATCCTAAAAAGTTCTGAATGTTAACTGTTGTAATTTAAAATTATATAAAAATAAATTGCTTATATACTGAAGCGTTTTTTTTTATTTTTAAGTCAAAGGTGTCTCTCTCGATACAGCCGCTGGGAAACTTAGAAAGTGAATATATTTTCTACATATTACACTCAAATCGTTTCATTTTTCATAGTTATGTGTTCCAGTCCTAACTTGCTTATCTTTACAAGATATTGTTGCGTATTAATACTGTTCACTGTTGTTATACAAAGTACATTGTTGAAAATTACAGTGCATAATGGGTAGAGCTCTTGACACTCAATGGAACTGAATTATCCAGGTAGCACTAGTAAGAACAATTTTTCTTATGGGTTTTATTTATGGCACAATCTATAGCTCTGTGATATTGTAAATTTTCTAAAAGAAAAACGTTTTATTATAATTGTGTTAATCTTATTTAATCGTATTTTTGTAATTGGCTCAAAACGTCGGCATTTCATTACACTGATAATTTAGCTATTGACTAAAAACAAATAAGAAATAACTCAAAATATTTTTAACAGATGACGTTTATGCGCATATCTGAATGTTACCTATTCTGATTTGTCAATCCTGGTGATTCAATTTCAAAGAATAATAAAGAATAGAACTTCCACCTGTTCTTTTATAGTTGACGGTTTAAAAAATGCTATTTTCGAGTAATTTTTCCAGGTGTTTTTTTTTCTCCTTTTCTCAGATATTTTCAATAAATTCACGGTCCCGTGTTAAAATGTGTCGTAGCAGCCATCAGTAGTCGATCATTCAGTTATTATATTTATCTATCACTGGCAGGTACTTGCTACCGATGGAAGTTAGGACTCAGCCCTGTCTGCCAGTATGCAGGTTAGCTATCTTACATGTCTATACATATTTTTAAGCCGTGCAAGTTGTCTTTTTCTGACGTATAACACCTTGAGCACTTGTTAACGGTTAAATAATGGTTAGGAGTTTTGAGCGATCGTTTCTTGTAACTAACATTACCTAATGCCTTACGCATTCTGTCATAACTAACACTAGACAAAGCCATATAAGTTCTATTGTAGCCAATACCATCAAATGCCCCACACATTTAAATGTTGTAAGTTACAAACTCTCTAATGTCCTGTGCGTTCTATTGTAAATAATACTGTCTAATGGCTGTATACATTTAATTATACCTAACATTATTTAATACCTTGTATGTTTTATTGTAATTAACATAACCTAATGTAATGCTTTGTATTGTAGTTAACGTAAGTTAATGGCCTATACGTTCTGTAGCAGTTAATACCGTCTAATGCTTTTTGCTTTCTGTCATAGTTAACACAATCAAATATTCATCTCTTATATTTTAACTAATGCCAAATGCGTGCTATTCTAATAACAGTATTTAATGTCCTATGAATTCGAACAAGAAGTGGAATAAGACAATAAGAGTTTTAAAGCTACACATATCAGGTTATTATACCCACTTTAGTAGAAAAGTTACAACTGACTGTCACGTACACAGGTTTAAAGTACAAAGTAGGAGCTAACGTGTAGGTTGAAAATACTTGTGAAGAGTTCCAGTTATTCTCAGCTAAACTAATTTACTTTCACCAATACGACTGAATACCACGATACTGCTTAGTCACGTAATACATGTCATGCAACGATTTTAATTTTACTGTATGAAAAACATCTGATTTTCTTCAAATTTACGATTTTTTCATTATAGGTTTGGTCTATTCAAATTATTAGGGAGTGTGTGTTTCATCAGTAAATACATTTTCAAGTGCTAGAAAAGAGAGGGTCAGGTCTTTAATTTGGTTGTAAGTTTGGAATGTCTGCGAGCACGTGCCTGACGCGTCGTCATTCGCTCGTTGATTGGACATTGTTTATATAATAAAAATCTTTTTGCTAAGGTTTAAAAACAGATGATGCGAAATAGGTTGGAATTTGTATAATTTCTGTGTATAAAGGCCGCCCGGGCAACCAGAACAGCGATCGACCCATAGTAACACTGAAGGCTAGTGGCTGCAATCTTTAAAATAGAAAGTTTGTAAGGAGTGAAGTTCTAACAATATCACTTCTTCCGTTTGCTCCCCTACGACGACTAATGTATCAAACTAACTATTGAGATTATTGATATGAGAAACAAAATGATTGTTTCAGTCATTTTTATCTAACATCATTTTATGTATACAAAACGTGATCTTTTTACTGTCATTGATGAGTGACCTATTTATTTTTATGGCAGTTGAATCTTAGATACTAGAGAAATGCATGAAAACACTTCATTAATCGATTGTGCTAAATAATTCTGTAATGTCCTGTATCTGTAATATAGATCTTTGGGTAGTTTGCTTAGAAAGTATGCTCTTAAACGATAGGTGGTCTTCGATACTTAAAATTTCTATTAGATTATGATTTATGGAGAATAATATAAATTAATCAAATGTTCTTAATATGAAACTAATTTTGCAAAACTTTATTAAACATTCTGTTTATTATTTTTCTTTAATTCTGCCAGAGGGTCGAGAGTGCGTCAACTGTGGAGCGACCTCTACACCTTTGTGGCGTCGGGATGGCACTGGCCACTACCTATGTAACGCCTGCGGTCTCTACCATAAAATGAATGGACAGAACAGGCCTCTTATTAAGCCTAAACGACGTTTGGTGAGTACCATTATAAAACTCATTAAAAACTAGATTTAAAAACACGACCTCTATAGTGAATTAAACTGAATTTACAGAGGTAGTGGACTACCGATGTTTATATGTGTGTGTATATAGGGTGTAACAAGAATTGCTTATTTGTAACACAGTTTAATTCCTAACGTCTTACTATTGAACAAACAATAGGTAAGTTTGTTTCAACTGTTTTTATATAGTACCAATCGTATAGTGCTAACTATATAACAACTTTTGCCACATCCTGTACATGACAATTTCTAAAGACTAACCTCATGACATTTTAAGCTTGTATGTCCAATTGATTTTCATGTCTCTGACTAAGATATACACACAAAATTACCAAAGCTAACAAATGCAGAATATTACCAAGAACACTGCTGCTGAATGCCTAACCCTTTTACAATATTATTTGCTAGCAAATGTATTATCTCTAGCAATATTATTTGTTAATAATACCTTATCTTTAGTGTCAGGTTGTGTAATGAATAATCTATCTTAAGCAGTAACAATTTATAGTGTGGGTGCCTTATTTTTATCAACAACATTTACTAATAAGTGTTTACCTTTGCTAGAACCATTTCTCAGAGGATGAATCTCAATGGGATACACTTCTTTTAATGGTATTATTTAATAAATTACGAGTAATTGATTTATTTTTAGCAGCTGTATTTGCTAGTGAATACCTTATTCTTAGCAACAGAAGTAGCTCGTTAATATTTTATTTTTAGCCTCAACATTAAGTTTTTGAACATTTTTTATCGCTATTAATAAGCATACATCGTTTATTGTTTAAAATTTCCAGTAAAGTTTTGCTTTCAAGATACAGCAGGCATGAAATATATATTTAGTTGGTTTGGACACACAAAATATTTTTTTTATATTTTTACCTAAGTATTAGATTGTTGTTGTGTTTTGCCTAATTAGTGCAAAACTACATTATGCGCCATCTGCACTATATCCAAACGGTGGATTGTTTGTTTTGTTTTGTTTAATTTCGCGCAAAGCTACACGAGAGCTTTCTCTAATTTAGCAATGTAAAATCAGAGGGAATGCAACCCTCATCATCACCCACTACTAACCCTTAGGCTACTCTTTTACCAACGAACAGTGGGATTGACTAACTTTATAACGCCTCCACAGTTGAAAGGGTGAGAATATTTGTGGCAACGGAGATTCGAACCCGTGACTTTCAGATTACAAGTCTAGTGCTTTAACCACCTGGACGTGTCAGGCTTCACAGGGTGGAACCGAATTTCTGATTTTAGCGTTGTAATTATGCAAAAGTATCTGAGATCCATAGAGGAATATTGAATTTTGTTAATGTATCCAAACAAAAACATTGTTATTGTTTTAGTTATCGTGTATAATTTGGAATACATATGTATTGTTTACTGTAATAACGCCTTATCTTTTAAATGCTTACAAACAATAAACGTTTGTAGTTATACACAAAGGTGTACAATGGGCTATATGTGTTGCGCCAACCAGGAGTGTCGAAACTCGATTTCTAGCGTTATAATTCCGTAGACTTGCGTCTGTGCTACTGAGAGGGGATGGTGGACGATAAATAATGAAATACAATACCGTGTTTTGTTTTTGTTTTTTGTGTTGTTTGATTTTGCGAAACATGTGAGGCTGTTTGTTTTCATTTCGAGTTATACGCCGTTTTTTTACTAAACCAGGTTGGATATCAATCGGATTTATCCTTACATATCTAGAATGCACGTTATTTCAAACAGACAGTTTATAATATATAAACTTGCACTTACCAACTTTACCTTGCTTTATTCAGTATCTGTGTTGTGTCAAGAGCTGCTATCGAATCTCGAATTTTAATTACAAGCTTACACACATGTTTATCACTAAGCCATCGTGGGCACGGTTCATTTGGGCTTTATTAATCTGTTCATTTAGATTACAGTTGTGTTCCGGTTAGATTTCCTAGCTTATAACCCTAAAATTCGGGGTTCAATTCTCCGAAGTGATCACAGCATACAGCTTAATGTCACTTTATTGTAAAACATACCATAAGAAGGTATACTGACGCCTTTTCAGTCTATTAGTTTATGTTTAACATAACCTAGTTTAAAATTATTCAGGAAGTTTGTTTGCTTTTTGAATTGCTAATTTTTAGTTATTAAAATGTGCACTGAGAGGGATCTGTTGTTTGTTTGTTAATGAATTTCTCGCAAAGCTACATGACTAATTTAGCAGTGTAAAACTGAGGGAAGGTAGCTAGTCATTACCATCCACCACCAACTCTTGGGCTTCTCTTTTACCAACGAACAGTGGGATTGACCATTACATTATAACGTCCCCACGACTGAAAAGATGAAGATGTTTGGTGCGACAAGAATTCGAACCCTTAACCCTCAGATTACGAGTTGAGTGCCCTAACCAGCTGGCCATGCCGGGCCAGTTATTTGGAAAGATGCTAAGCTTACTTCCTTTCATTCCGTTAATTTTAGGCAGTGTTCGAACTTTGTATTGTTCCCTTTGGTGCTATTTTAACATCTCGTGAGGACTCTAGCAGAACAGAATATTCAGTACCTCTACTGAAACAGCTAACTCCTGAAATAGTTTACTCTGCGGTAGGAAATTTACTTCATGTCTTTAGTAAGGAAAAAAATAAGTTTGTGCTCTCCAAATTGATGACTATTTGAATTCTGCTGCAACAGATGATTCGCTTTACTATAGATTTTGAAAAAAAAATGTTCAGTTCATTACATTGTTGATACCACTCACTCACCTTACGGCAATAAACGTTTTTGAGTTAACTGTTAACCAGTTCCTTGTATTATATTTAGAGTTTGTTTAATTCTTTAACCTTATGAATGAAAACCCAATCGACATTTTCATTATAGAAAAAGAATAACGTCATAATATGATGTCAACTGAAGCAGATGTTGAAATTATTCTTTGACGCGATATCTTGTTGACCAAACTTACTATGTCCTTGCAGAAGAGCTTTGGACCGTTCTTTTGTGTAAATTTGGGACGTCGAACAATCAAGACAGGTCAGCCAGGCTTGTTCAAGAAAGTTGTTTTTGTTTTGTTTTTTTTCCAGTGGTGTTCCCCAGCATCTCGATCTGTTATCAGGTAACCCGTAATTAGAAACAACGGTTTCTAAGATACAGGCAGGAGGTGTCCGCTAATACGTATGTCGTGAAAATAGATCATTTTAACGCAACTTGTTAACCAAAATTGAGATCCTCTTCCTGTTTTACTTATCGATGCTGAACGATAGCCCGCATTAACTCGGAAAGTTTTGTTTAACACCTTGCTGTTGAACTTCTTATTCAACAGATCTGTCTTCGCTGTTGTAGTGAAGGGAAACAAGATACACTGAGAAATTTGGAGCTCATGTTTGTCATAAAATGTATCCAAGGCATAAATTGAAACTTCTCATCGAAATGAATTAGAGAAGCATTTCATTGAAAATAATGTTGATCATGGAATCGGTTTTGGTTGATGTTTTTACACCTTGATAATTAAACTGTGAACTTCATAACCTATTTGAAACTCTTTAATTGATGTCTTTTTATAATAGCCGCTTGTAGCATTACATATACGTGATAACATCGAGTTTATAGAAAAGGTTTGGGTAACTTTGAAAACTTTATACGGGACCTGTTGGTTGGCGGGCTGCAGCTGTTTATTTCATACCTATGTTCTTCGTTACACAGATGAGTTTCAAAACTTTACAATCAGTTAACGTAAACAAGAGTAATCCCTATTGTGTTAGCTTTGCAATTAACAACAAAATAATTTCTACATGTTATTGTTATTTTGTTTAAAACTCGATTTTGCATGAAACTGTTAGAACTGTTTTGGTAAAAAAAATTATCTTTTTACATTTCATTTATCAAACCAATCCAAGTCACTGATATAACCATTCATTTTACAAGTCACTGATATAACCATTTATTTTACAAGTCACGGATATAACCATTCATTTTACAAGTCACTGATATAAACATTTATTTTACAAGTCACGGATATAACCATTCATTTTACAAGTCATTGATATAACCATGCATTTTACAAGTCACTGATATAACCATTCATTTTACAAGTCACTGATATAACCATTCATTTTACAAGTCACTGATATAACCATTTATTTTACAAGTCACGGATATAACCATTCATTTTACAAGTCACTGATATAACCATTCATTTTACAACTCATTAATATAACCATTCGTTTTAGTGACACCAGTTTTCGTTGTTTTCTATTTAAAAGAAAAAAATGTTTTTTGGAAGATATTTATTAGAAAGTATGGAATTTGGTTAGAAACATAGTCTTAAAAAAAGAAGTATAAGAAAAAAAGGCCTCTTATATCTCACATGTTTGTGTAATTTTTCAACTGTCGAAAGCAGTCAATGTTGATAACAGCACCTATACTTACTTAAGTATGGTAAATGTGGGTTGGCACCTGTTTTGTTTGTCTAAGCAATACAAAGAAGAGTCGTCTAAGATCCCCTTGCTGCCCGGAGGGTAACGAGGCTATATTCTCTGTTGATCGAAGGTTGGGGTTAAGTGGGAGCACGCGCGTCTAAAAAGGCAGTCTGTGCAACAAACTGACTGACCCATAGACGCTCGCACGGACAATAAACAACTGTTATGACAGATGTAAATCTCTAAGTGATCACGTAAAAAACATCAATGTAGCAGAATTTGCCACCATGTCAAAGAAAACAATTAGAACTCAATTTTACCTGGAAAACACGACGGGAAACGTATTACTGTGACCCGCCCTCCACAAGCTTTTAAAATAAAACTGCCTACCTATCATTTTAATTTTTATAAACGTTATAGGGCAGCGTTGGATCGTGTCAGTTTCTTTTATGTATATGAGGTAACAAGCATTCCAGTGGGTGGCCGTTTGAAACATCTAAGTTGTTGTTAAAGTGTTTCAGAATGCATCCGGTATTTATGTACCGATGCGACAAGTAACAAGTGAAAGTTCGCAACTGACTGAACGATATACGGACAAACTGATCGACACATATATATAGTTTTCAGTATATATATATGTGTGTGTGTGTATATATAGTATTTAGTTTCTTTTTAGAAACATAATTTTAAGGGGTACATAGTCCTTGTATGTCATTATATCATAATGTCTCAGGTTAGTTTTTAATATTCTGTTTCATTGTTATTTCTTAAGAGAATAATTTAGACTTTATTATGTGCACTGTTGTTGCTGCTTTTTTAATTTCGCGCAAAGCTACAAGAAACTTATCTGCTACAACCGTACTTAATTTAGCAGTGTAAGTCTAAAGGGAAGGGATCATCACCCACCGCCAATTCTTGAGCTACTCTTTTACCAACGAATAGCGAGATTGATCTTTACATAATAACGCCCCCACAGCTGACAGGACGAGCATGTTTGGTGTGACAAGGATTCGATTCCGCGATCCTCAGACTGCGATCGCTCAAACCATCTAATAATGCCAGGAGAGAAGGATCTGAGCGCTCAACAAACTTCTATAATATATGTATAAATTGCTTGTTTTTGTTTCGCACAATATTGCACGAAGGCCACCTGCACCACTCATCCGTAATTTTGAAGCGATAGAATACAAGTAAGGCAGCTGGTTAGTCAAAAATACCTAGCACCAATTGTTCGACATCTTTTGTCACACCGTATTGTTGGATTTGACAGTATTTCTTGTAAGGCACCTACCACCTCAAAACATGAAGCGAATTTTTTTTCTTTAGGAATGATACGCAAAACATGTAGCCTCAGCGCCACCACTGTTAAGTACTCTGACCCCTGGGCCAATTGGGTTCGTTAATGAAAATTACTGTTCCGCTTTTAGCGCATTTAACAAGTTAATAGATCAAGGACGATTTACTGACACGTTATTAAGTTTTAAATTCGTCACGTACGTCCAAAGATAGCTCAGTGGTAAAATTGATGGCTCATAACGTTACATTTGGGGGCTCAATCCAACGCAGATAGCACATTGTGTCGATTTGCGAGTAAACGAAAATAAATAAATAAAATGTAAAGTATGTTAAGGCTTTTTGTTAATACTGTTACATCAGCAGAAATTGGTTGCTAATGCTGCTCACCAGATGTTTCAAACAATTCACTGAAGAGTTATTGTAGAGAGTTGAGTATTGATGATGAATATTCAATTATCAAAAATGATAAGCTCTCGACAGTCCAAGATGTAAGAGTTTCTGTGAGCGTTTGATTTTTTTTGATTGATTATAGTGAAACCACGTAATGATCCGAACTTATAATATATACTACTCTCATAATTTAGCTGTGTATCTGATACAACTTCACTTAAACCGAAATGCCCCACAGCTTCAGCATGCGAGAGTAGTCTTACTGAACCACAATCAAGGTACTTCTTCTTTTAATAGCTCACAGCTTAGTGACAAGCTTGCTTTTCCTCAAATTATCGCTTTTTATATATTAAACCTTATCCGCATAGGATTAGGTTCCCGAGGTCACTGTCAGATGAAACTTGTGATTACATCGGTTCATTGGCACGTGAAGATTCTTTCTCGGTGAAAACAGGAGATAAAAATCGAACCTTTTCTCCTTTCCGGTTCAGTTGATGATCAGGAATATCCCTTGGCTGTTATCCTTTTATGCAAAACAACAAATTCAGAGGCATAGCAGTCACCTAAATATTCTAAAAAGTAAACTATTTTTTGGTTTTTAAAGGTAAACATCTAAACTACAGAAATGCTTGTTTAGAAGAGAAGGTTCGATTTAATACTAATAAAAAATTCCTAGCCCCAAATTTTGTATTTCTGGGTACGCTCCTTTTTTCAGACCGAGATTGTAGAGGGATGGTAAAATATTTACATAAATACATACAATTTAAAGACAACAATAGACCTATTTGTTCATCTATGCCATCCCATCTATTAGACTAAACTATAAAACAAAAATATATCACTCAAAACCTGCATTTATCATTAAATAGTTATCATTATCAAGCCTTCTCGTAAACTTCATTAAATTAATTGCATCTACCGCATCTGAAGACAACACATATCAAAGGCCAACCACCATTTAGAAAAAAAAACAAAGCTTTGAGCTGAGCATGACATTGGTCTACCAGAGTTTATATATGTGTCCAGTAGTGTTACTATTCTCACTAAGATTTACAGAAACACAGCGTGCTGAAATATAAAAGGTAGAGCTTTATATATACAGACTAGAAATTAGAATAGATTTTCAGTGAACGTTTTTGTACCTAAGAAAGACTTGTGTATTTTTGATATTTGTTACGTGTAAGAAGTTAGAAATATTTATATTCTAAAAATTCACGTAACTGCCCACTTACCATTTTTCTTGCATTACCTCATAATTTTAATAATTTTTTATAAAAAGTAAAGTTCCAGTACTCTTTCCACCACATGACCACGTGATTAGGGAACTTGACTCGTAATCTGAGGGTCGCCGGTTCGAATCCCTATCATACCAAAAATGCTCTCCCTTTCAGCCGAGAGGGCGTTATAATGTTATGGTCAATCCCACTATTTGTTGGTAAAAGAGTAGCCCAAGAGTTGGCGATGAGTGATGATGATTAGCTGACTTCCTTCTAGTTTTACACTGCAAAATTAGGGACGGCTAGAGTAGATAGCCCTAGTGTAGCTTTGTGCGACATTCAAAATAAACAAATTTTCCACCCCCTTGTATTACTTACAGAAAGTAAGTTTGAATAATTTGTTGTTTTGATACTTTTTCTGTAAATATTTAAATTTTTGATGAAATTATTTATTAACCTAACCTGTTTCCTTCAACGTTGTTTCATATTTGCTTCAGTGAGAACAATTTTTATGCTGTAATGCAAAATTTCACATTCTGAAAACGTTATAATTAGAATATTTACATAATTAATAAGTAGTATGGCAATAATTTAGGTTAGCTTGAATTTTGACCTATGACCTTTATTCCAAAGTCACTATTAGTAGCAAGGCTGCTATGCTGTGTTTACTCTATTACAATAGTTGCATATACATTATATCTTCCTATATAAATAATTATTAATATCTATATAAATATTAAGCTTGCGTTTCTCTTTCCGAAACTTTTCTCTCAAATCTCTCGATCAAACGGTACAAATTCCATATCTCTATTGAAGTCTTTCTGCAAAGAGAGAGGATTTTATAGTGACTTTTCAATTCAGAATCAGCTTATTTGTTTTATTGCTAGTCAAACATTCCAGTGCAAGGAGCATATCATACAATGGCACAACGTCGTTGTTAACACTCGGCGACTGACTTTGACTGGCATCGATTTGCAAAATACTTCATACAAACAATACGTAACTAACATGTGTCTTATTTCGGAAGTATTTCTTATAAATAACACA
The DNA here is from genome assembly GCA_011833715.1 of Carcinoscorpius rotundicauda. Classification (NCBI taxonomy): domain Eukaryota; kingdom Metazoa; phylum Arthropoda; class Merostomata; order Xiphosura; family Limulidae; genus Carcinoscorpius; species Carcinoscorpius rotundicauda. Next base: position 31,412,000 of record CM022391.1, on the reverse strand, counting down.
TAACCAGCGTGTTATCTCCTAAAAAACAAACATTATAGAAAATACAGTTTCAATAGGCTTTTTCCACTTCCCCTTGGTGGACTCAGCAGATAGCTCTATGTGGCTTTGCTATAAGAAAACCCACAAACCCTTTTTCCACTTATTCAAGTATAAAATACCCACGCGAAGCTCATTCAAAACCGTATGCTTATCATTTTGCAAATACGTATTTAGACGTTTCTACATATTCAGCTAAGTTTGTTTTCATTAAAACTTTACATTCATTTTGCTTTGCAATAATTTACCTTCATTTCATATCACACACTGTTATGATTACCTTTTAGTTACTTTTCCCTTACTACGGGTTTAATTTTTCGTTTTTGTGAGTTTCTTTGCGTTAAATCATAAAACTGTGTCATACGGCCCGGCATTACCGAGGGTCGCGGGTTCTAATCCCCATCACACCAAACATGCTCGCCCTTTCAACCGTACGGGCGTTATAAGTTACGGTCAATCCCACTATTCGTAGGTGAAAAAGAAGCCCAAGAGTTGGTGGTGGGTGGTGATGACTAGTACATTGCTAAATTAGGGACGGCTAGCGCAGATAGCCCTGGTGTGGCTTTGCGCGAAATTAAAAAGCAAACAAACAAACCTCTCTGTAGATTCGTGATTGACGGATTCCCATTTAAACTGAAACGTTTCCTCTACCAAAATCATTAACTTAAGAATAAAGTAACATGAATACAGTATACTAAAGGTTGTTTTGTGGATAACAATATTTATTCATCTGAACTATAAATACAATAGTAGAACTTTTTCAGATTTGCTTTCTTATTCCATGTGCAAGCAGTCAGAACGTCTTTGAGACTGGGTATTAGATAGTCGCCATCTTGGTTATATGACACGTAATACTTAAGTCTCCACACGCTAAAAGTTTTGGCTTCAAGCATAGCCATTGGCTTGCGTGCGCGTCCAATGTTCCAGTTAATGGTCATACAAGACAGTTATTTTGATTTTTCATCACTAACGATTTGCGTGCTTATGTTTGTTTGTTTCAAGTCCAGTCTTGAAAGACTTTTATTTCTTCGTCTACTGTTTATTTTACCAAAATATCAAAACTCACACTAGCTCAATATGACTAATTACCTATAAGTTTTCGAAGAATTATCCAGATAGAAGTTTTTTTCTTTTGTAAGAATATCTCGTGAACTATCTCTGTCAGATAATGAGTTTTTTTAAAACTCCATTGTGTGTTTGGCGAATTGAATCACCCTTTATTCTGAGTCGTTGTTCGCAAACCAACAGGAAAGAGTAGTAACAAGTGGATTTTTAGTGAAAAGATGTTGTTTAAATGTGATTAGATTTGGCAAAAAACAAACAAACAAGTAGACAATAAAAAATCAATTTTTAAATACCAAACTATATCCTCTTTATTACAATAGATATATCGAACTTGAGATAGAAGAATATCTTAAATAGGAAAGATTCCCCTCTCACAGATAATTACAAGCCTTATGTAATATACAAAAGAACTAAATTTCTTAAAACTTATCGTACCAGACGCTAAAGAACGAAATACAATTTTTGGTTAAAAATTGGGATATCAAACTACATTTTTTCTGTTTTAAGAGAAATTACTTCAAAATATTATATTATTGTGAATGACAACGTGATATTTTAACTCTTCTTTTAAATGCAACTGACCTTTCGTTTTGAAATAAAGTTTGTAATGCCACCTTTTTTTCCCTTCTTTGCCTCCTCAAGTGAATTACACTGAAACACCCCAACAAGTCCCGTTGCTTCTCTCTTCTGACGTTATATTGTCGTTTTGTTGGATATACGTAACTTTTGAGTCACCAGGGGGTATTTTGGCACATTATATTTCCCTTTCCGAAATACCTTCTGCCTGAGCACCACTTTAAAAATATTTCCTAGTACAAATTAGAAACCTACTAGCATCGGATTGAGTATTACAGACATTCCTACTTTTAGATGGTAGTTTCTCACAATGTATCATTTTCTCAAAGCTTTGTGAGAAAGTAGAGATAAACCTTTTCTACTCTAAGTTGCTTATAGAGAAAGGAAAATAAAGCTTACGCGGTATAGAATGCATTACAAGCTATTTTATATGTTCAAGTTCAGTACATGCAACGTCGCGTTTGCCTTTGCAAAGGTTTATAGAGGAATTCTGGAAGAACTTATTTTTATATACTAGATATATAATTCTGTTCAATAGACACCCATAAAATGCACACGCATAAAAGGGTGTATTTTTTAAAGCTTGCACGGGCTAATGGAGGTTCGAAGAAAATCGTATAACGCTTTTTGAGGAGATCCTTTCACATTTACCTGCAATGTTTGTGTTTTGCATAAGGCAAATAAAAAAAGTACCTTTTATTAAGACTCACTATCTCGCTTATACTTCAGTCCCTTTGATGTCCTTTACACTCATTTCTGTTGATCTTATTACTTCTTACGACACTATTTATTTCACATCACATGTGGGGTTAGTATAATTGGGGTCAGGTCCAAATGCAGACGAGAAAAAAAAGGTCAGTACAAATTTCGATTCGTTGCATTTCATGAAATTGTAATAACATCAAGATCGAGACACTGCAGATGAAAAGTCAGATGGCTACGAATTAGACGGTGTTACGTCGGTTTTCGTGACTGAGGCTGCTGAATTACGTCCCAGTAAAATAATACATCAAATTGCAAGCATCTCTGAGTGTTGCTTGAGCAAGAATTTTTAGTTATATTCTCTTTTAAATATTCTTTGTAAGGCATTTTATAAGGAAATAAAGCTTCCTCTGTTGTTATTCTTCAGGGAGTCGGAGGATGGCGATTGATGACAGTACGTACAATACGTGAAGCTGTGCAAAATGTACCACTGCGTATAAAGGATGGGGTTTGAAAAAGTCAAATGTTTGCATACCTACTTTATGGCTGCTCCCTTAGAGTAAAGCGACCATACAACTTTAGTTCCACAATGTTGACACTAGATGGCGCATAAATTGGGCTAAACTACTCATTCTACGTGTTTTTATTAGTACTGTAACAAATTCTTTAGACAAAAAAGAACTTCTTTCCTTAAGGAATTCTTAATCTTTATCCGAATTCTTCCTAAACTACAGTGTATGCTCGTTTTTGTTCGGTTTGATGATAAAGAATTTTGCCTTCTGTCATCTGAATCTTTTGTTCTTGTCTTAAAAGTTTGTAATTGTCACTCCAGACAGTAATGTTGATAGTAATTGATTGTGGTATTATAAGAACTAACATTTATCAAAAAAGTATTCTACTAATGATCTGTTTCTTGTTTCTCTTATTTTGTACATTCTTCAGAAGACTGCGTTAGAGAGAAACCTTGTTCCGACGTAATGCTTTGAGAGTAGTACTGTTAATCGTAAACGAAATTCTTATCTTTAAATCTAGAGTTTTGTGAAAAACAAGTCTACAACATAAATATTGTTTGAAACGAACGTAGGAATGTAAGATATTCTATGGCAGAATCGTAAGGTATAAATATCAATGAACAGGTATCTGAATTAAAACAATGGAATTGTTTTATTAGATGAGGTTTTCTATCAATCACAAAATTTCAATTTACATTTTTCCAGCAAAATAAGTAAATTATATAAGACACAGTGATATAATTGGCTGAAAGTTGTGAGCTAATGCGCCCAGCATGGCTAGGTGGTTAAGGCGCTCGACTCATAATCAGAGAGTGGTAGGTTCGAATTCCCGTCACATCAAACATACTCGTCCTTCCAATCGTGAGGGTATTATAATGCAAGGGTCAACCCTAATATTCGTTGGTAAAAGAGTAGTCCAAGAGTTAGCAGTGGGTGGTGATGACTAGCTGCCTTCCCTCTGATTTTACACTGCTAAGCTAGAGCAGATAGCCTTCGCGTAGATTTGTGCGATGGCCCGGATTGGCCAGGTGGGTTAAGGTGTTTGACTCGTAATCTGAGGGTCGCGGGTTCGAATTCCGGTCGCACCAAACATGCTCACCCCTTTTAGTTGTAGGGACGTTATAATGTTACGGTCAATCCCACTATTCGTTGATAAAAGAGTAGCCCCTAGAGTTGGTGGTTGGTTGTGATGACTAGCTGCCTTCCCTCTTGTTTTACACTGCTAAATTGGGGACGGTTAGCACAGATAACGCTCGAGTGGTTTTGTGCAAAATTCAAAAACAAACAAACTTTGTGCGAAATTCAGATAAATAAATAAATGTAATCTAATGAAGGTTAAGTTGTACCACATGCTCTCATGCAAATAAAATGCTTATAACAGCAGAATCACGTGTAACCTTGTGAATGAAATTGTGGAGATAGCACTGAAGATACTGCTACCATTAAATTATAAAAATATGACATCTAATTATTTTAAAGATTTTTCTAACGATTTATTGTAGTATAGGTGTGCATAAAATACCCTACTTTGTCACCAAATTTTATTATAAACCTTTAATCACTGTTTCTTCTTATACCATGGGGTTGTTGTACTGAATATGGAAATAAATGATCACCACAACCACTTCTCCTCAATACATAATCAGCGTGACTATTAAAATGTGTTGTGTGTTTAATAATTATTCAAAAAATTGATCATTGCTTAACGTATATTATTGTAAAGCAGTAGTAGTATTTGTAAGGCCAGAGAATTTTCTAATAATTTTTATTTTTAAAATTCCATATTAGAAACATGATTACAATTCCCTTAATGCACATTTGAAGTAATTAAAAGAAAGCTTCGAGGAAAATGATTTGAACTTGACAAAATTGTGCCTAAGTCACTTATAAAAATGTTGTCCCCTCGTGACCAGAAGGTTAGAGCGCTAAACTCGCAAGCTGAGGATCACAGGTACCAATACCTATGACACCAAACATCTAGCCCTTTCTGTATTGTGGGCGTTATAATGTGACAATCAGTCCCACTATTCATTGGTAGAAAGAGTAGCCGAAGAGTTGGCGGTGGGTAGTGATGACCAGCTGCCCTTCCTCTAGTCTTACACTGCTAAATTCGGGACGGTTTGGGCAGATTGTCTTCGTGTAGCTTTGCGCAATATTCAGAACAAACCAAACCAGTTACCACTCCCGTTTGGAGTGGTGGTTGTGCATCCAAGTGTTGAAATACGACTTTATCCAAGTCGCATGCTTAGGTGTCTACTTTGTGTGCTTACTTTCGGTAATGAGGCAATCGGTTTTGAAATATTACATACTTTTTGAAATCTATCTTGTGATGAAATATTCCACATTGTCACAACCTTTGATTAAAACGTGAACGAATTTTCAAATAAGTTGGATTAAGTTTGGATTGAATATATGGGAACTGAAATAATGAAAAATAGTAAAATAATACTTATTTGGAGAAATCGAAGCGGTGCTCCCCTTTCACATGAAGTAAGTGGTCGTTGCTCTCTTGTGACCCTGCAGTTTTACACTACTGTATGTGCTTCGAAAATATTTTATATAACCGATACATATAGTGCACGTGTGTAGGCAAAAACTTTGAAATTTGTTCACTGAAACATGAACGTAGGACTGTCATGCCAGAAAAAGTAATTCTAGGCTTAGAGAACATTGAATTGTAATCTCCCTAAAGTTGAAACGTGTAGACTGTACGCGTGATATTCGAATGATACTCACCATTTTCTGTAATCTCTTGCACATGTGTGTGTACTTATTGCATTACATTGAGAAAAACTGAATTATATAATGTTCGTGCCAAAACTAGAATCGTTCACAATTGGTGTAAATTTATGTTTTTGTTTATAACGTATGGAGAGTAACTAAATAGGTCACGTAAATATTACAAAATGATGTAAACATAGAAGATCTTTAACATCATCAAAATGACTTTATTGACTCTAAGTGTGTTTATATATGTTGCTTTCGAATTAAGCATAAGAGTTTTCCCAATTTAAGTGCAAAAAAAATATTTTTTTTCTTTATTATCTGGTGTTAATGATTTTATTGTTAATGATTTATTGTATAAAATATGTGTATTTTGAAGGTTGTTTGGTAAAAACAAAAACAATATTAAATATCAGTCCCACTTCTCTCTCTTCTTAATATTTTACCCTCTAAGGTGCAGTTCAACAACAACTTCTGATGTTGTTTTGTAAAACCTTATATAGAATATTTTTCTAACAAACATAATACGTTCTTAATGTGAGTGTTCTTATGATAACGAGAGTGAACGTCACTAGTTCTTATCAGTTCAATCTTGTGCAACTCGCGAAAATATTATGTTTAGACTAGTCTATTTAATACATTTAAAGAAAAGGTTTATAACATTTATGATGTTGTGCTGCAGTCGGCAGCCAGAAGAGCAGGCACAAGCTGTTCCAACTGTAAGACGACAACGACGACACTGTGGCGACGGAACCAGAATGGAGAACCAGTGTGCAACGCTTGTGGACTTTATTTCAAACTCCACAACGTAAGTCTACATAATTTTGATTTAAAATCTAAAAAGAAAAAATCTAACTTTCTTTTCTACTTCATTACATGAAAGTGAATATAAAACGTTCTGAAGTGTTTTCCTTCTCGATAGTAACGAAATGACCGTAATCATTCGTTTCTTTTAGACTGTTGTATGTGGCTAATTTTGTTTCATGATGCAAGTCAGTAAATCAGTTGTCTGAACGACATGAGCACTGCCTTCGATAATTGTGTAATTATGCTGTTATTTCAACTATATAAGTAAATACAGAGTTGGCAATCTACCGAATAAGATATATTTGACAGATTGAAGTGCCTTTTTACAGTCAATTAGAGTATGTATTTTTTAAAACAAGAACGTATAACCTGACTTTTATCGCCAGCAGCTTTAACTTCTGTTGAAGTTTTTTTCGACCTACAAACTAGCGCGACCATCTCTATCAACTGGCGGCGCTGCGTGCCTTAAATGCCGTAACTGTTTCCAACTGAACAATCAACATTACGCAGGCGCTATCTGTCTTAGCTGCCCCTAATGTTGAAATGATAGGCTATAGGGAAGACATTTATTTAGTCCACCACCAAATCTGAGGCTACTGTAATCGAAGAATGGGATTTGACTGCCATTCTTATAACGTACCCATGACCAGAAAGTTCGGAACGCGATTTTTTGGTAACGGGAAGTAAAGCATGAGCCTGGAATCCATGTTCCGCCACGCTGACTACTATGCAGCTCAAGTTGTTATACAAAGAAAATTCACTAAATATTTAGGCAAGGATAGGGATATAAAGGCTTGTAACAGAAGATGTAGACGTTGCTGTTTTATTCATTAAGCCTTTTTAGTTTGCGTTTGTTGACGTGAAGGTGTTCAAAGATGGCGGACTGTTGTTTTATTTTAACAAAAACATTAATAATTATCATAAAATGATATGTTTACTTCCAGTAAAACCGGAAAGAGTGAAAGGCTTATCAAGTGTAAAGATGTCTCTTTTTGATTATCGGTTACACAGTTTATTCACACTCACAACATATACCATCTATTTTATTTTTTACTCCCTAAAATTATACTGTATATTTTGATGATCCGCTTTATTAAAGCACAGTTTTATTTATCACTCTCCAGGAGTTCATAACACATTTTTATATATTAATTTCTCAGCTGTCTTACCTATGCAGTGTTTAGTCCCTCTAACTTATTCATTATAGATTACACGTTTCAACTGTTAGATTGGGGGATAAACAGCGTGGTCTTGATGGGGGTTGGGGGACCATCCTAGTGAAGGTTATAGCGTGAAAATATATTCTAATAGTTGTGCATCGCCTTTCTAGAGTGTTAATTAAGTAGCTCGTTGTTTAAATAACAGGTTTCATGTAATTACTAGTCAACTGAATCAAACGTGTTGCGTGTTGCAAATGATAGCTCTGCACCGGAAGAATGATATTTGAAACAAAGGCAGGCCTATTGATAAGGGCTTAAAGCTATAGTTGACAAATGTTAAGTTAATTTATATAACGAACAGAAACGGTCCTTTCGACCAAACAGAAACATACAATACATCATTTTAAAGGTGAAGCTGGCTGGCTGAGGAAATTTTTTCACAGGTGCAATAGTAGTAAATCAACTCCAGGTGGCGTAGAGGTAAGAGTCAGGGGAACGTGGTTGTTCACAGGGAATCATTCCTCTGGCCAATCTGTTTGCCATTTCAAAAAGGTCATTTGAATAACCCTAGTAGACGAAATATTTCTTTTGAAAAAATGGAGATTTGAAATTTTCTACCGGTCGTGTAGATACCTAATATTTCCATTTCTACTCATTCATAAAATTATTTATATTTCGAATTATTCTAGTTATATTTCTGTTCTATTTTTTTTATTTGCGCTAGCCATTCCTAATTTAGCAGTTTAACACTAGAGGGAAGGCAGCTAGTCACCACCACCCATGCCAACTCTTGACCAACGAATAGGGGGATTGAACATCACATTATAACGCTCCCACGACTGAAAGGATAAGCATGTTTGGTGTGATGAGGATTCGAACGCCTTAACCCACCTGGCCATGCCAGGGGTCTTTTGTAGTTTTTGTAATAACTACGTGGAAGTTATATTAGTTCTTTTCCATTTCGTAGATTCTTCATTTAAATAGAAAAAAGATTATAATAATAAATCTAGTTAAGGTTTGTGTTAAAAGTAGTATTTACTTTTACCACACGATGATCTGCTTCAGAATACATCGATCTGTAACTAAAAACTCACAATGAATTTACCTGAGACGAACTTTAAAAGCTAAGAAAATGTTTCACAATTTCTCAGCTGTTTGATTCATACCAGGTTGGTTAGGTTGGCGTTTTTTTGGCGCAAAGCAAATAGGAAGTGATATCATGTAAGTTAAAGGTTAAATACCGTAGCAAAGATGTTTCAAACATTGTGACAGTTTTTTTCTTTTTTTTAATTTCTCTCAACTCTTTCGCTTATTTATATATTGTTAAACAGAAGACTGTACGATGGGTATCTGTGCTGTGCCCACCACAAATATCAAAACCTGATTTTTAGTGTTTGTAAGCTCTAGACTTCCCGCTTTCGTTTGGACTCTTAAAAATGTAGAAAACATTTTGTTTAAGTTTTCCATATTTATAATAAGTGTTATTAAAGAAAAATAAGAGACCAGCTCTTTTTGTGATACTAAATTACGCTACAATTTATTTTGATAATCAAAAACAAAATGTGAGTTTATTTCGGGGTGTTTGAGATAAAATCATAATTTTAAGCAGTTGATGTTTATAGTTTGAACGTGAAGAAATTCGTGCTAAGATACCAAACTTCAATTAAACATGAACTGTAGATTTAATCAAAGGATTTGCTCTCATCAAAGGTTACAGAGCTAGAGATAATAAGTATTCTGATTTTCTGTAGTTTCATGTTCAACAGACACAAAGCTTTAGAGTTAACTGGAGTCAAAAGATAGTTATCGTATTTGAATGATTTATATAAGCTAATAAGATATATTGCTACAAATATGTACGTCGCCTGAATCGTCATATCTAGCAGCTGTATAGAATTTAATACTATTCGGACCTGGCATGGCTAGGTGGGTTGAGGCGTTCGACTCGTAATCTGAGGGTCGCGGTTCGAATCCTCGCCACACCAAACATGCTCGCCCTTTCATCGGTGGGGGCGATATAATGCGGCGTTCAATCCCACTATTCGTTAGTAAAATTGTAGCCCAAGAGTTGGTGATGACTAGCTACCTTCTCTCTGGTCTTACACTACTAAATCAGGGACGACTAGCACATATAGTCCTCGTGTAGCTTTGCGCGAAATTCAAAACAACTAAACCTCTTCTGTTCTACAGTTCAGATTTATATCTGAAGAGATATTGAAACGTTTCTGAAGAGAAATATTTGTAGAGCCAGATTCTTAAATGATGTAGAGCACACAGACACAGCATTTCGAAGAAATGCGTATTCGATGTTGTCCATGGAAATGGAAAAACGTGCAATGTAGAATGTTTATGACAGCAACAGGCTCCAAAATTACACTAAGTGATTTTGAAGTAGCGCCCTCATTCGCGAAATGAAGGCCATGATTATGGCAAGAGAGAAAAAACTTTCTCGTTGAAGGAGCAGGAGCAATACGACTGGACATATTTTCTGGTCACATCAACAAAATGATAAATAATAGTTTTAGTTGACGCAAGAGATCCATTGGATAAATATCCACAAGGTTCCAGTCAAGTCTCTGAACTTAAAAAAAAAATCTTACTGAAAAAAGTGAATTTAGAGCATGTCCAGTTGATCACCTAGCTTTCAAGTTTTGCAATGTAGCCACGGTGGATGTTTATATCTTTTATGTTTTTTAAACGTCGTCTTGCAAGCCATTGTTTGGGGCCCGGCATGGCCAAGCGTGTTAATGCGTGCGACTCGTAATCTGAGGGTCGCGGGTTTTAGTTCCCGTCGTACCAAACATGCTCGCTCTTTCAGCCGTGGGTGCGTTATAATGTTACGGTCAATCCAACTATTCGTTGATAAAAGAGTAGCCCAAGAGTTGGCGGTGGGTGGTGATGACTTGTTGCCTTCCCTCTAGTTTACGCTGCTAAATTAGGGACGGCTAGCACAGATAGCCCTCGAGTAGCTTTGTGCGAAATTCAAAAACAAAACAAACAAGCCATTGTCCAGGTGCAGTGAAAACTCGGTGTGAAGTTGGAATAGAAACATAGTGTAAACCTGGTCTCGGTTTCGTTTACATAAGTTTGTTACAATGGGAATTGCGGTGTCGAGCAGTGTGGGTAATTAGGATAAGCAGGGTACGCAATGGTAAAGTTCCAAGGGTATCACGGGATACTGAACATTGCTTTTATAAAATACAGTTAATCTCAGAAGGAAGTAATATATAACATGGGTTACATATCTGGCTAGTTCTAGTATTAGCAGGAAGGTTGGTTGCTGTATCTGCGTTTACAAAATACATTCGCTATAATTTAAAACTAATAAGTGAAAGATATAAGAACCTATAATTACTGCTGTAACTACGTAAGTACAGATATACGTTACAGATTGAATTTAGTGTTAGTTTAAACATTTAAAACGCTAGTGAAAATTTTCACGATTTTGTTTTTCAAAGGCAGGTTTAGAATGTATTTTAATATACGTTTTTCTCGTACAGTTTTAACGGAGTTTTTATGACTAATGTTTAATAAGTTATCAACAAAATAAAAGTAAGTTATTAGTAAGTGATGTAAATGTTTAACGGAAAAAGCCATTTTAATGTTTTGGTTTATATTTGTACGGAAGATAACAGCATTTTTGTTCTTGAGGTTCAGACATTTATTTAAATTCCTGTATCGAATTCGATGTACATGATATTAAATAAACTAGGTTTGTTTAATGACAGAAATATTTGTGTGTTGTTGTAATCACATAACTTTACTTTTCTGTTACTGTTACAAGTCAAATCAATACAGCAGACAAATTTCATTACCCGGACTTTGACTGTAAGAACTTGGGTTCCAAAAGCTTCGATTAAACTGCTGTATGGAATACGGAGGAACATGGCCTAGTAACTTAAATAAATAATTGTTCCATAGCCATATGGGTTCTTGCTGCTTTCTAGTTTTATTAACATGCACTAAATCTTATAGTTCATCAAAAAGTAATAGAAGATGATGAATTAATATTTAGGTATCTTAGAAACTCAATACGGGTTGTCTTGGATCTCAGACGTACTTGTGTAATATACAATATATTCGTAACTATGTTAACTTTAATTGTTTGTTGTTGAGCGCAAAGCTGCACGTTGAATTATCTGTCTCTTTGCCCAGCGCGGGTATCGAACCCCGATTTTTAGCGTTATAAGCCATCAGACTTATCGCTTAGCCACCAGAGGACAAAAAACAACGAAGATAAGAGAAATTAAAATTTTATATGCAAAAACGGCTCGTTTGGGTTTAGAAAACATTTTAAATAGAAGAGCGAACAACGTTTCGACCTTCTTCGGTCATTAAGAAATTTCTATATTTGAAGCACTTAGATTTACAAATAAGCCGCCTTGAGGCATTTATGTGTACTAAAAACAATTGTTTATTGCGTTTTAAAGGAAGCAAATGTTGTGAAACTTGACTTTTATGATAAGATTACGAAATCACGTGCTTTTACAAATCAATAAATTCGTGAATGAAAATTAAGCGTGTTGCGACTTAATGTTTGTGAGCATCTCAGGCTCAGAGTGTTGAACGGTGAGTCCGAGAGTATAAATAAAGTCTGTGTTACTTTGTTACAGAATCGCAGCTAACACTCTCAGGTATTGGGTACATTATAAAAGTATGGTAACTCCCAATATTTAATTAGAGTAGTAAAAGAGCTGGCGGTTGGTCATTTTGACTCGCTGCCTTCCGCATAGTCTGTCAGTTTAAACTTAAAAACAACTATCGTAGGTAGTCTTGTGTTCTTTTGCGCGAATATTCGAAATAAACAGACAAAACAAACATTTTTATGGTGTAAAGCGTGCTGTAATATCATAAACCTTTAGAAATATGCCACAAGAGGGACACGTGTACTTTGGTAATGTCTCGTTTTCATCGGATCACAGGCACGTCATCCATATTTCAAGGTTGCACTTGGAGATGACCCCTAACCTATTAGCACAAGTACACGGACCAAGCCAATTTGTCACGTGTAACTGAGTCTGACCGGCGTCGTATGTCTACAAGACCCTTGAGAGTCGGGGTCGAACAGACCATCTGAGCCAGAAAACTGCTTTATGCAGAATACATTTTAGTGTTTACTGGTATGTTTTACCCTCGAAGTCAGACAAATGAGCTTATTTTCGAAACATAAACGATCCCATGTGGTTTTTACCCCTTGCTAATGTTTAACGACTGCCTTTTTTTAAGTTAGTAATTTTAACGATACTAAAGCTAAATCTAGCACTTAGCAATGTAGAATAGCAAAGTTATTGAAGCAAAGACAAAGATAAATTTAATCAATCATATGAAAAATGTGTGCCAACTGACAAGGATGTTATCGTGATGAGTGGGACGTTACTGTGCGTAAATACTAGGTGAACTTGTTTATTTATCAATTTCACGCAAAGCTACACGAGGAATATCTGCGCGAGCTGTCCCTAGTTTCCCTAGTTTAGCAGTGTAAGAGAGGGAAGGCAATTAGTCATCACCACCCACCACCAACTCTCGATCTACTCTTTTACCCATAAATAGTGGGATTTACCGTCACATTATAACGCCTCCACGGCTGAAAGGGCGAGCCTGCTTGGTGTGACGGGGATTCGAATCCGCGACCCTCAGATTACGTAGATTGTGTTACAAATGTTAAACTACATAAGCCACAAATATTAAATGTTTGTGAGGTGAAATATGTGTACGTACATCTTGTGTTCGCGACACCCAATATCCAAAGTACATTTCAGTGTAGCTTTTAACAAGTTTCAATCGTTCCTTAAAAACTAAGAGGTATACTACATAACCTGAATTTAAAGATTACGTTAAAGATAGTTTCATCTCACAAACTTTAAGAATTCTTAACTGCACTGACTACGTGAATATATTTCATCCATTTGTGACCTGTGTTGCTCAGGTTTACGTATCTCTAAGTTAACGCTTTTACTGATACTCAGCGTAGCATATTTACATAAACCTTGCGTACCATCGTCTGTAACATTAACAATGGATATCAGACTAAACTTCATTTTGTTAACACTGAATGACCTGTTGATGCGTGGATCATCTGACATTAGGTGTACTAAAAATGTCGGTGTTTTACTGAGTATTTGTGTTTACAAATATCACTTCAGTAACATAAACTTTAAAAATTTATAAAAACGCTTGAATATGCGTCTGCAATATAACAGTTCCACGCGAAAGAAACACAGTGTCAAGTTTAAACACACATTGGCAAGGGCTTAATCATATTTGTTGATGTACTTGTCGGGTATCATATCTTGGGTGTGTGTGTGGCATTTCAGAAAAACTTTAGACTAGATAGTAAAGTTTAACATATATTCAACGTTTATGTGATTTTCGGTGCAAACAAACTGTACTTTTCCCAGAAATTTGTAAAATCGAAGGTTATTACAAGATAGAAGAAAAAAATACAATAAATCCGTTAAGACTCCTGTAAATCACGCAGTCTTTATTTAGGCCAACTTAAATTTGTGTCATGTTTTATTAGGTTGACCTGTATATCTCCGTATGATTATTTTAATAAACATTCAGCCACCAATCAGGACAGCCAAGCAACATTCTTATATAAATTGTTCGTTTTTACCGCTATCGTCCAATTGAAGTGTATATGTCGTCATTATTTGAATGCGCTTATTAAAAGCTGTTAGTATAATCTTTAACAGGTCAGTGGTTTTGGTGACACTGTATAGTGTACCCAAACATACTAATTCTCAGCAGCTGTTAGTGTCGCCAGCATGTCGCAGGTCGAAGGTCATGTTACGGTCTTTACTTGGTGTACTACCGTGGAGAGGACTGTCATCGAAGTACAGCTTGGCGTCATCGAGATTCTGTCGACATACTTCCAGCTAGACCCTCCTGGTTTAGGAGGTTGCGAGACGGAATAGGGACGTCATGACCTTAGTAGACAGCCTCCAACTGTGCCCAGTCTTGTACAAGTTCTTGGTGTTGTGCATCGACGGACGCTGGGGTGCGTGGTTCTTCTAACCGCGCTAGGGCCGCTGGCGCCCCTTCGCTGAAATCCTAAACTCTGGAAGTTATGCATCCTAGAGCCGTTGATCCGAGTGAATAGGTTCCGAAATGGCCATTATTTCCTCTATGCTCTTGTTAATGCTAATCTTTAAAGACCGAGAGGGTTTGACAAACAGACGCAAAGTAAATGTACACTCATCTCCAAAAGCGTCATCTTTAACCACTCAGCTCATCGGTGGGAAGATATTGAGAATTAGAGACTGTAAACCGTTAATGAAAAGTGTTTGTAGAAAATCATGTGAATTTAATTTTTGCTTTATGTGTACAGAACTATATATAAATATATGAGAAGAAAAGTATAATGTGCTCACAATGGAATGATCACATGCAAAACTCGCTTCTTCTAACACTTTAAACAACGTACGAAAAAACATCAACTGAAATGAAAACGGGTAAATTTCTTGATAAAACTACATGAACTAGGTTTTATACACCTGTAAACACTTGAAATACTTTACTTGATACATATAGGAAAATATTTAATTCATTCAAAGAAATTCGAAATACTAGTGTTTTCTGGTGGTAGGTGTTTAAATTCGACAATTCGAGGGCTTTGGAAATTGAGTCTTTCAAAAACAGAATTATCGATAGTTTTCGGAAGAGAAGTGTTGTTTAAATTTAATAACCAGGGTCTTATTGAAGGATAGACCTGCCGTCAATATGTTAGTCTAGGTGTCTTCGGAAGACAGAATCCGACGACCCGAACAACTTCCGAAGATAGTTCTTCCCTATATATTTTAGCTTCAGAAAAAATATATATTTTTTGTCCATCGGAGAGATTGCCAGGAATGTTTCAATGTGAATATATATAGTCATATTAATTGACTAAGTCAGTAACAAGGACAGTGTATGCTTTCAAACTTCGAGATAACAGTGCACAGAAGGATTAACATTTCTTGTTCGTACAAAACTATGTAGAAAATCTACCAGTGAGAGTTCAATTAGATAGAGCCGAACGTCCTAGGGGAATGAATAGCTCAGGTTACACTGGCTAGACGCCACAGAATCTTTTGTGCAATCTTAAAGGGACCGTTACAAGCTTATTATAATACACTATTAGTCACGTTGAACATTGTACTTGAGTTTCTGTGGGCACCAACACCTTTTCCCAAACATAATATTGGACAAAATTTTATCGAAAACATTTAGTGTGTGGTGAAAAAAAACATGGAAGTTTGATGTGAAAAAGAATGAAAGTACATCTTTGGAAGTGTGGGTATACCCTTTCTTACGGTAATTATTAAAAATGACATCAGTTGCACACATGCCTATAGAATGTCATTTCCCAGCAATAAAGTTTTAATTTATAACGTTAGGAAGTTACCAGTTTCCAAATAAAAACACGTGCACTTTGACAAAACCTTACTGTACTTTTTATATTTTTCGTCACCAATTACAAATTATTTTATATAACTGAATGTATCAGAAAACAAATTGTATAGAAAATAAATACACTGGAGTAAAATCCTCAAACAACTGTTCAACTGTATAAGATAACCTTCGTTTTAAATCCCTAAGTTAAATAACATTGATTTTAAGCCCTGAGACGCCTCTACAGCTTAAATAACATACTGATTAAAAAATCCCAGATGTCGATACGATTAAGAACCCGGTGATTTTAAACCCCCAGACTGCGGTACAGCTGAAAAAACAGTTTGATTTTTACTTCTCTTTTACATCCGTCTATAAAGTTAAGAAAACACATTGATTTTACCTCCCCCTCTCAACGTCTGTACAATTAATAAAGTTTGTTTGTTTTTTGAATTTCGCACAAAGCTACTCGAGGGCTATCTGTGCTAGCCGTCCCTAATTTAGGATTGTAAGACTAGAGGGAAGGCAGCTAGTCATAACCACCCACCACCAACTCTTGGGCTACTCTTTTCCTAACGAAGAGTGGGATTGACTGTCACATTATAACGCCCCCACGGCTGAAAGGGCGAGCATGTTTGGCGCAACGCGGGCGCGAACCCGCGACCCTCAGATTACGCGTCGGACGCCTTAACACGCTTGGCCATGCCGGGCCCAATTAATAAAGCATTGAATTAAAACCATCAGACCTCTGTACAGCTAAGGAAACTGATTTTTACCCATCACCTCCCAGATGTATAAATAGTTAAGAAAACATCAATTTTTAACTTCCAGACCACTGTACACTAGACCAGTGTTTCTCCAAGTGGGAGCCGTGACTCTCCTGAAGTCCAAGAAGCTTTTTCTGGGGTCGAAAACAAAGAATATGAATTACGTTTAGCTCAAACAAGCAATAAACCGATAAAATTGTTTTTAATTAATTAAATGATACAGTGTGTTGAAAGGAAATGTTATCGTTTTTACTACAGCACAGTTTTTCAATCACCATACTAAAGTACGGAGGAACATTTTAAATCATATTTTAAGGCATTTTTATAGGTTGAGAGAGGAGCCTCAGAATGAAAAGACTTCGTGAGCCACTGGTCAAGACATGTCAGTGTACAGTTTTGTCTTATCTTGTCTGTTTACATGTTTGTTGAGTTGGCAGTGCTAGCGGAAAATGCTCAATGAACTCACTATAAATGAACAATATCGAATAATAACAGCTTATAATCTTCATTAATTATCATAGATACTAACGGTTAACTTGTTTTAAGCGATTCTATCAACTGTGTCTTTCATGTTTTGTGAAAATAAACTGCCAGTACCCAGTGAAAATTCTTCAATTCCTTATCGTTTTACGTTCGGCTGTATGAAGAGGTAGACAATCTTACGGAACACAAACTTAATCTACTACCTCTCGACAGACCCCTGAGATGAAACACTGAGAAATTAAATAATTTAACCTGGGTACCGCCTGATTTTTTTATGAAATATATTTACACTTAAGTGTGCACTACGATACTCGAGTTGTGTATTCCACCAAATGAGAATCTGAAACCTGAATTCTTTTCTTCTTGCTAATTATGTAATAATATGTTCATATATTTGAGAGCAAAAATCTAGCGTTTAAAATAATCCATCTTTACATCATGTGTTGAGTAGTCGTACAAACATTTTGTAATGTGAAGCATGATTAGCTTATGTATAGACGTACACGTTTGTCAAAACTCTCAGGTTTTTTTAGGGTCATTTACTTATTTGTTTAAAAGAAAGTTAAGCCTATTTGTATCATTTAATTTGTCTTAAAACCCCGTCACTGTTACAAGCGTGGACTATATGCAATTGTTAACTTGGGTTATTATGTTTTAACTTCAATATTTTATTAAATCTGTCTGCCTTTGGGTCAGCAGTAAGTTTATGGCGTATGACGTTAAAGTGCAGGGTTTAGTTTCTTTTTGTGGACTGAGAGCAGATAGCCCATTGTGTAGCCTCGCACTAAGAAAACAACAGCAACAATCTTTTTTTCTGCAAGAATAGAAAAACAATCTACCTGGCTCGTGAAAGTCTAAGTTTGAAACTAGTGTTTCATCACATCTGCATGATAAGCCACCATGGTAGTTCTATTTCCTGCATGATAAGCCACGATGGTAGTTCTATTTCCGCCGGGTTTCATATTTTCGTTTTTTTCGTCAACGTGTTTTTTTAATTCTTTTAACGCATACGATAAGTCATAAAAGTCCGAAAGTGTAAGCAAGAACCATGACTGTTCAATGAAAACTAATTAAATCTGTATTTAAAACAAAAACTAGTTTCTGTAACAACAGAGAGTGCTCCCGCCATGAGTGGGGCAAAATTAGGATTTGTTTTTCGTTTCAAGCAGCATTCAATTGAAAATAATGTGAAGTCCACACTGTCATCTTTCTATTGTATTTTGCATCAGGAAAATTTATGTGCTTAGATATCTAAAAGTGATGAACTGAAAAATTTGGTAGACATTGTTGAAAAAATTGTGAATTGTATTAGAAGTGGAAACTCTCTCATCCATCAAAAGTTAGTTCAGTCTTTGAAGAAAATCAGTGGCTGTTCTTTTGATGATCTTACTGATTTTTGAGTCTTAGAACGATTTACTTTATTATGTTCTCAAATAAAAACATATTTGAACCCATACGCTTTTCTGAAGCACTTAAAATATTTTGAAAAGTTTCCCATTAATTACTATAACATTTTCTTTAATCAAACCCTACGGAGTAAGAAATACTTAATAAATACGGTCTTTCTCGGATTTTATAAACAGTGAGGAATGATAGCTATCCGCAGCTAAAAACCACGAGTTCTATAGGTTAATAATAGGGAATTCTGTTTCAGGCAACACTTACCACAGGTAGGGCGTACACATCAATTGAACTAGTTTAATATCGTTATTCTGGTTTGGTGCCGACGAAAGGCCACTCGCTCCATAGCTGCTAGGTGGCCAGGAGCACATGCCTACGATAGCATGTCGTGTTTATTTAGCAGTTGTGCCTGTAGCACTTTGCGTGCTTTATATAATGGTGTAAATATTAAGCTTAACATAATTCAGGAGTCGCCAAACGACAAGCTTTTCATATCCAGTCCTTGGTTCCTCTGTAGATAGTTTAATAGGAGACAAACGGTTTATCCCTCTGGCTAAATATAACTGAGGAGTTTGTCTGCAACGCCCTCAAGACGAAAATCCTTACAATGAGGTTAACCTTCAATTACATTTTAATGGACTATTTCCTTGGAACAGGAGCGTTCTTCCGCCAAACTACATCACAAAAACTTTAGCGTATGTACCGTACCCTTTTGTTCGATTTCTGTCAAACAGAAAATAGAACCATGTAGTTTTTATTTTTAGCTCATTACGTACTTCTTACCTCCCATAATTTATGTCCAAAATTTTCGTGTAAAACCAATAATTGATCACAAACTTTTGGTAACAAATATTTAAAGGTTTCAAGTCACGATTTCTCGCAGAACCCTGGTTGCCATAAAAAGGGTCCCTGAATACTTGTCATTCTTGTGGAGCTCTTACAATGTGATAGGCCTTGTCGCTTCGAAGCCACGTTTTCACGGCTTCAAAAGTATCAGTTTTTTATCTCTAGGACACAAAGAGAAAGCGATGAACTCAGTCAGTAAATGTTTTTATGTTTTCACCAACAAAAGATTGGAAATTTTGTTTGCTTGTTAAATACAAAAACTACACAATAGTCTATCTGTCTTTCGCGTGTATTGTAACCCGATTTTTAACGTTATAAGCTCCTAGACTTATTACCGATCCACGAGAGTCAGAGGTGAACATATTTGTGTAATATGCTATCAGTGAAAAACACAAAACAAATAATACCGTAAAATATGAGAAACAAAGAATAATGGTCTGAAAATATCCACAAAACACTTTGTCTAGTTTGCCTTCCTGGGGGAGGAGTTGTAGTTTCAAAAATGTAGTCGTAGTAATGACCATACATCAAATCGTTTCAGATTTTTCATCCGGATTTTATTTTATATGAAAACAACATGTGAAATGGCTTGGACTTTTCACCTGTAAAATATTTAAAACAGGGTTGCACGAAAAAGTCAAGGGAAAATACCTTAACGATCTTATAAACAAGATTAAGAAACAATCCCGAAAGATACCTCAATACTCAAACTGATACGTTAAAAATATTTAAATGTAGGCCCTCATGGGAAGTGATTTATTTCTATATTCGGTAGTAGATTTCATCAAGGTAAAGTTAGGCAGCAAAATTCTTCCTTCCACGCCAAATCTATCAGTACATTCTGAAAAAAAAAAAAGTTAAGATGTTGTATTATTTCTGTACATGTTTTTCATGGTTGTTATACCTTTAAGTTACTATATCATGAAATATTTTTTTATATACCTTATGAAAACTGCTTTACTTAACGAAACAAAAACCTTCATTACGTTGTTTTTTCTCTGGATTATTGCTCAAAGCTACAGACCTTAACTTCTTACGGTATGGATTATGTTACCAGATGCGATACAAAATGGATCATATTTCAGAGGACCGGAAATTTCTTTCAAAATTAATTAATTATTTATGTTGTTTCAAGACATATTTGATTAACTTTACGTGTATGACAAAGGACAACCACTGACTTAATGTCCAGCGTGCGTGGTAAATTCATAAAGTTCTTTGAAGTCCTCGGGGAACTCTTGTAGCTTTTGGTTTCCATATCAATAGACTGAGATGTTGGCGTGTGCTTATAGTGTAGAGTGTAGTGTCCCTTGTATTATGGTAGTCAGATAAGTAAAATACGAAAAGATACTCTCTCTAGCATTAGCTAGGACTTAATGCCTGATGCGTGAGAAATATTAGGTTTGACACTGACCACGTGTGGTGGACAAAAGTGTTGGTCACTTCCACACCAGTGGGTCATTTATCATTTCAATCTTTGTAGTTACACATCTTAATAATGCAGCTGGCACGTGTCTTTTAAATGTGGTTGCTTATGAATGTAACATTTCTTTTAAATTTTAAACTTTAATTGAAATTATTCATTGAGACACAGTCACTACCAAGATAACTTTTTGAATAAAAACTTACTATTTATTACATTTCTAATTATATTAGTCTACACTGTTTCAACTTACAGAAAAATATTTGTCAGTCGGAGTAAAACTTTCGAAGAATAGTTGCATATAACAGTCGTATGATTGAAAACCTAGTTACTTTAAACTATGTTTATATATGCATATATACCGCATTTTTCTGAGATATTGTTTTTTTATCAGACATACAGCTCCACAGAATAATTTCAAGGCAAAAATTTTGTTTTCGTTCAGTGAGCTTTGTAACAGCAATGTAGGTGGTTCACTTTTGTTTACCTTTTTTTCTTTTCTGTTTCATGAACCTACGTTCATAATTCCACTAACTGGTTGACAATTTTTTTAACCCTTTATCACTAGAGGCTTATTTTAAACGCGTAAATAAACATAAAGCATCACTTTTATACACTCTGACTGTCTGAAACGCACTGTTTAACATTTTAATATTGGTATAACCTCATTATAGAGAACAACTGCAATAGCCTAGAAACTTAAGCCTGTAGTCAATTTCCTCTGTCGACCAACCAGTGGTTAACGCCCTTTCAGCTTTCTGCGGGTGGTACAGATAAAAATTAGTAATAACAATTAATTGTATGTTGCATTGAGTTAATAACTATGTAGGTAGCGTATTAGGTGTTTTGGTTTTTACCTAGAAGATTAATACCCATGCGAAACAATGATACTTGCTGAAAATTGTACAATGAATTAATAAATTTACCTACAAATTTTCACTTAATGCAACAGGAACTACTAAATGATAGAACTAGTATTTTAAAGCGTGTGATGAGAGATAAATAAATTCTAGTACCTACGTAAACCTTCAAAATTAATTATGTGTGCAACTTAGACACGTGAATAAAGATGTACATGAAAACGACACAATCACAAAGAGAAATAAGCTACAATGTAGTGTGTACAGTGGCAATACCACCTGAACACTGTATGTACGTGTAGTACTCACGTGGGCAATACCGTGTGTACGTATAGCGTGTGGTAGCTTTATACTTTGGGTGGATCCTTCATATTATTATAAAGGACTCCATTTAATTTATAGCCTAATCCATGACGAATTCTGAGCGATGGCTCCGTGCGACACGATCAGCCCATAGCTAAGAATTTTTTGTAGCACTTAGAAACAGCCTACTGAAAGGTGTATAACCAATTTTTAACACACTTGGTGAGGTTGTATTCATACATATTCCAAGGCTCTTATGGAAATAACAACACCTGTCGAAGAGTTTGTGCATACAAGATTAAAAATGTAGCGTATCTTTATTTTACTAAAAAAATAGCGACGTAATGTAGGATGGGTATTGCTGTGAAGAACAATTGGTGTATACATATACGTTAATAGAGTAGCAAGTCATCCAGGAGAAGCCTTGGTGTCACAGTCATAAGTTTAGCACCTGTGTAAACTTAGTTCACTGCAATTTTCCGTTCATTTGCCAGTGCAATGTCGGCAGGGTGTACTTATGAATGTATGTTATGCCGCGGCCTTTACCGAGGAAGCGTCTTCCTTCAGTTAAGTATGGGAGACATGAAAACCTGATGTACGAAAGTTTCTCCAGTTATTATGATAATCTTTATTCTAATAAGTTTCATCGCTATGGAAATATCGGCACATCCACGTGAGGATGTAAACAACATCCCACCATGGATGGGACTGGCAGTATTATTGTCAATATTTGTACGCACGTCGCATATAAGAAGAGATTAAGCTGCTAAGATCTCAATCTCTTCTGCACAAGGTAATTCGTAAATATCTCATTTTATTAGCAAACATGAAATACGATAACATATTTCTCCCCAAGCAGAATGACGAAAGAGAAAGAAATTGCTGAGAAGGTGGGCCAAGAATGCTTTGTACGAGAGAGTTACATTCATTGCAACTTCGAACGGGACTTGTTTGTTTGTCTGTTTTTCAATTTCGCGCACAGCTACACGAGGGATATCTGCGCTAGCCGTCCTTAATTTAGCAGTGTAAGACTAGAGGAAAGGCAGCTAGTCATCATCACCCACCGCCAACTCTTGGGCTACTCTTTTACCAACGAATAGTGGGATTGGCCGTAAATTATCACGCCCTCGCGGCTGAAAGGGCGAACATGTTTGGTGCGACGAGGATTCGAACCCGTGACCCCAGGTTACGAGTCGAACGTTATAACCCATCTGGTCATGCCGGGCCGGAACTGGGCTCAGTTGTACTTGGACAATTGTGATAAAAAATCGTCAACAAACTATTAAGTGACAAAAAGTATATTCTTGAAACAGATTATGTAATGAAAGGTTTTTATCTGACATTATTATCGACACAGGTTTATTGTGTAAGAGGAAATTTAACATTTACGAAGTGCGCTGTGAAGTAAATTATATAAACTTATGAGACAAGTAGAGGAGAATGTTATGTCAGCCACACCATATCTGCTACATTCAGTGCTAACGAGGATTCTCGTTCAGTACAGGTGAAATTCTGTTACTATCAGAATAACTTATTGCATTAATTATATGATATGAAATTTCTTCACCATAGACTAGAATATCAATCTTCAAATTACTGTTCGAAATTCGTGAAGATTAAACTCGCGTTCATCCTCCTACAGGTAATTTTGGAAATTGCAGATGAAGCGATGGAGGAAATAGTTCTAAGTGCATAACGGGACTGGAACATTGTTATTATGAATTGCGATTTACTATACTACTGGCCAAAATTTTAAGGCCAATAAACATAAGGAAAAAATATGCATTTTGCGTTGTTAGACTCAACCGCTTATTTAAGTAGAGCTTCGAAAGATGAAAATAAGAAAAGGGAAAATAAAAATAAAAAACTTTTCTGAAGTGCTTAAATACGTTGGTGAAACTAAGAGTTCGTTCTGCTCATCAACTTTTGAAAAGTGTTTTAATCCTCAAGTTGAGGAGTAGTGTTTGAGGTGGACTTTAATAGTTTCGAAATCCAATGAGGTCTGCGCTTCTTTAATAAAAAGGTCTCAGTTCTCCATTACATAAATGATACTTATTTTATCAGTTAGTTCGGTCTCAGTTGTAACGGTTTGACTCTAATAAAACCAGGCATCTCTAACAGTTAGTTTTCCAGTGAATCTTGTCAGTTGCGGATCATATATACAGTTCCAGAAGAATTTATTTAGATAAGTTAGCAACTCAAACATCGTATTCTGCATAAAATTACAAACATGAGAAAGGGGAAATTTTTTTCATTATTTAATGTATTTTAGGCACAAATACTCCCATAATATGACTGAACAGCGAGCGATGTGTGGCAGTTCTATTGTTGGCGTGGTTGATTCTTTGAAGTTAAGCACAGAGCTACACAATGGAATCACTGTGCTCTGTCCACTAAAGATATCGAAACCTTGAACCTAGTGTTAAGTATGTCGAATCTAGTGTTAAGTCCACAAACATGCAACTGCTAACGTATTCCGGAAAGGTTAAGGTATCATGTAATCGCAAATTACTGGATTTTCAACCTGTTATTGTTCGTTTCGTTCGTATTACACTTATTGCTACTTTCAGAAGATATTTCTGGGTAATTTAATATCCACGAAAAAAAATAATTTGAAAATTTCACTTTATGAAAGAAGTTAACGTTATTTTTTTGAAAACTGGGCCCTGAATTCTGTTATCGAACGTAATTCTAATGATTTCAAAACCTATAACAAAATTGTGATACAATAAATGCCGTATGAGTCATACATGAAATCCCATGTATGAAATAAAAAAATTGTATAGAATTTTTAAAACAGTCGTACATGTAATGCTTCTATTAAACACATTACGTAATAAAATATAAAAATGTAGGTCAAAAGTCTTGCAAACTGGTGTTGAATTGACAGAAGTATCAACTGATTGGCCCCTTGTAGTGCCCGTAGCACTACATTGCGTGACTCTGTAAAACTAACGGTTTTTGTTTTTCATGTTTCGAAAACTCTGGTTTATTACTAAGACTTTTTCCAATGGAAATATCCATGACGTCCATTTCACTCTCTCTCAAAACTCGACTTTACCCGGGGGCGGGACTGTTATGCAATAACTAAACGCTTCAACGGCCGTTAGGTGTTCTTGTCCCAATCGTGATTATCCTCTTTTCCGTAGCCTGTTGCGAGAACGACAGTCGTTTCTAGAGATCGCACGCAAACAATCATCAAAGTTCGTCAGTCTCTAGGCTGAAATATTCTGAAGTTTGCACTCTTTCAAACACTTCCAATATGTCTATGGCTTTTTCGATATACGTTTTAATAGAAAATGTTAAATGGACATTACATCCACGATGTGGCGCTGAGCGTCAAATACTACTCTTCTATTTCCTAAAGTGTTATATGACGAAACACGTACTTATCTTACTCATCATGCACTTTAAATATAAGCAGTTTTAACAATGCGACGTCTGGATAAATTCCACTTAAATCAATAAAAATAAAATGTCGCTTAACATCAAGGAAAACTTAAAATATGGTAACGAATAGTTTAGCTAATCGAAAGCCCGAAAATTTAAGAAATGTTAATTTTTTTCATTTCACAAACATATCAATATGAATAGGGTGAAAAAGATAGAGCAGTATGAAATAACAATTGCCCATAACTTTAGTAAATCCACCTTAAATAAAAGTAAATATTTGAGTGAAATAGAAATTCAGAAATCATTCCATCATTTTAAGAAATGTCAACCTCACAAAACGACAGTAAGGCATTTCGTGCTTATGTAAGTGTACGTCATGTAAAGAAAACCCATTGAATGTGATATCATTTCTTGACAAATAATAAAAAACTCTCCAAAATGCGTCATTAATTCGAAGTAAGAGAGAGACAGCACGGTAACAGACTTTCAGATGTCGAAGTCGTCCCAGTTCGTTGAATATATGTGGTAATAACAAAAAGCAACCGAGCGTTGCAAAATAGCGTACTTATAAAACAAGATGGGAAAGTTAATAATCTAATTCTTTTAATAGTCGCAAACATCCTATAAAAATGTTAGGTCTAGTGTCACATCACAACTTGGGTTTTAGTCTATGTAAATGACATTCACATTACGTTAGATATTTTATATTAATTTATGATAGACATGTTAGGTCTAGTGTCAGACTATAACATGGGTTTTAATCTTCCTGAATGGCACTCGTATTATGTCATATATTATTTTATACTAATTTATAATATACATGTTAGATCTAGTGTTAATTTACAGTCTCAATTTTAATCTTTCTAGATGGCGCTTACTTAGTGCTATATATTATTTCATACTAATTTATGACATTTTTATAACTCCAATTGTCTGACCGTTAAAGTTACTTATTTTATTTTTTGTGTTAGATATTTGGACAGTGGTTTTAAAGTATATATAAAATCTCCTATGTACGTTTTTCACAGTTTATTTTTTTCCCATAAATCGCAACTCTAAAAATTTCATTAAAAATAATATATACATTATGTGCATTATAAAAATCCGCTTGCATTTTGTCAGATAGTAGTATTTTAAACCTACCTGGATTAATTAAGTGACTATTAATACCCCGTAGTAATAATAATATGTAAAATATTATCTTCAGGTCGCTCCTGAAGAAAATATGAAATCGAAACGTCGGGTGAATATAAATATTTTATCTGGATTTGATAACCGTGTTATGGAATCAGAAGAGAGCCTATATGCTTAATGTATGTTACTAAAGTTGTAACAAAGTTTGAAATGCTACTCTGATTGTAAGTACTGCACATGCTCAGATATCAGACTATTTGTTGGCTGAATAGAAGCTAGAATTTAGAAAACTGCTGCTACTAACTATTAAAATATGAATTCGCTGACACGACCTTGTGGTTTAGGGATAAAAGACACTGAACATGCCCATCCTTTTAGCCGTTGGGGCATTATAATTTAATAGTCAATCCCACTATTCGTAGGTAAGAGAGTAGTTCGAGAGTCGTCGGTTAGGTGTTTTTAAACAAATTTTAAATTTCTCGCTGTGTGTGTGTGTGCGTGCGTGTTTTATTATGACAAAGCTACATCGGGTTATTTGCTGAGTCCACCGAAAATCTCTCCCTCTCTCTCTCTATATATATATATACACACAACACGCACTTACTAAATAGACTGTTTTATACAATCAACAAAGGTTGCAACACTTTCAGTCGATTTTTCTTCATCTATGGTTCAGTGAAAACTTGTTGATTTGTAGCATAGTTACACGGATATGTTTTATTAGATACAACCAATACTAACTCTTAATGATTTGTCTATCGCATGGATCGAACCACGTATTTTATCATTACAAGCTTACCTCTATACCACTGGGGTCAGTACTGATTGAAGGAGCCGGAGTGTACGTGTCTTGTGTCAGAGCAAGAGAGAAAATAAAGTACACTGGGTATTCTTGATATTTTAATAAGGATTTGTTCTATATTAAATTGAAACATTTCTCTCAGATGCATTAATATTGCTACCTAAAAGATCCACAAGTTCTCTTTGAAGTTAACCTTGTCTATATATAGTTCGACCTCTGTCACGGTTATAACTAATTCTAAGAAGCCTATAGTTTCTCTCCTGTTCGCTCTCTTGGCTCTCTGTGTGCTGGCTAATTAAGACGTAGTTGTTGTATAATGAAAACCGTCAGTAAACGGTGGAAGGGTGTAAAACCTTTGGCGCAACATTTAACAGTCTCCGGACACGTTTATTAGTTGCATATCATCCATCGTTTACCAGCACCTGAATGCTAACCTATAAGGCAGCGTAATTGTTTAAGAATGCAGGTCTATATCTGCATTTTAAATCTCGTCGTATATCTTCATTGATACTGGTACAAAAACAAGTAATTTGCAATCACACCAAGCGGCGATTTTGTATCAACATATTAAATATATCGTCAGAGAACAGACAATTACTTTTTTCTGCTTTAAAATATAGTTACATAATATTACATACAATCTACAGACTGTGATCACGTACTCATGGTAAGGAGAATTTAATATTTAAGACAAAGATCTTCACGTTTTATCAGATAAAAAAAATTTGAAGTTGAATATTTTTGAGTTAGAAATGTATTTTTGTTTGTTCTTAAGAGGGTACTTTCAAATTATGTTTTTTTACATATTTTGCTGTGGTCCCCCTGGTGGCTTGAAGATAAGGTTGAGGCCTTATTTATTACCCGTGTCGAACAACTCATTGAATCACTTTGCTCTAATACAAATCTCTTACATTAAATAGCAGCATAATGAAAAGCATTATTTCATTATTAAGGTATAAACTGAGGGTATAACCTGACAAGCGCACGTGTATAAATGGTGCACTCGGACAGTTAAAGGAAAAAAAAATATTTCCAAGTTTATTCTAGAAAGTATTTCTAAAAACATTCAGGCCAAATCAGATATAAATACATATTTTGGTTATTACCAGTTGTCGTCATCCTGTAGTTAGTCCAAGATTATATTGTAAATGATATAATACAAACTGAAATATTGCGTGCATTAAAGTGCTCAGAACAGTGTCGATTGTTATCGCTAAAGTTTCTTCCTATGTTTTAGAACAAAACTGCTATAAAAGTATTTCCTTACCATTACATAAATCAGCGTTAAACAAAATTCAACAAGCCTGAGACCAGAACCCTAGTATTTCACTTGAATATATGACACTTGCTTCGGGAAGGATATTATAGTAACTTTAACACTGTGGATATAGGTAATACTTGTGAATAGACGTAATAAGATTGTTTTAACGAGGGGGCGAGGCAGCATGGCCCACTAATTAGAAGACAAGACTATATATTTCTGAGTTTTCGCGCTTCGTTACCGCGCGCAAAATAAGAATCGCTCTATATGCTACGGGTTGTTACAAATGTGACGACGAAACCTCACTATTCGGTTATATTAACTAACGGATTTGTAGTGGATGGTGTAGACTAGTTGTGTTCTCTCTAGCCTATCACTTCAAAATAAGGAACAATAAGACAACTCTTGAGGTTCATTGGAAAATATCGATATTACGTTTGCTGACGAGCATTCTGTAGTTTCTTTAACAGTATTGATATAACGTTTGTGAACAGTACTTGTTTATTTTTTAATTTTGTGCATACCTACACAAAGTTAGCCGTCCCTAATTTAGTAGTGTAAGACTAGAGTGAAGACACCTTGTTATCACCACCCACTGCTAACTCTTGGACTACTCTTTTACCAATGTATAGTGAGATTGACTGTCACTTTATAACGTCCCGATGTCTGAAAGGGCAAGCATGTTAGGTGTCACGGGGATTCAAACTCGCGACCCTTCGATTACGAGTCGAGTGTCTTAACTATCTGGCCATATCGGGCCGTGAACAGTAATACTGCAGTAATTTTATCAGTAATAATGTTGTTACTCCAGTTTAACAATACAAATTATTTTTTTTTTAGCAGGAATACTTCAGTAACTTTGTTTTAAGTGTAGTATATACATTTGAATTAACATTGAAAACACGGTAACTTAGAAGGTTGAATGGCACGACTTCAACATCTTAATTACAAATAGTATAAAAACAAACAAACAAGTTATTTCAATAACTGATTGCTCTAGACATCATCAAGAAATTACTAGGAAACTTACTTAAATCTTTAAACACAGATACTTACTAATCTAACGAGATGTTCGAAAATACTGTGTGAGTATATGACAGGAAGCCAAAGGCAATACCTGAATGATCAATGAACAACAATCAGTGATGTCGAGAAACCCACTTGTTGAGAATTTTATATGCAAAACCAGATTCAAAGAACATAAAAAGTCACCTTCACACGTTTTCGAACACTGCAAGTCAAATGAACACAGCATAACCATAGAAAACACTAAAATACTAAATAAAGAAACAAACATAAACAAACGCAAAATTAAAGAAGCCTTACTTATACAACAACTTAAACCAAAAATAAACCTATATAAAGGAACGCCATTATACCTATATTAATATTATAGATAAAATTATATATTCAAACATCTAATCCCGCCCTCTACATTACGACACTCAGTTACACAACCCCTTCCAAACATGTGGTCAGCTTCCGGTCAGTTACCTCTTTCTTTGTGAACCTGACGATGACCGAAGAAGGTCGAAACGTTGTTCGCTCTTCTATTTGAAATATTTTCTCAACCCAAACGAGCCGTTTTTGCATATAAAAATCAATGAACAACGTTTTAGAGCACGTTTAGTCACTTTAGTTTCCTGTCATGAGGTGCTAAGAAACGAGTAAAATACCCGGGAAACAGCGAGCAATCAAACACCTTGTTTAAAACAAACGTTTAGGTGATGTTTTCAATAATGGAAGTAAATCCGTGAAGTCAACCAGGAAAGCATCTCAAACCCCATTGAACCCCCACCACCACACTTTTTGTGGGGGAGAATGAAATTGAAATACTGCTAAAATATGAAAAGCAAGTTTATGTTTGGAGCGATATTTGACCTTCTTGTGATAACTTCATTTAAATGTTTGTGTTCAGTCCTGACTGTCCCCAAACCTCCGTGACCCTTCACTTGGTAGGCTGGTATTAAAATTTCGAACATTTAAACATAAGTAGTTATTTTGAATTGGATATTTCATGTACAAGTTAGTTTTCATGTAATTACGTAGAGCTAGTTTTGAGAATTCCTTCCAACCCCTTTCACACCGGGTTCTTTCAGAATTCTTTCAGTTTGTTTGTTTTGGAATTTCGCACAAAGCTACTCGAGAGCTATCTGTGCTCGCCGTCCCTAATTTAGCAGTGTAAAACTAGAAGGAAGGTAGCTAGTCATCACCACCAACCGCCAACTCTTGGGCTACTCTTTTACCAACGAATAGTGGGATTGACTGTCACATTTTAACGCCCCCATGGCTGGGAGAGCGAGCATGTTTAACACGACGCCGGCGCGAACCCGCGACCCTCGGATTTCGAGTCGCACGCCTTACGCGCTTGGTCATGCCAGGCCTCAGAATTCTTTCGATACATTTTTCTTTGTTTATATTATGCCAGGGTCAAGATCCTCCTTGGAGAAGTTCAAGTCTTTTCGTCAACATTTGAGTAAACATAGATACCTGGATAAAACTAAGTTAGCCGTTGTATTTATTTTTTTCTATATAGCAGGAAATAAAACCAGTCTAGGCTAATTAGTTATCGTTGTGTTCCCATTATTTATCTATTTATTTTTATGGCACTTTTCCAAACACGCACGTTTGACGTTTGGTGAGACTTTTCTTGTGGTTTTGCAGCCTTAAAGACTCCTGATTATTTATGAATACCCGCGTAAAAGTGTGTGATCAGTGATGTATGAAACGTATTACGAATGTCTACAACTAATATGAGGTTTTGCAGGTCTAACATCACAACCGTAAATTTTCGAATAATCATTTTTTTTGTATGTATTTAATTCGGAAATAATCACACCCACTGTTTTAAACAAGCATGTTTTTTTGAGAGAAAAATTTTGCACCATGGAAGAAACATCCTTATCTTGGGAAACAATCATAGTCAATTACACTGACTATTTGGATGGATATTCGTCAAGGATATTCTAACAGCTTGTACAAGTACAACGTATTTAATATTCAAACAGATATCTAGCACGTGGGAGTATAGGGGGCAAAAAAAATTAAAAATAAACTTTAAGCGTGTCCAGTCAACCGTGAGCTTGTTTTAGAAAGCCCTAATTGACGTTTTTAATTGGCATATGTGATAGAATCTGGTGAGATTCAGCAGGAAGTTTATACTGTCGTTTAGCCTACAGGTGTGGCAAGCAGTTCCCACGAGCACCTAACAAGTTATTCATCCAAACTGTGTATTTTTCAACCATCACACTGTTTTTATTATTGGGATCAACTGGCGGTTGAACGTTACTTATCCAGTGCCATAAATATTCTGATTTGCCATAATATATTATTGATTCTAAGGAATACCTGTGCCAGAAGGGGACACACATTAAAATAATTATTAGTTATAACATGTAGCTGTCGACGGTTTCACTTACATTTGATGTCTCAGAAAGACGAACTAATTTTCGCGATCTAGTTAGTGAGTTTTTCTTTTTACTGTCTTTTAGGTTTCACTAAATCTTGTGGTGTTTGAATTCACACAATGTCATAAGGGTGTGAAAATTAGATCTGTGAATGATTTCAATTTTCGAACCTTGTAGCATCGTTTCAACTTGGTTCAAGGTGCCCTACTTTGCTATCTGTATTCGGAACCCAAGATAGTAAATTAAATATAACTCAAGTGAGATACTATATCAAAGACCCCTTAATAACATCCATTCCTACAAATTAGCCATCGCCCTTTTAAGGTATGGAGATATAGCAAGAGATAAGCAGAACGCCTTAGTCATCAGTTATAACGTTGTAGTAGACTTAAGTTATTGAATAATGAACTCGTATTATACAGAGAAAAAAAATCGTGCTTCCTGTTTGCAACTATAATATTTCAAATAGCCTAACATAAGGCATTGTTTTAGATCATTATAATTACGAAAGTATTCACATTAAAATTTTAAAACTAACTTCAAAAACAAAAACAAAGTAGACCGTCATTACTGATAAAAACTACCACGATTTCAACGTGCTTTAAAAGTTAATATAGTGGCTCAAAAGATGTGTTAAAATTTGTCATAAAAATCGACTGAATGTTCACTTCTCAGTACGTTACAACGCGATGTCAAACAATTGTTTATTTGTTCCCAAATTAAGTGCGATAAAAACCACGAACAAGTTAGCAAATATAGTCACAAGGATAAGAAAATAATCAATATTATTTTTTTCAAATAAAAAAGATAAACATACATGGAATAACTGAGAAACCCAGTCTTCTTATGATGATGACAGTTATTCGTATATGTACAATGTTTTATGAGTAGAAACATGTGAATAATGCACAGTTTAGTAGTTTCTGTTTAAGAGAAATGTGGCACAGGAATTATAACTCTAATTTTAGAGTTATAAGCTTTCAAACATATCATTGAGCTGTGTGAGGATCTTAATAACCAAAATGATTAATTTCATAGTGACTAACGACATTTTACCTTAGGGAAACGTAGCTATTAAACCATAAAATGTAAGAGATTTACAGCTGAACACTTCATTACTTTAATTTTTTGTAAGAGGGAAGAAGGAAACAGTCTACATTATTTGAAAAGTTATGTCTGAGAAGTGAACACAGTTCGTGTGATTTCAGTGGGTTTAGTTAGAAGAAGCATACTCAAACCTAGCATTGTACCCAAATTCTAGCAAAAGATATTCATTGTGGTTATATATTTTTGTGGCATCAAAGAGAAACCAAAAATAAGTTTTTGTTGATTTATTCATTATAATTTTGACATTAATAAATGTGTTTCATAAAAACTTATTTGTCTTCTTTAGGTGAATCGGCCACTGACTATGAAGAAAGAAGGAATCCAGACACGGAATCGGAAATTGTCCGCTAAGAGTAAAAAGAAGTGTGCTTTTGGTTTACACGACCGCCTCAAACCAGTGGACAAGTCATTCTCTAGTTTTACCCCAACCGGCCATTTAGGGGCTACCATGTCCTCTATGCCTATGGCTGTCAACCATTACATGCAACAAACCAATATACCAATCTCAATGGCCGGCTACGTTACAACTCCACCTATGCACATGAGCTCAGCACCTGGGTTCTCTGGGCTATCCCTGCCCTCTAGTGGCCCCCTACCCTTAGGCACAGGGACTTTAGGCCTACCTACTTCAAACAGTATGGTTGGTGCCATGGCTTGAACATTTTTGGTGAAGACCTGTAGTGATTATTAATGCACAGTGCGACTTGGTCAGAAAAAAAAAAAGAGAAATATAATGGTGAATCGCGTAACTGTAACAGAGATGTAAGAACTGTGCTGCCTTCTGCCGGACAATAAGTGCTTCACTAATACTCCAACCACATCCTAAAGTATTATTGCTATAGTTGTTCCTGATCAGAGAGTGAACGATTATTGGGTGTCTGGTCGATCTAAATTCACTGGTAGCAAGCTGAGAAATAGTGCATATAAATTAAAAAAAAGGATCAACATACAATAACTCCATTTAACAGCCTTCCTTGGGAGGCATAGTGTACAAACCAGGTCTTCCTGAAATAACATGAGTGTTTAAGTTAGTGTGCATTTCTTCACTAACTCCCCTTGTTATAAAAGTGTAGTAACATTCAATGTCACTAACCGAAGAACCCGATTGTAGGACGAGAAATAAGTTATGTTCTTCAAGAAGGAAAGAGTGATCACGTTGTATAAACAACGTCAATGTAGATACATTTCCTAAACTGTCAACTTGTGTGGCAACTGCTAATGTTAGAAGGTGTTTTTACGTAGGTACTGTCAACATGTGTGGCACTTGCTAATATTAGAAGGTGTTTTACGTAGGTACTGTACTACTCATGGAACAACAACTCTTCATCTGTATATACAACTCTACAGCTAGCTAATATTAGTGTGTTTTGGTTTAATAGAAACACAAATAGCGCAGGTTCTCGTGCTGTTTAAACGTTTGTGTCCAAGCTTTATTTAGGGGCGTTCAGGGCTTTGTACTGTTTGTATCTCCAGTCAAAGTTGGCCATCGTTGTCAGCTTTCCTCCATCTTGGTACAAGTAATATATATTATAGAAAGTTCCTTGAGCTCTGTGTGTAATATAAGTATTTTCTGTTTTATGTGAAAAGAAATAAAAGTTCAGATTAGAGCCGACTTTTTAACGTTTTATTTTGCACTTGATTAAAATGATTTCTAATGTCACACATTATTATGGTAAAGGGCATAAAAATTAATGAAAGCATTATGGATTTTTTTATATATTTCCGTTGGAAATATTTGAATATAAACAACATGTTTGACAATATTTTTCTTCTAACATCGTTTTCCAGACACATTAAATAGACAAGTAATTTACTGAGAAGACACTTATATGAAAATATGTTTAATGCATTTTGCAAGCAAGGTTTATTGTAATACGTAAAACAATACAAATGTTTCTCATATTTATCATTCACATAACGATCTATACTCCAAAAATGAACCAATATTCAAATCTATATTCAGTTGTACCGATAGAATACCATTTCACAACATCGAATACTTGCTACTTAAAATAATACTGATGACAAGCTTGCAGAATTTTCATACAAAACTTTTCTCTGTCTTTTATAGCCTACCTTAAGGTATAACCTATTACACACAGCATACTCTTCACCGTAAGTAAATACACTGTAAATAAGTGTACGTATTTTACCATCTAAGACTGATCTTTATGGTATCATACAACCCTGAAATCCGAAGTTTAATTCCCCGCGAGGGCATATAGCCTATTTTTTAAGCTTTGTGCTGAAAAAAACAAACATAATGAGCTTGATTTTAAAAACGTCACCTAGTGGAATATAAAGCTGGTTCTACGTAAGAATAGGTCTCTTCTGGCAACAATGACTTGTGATTTATCTTTCAGATTATTTCAGATAAAATTTTCCATATTTCACTACTGAAATGAAATTCAAACCTTATCTAACAATACATCTTAATACATCAATCAGAAAGAGGAATAAAACGCTATGTCCAAGGATGTATCATTACATTTCTCAAATCAATATATTTTTCAGCCTTACTTTTCTTAATGTTAGCTACAAATGTAAATTATATTCCGAAAAACACAAGTTGCTGTATGACTCATTACAATTTCTTTGAGACATTATTAAATCATTTCCAAATTTAAATTACGTTGTTTACATTTACTTGAAATGTATGCAACAACAGGTATTTTGATTACAGTAAAAATTACAAATTTATGTTGTCGAGTTTTAGATAAAAAAACGTTGAAAATATAAATTAATAGACATGTTTGGTTACTTTACCTGTGTTAACGGACACAAAATGAAAGTTAATAAGTAAACTTAGCTGTTAAGGAATTTGTGATTTAGTGTTCCTTGTAAACAAACATCAGTACATTTGCGGTAATCAAGGAATGTAAATATCTTAATAGTGCCTTTTAATAATAAAAGAAAGCGTATTCGTTTGCTTTATGATATTTTCAACCCGAACAATACTTTATACTAAGATAGATATGAAATGCTATTTTAACTTGCTTCTAATTTTGAATTTGGGATAAGCGAATTAAGAGAAATTTTTCGATATCAAACAAGCTATCGATACAGTGTATGAAAATGGTTTAAGATTCCATAGAGCAGAAATAGAACTATTTCCTGGGACTATTTTCTGGCTATCCAACTTCCTGGAAAGCAGAAATTGTAAAATAAATGTCGGCGAAACCTTCTCTCATTCATTTATTCCAGAAGCAGGCGTCTCCCAATGAAGGGTAGTTAGCCCATCATGTGAGTAATATGCCTTTAAGATACCCAAACTTTGGGTGTGCATCCCAATTCGAGGAAGATGCTAATGTCTGGAATTGTGTCCTCACCCCACCCGTAGCAGCGACAAATCTATAGCCAGTATTAAATAATATAGAATAATACTGCAAGTAATATTGTATACAAATACACAATTAGTGAAGTGATGTTCACAAGATAAGCAAACCATTAAAAAGATTCTCCTAAATTATACATGAATAAAACATGTTTTTAGACTACTGAGAACAAACAAATAAATAAAAAGAGTTTTTATATGTAAAAAGTTTTTGTGTTAGTCGAGAACAAGTGGAGTGAGTTGTGTGTCTAAACCGAACTGTTCGTTTAAGTATAAGACATTATACTCAGCAAAAGAATATTGATGAGGATACCTACATGGACATTTGTCCTGGAAGTATCATCACGAACATTCACCAGTAAGCCAAATAAAAGTACGGACAGAAGGAAGAGGTCCAAGTGAACCTGACCCTCCCTGGTCTATAAGACCGAAATCCCAACATTCAGAAGAAGAAAAAAAGCATTGCTGTTAACATGATTTTATCTCAGATTTTAAGCTTATTGAACCATAAATTAGGATCGCTGATCAGAAAGATGGCACCTTGTCACCCGCATGGCCAGTAGAAATTTGAAAACGAGGTTATTTAAATAGCATAGTACTCTTTTGATATTACTTCAAAAAGCACATTCCATAAAGCATCATCTCCCCTCTTATCTAAATTATTCAATTTTTTAATTGAAAAATTAATGCACGGAAGAAACATATACTCAAAATTAACTTTTATACTTGTTGTCAGTATTGTTTTTTTTTTCCTTCACTGTCATAGCATATCCTTGGAATTCTTTATCAATGCACTCTTGGAATTATTTTTTAATATATCCTTTGGATTCTTTTTCACTGTACGTTTTTATTTATTTATTCGTACGCTTTCTATTTAGATTGTATTGCTTTAATTCCTTATTAATGTGTTAAATTCGAATTATTTATCAGTACATTGTTTGAATTCCTTATCAGTGTATTGTTTGAATTATTTATTATTACATTGTTTGTAAGCCTTATCTGGACATTGTTTGCATTATTTATCTGTGTGTATTTTGAATCATTGATGAACATATCTTGCGGATTCTTCATAATTTTATCGTTTGAATTCTTTATCGCCCTACCTTCAAATCTCCATCAGTGTACCCGTTGTTATATTTATTATTATACCTTCTGTACTTTTTATGAGTGTCCTTTAGACTCTGTCAGTATACGCTTTAATGACTTTATTTATATTTATCATCATTTAGTTATTTTGGAAACAATACTATGCAATTAACAATATAAAAATGCATTAAACTTTAAAAATTAACTTAATTTGAAATACTGGGTGGATCAACACTTTACTGCTTTTGCAGTCCATAAAACTCAAATTCAGAATGTTTAACAATTTATTTTTGTTTCTGAAGCTAAGTTTTTAAAACTAATGTTTTCAACTATTTTTGTTTATTTTTTTAATTTCGCGCAAAGCTACACAAGGTCCATCTGCGCTAGTCGTCTCTAATTTGGCAATGTAAAACTAGAGGGAGGGCAGCTAATCATCACCACTCACCACCAACTTTTGGGCTACTCTTTTTACCAACGTATAGTGGGATTGACCGTCACATTATAACGGACCCACGATTAAAAGGGTGGGCATGTTTGGTGGGACGGAGATTCGAACCCGCGTCCCTCGGATTACAAGTCGAGCGCCTTAATCACCTGGCCATGCCTAGCCGTTTTCAAATAAAAATTCACTTTTGTTTTGCAAGACCTGCAGAAACCGAAAAGTATTTTTAACAGATAATATTAAAAAGCGAATCCCATTTATTTCTCACCAATCATTTAGTATAATCGCACACATGAAATTAAAATGACAAGAACTTCTAGACTTCCATAAGAATAAATACACGTTCAATAATTTTATCTAAACCACCTGATATTCATCGGGCTAAGAGGTAGTTAGGGTGCTTAACTTGTACCTTGAGGTTGTTTAAAATTAAAAACCCCTCTCCCATCAAACATGCCCACTGTTATAGCAGTGGGTGCGCCATAATGTGACGGCCTATCCCACTATTTGTTTGTAAAGAGTAGCTCGAGAGTAGGCGGTGAAGGTTAATGACTACTTGCTTTCTCTCTAGTCTTTCACCATTTTATGGACGGCTAGCATAGCTAGGCCTGTGCAGTTCAAACCATAATATTAATCACCTTTCAGTAATCAGCCCAAACAAACATACTAAGACTGATAGGGCAAACACTTCCTTAATTACCACATTTATTTTTATTTTTTTTGAATACTTACTACTGAACATTTTGTTGTCTGAAAATAAGTGCATAAGTAGTAACCGACGAACATTTTATTTACGTGTGTGCTTGAAAATTACAACCACCAGAAACAAAATGTTTATCACCTAGAAATAATATCTTTCTTCAGTTGGAAGTTTCGAATGTATGTTGTAAAATATCTGTAAAAAACAGTAAATTCAGTAGACATTTCTCTTCCAACCTCTGAACAAAACTGAAACCAGTTGCTGTGTTAAAAAGAGACTAACTATCGAGTCTTGAAGCGTTTCTGTTAATTTAAGTAGAATTAAACTGGCCAAAGATCGGAAATACTGTTAACGTAAAAATTAACGTGTTTTTAGATCATCTCGGATAATTAACAGATACTGGTTCTCTTAATTTAAGAAAGACTGACTTTTGTCATAACCGGTAATACCTTTAAGATGTGAATAATGGGGCTGAAACTAGTAATGTACTTAAATAGCATCGATTAGTAGCGAAACCAATTATATCTTAAAGATAGGATAGATTAGTGAAGTAAGTACCTGTACGAAGACTAACCAGTGTTAAAATCTGTTGTTGTGTTTAAACGTTTAGTGGGCTTCACAGACTCATTTGTAACTTCAACTTATAACGTTGCCACAGACCTAAAGTGCGAAAAGCCAATCTGCGGCAGCGAGTCACGAACAGTTAACAATCGGATTCACAGTCTAGGTACAATAATCGTTTCAGTTTATCTCTAAAAATGATAAAGAGTTACTTAGGGCAATTGATAGGCTGCAAGCTATAGATTACTTGAGGCAAAGTAAAAAAGACAAGTGTTTGGAATGCGCGCATTTCAGAATATTTTTTTCTTTTCTTCTGTTATATGTTTGTAATTCTGTAAGCTGTAAGATAAACTAACAGTTTGCCTCTTGCAGGAATTTTGAGACTCATTATTTTTCACTAAAATGTATTCTTATGTCACGATTATATTATAAGAAATATATAAAATAATGAATGTGGTGTTGAAGTAACATGGCCAATTTCTAAAATTGTATGGTTATGCTGTGTGAATAAATAAAAAGTGATTTGTTAATAACACTAGGTAAAGAGTTAGCCCTGTAGTTTGGACAGCGAATCTCTCTTTTATCGAGATTAAGACAAATCAGATTCTCAAACCCAAAAAGTGTGATCGTGATGTCATTACTACTATGCTCTAATTTTATGATATTATTTAGGCCCGACATGGTCAAGCGTATTAAGGCGTGCGACTCGTAATCTGACGGTTGCGGGTTCGCCCCTCCATCCGTGGGGGCATTGTAATGTAACGGTCAATCCCACTATTCGTTG
Organism: Carcinoscorpius rotundicauda; assembly: GCA_011833715.1. Taxonomy (NCBI): domain Eukaryota; kingdom Metazoa; phylum Arthropoda; class Merostomata; order Xiphosura; family Limulidae; genus Carcinoscorpius; species Carcinoscorpius rotundicauda. The sequence continues at coordinate 31,371,951 of CM022391.1, read as the reverse complement.
GCAAAAAAATAGCCGAGAGTTGGTTGTGGCTGGTAATGACTAGCTGCCTCCCCTCTAGTCTTACATTGCTAAATTAGGGACGGATAGCACAGATAGCCCTCGAGTAGCTTTGTGCGAAAATCAAAAACAAACAAACCAATTTTACGTTAATAATTCTGTAAATAAACTTTATACTTCGAGAATAATATTTTATCGCTACCGGTAGAATCATGATCATTTGACTAATGGTTGCATCGCGCTTTTAATTAATCTTTTAAATTACATCATTGTATCATTTTCAGGTTATGTCTATATTGTAACTTTGGATATTAAATTGGGCCTTAATATAAAATAATAATTTTGTAACTCATATATCGAGCTTGTTAAGAAAAATGTACACCCTAGACAACACGTCTTTATCTTTTTCTTTTTTGTCTAAGGTACAGAAAACGCTGTAAATACGACGTTGCAGTAAAATGTTTGTCCTTGGCTTACGATTTTTTGAAGTGGTGTTATGTAATCCATTTACAAAGTAATAGCAACAGAAAACATTTTTTTATCACGTCTATTCCATCAGAGCATACACAAAAACGACTGTTATTAATTCAATAGAAGAAAGGTAAAATCGTGATCAGTGAAGTGGAAAAAAGAATACATTAATACTTAAAAGAGCCAAGGAGATATTAACAATTTAATCTATATAAAAATCGTTCTTCACTCATTTTATAAAAGCTTATTTGGGAATTTAAATTACATTTTCGTGACTGGAAAACAAACAAGATGCCAGGCTAGTTATCTGTGAGCGCAACTTTATTGTTGGTTTGTTGTTTTTTCCTCTGTCCGCTTGTCAAAGTTTTGAGTCGTAAGCTGTCACTCCAATTGCTACCTAGTTCAACTTTCATTGACGGAGGCATTGAACCTAGCATTAGCAACGGTCACTTGAAATTAAAATAAAAAAACAAGGTGACGACGACAGGCCATAGCGCCACCTTCTTTTCTATACACGGGTATTTTAAATAATAACGCTCAACTAGTCTACCATGTATCTGACGTTACCTTTAAAACTCCGAAACTCCTGCATATAAACGCTACGACTCCGTCTGATATTAACTGTTTATATGTTTTATATTTTTTATCTCTTTTATTCATGGTTATGTTTCAGTATTTAGCCCTTGTTCTGATATAATTTACTGACTGTAGAATGAAAACTGATAAAGCTGTTTTACAGTACTTCAAAACTTAACGCTAGTCTACTGTTAAGAACGTCTGTACGGAGGTTGGAAAGGGAGGGGGAAGCAAAAGCGTAAAAATAAAAATTAAATAGGTTGTAGAACTATAAACTTGTTGAATTGCTCAATAGGCACTATAAGATGCTTGACACACCAAAGAAGAAAACAACGCGGGCACGTGACGGCTCGCTCACTTAGCACGTAACAACCACACAACTATGACGCAAAAGTTGTATTTAGTCGAATGTAAGTTTCACGCTCAATATTATTGAAAGCGTCAATACATATGTATATACAAAATAAGGTATGCAAATCATATAATTTACACTTAAACGCGTTAAGGTATCTAGGAAACTCGTCCAGACTATCTGTTTCTAATACATAAAGGAGCAAAACGTCGAGTACATAAATGACATTGAAAATTTTAATGAAATACCCTAATAAACAATCCATTACAAAGCCCAAATTGATTAAAACTAATGTCTTATTTGTACGTGATGATTCAGGTGTACTTGCTTATCAATACGTTTCTTTATATTTACCGTTTCCACGTAAAAAATAGAGAAAACGTTAAACGGATAACAGCTGTTGCAAAAATTAGCCCCAGTTGTGACCTTAGAGTGTGCTTGTCTTAATTAAGTCTGAAGCGCCATCCGTCAACGTTCCTGATGAAAAAGTAAATGTAATACAAATGTATTATAAAATGTGCATGTTATATATATATATATATACATTGAGGTAAATAGTTTCGAAGCTACTCCAACAAGGTAGACCATATATAGGCGAAAGAAAATGTCCGAGTTTGTAAAAAACTTTTTATTGGCACTGTTTGGTATCTGGTTTCGTGACTTAAAGTGTCACTCGTCAGGTATAGACGTGAAGAAAGAAGAGATTTAAAAACTGTTAGAATGAGACGTCCAAGTGAAACAATTTCGCTACTTTAAATTGAAAACAAAAACTTTAATCATTATAAACTATTTACATGAATAGCCTTGGTGAACTGTTAACTACATTTAAAACATAATTGATATTTTAGAGGAACCATATAGTAGAATATTAAGTAAGAATAAGAAAATTAAAAATTAAAGACACATGCTTAAAAGTAAAGAAATTGTTTGTTTTCGAGTTTCGCGCAAAGCAACACGAGGACTATTTTCGCTAGCCGTCCCCAATTTAGCAGTGTAAGACTAGAGAGAAGGCAGCTAATCATCACCACTTAACGTAAACTCTTAGGCTACTCTTTTACCAACGTATAGGGAGATTGAACGTGACATTGTAATGCCCCCATGGCTGAAAGGGCGAGCATATTTGCTGCGACGGGGATTCGAATCAGCGTCCTTCGGATTACGAGTCAATCGCCTTGACCCATGTAGAGACATTAAAATGATGACAATAATTATTGTATTTTCAAATATTTTTCTTGTACTTGATCCCACATATTCTTAAGTTTTTTTTTATTTTTAAGTTTATACAATGCTTAAACCTAAAATTCTACATACCTAATTCACCAAATTCGTATTTTAAAAGCAGTGTTTTGAATCTGTGACAAAGATATCAAGATAACCTGCTGCTGCGTTTAATTTTGAACAACTGACCAGAGGAAAGACGTCCATACCACCCGTCATCCACACTAGGTGAATAACTGTCAATTGTACAACTTACTCTCAGATTAAAGAAAAACACACATTTTGTGTAACTGCAAGGATTTTTAACTCAACTTACAGAGTTTCCCAGTGGTTCACTAGGAACTCCGAGTAGAAGTATCTGTAGATTTTAGATAGGTTGGTTCACTCATAAAATAGCATCTTCATTAATTTCATGCCAAAACACGTACTTAAAACTTCAGAAAATATGTTTTAAATTATTATTCTGTCAAGCATTAATATAGAAAAGAGTTTTTCCAGTAAAATTGCGGATACATTTTTACTTCCTTGATGCAACATTTTGTACACAAGTTATAATTGCATCACCCGCATTAACCGATTTGTTCATGCATTTTTAAAACACGTTTTTGTATCGAGTAGTCTATAAAAAAGTATTGTCTCTTTACAGGATATGAGATATAACAGAACTGAGTTAGAATTTTCTTTAAGTTACTGCTCAAGAAACTTCGACTGATATCCGAGGAAATATTTCCTCTGTTTATTACTTCTGGATTTTTAAAGTATTTTTTTTTTGCTATCTTGAAACCTCTAGTAATTTCGTGTAGTGCTAATTCTCTTTATGCGAAGTAACGAAGATTTTTTAAAGTAACATGTCAAGTCATTTAATCTTATTTCTCTTACTGCATAATAATGACAAATCTCCAATAATACTGTTGTTACCCAGTAATGACCTTTATTTGGTGATTGTATTAAATCTTACAGCCCCCAGTGGTTCATCGCTATGTCTGCGGACTTACATGCCAAAATCCGGGTTTCAATACCCGTGGTGGGCAGAGCACAGATAGCCCATTGTGTAGCTTTGTGCTTAATTCAAAACAACAACAACAACAACAATTAAATCGTACAACTAGCTCTCTCTTAACTGAACAACAATGACATTTTAACCAATACAATGCGCAACTGTTTTAATATTCTTTCGCATTTCTTTAGGTGTATTATAGCTTACCTAACATTCCTTCTCTTACTGAAATATAATGACATTTTTTAAAGTAATATCTTAACTTTTAAAAAAATCTTTTATTTACCGTCAAGTGATTGATATTTTACGTTTTTTCTTATCCTCTTAGCTCTTTTAATATACTTTAACTAATGGTATATTCTCCCCAGTGGCATAGCGGTATGTCTGCTGATTCATACCACAAGAAACCGGGTTTTGATACCTGTGGTGCGCAGAGCACAGATAGCTCTTTGTGCTTAATTCCAAACAAACAAAGTGATGGCAGAGTAATATTGTTTTTTATGATTTCTCTGTATTACCACAAAATAATGAACTTTCTGTAAGTAATGTCTTGATTCTAATAGCTTTTTATTCTCTTTTATCGCAAAGTAACTACAACTCTAAAAGTAATGTTTCAACTTTTGGAACCTTCTTTCTCTTATTACATGGCCCGGCATGGCCAAAGGTTAAAGCACTCGAACTGTAATCCCATGGTCGCGCGTTCGGATCCCTGTCACATTAAACATGCTCGCTCTTTCAGCCGTGCGGGCGTTATAAAGTTACTGTCAATCCCACTATTGGTTAGTATAAGAGTATCCCATTGGTTGGCGGCGGGTGGCAATGACTAGCTGACTTCCCTTTAGTCTTACACTGTTGAATTAGGGACAGCTAGCGCAGAGAACCATTGTGTAGCTTTGCGTGAAATTCAAAACAAACCAAAACAATTCTCTTATTACAAATTAATGGTAATTTTTTATGTAATATTGCCCCATTTAATCAAGCTCTTTCTGCTTAAAGTAATGATCTAACTTCTCACTTTTTTCCTTGTCTTTTTGTAAAGCAGTTGATAATTTAAAGTAATAAATTATTTTTTAATCTCCTTTCTCTCACCTTAAAATAGTTACATTTATTAAAGAAATATCGTATTTTTCTTATCTTTCTTTTCTTATTACAAAGATAAAGCATTTGTCAAAGTAATATGATAAATGTTTAATTTTCTTTTCTTTGTCTAATTGCAAAATAATGGCATTTCTTCAAGTAATATATCTTAATTCTTCTGTCCTCCGCTAGGACAGCGGTAAGTCTAGGGATTTACAACGCTAAAATCAGGGGTCCGATTCCTCTGATAGACACAGCAGCCAGCCTGATGTAGCTTTGCTATAAGAAAACACACACACACACATAGTTCTTCTAATCTTCCTTCTCATATTACAATGTAATTAGTTTCTTAAAGTGGTTTTTAATTTTAAAAGTTTTTTTTCCATATGTAAAATTTTTACTTTTTATATTCCTTCCCTTGGAGCAAAGTAATGACATTTCATTAATATCTTAAATGTTCTAATCTTGCCTCTCTTACTGTAAAATAACGATATTTTAAAGGAATATCACAAATCTTAAAACAAATCTTCCCCACGTAATTGCTCAAAACACTGGTTCATTCCCTTTCATTTACAAGAACTTTAAGTTCTTCTTCAAAAGATAGTTTTATACATTCAAAAGAGTCCTCTGCGCTTACGTAAAAGGTCCGGTATGGCCAGGTGGTTAAAGCACTCGACTCCTAATCCGAGGGTCGCGGGTTCGAATACCCGTCACACCAAATATGCTCGCCCTTTCTCCGGGTGGGCGTTAAAAATGACTGTCACTCCCATTATTCGTTGGTAAAAGAGTAGCCCAAGAGTTAGCGGAGGTTGGTGATGACTAGCTGCCTTCTCTCTAGTCTTACACTGCTAAATTAGGGATGGCTAGCGCAGATAGTCCTCGAGTAGCTTTGTGCGAAATTAAAAAACAAACAAACTTTCCTGATAATATTTTCATTCTCTTTTAAAGGTATAAAGTAAAGTTTTTTGTTGTAGTATAGGAAGCTCAGCGTTAAGTTTACGGTGCCTTAAAAAGGTTAAAATCAGAAATTCGATTTATTTGTGGTGGACAGAATGCGGTATTCTGTTGTGTACACTTGCACTCATGCTTAAAACGCTAAAATCAGAAATTCGATTTACCTGTGGTGGACAGAATGCGGTATTCTGTTGTGTACACTTGCACTCGTGCTTGAAACGCTAAAATCAGAAATTCGATTTACCTGTGGTGGATAGAATGCGGTATTCTGTTGTGTACATTTGCACTCATGCTTAAAACGCTAAAATTAGAAATTCGATTTACCTGTAGTGGACAAAATGCGGTATTCTGTTGTGTACACTTGCACTCATACTTAAAACACTAAAATCAGAAATTCGATTTACCTGTGGTGGACAAAATGCGGTATTCTGTTGTGTACACTCGCACTCAGATAATAACAATATATGCTAGTGATGTCCAAGCAAATGTTTTTTTTTGGGGGGTAGGGGAAGAGAATTTTAATTATTTTCTTTATATCATACCCTCTCTCTGTGTTAGTGTAAAACAGCTTTATCTGTACTTTCATAGTATAGGCCTTTTGGTGGTATTCTTTCGTAAAGTATCAGTTATCTAGTGTCGAAGGAATACATTATTTTGTTATATTCTCACGTAATTGAATTAAGTCCTTCCAAATTTTGTAATACAAGTATTTTCTGTTTATTCATGACGGCTCTTTACCACCTGTTTACATTCTTAAAACTTTCACCATAGTTTATTACTCGACTTATTTATGTACCCACTAAGGCTTTCATTTCTGTTCTTAAACTTTCGACTTCAAGCATTTTCCTTATTTATTTTCTTTAATTTCACGCAAATCTACACGAAAACTATCTGCGCTAGCCGTTCCTAATTTAACAGTGTAAGACTAGAGGGAAGACAGATTGTCATCACCACCCACCGTCAACTCTACTACTACTCTTTTATCAACGAATAGCGGGATTCAAAGTCACATTATAATGACGTCATAAATAAAAGGGCGAGCATGTTTGATGTGACGGGGATTCAAAACCGCGACCCTCAGATTACGAGTCGAGTGCCTTAACTACGAGGCCATTTCTTTGATTTAATTTATGTTTACTTTCCTCATTATAAAATTTTAAAATTTCATCATCTGTGTGTCCAGGCATTACTTATTGATTGTACTTCCAGTCCACATATCTGGAGTTTTAGTGTTTGAAACCTGATATTTTGCTGACCAGACTGCGCACTTTTAGCTATAGAAGCGTAATAACTATGACAGTCAATTCCGTTACTCGATTAAATGTAGCCATGCAAGCGACACGCGCTACTTGCTAATTGCTATTTCTCTTTCGAAACGTTATATTAGTGACTGCTTATCCTGAAAGTCTCTGATCTGGCCATTTTGGCCTTGTGTTGGGTATGGTGCTGTTTAGATAAAAATACCAGCACTAATATCTTTGTCATTTTCTTTTCCACTTATTTGTTTATTGTATCTGCAGATTCAGATCTCACGTTATAACATCAAATTCAGAATTCGATACTTGTGGCGTATAATGTGTACATAAACTAATGTGTAGTTTTGCGCTAAACAAACAAATGAAATTTATCTCATTAATTCTTGTTTTTATTTTCACACAAAATTTCAAAAAAATTTCATTGTTTTATCAGAGGATTAATAATTAATTGTTCTCTTTTTTTTGTCAAAGGTTCCTAATTTGATTTTAGTTGAATATAAAAGATATTTAAACATCTTGAGATGTTGTTAAGAATTCCATTTATTCTTCATTGGCACTGTTCTGTTTCTACTAGGCCCGACAATTTGAACTTAACTCATTTCAAGTGCAAACATTTACTATAAATTCCACTTAGAGTGATTTAAGTACAACCATGATAACTTTAATAATCAACCAAGAGTTTAATGGACTTTAAAACGCTTTTAATAACTTTTATGCTTCCCCTCTCTCCAGTAACACAGCGGTTTATTTGCGGACTTACAACGCGAGAAACTGGGTTTCGATACCCGTAGTGGGTAGATTAAAGATAACCCTTTGTGTAGCTTTGTACTTAATTATAAAACTACAAACAAAATTTATTATCAGCTTCATACATTCTTTGTAAGTATAAATGTTTTTGTAAATAAATATGTATCTTAATATGTTGTTTGACGAAATTCTCTTTGGACGTCTGAATATAATTGGAAAGCCGGTAAACCGACTGTTTACACCGCCCCCCAGTGGCTCAGCGGTATGTCTGCGGACTTACACGCTAAAATCCGGGTTTCGATACCCGTGGTGGGCAGAGCACAGATAGCCCATTGTGTAGCTTTGTGCTTAATTCAAAACAACAACTGTTTACACCAAACGTGGTATGTACCCTTAAAATCCCTCCCTAATTAACGTTCGTATCTAATTCCATTATATTACTCACCCCCCTGCGATCCTCTATGTTTTTCTTGTGTATTGAATGGGTACGTTAACTACTATATATAGATATATAGATCAACGTTGTTATTAATTTTAAGTCTATACATTTATCTGTATTCCTTCAAACCTATAAATAAATTATAATTGCTATCCGCAATCTCTACAGATTCAATCAGGTACAATTTACTGTATCCTGATGTAAAATAATGTCGAAGAATTTGTTTGCAAACACTAATGAAAAGGAGAGATCCCAGTGCCCATCCCTCGTATGTCACTCTTTTGGGGTGAGTATGAAGGTGCATACCAAGTTAGGTGATGTGATTTTTCAAAAAATGAAGTCGTGTACGTTAGACATACAAAGATTCACCCCACCCCACCGCGATCTAATATCGCCTTTCAAAGTGGCCTAAGGGTACCTTCGAAGTTTTGTTATATGAATCATAAATGCAATACACAGGGAGGCATGAGAATAACATATGAACTCCACCCCATGCAGTATTCTTCTGGGGAATGGCCTGAAAGTATATGCCAACTTTGTTTAACATCGGTGGTAAACTATGGAGTTGAAAGATAAACGCACAGACGGATAGTGGATTCCATGGAGGGAACAAACAATAGTCAGCTGGTAACCCCAACTCTCTCATATCGTTCTTTTGACAACTGTTGTAATGTCGTCACAGGATGAAGGTGAACAACCCTTAAATCATCGAGAAATACAAGTATTGATTGCTTTATTATTATTCTAAAACTGGCTAATGTTTGTTTACTTTGGTGCAGTTAATCACTGTTTATTAATTTACGGATGTAGTTTCCTTATTAGAGATTAATTAACACCCAGTTATGTTAATTTAAAAGGATTTTAGTAATGGATTTGCCCCCCGCTAGTACAGCGGTAAGTTTACGGATGCGCAACGCTAAAATAAGGGGTTCGATTCCCCTCGGTGAGCTCAGCATATGTGGCTTTGTTATAAGAAAAACACACATACACACACACACTAATGGAGTTTTATTTGGAAGAAGAAAACCAGTGACTATGTCTACTCTGACACATATTAACGTTTATTGTTATCCCAAACATGATTTTTCTGAGAGACAACGGAAACTTAAACATGATATACAAAACAAAAAGGTAGGCGAGAAGAGTCAGTCGTAACTAAAACAATATTCATGTTTCAGATCGAATTGTTGTGAGATCAGTCTTGGTGATTCGAAAACCACAAAAGAAAACAAAAACACCACCCATTTCTTTTCACCTGAGATTGAACTGTTATAAGATCTGTTTTTGCATTTGCATTTTTAAAAACACATAAGAATTTTATAAAAGACAAGTTAACTAAACTCTACCCTTTTCCCATTTCAGATCAAACTGTTATGAAATCAATCTTGGTACTTAGAAAAATCACACCAGAGCAAGAGAGAGGAAAACGAAAAAAAATAAAAACATTACTAAAATGATATGAAAACAATGTCACCTCTGTGTTATAGAGTATTCACGTGCATGCAAGCATACTTCCAATTTAGCTGCTGGGTCGACAGCATTAAATAAAGATCTAAAGTGGTCAACAAACCCATCAGGTCAATCTCAAGATGGTAGATGCATAAGTCCTTACTAACTTTGGAGGAGTTTTTTGTTGCGAAAAATGAATAACGTGATTAGAAGCTGGTACATTAACCACGAAAAGAGAAAAAAATGTGGACAAAAAATATAATATACAATTATATTAAGATAAAATCTATGGAACTAAGCAAAACAATCTAATTTAATAGTGAGCTACTTGGTGATGACGCAGTAAACCAGCAGGTCTAACATAACATAAAAATCTAATTGATATTATAAAAAATTCCTCGGTTAAGATGACAGACAGAATCATCCAAATTTTACTTTAGTTAAAATACAACGTAATAGAAAGCCAGAAAAAAATACCATATTTACATAAATACACGAACAATTGATATAGATATATTTATACACAATATTAGGTTTGTCTGAAACTCTCTGTTTGTTGGACTCACCCATTTGCTTTTACAATCAGAACGAAACTATAGTTCTTACGTATGGTGTTTGATTTGTGCTACTACTTTTGTCGTTTTCATTATGAAAGGCGAGAGTGCTTGCCTTCCTTAACAAAACACATAAGAGTCAATGTAATAAGTTGGTCCTTTAGAAATAAACAATGTATTTTTAGTGTTTAAAATACAGTTAATTGTTCTGTTATAATACTGTACGTAAGCAATTAACATATATTTAATACGACACACTTCTTAGTTACATTGCACAAAGTAACACATAACTGTTAAATAAAGCAGAATTTACAAATGACAACAGACAATTTTGTTGTTTAATAAAACAGATATGCAGGTAACTAACACAAGCATGCCAATGTTTTAATAGTATGTTTTATTGTCTTAGAAATGGTTTTGTTATTAGTTATTATTTTATAAAACGTCCGCCATAGCCAGGTGGGTAAATGCGTTCGACTCCTAATCTGAGGGTCTCAGATTCGAATCTCCGTCGTACCAAACATGCTTATCCTTTCAGCCGTGGGAGCGTTTTAATGTTTAGATCAATCACACTATTCGTTGGTAAAAGAGTAGCCCAAGAATTGACGATGGGTGGTGATGACTAGCTGTCTTCCCTCTAGTCTTACACTACCAAACCACCTGTTCATGAGGGGCCTCTAATAACTTAGTTTTCATTTGTTAAAAGTTTTATAGTAACCTTTATATAAAGAACCAGGGTTTAAATCAAGAAAATCAAAAACATTCAAGTAACGAACTACATAACACGTTAAACACAATATGGAACATATAAATAAATACATTTTAGTTTTATTGCTCTTTGGTGTACATCTAGGTGTACATATTTAAATTACTTTTTATTCCTAATTTACATAACTCATTGTACAAATACAGGTTTATTTTGTTGCCCAGACTATATGTGCCACGACAATCTGTCAATTCTGATTGGTAATGATCGGAAATACATTAACTTATCTCAAGCCATGTATTTCTTACTTAATAATATATTAGTGCAATTTTACTAACATATCTACCAATGGAAAATAAGTTAAGCCTGCAAAATGTAGATTTATATTTATTTGAACTAGCATTTTTGAAGATTAAATCTTATTAAAAAAGACTACAACGAAGTTTTACACATCGGTCGTGCTTGCAGATATATAAACCACATCATTATGCCGGATTTTGAAGATTTTACAGATTCAGCCGAACAAATTTATCTAACAGAATTCACTCTATCAAAAAAAAACAACTCTCCTACACTAAAAATAAAACACAATAACTAGGTTTAAATATCATATCATTAATCTAACATCAAAGTTTTATGTTTACAACGAAATGGATACTTTTAATCTTCATGCTATAAAATTTTCATTTTCAAATACGAATACTCCAAACAAGGCATGTTATAACATTATCTACTTACAACTTGTTAACTACAATATAATTTATTCAACTTTACAAACCTTTGGTAATAGAACTTGTAAATTCACTCTCATTTTCTAGAAACGAGGGGCCAGCATGACCAGGTCGTTAAGGCGCTCTTCTCGCAATCTGAGGGTCACGAGTTTGAATCCCCGTCACATGAAACATGCTCGCCCTCTCAGCCGTGAGGGTTTATATGGTACGGTCAGTCCCACTATTCTTTGTTAAAAGAGTAGCTCAAGAGTTGGCGGTGGGTAGTGATGACTAGTTCCCTTCCATCTAGTCCTACACTGCTAAATTAGGGACGGCTAGCGCAGATAGCCGTCGTGTAGCTTTGCGCAAAATTCAAAAACAAATAATTCCAGAAGCGCAATTTCTCGTTGTGCATTCTAAACAAACCGTCATATAGAATTTGATAAGAATCTGTGTAAAAATTACACTTGTTTTTGTCTTTGTGGAACTTGCAAATTTCTCTGTCGAAATCTACAAATATTATACCGTTAGAAAGGCCTTTGTGTGAAGAGTCCGATTTTTATGTTGGCTTTTTAATCCAGAATCATATAGAACAGTGTAATAAGTATGGTATATTATGGTACAATGCAGTTATCATCACGTGATGACTGGCTTCAATTTGAACTTTAGATTTTTTTATTTGGAAAGTATTTCACACAAAAAACACTAACTAATGTTTAATTTCCGAAAAGAAATTGTTATTGCACTAAATACAATTTCTGTGGGTTTTTTCGACTTTTTCAAGTCTTAAAAATTCACATGCGCAATTCTTTCAAAAAGGCACGTGCTTAACACTTTGTGGACACGAATCCAAACGTTTCTGAATCATCAGTTAAGTTTGCCTTCATTACATCTTTGCATTAGCTTTTCTTTGCAATAATTTAACTTTTATTTGTTTCAAATAGTGCTATAAACACTTTCTAGCTACTTCTTTGTTTACTACGGGTTTTATTCTTCGATATGCGAGTTTATTTGTTTCAGCTCGTAAAACCGTGTCATACGCAGAACATTCATAACTGTTTCATACTCTATACATGATTATAAATACCATTCTTTTACTCTGTTGGCTAGGTTATGTGTAGTTTTGCCCCCCGCTGGTACAGCGGTAAATTTACAGGTTTCCAACGATATAAATCAGGTGTTCGATTCCTGTCGATGGACTAAGCAGATAGCCCGATGTGGCTTTGCTATAGTAAAACTACACGCATGTGTGTGTTTTCTTAAGTAAAACTTACATAAAGTTATGTACATGTAGTTTTTATTAAATAAAATTACCCCTACGTTAGTTTGTATGTCTGACGCATGCGGGCCTGGCATGGCCGAGCGCGTTAAGGCGTGCACTCGTAATCCGAGGGTCGCGGGTTCGCGCCCGCGTCGCGCTAAACATGCTCGCCCTCCCAGCCGTGGGGGTGTATAATGTGACGGTCAATCCCACTATTCGCTGGTAAAAGAGTAGCCCAAGAGTTGGCGGTGGGTGGTGATGACTAGCTGCCTTCCCTCTAGTCTTACACTGCAAAATTAGGGACGGCTAGCACAGATAGCCCTCGAGTAGCTTTGTGCGAAATTCCAAAAAAAACAAAACAAACTGACGCATGCATATGTATATTTTTTCAAATAGACCAGAATTGATCGATATAACGCACAATGCCTGTGGGAAAGCGTAGTATTAAAATGATAGAACAAGGAAAATTCAAGCGAAGGAGACGAAAACTACTGCAAATATTTAGCGAATCGCGGTTAGTTCAACAATATTCATTCTAGTAATTAGGGATTGTACGTTTGACAGAGCATAAGGAACAACCTTTTTAAAAATCTTCACATCTACGCTTTAATTCCTTGGAATACTGGATAAGGTAATACTGAGCCGTTTTACTCACTTTGGTGTATTGACAAACACAGTTTTTAATAAGTACTTTTAAACTTTTTTATGTAGAGAGTCATGTAACAGTTATGATACAGCATAACATTAAATAATTTGTTTAGTTGCATTAGTTTTGATAGTTACTTTGTTAATATTGTTAACACAAAGGGCACCCAACTGATGAAACAATGCGTTTCAATCCTCGTAAGTATAAACACAAGAAAAGTTGATTTCTAGTTTCGCTCTAAATGCATAATTTATTCGTTTCGAAGTTAATAATAATTAGTGTTGCTCGTTTCGTCAATCATATTGTACACTTTGCTTCCATGCTGTTGTTAATTGTATTATAACGTGCTTTACCAATATTCTTGGTGTTACGGGTTTATTTTTCGCTATGCCGTTGATCTTGAATACTCTTGTTTGTAGTGTATTCTTTGCCTTAACGGTGTTGGTGCTGTATTTAATTTGTTACGTATAGTTTATTTTCGTACTTCTGTTGATAGCATCTGTTATTTGTTATGCATATTTTACTTTTGTACTTTATTGGTTTTACCCATTATTTGTTATGTAGGTTATTCTTTAGCATGTTATTGGTGTTATGATGAATGTATATTTTACGTTTACTCTGACAAGGCCATCTGACAAGACCTTTTTAGGACACTCGTATATCAGCATTAAATTCTTACAAATAATGTTCTACGACTCCGATCTTCAAGTGATATCATATTTTTATCCTGGTATCAAGTGCATCACGAAGCGAGTAGCAGTTTGTACCCAAGTAATATATGCTTGTAGCAAAATAAACAGTCAACTTTGGAGTAAGCATCACTGACACTTAGGACCTGTTACCATGGATTTTTTGGACGTTTGGTCCTACTGTGATGATGTACTCTGACATTCCACTCAGTGGGGACCCTAACCATCATCCCAGCAGGATTCACTATCTGCATCAAAATGAACGAATCACAGGGGAACCGCCAATCTTCTGTTAGTCTTACAGATTCTGTGTATTTTATGGTAAGTAGGCAAGCTTTAGCAGTGTATTTTATGATAAGAAGGCAAGCTTCAACAAGAAATATTCCTTATTACACCAACGTTCTTTTATATTAAATTTGAAAAAGAGTGTACTATTTTCCACACATTTTCGAAAATTTCGAGGCTTTTAAGAACTTAAAACTGTCTCTTCACCACATAAAGTTTCATACAGAACCATATTCTAAAAAAAACTACTTTACCAAAGATTCAATTTCTAGCAAATGTATATCTTGTACAGCTGATGCAACCTACTGACGTTGTATGAAGAATTTTTTTTAAGTGTTTATATTAGGCAACTAATTTCTTTATTTTAAAAAAACATACACGTAACAGGTATGCAACCAATTCCACTCAGACGAAAAAACAAAACTGAGGCCAAGTTTTAGGTAAAACGTCCGAACTTAACACAAGTAAAATAACAAACAACATTTAGGTACTTTATTAATGCTAAGAAAACTGAGTGAACATTACTGAAAAACAAATAGCGTTATAAATACAAACAATAATGAATGTTTAACAATTTATTCGAAGTTTGAATCATGGAAAATTCATAACATTTACTCGTAGAATCAACTCTTGTGTAGAACTGACACAAAAAGTTGATAGGCATAATAAATCTTGGGCAGATAGAATAAAGCATATATTGAGAGATAGATGGATAAATAAATAGACAGATAGTACTCCCAACTTTGAAAAAAATTGTTAAATCTCCTTAAAACAGTAAACTTTAGGGATATATGTGTAGATTAAAACGGTTTGCTTTCAGTTATTTAACTAAACATAGAGAAAGAAATAGCAACTGTCAATCTGTGGTTGTGATCACAATTTATTTTTATTTTCAACATGTTGTTATAACAAGACATTTAAAACTGTAATATTAACTTAAAATTTTAAAGTATTTCATTTGCCTTGTAGGATTGGCAAGTCACAGTTGAAGTTGTAAACTATACATTAAAATATAGACGTTTCATAGCCAAATACAGGGATTAAAAACAGGATATTGAATAACACGAAGAAGAAAAGGTTGAGTCTTCACTTTAAAAAAATGTTTAAAACGCGTTGAAACCAATTGAACAATAAAACAAAGTTTGTCTTTGACCTTTGTGAAGCTGCAAATGCAGGCTTATAACTAGCTACGAAATTTTTTTCACCTTGTTCAATTTGTATTTATGATTTGATTGGGAGTTCGAAGTAAGTAAAAAACAAACGTTATATGGGAACAATTTTCTAGTTTTGTGTTTGCACTGAAATTTTTTTTTTCCTTTTTCCAAAATACAAACATACCGTTCTTTCAGAATATTAAGGAATTATATGCATCATACACCCACAAGAAAAGAACAGAAAAAGGCATAAATTCACCACCTCATATGCATATGGAGTTGTGCTATAGAACAGCGAAATCTGACCATAATAAAATCTGGATTGGGTGTGCAAGGTCATAATTTTAAATAAACAAGAAACCGCACGTTTGAAGAACCCACAAGGTTTCTTTGTTTGCTTATTTTTGAATTTCGCGCAAAGTTACTTGAGGGCTATCTGCGCTAGCCGTCCCTAATTTAGCAGTGTAAGACTAGAGGG
Source organism: Carcinoscorpius rotundicauda (assembly GCA_011833715.1). Classification (NCBI taxonomy): domain Eukaryota; kingdom Metazoa; phylum Arthropoda; class Merostomata; order Xiphosura; family Limulidae; genus Carcinoscorpius; species Carcinoscorpius rotundicauda. The sequence goes on along the minus strand of CM022391.1, from coordinate 31,355,935 downwards.
AAGACAGCTAGTCATCACCACTTACCACTAACTCTTAGACTACTCTTTTACCATTGTACAGTGAGATTGACCGTCACATCATAACGCCCCCACAGCTGAAAGGGCGAGCATATTTGGTGCGACGGGGATTCGAACCCACGACCCTCAGATTACGAGTCGAACGCCTTAACTCACCTGGTCATGCCTGGCCTCCCACAAGGCTAAAACGTACTAAAACAAAAGCTCCATGTATAAGGAAGCACTCAAGCATTGCACTACAGGTCATAAATGGTGACACAAAATTCCATTGAAGAAAAGTTTTGTAAGGTCCGACTCTGTGAAGAACTCCTCACCAATGGAAGAGTTGTAATATATGGCAAACGAATCCCAGAAGAATGTCATCTCTTACATCATATGGTATCAAATGTGTGCCAGAGGCTGCGTAGTACAAGTTAATTTATGCATAGACTCTGTGCTGGCCCCAAGGCGCCATATCGGCATTTGTAAAATTTGGCTAGCATTTTGAACACAGCAAATGAGTGATTGTCAACATTTCGTACTGCTAATATAACATTCAGCTCATCTGTATTTATTTCTATAAATGTTTTTGGTAACAGATATTTTTAATGTGTGAAACATATTAATAAAATTTTCAGAGGATATTAGCTTGCCACTAATAACTATTTTTCTATACCTATTTATTTCTGAGCTATTTGACCGTCCATAGATTATTGAATCACCCCGTATATAAACACGAGTGGGTTGACTCATTCACTAGTATAGGTAATTCAACAGTATAGGGCAAGCTAAAAAAAAAGGTGTGGTATATATCAATCGTGGTATAGATTAGAAATACATTATCGATACATTGGTTGGGTTTCATACTTTTTAGTTTATTTCAAGATTTTCTATTAGTGCGTTCGACAAGTGCTCATTTTTCAGAGAAGTTAATCCTATTATTAAATTCAATATTTCTGCTTAATCTAGGTTTAAATAAAAACCAGGTTAAGTTAATTTATATAGCTTACAATTGAAAAAGAAATTAGTGTGTTGCGGCATTCTCGACATGCTTTACTCTTGGTACTAACTCTATTTGTTTTATTTTGAAATTTAATTTAGAGGGGAATTTGAACTGGGTTTTAGCTTTCCTTGTTTTATAAAACGTCATTACTAGCATGCTACCATTTGTACTAGTCAGACTCGGGCCTTAAACCAAACCGAGTTTAGAGGAAGACCGATGAACGTAGGGGCGCACGTGTCTCGACTCAGCCACTCAGACGAAAGAATAAGCTGGGAACGAGATTAAACAACATCAATCATTGTTGCATTTCACAAATTACAATGATGCAGCTGATCTGATAAGCCCCACATGGCTTAATCACAGAGTGTTCCAACCCTGGCCACCTCATTACAGAACATAGCTGTTTATTATCAAACATAAAAAACTCAAACAATACAACGAGAATATAGAGAAACACTTTTCCGGTATGTAGGAACTGTCATTTGCCGAAAAAAGAACACCAACAAAATAAAAATAATTTATATCTCTTCAATTAGACTTTTAGAAGGATGAAGTAAGTACTTAGCTAAATATCGCCTTGGTTTGAAGATCTGCTTTTGAATATCAAACACAACGTTTACAAAGCCAAATATATCACGATGTATTTACTTTCTCATTATGACATCATTAGACTAGAATAATGCGATGTAATCTGAGAAATACTATATTTTACCGTCTGACTTTTAACTAACGCAGAGTCCGCGCTGTTGATGATTTTGGTGGACCACCAACGAAACTGCGTCGTGAAATGAAGACGTGAGCGCAACATTGCTTCATCTGAAAGAAGAACAGACTCAAATTAGAACTAAAGAGTCAGATGATAGATGAAAAAACTGAGACGCAACGCGTATCACCTTTAACATGCAACAATTATGTTAAAGAAGCACGGAAAGGCTTAAGGACTATTAACGTAAGCAAATGTTAGTCTTTTCATTCCATAGTAACATTGACTGTACAGATATTTGTAAATATACATCTAACGAACATTATGAATATTTTTTTTGAAAGTCTTACATGAAGTTCCCTGTTACAACGCCCTCCTCCCAGTGTTTCAGCGGTACATCTGAGGGCTCACACTGCAAAAATCCTGGTTTCGTATGATGCTTGTGTATCGGATAGCCTCTTCTGTAGCTTTGCACTTAGCAACAAGCAAATAAACAAAGTCCTTGTTACAAATAATGTTCAGGTTTCTAACGCAAAAACTAAGCTTTTCTCGCATATTATTGCCAAGAAGTGGGCGTTATATAACAACGGGCTTTTTTTTAAGCATAACATTTTCCGTCATGTTCCTTAAATATTATTTTTGAAACTCGAATGTTCCTGGAATAAAAATAGTCGCTCTCAACGAAAAGTTTTACGGTTTATATATGAAAATCGAGTTTCGATAAGCATGGTGGGCAAAGCACAGATAGCCTATTCTGTAATATTTTGTCTGGCAGCCGTAAATCCGAAGACAATTGTAACTACGTACTACTTATTTTACTGTTAAGTTGAAAATAAGAAAATCGTGAAACAAATATGACAACTGTATCCTCAATTTTATCTGAAATATATCTTAAACACAGAAATACAAATGAAACAATTTTTTGAATCTCTTTTATTAAATATAAATAAACATTACAATGTGTTTGTGTGTGTGTTTTTCTTATAGCAAAGCCACATCGGGTTATTTGTTGAGCCAACTGAGGGGAATCGAACCTATGAGTTTAGTGTTGTAAATCTGTAGATATACCGCTGTATTAGCGGGGGCAAACATTAGAAACCCAGAGAAAATGAATCTCTTATTTTTAGATGTTGAATAATAGATATGCAACCTGAAAATCTGAGCACAAATGTATATACTGCACATTGATTTTCCTGTAACTTAGAAGGATGAGTTATGAATGTGTCGGAAGTTTGCACATGGTTATATAAAGGCTATTTGAGAATAGTTGTTTCTAATTTTGTACTGATATACCACGTGGATGGCATCTAGCTGATCAAAAGTAACCACCACCATCTCTTGGGTTACTTTGAATAAATGGATTTACTTGTCATCCTCATAATGTACCACGACCTCGAAGTGCGACGGGCCTTTACACGTTAACGGGAGAGCCATAATTCTTAGATTCACCATCGTTGTCTGCTAATCATTAACCAATGCTCGTCCAAAGAACAAATTAAGAGACATAAATACTAAAACTAATTCCTAGTGTAAAAAGTAAATGTATTCAAGATACATGTATTTAGGATACGTCATTGTTGTAATGAACTTAAGATGTCTTGCCTAATTTATATGCTTAATATCATTTGGTATTAAAAGATTTAGTCAAATTAGTTTTAACTAGATTTCAAGCTTTGATACGTTGCAACTTTCTGAAGTGCAGGATTTAAAGCTCACAACACATAAAAAGTTGTCAGCTCACAATCAACAACGTAAAATACAGCCAAATTTACGAAATTAGTCACCGATATTTATGTGGCTAAAAACTATTAATTCAGTAGATTTCTATCATTTGAGGTACAGAAAACAAAGACTGAATACGAACATTCTGGGAAATTTTATACACATGTTGAATGTGAAGTTCAAAATTCGGCCGACAAGGTTAGCTTTGCAATTAATAGTAATAGTAACTTTTAAAAAGCCTAATCTAAATAGTTCTGTCGTCTCCAATTATCCTCAGATGAGATCACTTTTTCGTGTTCGATATTTTAGAATGACAAATGTAAAGTAACAGTACGCTTTATTCTGAACCTAATTTATATTTTACTTTTAGGATGTCCAATCTTATGATGATATTTTTAGCATACGGAAATACTATACGGTTAATTGCATACTCAAATATCTACAAATTAACAGATAGTGAATTTTACAGACATCAGCCTATCACCAGCTACTTTATAGGTTTTACTGTCGCTGGTTACCCTCAGTAATAATTGTCAGGTCAGGATTCGTATTAAGTTTGTGTTTTCTTGTAGCAAAGCCACATCAGGCTATCTGCTGACCCCACAGAGGGAAATCGAACCCCTGATTTTAACGTTGTAAATCTGTAAACTTACCGCTGTACTAGCGGAAGGCAGGATTCGTATGATAAGCTTCTAAATGTTCCGAGGAGTTTATATTGAAATATGATTTCATAGTCCATTTTTACCTGAAAGAGAAAAAAACATTAACATACATATCATGATCTTAAAAGTTTTCATAAAAATTAATTACTTGAAATATCCTTAGATGAGAAAAAACGTAAATGATCGGTTTTAAAGAGCTAACAACGAAGCGCCATTTTCAAAAAAAAGTTTCTTAAATTCATTGTTCATTTCAAAATTTTTAATGAAAACGTATTTTTGTTGAGGTTTTTATACAACGTTAAGTGAAAAAAAAAATTACATAAGTTGACAAAATGTGGCCTGGCATGGCCGAGCGCGTTAAGGCGTGCACTCGTATTCGGAGGGTCGCGGTTTCGCGCCCGCGTCGCGCTAAAAATGCTCGCCCTCCCAGCCGTGGGGGTGTATAATGTTACGGTCAATCCCACTATTCGTTGGTAAAAGAGTAGCCCAAGAGTTGGCGGTGGGTGGTGATGACTAGCTGCCTTCCCTCTAGTCTTACACTGCAAAATTAGGGACGGCTAGCACAGATAGCCCTCGAGTAGCTTTGTGCGAATTCCCAAAACAAACAAATGACAAAATGTATGTATTAATACCGTAATAACTGTCTAGAAAGTTATTACGTCAAAATTTACATATGCATCTGTAGTTGATCAATACGTGATATTGTCAGCGTAAGACAGACAGACAAAACTTTTTCTGATCGAATTTTTAGAATTATCCTCCTTGTTTAAAATAATGTTTTTTACACATAAACAGAGATCATCTGAAACATATTTAATGTATCAATTTGTTTATATATTCCTTATTTTACTTTACTTAACCATAAATTTATAAGCTTATTACGTATAATAAAATGCAATCAATAGATCAGAAGAGATCAGCTACTCGTTGAATGACATCACTTAGCCACATAAAAGAAATCGACAGGACTGTCGTTGCATATTTGATTTGAAACATCAGCAGAAAAGAAAAAGGTGGGCTTATTTTATTTCATTTATTTACGCATTGGAAATGTTTTTATCTTTAAAGTTCAGCCAGATTAATCGAATATTTAGTGTTTTAATAGTAACCTCTGGGTCACATTCTTTTGGAACCGCTGTTTGCTTTTGAATAAGACAGATTATTTTAGGTTGTTTCCTTGTTTGAAATTCAAATATCTTTTCGAATTAAGCTAATTTTGTTTCTTGTTATTCATTAACCTATTTGTATGTCCTGTAGCAATATATTAATTCAGTAGATAACGTCTATGTTTTGAATACCTGATGTATTTCTACTATTCTCGCCATCAAAACTAAAATCCACTAATCTGCCTATCTAATCTACTATTTTGTTTTCCATATCTACTTTTTCTTTCTACCTATCGATAAGCTCTCTAAAGTGTTCTTTTCGTGCGTCGCTTGTATTTTATCTCTTATACAATTTGTTTGAATTCTACAAGTTAACGATGTTTGCAGTTCTAGGCTGAAGTTTCTTTGCATCTTTTTTAGTTTTACTTGTTCTTAAAGCTTTAGTTTTTATTGTTGTAACTGGTCACATTATTAGACTTTTATCTATGGTGAATTTTTAGTCTTGCCTTAAAGCTGATCGATCTAACACTTTGTGATCATAAATCACCAGATCAACATAAAAGGTAAACGAATTATTACTATATGAGTAGTAAGAATATTTGAAAAACAAAATGCTAATATACTTCTGTACATTATCTAAACAGTAAAACAAAACGAAAGTAAAAGCAAAATACAATGGTCGTATCATTTTAAAAAGTTTTGTTTGGTTAGGAGTTTCGCTCAAATCATCATAAACTGTCTCTTATTTTGAAACGGTGGCTTAGATGGCACATGTCACTACGTTTTGTACTTATAGCCGTCACTAATTTAGCAGTGTAAGACTAGAAGGCTGGCAGTTAGTCATCACCACCCACCGCCAACTCTTGGGCTACTCTTTTACCAACAAATAGTGGGATTGACCGTACCATAACGCCCCCACGTCTGAAAGGGGCGAGTATGGTTGGTGCGACCGGGATTCGAACCCACGACCCTCGGATTACGAGTCGAACGCCTTAACACGCTTGGTCATGCCGGGTACCATAACGTTTGAGAAGAATGTCTTATGAATAGTAAAATGAAAAGAAAACGAACTATCATGAGACTACTGTTTCTTTGTACTTTAAACAATTAAACAAAGCTAATTATTTATTTATACTTGGTATGTAGGCGGAATTCTGGTAATAAAGGGAGAATTGGAAAACCCAGGAATGTTTTGAAGAATAAAAAAAGGACATTTGGATCAATGCAGTGAAAAAGGAAATAAAACTGTTTAAATATTTATGAAACATTTAAACAAATAAACAACAGGGTGGATTCTGCACTTCAAAAGTGAACTGAAAGTCAATTGGATGGCAAAGATGTTATACTGAAATTAAAATGAACAAACAGAAAGTGAACAAACAATTTAGAAATTCTCACGTTTGTTGACTGACAACTCAAGCACGACTACACAAGATGGAAAGTGAAACAAGACTGTAGTGGTCTTGGAGATCTAGAATTATGAGGTCAGACTGAAGAAAAATGCACACGTATTATGTGAGTAAAACTGCAAATCTAATTTTGTGTCAAACCAGATTCATGGGCATTAATCTAAGGTACTATTTCTTTACCTGCTTATTGTCAATGTATTAACATTGACCAATGCTCGTTGCCCTAAATAAATGACCTAGGAGATTTTGAGATATCAACCAATATAACTTGCAATAAAGCTACAGCCCTGAGAAATCATTTCAGTTGCACTTATCTAAAATATGTCCATCACAGTCCCACGACTGAAACGGGAACCTGGAAGCATAAGAAATTTTATGTAAATATATTAACATTAGTTACGATAAGATAACGTTGTTTAGGTAGCCTTCCTCAGCTACTGTTTCCCAGGTTTGTTTGGACTCAGGTTGACCTTGACTTAAAAGTTAAAACAAAATCAGAATTTTAACATGTGAGCCTATTATTTTCATATGCACACTGATCTCATGTGAATAACACTGTTGCAACATTTCACAGTTCAACTATGACAAATGACACCATATGTAATAGTCGGACAATACGGACACGCTTCACAAGATAACGACACTCGGATTTATTATCAGTAACTATAAAAGAACGACAATAAACACAAATAAATAAATCATTAAACAACATTAAAGTACTTTTTTCCATAAAGCTTCAAAGTATCGCAATGTACAATGTTAATACAATGACATATTACTGTCAACCATATTCACTTACAATTATCAAAATAATCGCAAAATGTACAACTTAAATACCACACATTACAATCTCCTAGTATACAGTAGTTCCCACCAATGTATTGGTTAAAGAAAAGACGCAATAAGTTGACACAATACCTTACAACCTGTGGCAAAGTTATGGCACACAACTTAATTGCCATTTCAAACTCGCATGGTAATATACAATAAAAGTTAATGCATTATTGTTTCAATGACAAAGCTGAGTTTTTCTTCAATTCGAAGATGTGTCCCGTTCTTAAAACGGGTAGTTCATTATTACAGAAACCTTGCTTGTACATTATCAAAAAAATGTAATACATACGAAATAAAAATCTGCAACACGATAGCTAACTGCGTCAGCCGTTCCTAATTTAGAAGTATGAGATGAGAAGGAAAGCAGTAAGGCATCATCACCCACCGCCTACTTTTGGCTAAGCCTTTATTAACGAATATATGGAATTACCTTTATTTTATAACTACGCTACGACTTAAATAGTAAGCATTTTTGGTGGGACTGGAAGATTCGAACCCGCGACCCTCAGAGTGCGAGTCACCTGGCTATGCTTGGCCATAAAAATAAGAATAATGATAAGAATTGTAAGAACTGTTTTGAAATTTAAATTACAATAGCAAGGTTAATTACGTTATAATTATAGTAATACAAATAATAATACTAATTTATTATTTATTACAAGTTGCATCTTTTACAGAGGTAAGATTTATTTTCAGAACACGTACGATATTTCAATCATTGGAGCGATCGTTTTCAAATACAGAGACACACACAACAACAAAAAAGGCCAGTAAAAAACTCGTGTACTTGAGAATAATCTTACCAGTGATCGAAACATCATACGTGTTTTGCAATCCAATCTTACGTATGTAAAAACTGTAACTTGTAATATATACGCTTAATCAGTACGTAAACTCAAAACGAAACTAACGTACGTGGGCAGCTTGGTTTACTTATGGGTTATTGATCATATAATATAAGACATATAATTCACCATGAAACATTACTTGTGTGTTTTATAGTGCTATTATCGTCTTTCAAAATGTATCACTGTGCAGCTACAACTGACGTGTTTTCCTGGCTGTATATGTACCTTTTTCTAAAATGCTTAAGATATTTTACCCAAGGTTTAGTGCGTCTTATTTCTTTTTACACATAAAATAGCATAAATTGTAACCTGTAGTTGACCTTAACCACTAACTTCTTGCTTACCTCGTTTAATGACAACGAAGTAAGTATTTTTAATGACTTGAGTGGAAGTTTTAATGGAAGCATCTGTCTGATGGAGCATAGTCTTGGCAGCCCAAGCATCAACAAAGAACTCACCCTTATATCTTTGTTTGACTACAGAAACATGGCAAACTGGGCTTAAGCGAGCTAGTGGTTGAGTGGCCTGCATAACATCTAACACATAACGGGATATCCTGATGGTCAGCTATCCATCTGGTAGCTGTTTCACATGTGAGAATGTGGCACCATCTACAGGTGTAACTGCGTTCATCTTTACACATCTCAATTACAATCTAGATAGTAATTAAACGGTCTCTCTTCCACCTTATCCAGAGATAGGTAGTGAAATACTAAAGGCTGGTAAAACAAGAAACTCTATAGAAACTTTCTCAATGGCGTCAGTCAAGTTAAAACAGTAAAATGAGATGTCTCACCCCTATGATGTTCCCTCCACACCAGAAGGCCTGGGGTAACTGAGATAATTATTAATTCAGAACATTGTCTCACCCCTCATGATGCCTCCTTCACAGTCTGTAGTAGCTCAGATAACTAGCGATTTTGAATACTATTTTGCCACACCAAAGTATCTGAGGTAGCAAAGAAAACTAATGATTGAGGATGATGTCTCACCATTTATGATGTTTTCTTCACACAGAAGGATACAAATCATCGTTTGGAAAGCACTTATCAGAGCATAGGAATGGATCTCTTCTTCAAAATTAAACTTCCTTATGCATCTCGTGTATTCCTTGTTGTTTGTCTGGTTGGTATCAGTGAGGTAGGTGTCTTTTCTTTGTAGCTTTAGCTTCTTCTCGTGTGAGTCAAATACATGACCAAAATGCAGAAAAAGAAAGAAAGAAAAGAGATTTGAGGTGTGTCTGAAATTGCCTACTTGATATACACTGAATTCTGTGTAATAAGAATCCTACAAAATAACCGAATTGTTGAGAATTTAGTAAAGAAAGGTGTAAGAAAGACAAAAACAAGACAAAAATAAAGTAAATAACACGAAATCTCTATTAAACAGTCAACAAAACAAATAAACAAAACAATAGGCTTCGATACTCGTAATTGAAAAATGAAATAAATTGAAATCGGTGATGAAGACATTAAGACAAAATTACATCAAACTTAAAATACAGGCTCAATTTGAAACTTTTAATTTGGGGAAAATGACACATTACAAGTAGAAGCTACACTCAAACTGTGGTATAATTAAAGCCTATTCATGCTCCACAAGCAAGAAAATGTAGGTTTATTACTTGTCTGAAAAGTTTCCCAAGACACGAACCCTAAATGCGCCATCTCGTCAACAATCTTTAGGAGAGTAGTAACATTAACCACTACTCGCTGACCTACTAAAACGAATTTATTCACATGTTTATAACAGGAGTGCACGTCACTATGGCTGACAAAACACAATGTAATCACTTTAAAACAAAAGTATATTATTTACAAAATACTTTTGTTTTCGAAGTACTCTATCTCAGAAGAATTATGTGTCAACATATACATCCATAGTGAAGTTGGTTCTACCCGAATTGCAAAGCGCGGTCCAGAGGTTTGCGTGCCAAACTGTGGACATGAGGTTTCGTGTTTTACTTAGCATTTAGAAACCATGAGTGCATGATAAGAGTGACGGTCAAATCCAGTTATCTGATTAGCATACTCCAAGAGTTGATGGTGGACGATTTTGTCTAGCTGGCTTTCTTCTGGTCTATGATTTCAAAATTAGGAACGACTAGAACAGGTAACCCTCGAGTAATTTTACGTGAAATTCAATAAAGCAAGTTTACTTCCATAGTTTTTCGAATCTATAAGGACAAGTTTGTCTGAAAATATTGCGATAAATATCAACTACAATTTTACTCGATAATTTTCCTTTCAGACACATTTTTATCTTTTTCCTTTAGTCTTCTTCTATGATTACAATCTTCTTTCGGGTGTAATATAGTCTCCTGTTCAGCATAACAGCCTTTTTTTCCAGTACTGGTGTCTCCCTTCTTGGACTTAGAATTACCGCATCCCCAAGCATTACAGACTTTCTTTCATTCTACGATCTTGCTCAAAGTTTTGGTTTTGTTTTGAATTGTGTGCAAAGCTACACGCGGGTAATCTGCGCTAGCCATCCGTAATCTAGTAGTGTAAGACTATAAGAAAGGAAGCTAGTCATCATCACCCACCACTAACTCTTGAGCTACTCTTTTACCAATGAATAGTTGGATTGATCATGACATTATAACGCCCCCACGGCTGAAAGGGAAAACATGTTTATTGTGATGGAGATTCGAACCCGCGCCCCTCAGATAGCCATTCGAGCGCCCGAAACACCTGGCCATGTCAGGCCTTGCTTAGAATTAACGTCAAAGTTTAATTTAACTTTGATATATAGAATTTATGCATCGGACCAATACTTCTACATAATGCAAGACAATATGTCTGTGTAGAAATGAAGTTCTGCACTACAATTGTAAGACTATAACGTTTTCTTTACCTGTGCTGCTAATAAATTAATACAGTATTCAAAATATCAAACATGACTTAAGCGACAAGATTGATGTGTGTTTTTCCTTTAAAGTTTAACAGCAAATCATGTGAGATCTTTTTGTTAGATAAAGCTTTTAATGCTTTTTTGTTGTTTAATAAATTTCAGCATATTGAGAGGAAATTAGACACAAAGCATTTAGTTTGGTAATTTCAAAAATGTTACAATTGTATTTTTATTATGTAACTAACTTTATTGGCTTTGAGAAATGCTCTTATTTGTTATATGTTGTGTTTTTTTTTGTTTTTGAATTTTGCGCAAAGTTACATGAGGGCTATCTGCGCTAGCCGTCCCTAATTTAGCAGTGTAAGACTAGTGAGAAGGCTGTTAGTCATCACCACCTACCGCCAACTCTTGTGCTAGTCTTTTGTTTTTGTTTATTTTTTTTAATTTCGCACAAAAGCTACTCGAGGGCTACTCTTTTACCAACGAATAATGGGATTGACCGTACGTTATAACGCCCCAACACTGAAAGAGCGAGAATATTTGGTGCGATGGGGATGCGAACCCGCAACCCTCAGATTACGAGTCAAACGCCTTAACTCACCTAGTCATGCCAGGTCTATTTGTTATATCTTCCATAAGTCCCGTCCAGTGGCTCAGCAGAAATCTTTATGGCCTATAACATTACAACTGACCATAAGTCCCGTCCAGTGGCTCAGCAGAAATCGTTATGGCCTATAACATTACAACTGAACACACCATAATATCTTAGTTAATATATTAAATTCTTGATAAAGATAACTTGTTATTGAATATTAGGTATATTTGTCACTACAATAATATTTTACCTCTTATATTAAACGCTATCAAACAACATTTATGTATCAACAAAGAAAGGTATCACAACATTTATACTATAAATATTGGTTTTATTAATAATAGTATTCTCAGAAATTACTGATAAAATATCACATTAAACTTGATTAAAAATAAAACCGAATAACAAATTATTGAATAAGTTTTCGGAATAAAATATAGCTATCACTGTATAACAAATACACCATTATTTATATTTGCAGAAGTACAAATTTTATGACAAATTTTCGCGTTCAATATTTTTTAACAAAATAATCGTTGCTTTCATAATATTCCGAAAACGTAATTTCTATACATGGAGAAAACAACAACTTTAAATTAAATCATTAATTGCTGCTTCCCTCTTCCAGCAGCAAAATGCATCAGCACTAATTTATTACTGTAGTCACATGTTAGCAGTCAAATGACCGATAGTGAAACGTTGAAAGTGTCTGAGAATCATGAAGTATGTTACTAACACTGTAACTTACATTCGCTATGTCAGTAAGTATTGACTTGTAAAGCATCTGAAATTATAAAGGATTAATTACGCTTTATAAGAAAGATCTGTATTCTCAACCATTCGACAGGACAATGCTGCATGGGGTATATTTATAACAGGAATATCATAAAAATCAGGTCCTTTCTCAGAAAGAATTTTCTCAAACTTACAAATCAATTTCAAATAATATAGTGAAATTCATCGGTAAAAGAGATCCTTATGTAGATGTATCTCATTCTACCCAATGAATGACTACATACGTCATAGTTTGTGTTCGCAGACTGGTTGTCCAACCATATAAATTACAGATGTCATTGTCATCCTAACCAATGTTGGGTGGCAATTGCCATTTCTATTGTTTACAGACTGGATGTTTATCCACATGGTAAGACTACAGATCTCTCTCTATTGTGTACATTTTCAGCATTCTATTACACCATTAAGTGTAAAGGTATTTTCCCGAACACGTTGGTAAGAAAAGACATGTTGCAAAATATGTACCACAAATACCTCATACACGTGTTTGTTTCTTTGTCTTTGAATCTCGCGCAAAGCTATACGAGGACTATCTGCGAAAGCCATCTTTAATTTAGTAGTGTAAGACTAGAGGAAAGGTAAGCTAATCATGATCACCCACTGCCAACTCTTGGACTACTCTTTTACAGCGAATAGGGGGATTGACCGTCACAGTATAACGCTCCCACGGCTGAAAGGATGAGCATGTTTGGTGTTACGGGGATTCGAACCCGCGTCCATCAGATAACGAGTCGAGACCCCTAACCACAAATGTGAGAGGTAAGTTTGTTTCAACATTGGACAAATATTTTGTATAATAGCCCAGTAAAACCAAGGTGAACTTTACTTACTGTCAGAACAGTATATTGACAATAATTAAGCAAAATGGAGTTCTTCCACTTTATGGCTGGTTTGGCTATACATCAGGATAAAGCTTCAAAGCAAACTGAGACGGTTCTATGAATCGTGAGTTAACGAAATCCATCAATTTGTAAGTTGATATAGGCATTAAGTGAGATTTACATAACGTGTAATTTGTGAAAATACAAGACGTTCACGTTGCAACGCCAGACGAGTTTTCAAACTATTAGTTAATAGAATACCCATTCCGTTTATCAACAGATATTTGTATCAGTTGATCTGTTTGTAACGATATTTAACATAAAACAATATTTTGTTAAGAATATTAGTCAGAAGTCCAAAAGTAAAAATCTTAATGGTGCGCTAAAGTTAAATTTATCCTTCCAGATCAGGATAATTATAGCTACAGGCATGATGGAAATCTTGGATGACACAGCGTATGACGAAGGAGCGACAGCAAATGTACAACGGATGTCACAGTGAGTTGACTGCTGGCCCGCGGGCGCCGAACGACGGAATATCGGGCCAGTGCGTGAGGACGAACCGAGACACCTGTCACATGCCAGGACGGTTGTCGTTTGTCATAGGCAGGGGCTGGATAATTATCCGATCTAACCGCCGGGGTCGTAGCACGCCTCTAACTACAGGTTCTCGACTAGACTCTGCCCCTGCACGTACAACGGGGCATTAAAAGACAGTTGACATGGTTTGAAGCCCCTACAGGCTGTTCACTAAGTTTACCTGCTCCTTTATGATGTGCTTGTAAAAAGGAAGCGTAAAAATATTCCGAAGGAGTCTCACAAGCAGAGAGAAATGAAATGCTGCGTCGGACCGTAATCCTGGCCCAGGGGTGTTTCATCGGAGACCGAGGCAGGTGTAGACCGCAACCGTCACGTTTCATTGAGGTCCTGCTTCTCGTTTCGTTCTTGAAGCAGCCCATCCACTGGCGGGAAAACAAGCTGCACTTAGAATATTAGGAACAATGAAAGTAAAGTTGACACATACGTAGCAAACTACCATCAATTCTCAATAAAACTACGCTGTTAAGGATACAGCTGATTGTTACAGGATCATGTTGCATATCCGAATAACCCTAAATCACTAAGTCCTCATGGCTCTCTTTAGGAATACTCCAGTACGTATGATAAATAAGCTGTCGTTATTCATGTGTGTAAACAGTTTGTATATCGTTAAACATGCAACCATTTCGTAAATTATCTATTTATTCTGTCGCTTGTTTTGTTTTCGTTTGACCACAAAAGTGTAAAGTACCTTAAAACTAACTGTTTTATGAGAAACTTTTCATAACAAACATTAACTTACAACGTTTACTGATTTCAATAAAATATCGAATTAATGGTTTTATGTTTACTGTTTTCATGAACATCTTTCGAAATCCAATCCACATAGGGAAATGTGATGAATAATTACAATAATAAAAACAGGATTTTCTGGTACTATACTCTTAACATATTCCATGCAGTGTACCAAGATTTTCTGGTACTATACTCTTAACATATTCCATGCAGTGTACCAAGATTTTCTGGTACTATACTCTGAACATATTCCATGCAGTGTACCAAGATTTTCTGGTACTATACTCTTAACATATTCCATGCAGTGTACCAAGATTTTCTGGTACTATACTCTGAACATATTCCATGCAGTGTACCAAGATCACAACAATAGAAAATATCAGTTGTCTATTGTAAAGTCATTCATTTACTATATAATGTTTATTTGTAATTAAGCACAAATCTACAGAGTGGGTTGTTCCTGCTCTGCCCACCACTGGTATCGAACCCTGGTTTCTAGCGTTTTAAGTCCACAAAAATACTGCTGTACCATTGAGAGGCATTTACAATATTATTACCCCAAACTGCTTTCTTCTATTTACTTCTGTAAGTCAATAAAGAATGGATTTCTATTTTAAGTTGGTAAAAACCTGACATACAGTAATCTGGTATGTTTCTGTCATTATTCAAGATTTCCCACAAGACGCACATAAGTACATTATTGAATGTTTCACCAACAACAGTGTTTTTATTCTTATTTTGGTTTCAGAACATTTTAGTATCAATTTTAATTTGTATAATAAATGTAAAGTGTAATTTTTAAAAATTGTTCCTTCTAAGTATAAGCTACTCTATCGAAATGTCCACGGCGTTTGGTTCCTAAGGTTACATATGTTCACAGTACGTTTCCATCTGGTGTACATCTAATTTGATTGTTGAACATTGTTGTATCTTAATAATATTTTTATCATTTTCTCTTAATGGTCATAAAATTTAACTTGTGTTATGTTAAACAATTTTTCTTACCCCTTGACGTTATTGTAGTATTACATAATAACAATGTATAAACTATCAAAAATAGTTTTCTTACATTATTTTCTTAATAAACTGACTTAAGCAATTGTTCTCATTGTTATCAGCGTGCATGATCACCTAAATCTAACTGTTATACTCTTACTGTTATTATGTTTTCTAACATGAAGATTCAAGATCGAATCTTTAACCTCTACAAATTGTACTTTTCAAAACTTAGCCTGAAGACGGCAAGAAGTTAACAGTCGAAACGTAAATAAACTTATTAGTAACTACTATATAGTAATAAAAGAACAACAAGTAGTTAATAATTAACCATGACGTATTGTGTAGAATATGGATCATAACTGGCATCTAATATAGTTATCATTTTGTTTGTTTGTAGTTAAGCAGAAAGCAGCACAATGGGCTATCTGTGCTGTGCCCACCATGGGGTATCGAAACCTAGTTTCTAACGTCGTAAGTCCACAGACATACTGCTGTGTCACTGGGAGGAGTAAAGTTATAATAGTTTACTCGTTGAAACAAAAAGTTTTGCGTCGTTTTCAGAATATAAAATGTAATAACACTAAAAACTGTAAACTTTATTGTTCAATATTTATAAAACATTAAGTGAGAAAAACTTTTCAGCAGTACTTTAAATACGATTGTAGTGCTATTTAGCCTTAATGCGATTGTAGTGCTATTTAGCCTTAATGCGATTGTAGTGCTATTTAGCCTTAATGCGATTGTAGTGCTATTTAGCAGTAGAAAAAGTAAAACATTTATGTCTTGAATGTTCAATGAGCTGAATTTTAAGTGTTACCATTATACTATTCCAAAATATATTCTAGTTTTGAAAATATAACGAGAGATAATTCAAATAAAATTAGAATGTGTATTAAAGACTAGACTGTAACCATTCACATGGTGAAATATTATTGTAATCTGACTGTTATAACGTATGATTGTTTTGCATTTATAAACTAAGTTCGTGTGTTTTTGTTTCCTTGTGTGTGGCGACAACATTGTATATATTATGCTCAACATGTTACAATGAGTCAGAGTGAGATATCTTCATCGTGTTAATGAAACATAGGTGAAAATGAAAAAAAGTTCTATATGTTACATACTGTCCTACGGAAATACAGAAACATCTGTGTAGAATGTGCGCAATTAAATATGCGATGAAGTCTGTATACAACCCTTAGAAACAATGCCTGCTTTTATAAAACACGTGTTATGCAACTAAATATAGCTGAGAACAAAAACGTAAGTTGTGATCGAATTCAAATCCTACAAACAGTAAGACTGTCGTTTAAATAATTATTTTAACATCATTAAATCTAGAATTGATGACGTAATCAGATATGTAAGTAGAGTTCCACAATTGTAAAACTCGTTTAAGATAAAACTATGAAGAATCACGTGTAAAATGAAATATTGTGTCAAGTTATATGGATAACGTAAAGTCAAACTTGTGCAACAATAAATATTAATTTATCGCACAGCACTTAAAACACTTAAATAAACATTTTTGTTTGGACTATTTATGTATAAATGCCAGTAGTATATCTGCGGACTTACAATGCTAAAACCTGGTTTCAATACCCGTGGTGAGCAGAACACAGATAGCCCATTGTGTAGCTTTGTGCTTAATTCAAAACAGCAAAAACAATATATAAATATATTCTCAGGAAGTGTAACTGAATACAGAACAAATGAATTAGTATTTCAAAATTAGACGTTTTGTTACATGTGTGCTTTATTGTCTGTCATGGCGGCCTAGCAATGCGTCTCTAACTACGCAACCTTTGTGATGACACTTATTACCTGAGATCGACACACGTGTAGCGCTCTCTGGCGTGTTTTGCAAGTGTGAGATAATTACTCCCATCTGTATTTAACAACATTAAATCATATTACCAATCATGACTTCTTTATACAGACTTATTGTAAAATAAAAATTCAAGCTAGATTCTTTAAATGACACATTGTGAAAGATGCTGAATCCAACCTGATTATGCAACATTACAAGTATAAGATCAAGGATCAAATGTGAATATATGGTGTGATATTGTATATCAAAAATAGATATTATAATTCATCTCATAATTTTGATTATACAATAATAAATGAAAGCTGCAACTATGATCTTGATGGTCATTTATCATGAGAAGATAATGTGGTTGTAGCTCAGAAAAAAAAAATTAATATGGAAATAACTTAGTATTCTTTAACATAAAATTATTCATTATATCTTCATTACTACGGAGCTTAATTAAGAAAAGTTGAAAAACGACGATAGGAAAAAAATGTTATACGTCTTTTTACTACTTCTACCTGTACGGAATTTCACATAACGTTTCAAACCCAACTGTTTAAGCACTACAATCCCTGGTTTAGAAGTATTCTCATTGGGTAGGCAGGATATTCAGTCGGCAGTAGTCGCCAGTGAAAGAAATAGTTTTAATTGTAAACAAGACTGACTGTCATGGTTGTAACTCATCCTGAACTAAAAGATCGGACTGAATTTAATAGTATATCTTAGCTCGAGCCTTGGATATTCCAAAATGCAGTCTAGCACTCTGTCGACTAGATAGCCTATGGGTCACTACTTAAAACTATTTATAAATATAAACTGCAGTAACTAATATCGTAAAGTCTATATTTCGTCTGAGTTTCCTAGTCATTTTTGTCAGGGTAAACCCAGTGTGACATCTCTATTCATTTTTATCAGACTAAACACGGTCTCATATTCCTTGCATTTTTCATTAAGTCAAACATTGTGTAATATTCCTAGTCATTTTTCTTTTTCTAAGACTAAACTCGGTCTAGTGTCCTAGTCTATTTTGTCAGGCAAAATCAGGTTTAACTTGACTAAGAAAAAGGGTTTGTTACTATCTTGTTATAGCTTGAGACTCTGGAGCATTCAGAGCTTTTGGTTAGGTTCTTTTTGTGAGGGTAAATATTGCTGCACAGAAGACATAAACGATTGAGGAGCATGTGGAGAACTGTTGTATGAAGACAGAATTTGGTAGCCTCTTTAAGACTCTCAGACATTTTCTGACAATGGATGCATGATCAGAATTCTGGTCAATGCCACCTGAGCCCAAATGAAATTAGTGGAAATGATTCAGGTAAAGAAAAATTTCTGAGAGCTAGATTGTTTCAGCCTGGATTTGGCCCAGAATTTGCAGGAGAAAGTCTGATACAACTAGCACAGGATCCTGTAAATAAGTTTCTGGAAATTTCTTCCCACCATTTAAAGACGAGGCTAAGTAAACTTATACCATCTCTTGAAATGTTTCGAGTAGGTAACTGCTTGGAAAAATTTCGATTCAAAGTACATCCAATGAATTGCCTGATGTTGAGGTGAAATGGACTGACACATGACTCAGTTGAAAACCTCAGTGAGAAGCAGCTTGATAACTGTAATACAGTCAAGGTTGAGTTATACTGATATTTTGACATCACAGAGGTCAGCAATATTCCATTCAGTATACCTAAATAAACAATCTGCATCATTTGTATAGGAAAATGTATTCCAATATGGCATTAACAGATCATGTGAATATCATTATTGACAAGTTGTTGAGGAACTATTAAGAAAGCTAACATGAGATCATCTGGGTATGAATGACATTTTCATCGGACAAAGCTGGGGCTGCCAGGCATGATCAGGTGGTGAAGACACTCAACTCGTAAATTGAGGGTCGCGGGTGCGAATCCCCGTCGCACCAAACATGTTCGTTTTTTTTAGCCGTGGAGGCGTTATAATGTGACGCTCAATCCCACTATTCGTTAGTAAAAGAGTAGCCCAACTAAAGAGTTGGCGATGGGTGGTGATGACTAGCTACCTTCCCTCTAGTCTTACACTGTTAAATTAGGGTCGGCTAGCGCTGATAGCCCTGGAGATTGGACTAATAGTTATTTGTACAAAGATGAAACTTATATGGAGATGATAAAGTTGCTTAGACTGTTAGGAATTACATGAACTATGTTACTGTAATGAAGCAATGTTTACTTGAGTATATTAATCAAAGTTTGAAACGTTGCGTAACAAGTAACATTCATAAACATTCTACGTGTAGGTAAGTTTTTGTTTTTTAATCTGTAAATATTTTTATATCTCGCAGCTGTCGTTTTAAACACACTACAGGCTATTTTGTTATCATTATAACTCTTTCTGAGTTAAAGTGAACATAACATTAAAAATATATATAACATAAGTTAAATTTGACATGTTCTAAGTTTAAGGACCTTCGTAATTACCGAGAACGTAAAGCATATCAGTCAATACGTTATTCGATGTTATGTAATGAGATTGTGCCAATATGCAGAGGGAATGATAATACTTCTAATTCAACTGTTATGTAACGAGATAAGCCTTTTAATTGGATCCAGGGTATATTATAGAATTTAGCACTTCTTGACTCGAACCTTCTTATTTGATGCTATGAAGAATCCTGGAATGCTATTTTGTAAAAAGTTGATGATGGAGGTGATTGCCTGGATAAAATCAGTAGAAGTCACGTCTAACGATATGGAAACTTTCCCTAACTAATCATCGTGAATGTGTCCACGACCCGAAGGTTCTGCCATTTGAGGCGCTAGTGACTCCTCCCAGTACATTTTGCTCTTTTCTCCTGAACCCGCTTCACCCGTGACTTGTCCCACCCAACCATGTACAGTCCCTGATCATCTCCATACCGCAATGAGAATCGAAATGTGTGCTTTCTATTAATCATACGTGTGGAAGGTGTTAATCTACGCAGTGTTTGGACTTTTAGCGCACAATTCTCAAACTCACCATTGCTTAGAGCATTTGACTTTGTTTGGAAAAGCAGGCTTTTGATATGGTTAGGTCGAAAGGGCAGAAAACATTACTTACCATGTATGTCAGCTTCCACCGCCTTCGCAGACTTCCCCTTATATTCAATCGAGGCTGCATTCTCTAAGTGATATAATCAAACTCGCTTCCAATAATTTACCGTGGTGTTATAAAATGCGCTAACAATGCTTGACTCTGATATGATTAAACTCACTTCCAACATCAATATTGGTCATAAAAAACTCAGGTTAAAGATAGTGTATTGGTTTTTGCTTTCTTCTTTACAATTTTAATAACAATCCTTTAACTTATTCAATAAGAAATTCTTACGAAAATGGCATGAGTTTCTTTCCATGATTTCTGTCTTTCAATGACATGAATTCTATAATCTTTTACGTAGCTTGCTTGTTTTCGGAATTTCTCGCAAAGCTACACGACGGCTACCTACGCTAGCCGTCCCTAATTTAATAGTTTAAGACTAGAGGGAAGGCAGCTAGTCATCACCACCCACCGCTAACTCTTGGGCTACTCCTTTACCAATGAATAGTGGGATTGACCGTCATATTATAATGCCCCCAAGGCTGAAAGGGCAAGTATGTTTGGTGCGACAGGGATTCGAACCCGCGACCCTCAGATTACGAGTCGAACGCCTAAACTTACTTGGCCATGCCGGGTAAAATTGCATCATTAGTTATCTGAACAAATTCTTACTTTGAAGCTGCACGTTTTGAATTTCGCAGACAAAGAAAGCCAAGCCCTAAAGCTAATAAAAAACAACTCATTGACTTTATTTATTAACGAGAGTTTTGATATACATTTCCCGATCTGTCTGATATTACCTTACTGTGGGAGAAACAGACTGTAGATACCCTAAAACAAAACAGAACGACAACAACAAAACACATTTATGATTTTGGAAGGAGAAGGGAGGTATTTTGATATAGAATGTTGGACAATATATTTGTTCTTCTCAGTTTGTTAAAAAATAAAATTAAAACAGTATTGGGTTGTGTCTTTTGTTGTTTGCTTTACAACGTTATTCTATTATGTTGCCAAAACCTGGTAAAGTTAGCTGTTCAGAGTGAAATTTCGTGAACGTGTTTTGTGATGTCAGTCAAGCCAATAATCTTGTTATAGTGTGGTACTTTTAAGACGTAATCGCTAGAGGAAATGTATCAGGAAGTTTAACTAAATTGCTTTAACTCTGGCTACTTTAAATCAAGAAATAGATTACTTATAGTGTAAACCGAGTGAAACGTTTTTTTTACTGTTACCAACAACAATAAGAAGTAACTATGAGCAGTGACCGATGAGCAGCAGTTTTACTGAAGGTTGCTTTTGTCTGTAAACTTGAGTTGTTGCAGACATACCATTGCTTACAAGATTTTATATGTCATACTAATGAAGGCACTACTCGAGACACTGCTCATTCCAAGTAAAATGGACATGTCCGTTAGACGTATTGATGACACTAAGATCAAAATTGGGGCTGCAGTAGAATCGTCTGTGAAAAAGCCCAAAATATTCGGGTGAGATAGACACGTGCCGTCATACTGTGTATATATATATATAAGCT
This sequence comes from Carcinoscorpius rotundicauda, assembly GCA_011833715.1. Lineage (NCBI taxonomy): Eukaryota > Metazoa > Arthropoda > Merostomata > Xiphosura > Limulidae > Carcinoscorpius > Carcinoscorpius rotundicauda. The sequence continues at coordinate 31,333,852 of CM022391.1, read as the reverse complement.
AGAACACGAAACACGTTCAGTACTGCACAAGGTATGAAATTCCGCAAATGCCCTCAAAGTGTGTATTCCTCAAAATTTTCGTTACACTAAGCATATAACCATTCTTAACTAAGAGGTAAAATGATAGAAGTGATGATACTTTGAAAAAGGAGCCGGCTGATGTTACATATTTAGAAACTGTCCACGAGGTTGTAGTTAAATTATTCGTAGGTCAACATTATGGGTCGAAGAGGACAACCAGGTTTGTGAGATATAGGCAATGCTAAATTATTTTGTGTTTTTTTTCAAAGACTCTTTTAACTTTAAATATATTCTTGATCAACTAAACAATAAAGCCTTAATGGCCAAATTTGATGTAATGTCCCTCTTTACAGAAGTTCCAACGACAAAGGTCTGCAAAATAGCTTTGGAACTTTATATCGAAGACCCAACTCTTTAATACACATCCTATAGAATTCACTGTCATCAAAACTAACTTTATGTTCAATGACCAGAGCTACCTACAAATAAATGGCCTAAGTATGGGGAATCCCGTGTCACCATTTCTAGCTGACATTTTTATGACACATTGAATCACAAGTGATCAATTCAGCCTTACACCAACCACTATACTGGTACAGGTATGTTGATAATACAATTGCTGGATTCACATTTACAGAATACACACTTTGTTTTTTCAATCACGTTAACACTATACACCCCAACATTAAGTATACCTGTGAACAGGAAAAAACTAACCAAATAGCATTTCTTAACCTCATGATTACTACAACCGATACACAATTCAAACAGAAATCCTTGGAAAAATCACACATACTGGACTATGCATTCCCTGGGACTCAGCACATGAAACAAAAACTAAACATATTACAAAACCATATAAACACAGCCACAAAACTATGCTCACATGTTAAAATTAACGATGAAATCAACAAAATAAAACACTTTCAACAAATTTCCCCAAAAATCGTGGAAAAAAATTATATGCACACACTTTGATCAACAGCAATAAATCCCAAGATATAACAAGCTACAAAACCTTATATTGCTGCATCAGCGAAAAAATAACCAACATTAGAAAAAAACTTATAACAAAATACAACATTCGAGTAAACACAAAATTTACTATATAAAAACTACACTGACAAACACAACACCAACATTATTTATAAAATACAATGCAACAACTGCCATGACTCTTTTTTTTTTTGAGAAACAAGCAGAAAAATGGAAACTAGACTCAAAGAAAACAAAAAGTCACCTTCACAAGTTTTGAATACTGTAAATCAAATAAACACAACATAACCATAGAAATCATCCAGATATTAAGTAGGGAAACAAATATAAACAAACACAAAATCAAAGAAGCCCTACTTGTACAACAACTAAAACCAAAATGAAACTAATATAAAGGAACACATTTATACCTATACTAATGAATAACCTATAATCCAACTACAACGCCCCCTGCAATCCCGTATCCATTTATACTATCTTTCGGAAGACATGCGCCCGTCAACAGTAACATTCAAACTCTCTCTTGCTTAACCTGAAGATAAAAACAGAAATAATAATTTTATATGAAGCACATTAAAGAAATATCACCCTTTAACAATAACAGAGATCTAATTGTAACCTATGTACATTGCAACATTCTTACATCTATCAAATATTTTTATAAAATCAGCAAAGGTTACCCTTTCTCAAAAAATACTGATACGCAAATATTTACTGAACATTGCAAAATGTAGCGCAAAGTAAATATCATTTAATGCTGAAGATGCACCATTAATTAACTACAAGATACTGAACTAAAATATAATAATACCCCTAAGAAATATAAAATATAAATAAGTTTCATGATAAAAATATAATTGCATAAAACAGCGCGACATGCTGTTCAACTTTCATTGATTCACATACAACATTTATTACAAAACGAAATCCTTTAAACATAAATGACGTATAAATGTTCGTATCAACCCACGAACAAATGAAAACACTATCGTGAACCAATTACGCACACATGAAAAGACATAAAATACGTGAGAAAGACTTTTAGGATTAATATTTCTTTTTTTCATGCTAGGAATAATCTCTTTATAATTAATAAAAATAGTTATTTACAAAATGGGACATCACACACACGCGCGCGATATAACGTCATTGTTCTCATCTGGTTTCTCTCTCATGAGACAATACAGACAAATGGTGTTTCTCTTATTAATTAATTAATAGTCCAATAGCAAAATGATATTAATTGTTACAGTTACTATATCTTTAGACTCTAGCATAAGACTCTCAACAACAATGAATGGAGTTAGCTTGTTAGAGAACCATCTCCTTCATTGTATTAGTGTTAGCTGCAATCAGTCCACAAATTCTTAAAGTTTACAGTACTAAAGTTATTTTTGTAGCCATACATGTAATAATAACGATTTTTTAAGCAACCGTAATGAATATATGAAGAACATTTAGGAAGTCTAACTGAAAGCAAGATAGCCAGAGGAGTCAAGGCTTTGAACATAATTAACAAACAGACAGTATTAAAAGATACATGAAAATATGGGCTCTGATTGGCCAAAAGATCAACAAAAAATATCAATTTGAATGTTCCAACGGTTCAGTCATAATTATTAGTTACAGACAAAAGCGTATTCAAGTATACATTGTGAATAATATACATATATCCATCAATTTCTATTACAATCCTTCACTGAACTAACATATGACTGCGCCATCCACTGTTGTCATAACATGAGCTGATGAGCTAACACTGTTACTTGTGACTTGCTCACGTTATTTCCATTTCTGTCTGGTCATGATATGAACAGAGTCCAATTTCAATGCAAAATGAAAATGGATAAAGCTGTAAGGACTGGTTTCTATATAAATAATAAATGTGCTAAAGGCTGGTCAACTTTCAACTTCTAACTTCTGGCCTTAGAAATCTATAAGCACGAATTCCAAATCCGCAAAACGTATTTCAGATACAAGTTAGTTACAAGCTGGAGCAGCTTCAAAGCAATACTACGCAGGTGTTACTTTCTGTCTCAGATTATACGTTCACAATACACACTATCATACCCTAAAGTTGGACATTGTGGTGAAATGTATTAAGAAAATATACTTACAAAGTGTTTCAACATCTGTGGTTCACAATATTAAATGTAAACCAAATAAATCACCTAGTAAATTGAATTTACCTTTGGCATACGACAGAAACAACTCTCTACAGATAAGTAAGTACATTTACTCATGAATATCTTTAACAATCAAAATCATTATATAAAACTGGGAAAACTGAATTTACGTTTCTAGCAACAATCAAGGAAATATTACAAGTCCTGAGTCTTTCAATAACGTTTCGCAGACAAGTAATCCATCTTTATTGTATATCCTAATATCTTGACATTCGGATCAAATAATTTATCTTTAGTCATGCATTGTGTCAAAATTGTATTATCTGTGTAATAACTAATTCATTCATGTCATACAGAAGTAATGAAAGAATGTATTCATTATTTGTATATGTGTGTAGCAACATAATACAATCAAATTAAGACTTTCATGCCAAATTTCCTTCATTTAGGACTAATATTTGTATTGTTCACTACAGGAATTCCAAAACAGGCTAATTACAATATTGTAAGACAATAGATGCCAACAAACAATAAGAGGTGACTAACTGTTACAATACTACACCTTGTGAGTCGATACACTGCTATAATTGGCAACGAAGAAAACCGTAAAGGTAAAACCCACTGAAATTTTTTATTAGCTTATTTACATTGTGTACGAAAATTGTAACTCACTTTCTGCACCTATGAAAGTTACAAATAGCTGACGTAGAAGCTGCACAAAGTTTTCACTCAAATTCAATGTTTTTGAGTCAAAACATTCAACAAATGCTCACTATTAAAACTGAAAACTGAGTGCTGGTGAGAAGAGATTGTAACATTCCTTTAGCTTTCACGTATATCGAAATTCTCAGAAATCCCACCATGCGTTAATGTTCTGGGCATTACAGATAATAGCCTCAGGTATCCTATCGAGGAGTCCAACGAATATCATAGTAATGTATTTAGCCATTTTAATAACATTTCTTTGCTATATGGCAGTTTTTCTTAGCTGTTGATAGATAATCTTATGTGTGTTAGACTATAAAGCACATTTATAGAAACTTTAACTCTCAACCAAGTATGAATATGTTCAGTAAACTGACACTTTAGTTGGGCAATATGCTGTCCTAGTTGATTGTTTTTTAGACTAACAAACTTTGCAGTCATCTGCTTAATTTTTTGTATTACTTATTCTGCTAAACCATCAGACTGGAAGTGAAAAGGTTTGTTTGTTTTGTTTGTTTTGAATTTCGCGCAAAGCTACTCGAGGGCTATCTGCGCTAAGTGACAAGGTAAAGTGAACGTCTTCACTATGCCAAACACTTTACACAACTCGGAATATAACTGAATGTTGTAATTAGCTACTTGGTTTGTGTGAATATATTCAAATAAAGTGAATTGAACTATATACAGATCTATTAAGACTAAGAATTAGCCCACGTCGTAAAGTAATCAGTTCCATCCATCATATACCTTGGTAATTTTGTAGAATAAGACTAATGATGTTTGTCAAGGCAAACTGAAAACTTTCTGCAGAGTTTACACCACAAACCAACTTGTCAACTTGTATGTGGTAATGAAACTACTGTTTTATGTTCAACACATACTAGTCATGATAGTAATACTTCATGAATATTACAACTGCGAACAGTTTTTTCCTCATCATGTGAATATTAGACAAGCATAAAAAACAGCACGCTTACCGTCTTCTGTAACCATGACAATAAAATCGTGTCATGCTTCAACTAAACACATTTTATCGACTAAAATATTTTTCCACGATATCCATCTCAGCTAAAACGTAAATTATTCTAAGTGGAACGAATAATAATGTAGCAGTAATGAAAAATTAGCCACAAAACAACAGTTATATGACGCAAAATCAAGGAAATTGGAAGTCTACAACCTGGTCACAGGTTGAAGCCTATCTCAAACTGCTGCAGCATTTATTATCAGAATCCACGGAGTTTTTATCCCCACCTTCAATATCATTAAGGAGCCTCACTCTCATAGGAGTAAATACAGATTACTGTGGTTATAATTCCAAGTCTTGCTTTCGCACCTGCTGAAGCACAATGCTCTGACTCTCAAACATGCAGTCAAACACTGAGACATTATGACATTGATTAGACACTTATCTACTTCATCTCTTTCAGTTCGAGTTCCATTTACGCCTTGAAAGAGACAGGCATATTATACAGGTCAAAAGGCATGAAGCAGAATTACTACAAGTGGTCTTAATTACTGAAAGGAGTTTTAGATCCAATTTAATCATACAGTTCTATTTATTAATACCTGGAAACCAAGTCTAAAGTGTTGATTTAATGGGTGTCTTCCAATGCAATAATATTTTCATCTTTTTGTGGTATTGTAGAAATATTACTGCAAGTTGTTGTGTTTTCATGCCTAAACTCAACATAAAACTTGGTCTGTCTCCTTACTCCTAATAACTGTTACCAAAGATGACCATGCACTTCCTAGCAGCTATGTTATTTCATCAATTAACTTCCACTGTATTTCAGTGCTGGTTATATTTTTAGTGCTTCAGGGAAGCCAATGCATTGACTGTTTCACTTGATAAATCTTGCCTGTATAAAGGTTACGACAAATTTTCGAACTCAGACAACCATGTATTCCCACAGACACATTAACATATTTCGCTGACAATTAAGTAAGCTATGGCTGCTGCTTCAAATACGAACTACTTGCACATTCATCAACTAGTACTTATTAGCTCCAATTACTTCATTTCACTTATACCATACCTGTGACCAGAGCAGCAGGAAGTAGAATAAACAAATAACTGATATCTTTAAAACTGTTTTAACTCTCAGATAGATAAGTGTTTGAGCTAATACGGACGACCACCACTACATCAAATGGCAACAATTCATTTGACTTTATTTCTAGTCCACGATGGGACATATTTGTGTAGTTGGAAGTAATGTGATACACATGAAATATACTGCTTTTGAACTCAGTTTTGTTGTTTGTTTTTGTTTTTGGAATTTCGCTCAAAGTTACAAGAGGGCTATCTGTGGTAGCTGCATCACACCAACATTATTTATAAAGTACAATGTGATAACTGCCACGACTTCTATATTTGAGAAACAAATAGAAAAATGGAAACCAGATTTAAAGAACATAAAAAGTCACCTTTACACTTTTTGAACACTGAAAGTCAAATAAACACAACGTAACCATAGAAAACACAATCAAATACTGAATAAAGAAACAAATATAAACAAATGCAAAATTAAAGAAGTCTTATTTATACAACAACTTAAGCCCAAAATAAACCAATACAAAGGAACGCCTTTATACCTGTATTAAAAATAATAAATGATATAAAATTATACATTCAAACATCTAACACCGCTCTCTACATTCCGACACTCAGTTACACAACCCCTTTCAAACATGTAGTCAGCTTCCGGTCAGTTACCTCTTTCTTTCTTTGCGAACCTGACGATGACCAAAGAAGGTCGAAATGCTGTTCAATCCTCTACGTAAAAATTTTTCTCAACCCAAACGAAACGTTTTTACATATAAACGTTAGGATGTTTCAATATTTGCGCGAAGCTATAGATAATTAGCATTGTTTACCCACAATTCTTGAGATCATCTTGAGACTTTGAGCGTCTCTTTATAAATCACTAAGGTGCTGAGGGTAAATTTACAACAACGTGACTTAAACCTTGGATCCTGGGGTTCACACTCTGGGCATATTATCTGTGTAACTACGTTCGACCGAACTAAACAAAGAGTTACGTCAGGTAGACTAATTAAACAGAAGAGTTTCAGACTCACTTGGTAGAGAAAACTCCATATGGTGATATAGAATTATTTTATACGAATTTATTTAGTAGAAGTAGACGATTAACGTAGGATGATCCATCCAGGATAAAAAGTGTTAATTCAAGTCTATTTGGTGGAAAAAACATTATTTTAGGGGTTCGGCATGGCCAGATGGGTTAAGGCATTTGACTCATAATCTGATGATCGCAACAAACATGCACGTCCTTTCAGCCGTTGGGGCGTAATAATGTGAGAGTCAGTCCCACTATTCGTTGATAAAAGAGTAGCCCGAGAGTTGGCGGTGGGTCGTGATGACTAGCTACCGTCCCTCTAGCCTTACACTACGAAATTAGGGGCGGCTAGCACATATAGGGCTCATGTAACTTTGCACAAAACACAAAACAACAACATTATTTTAGGTAGCCCACCCAGTAGAAAAAAGTTGCTTTAGAGTTTAAAAAAATTCACAAGTGTTTGAAGAGGGTGAACGAAAATATGAATCTTTGCTGTTTCTGCAATCTGTTGTTTTATCATACAAACTCTTTGAATTTTCTACTTCTCTCTTTCAGTTTTTATTTCTGGAAGGACAGTTTTTCTTGTGGGACAGTATTTTATCAAAAACCCTTTTCAGAAAGTAATTTCTGCGGTCTATCTTATTCACTTACATTCTACGCTATACTTTTTTCATAATGATTCAATTATATCAGCTTGTACAAATGCAAAGTTCTATCATAAAGAACACTTATCACGAAAGGCCGTTGTTGTTGTTTCCATAGTACAAAGCTACGCAATGAGCTATTTCCTCTTTTTTAAATAAAGTTTTCTGAAAATTTTACATTTGAGCATATGTTAGGTGTTATATGATATTTGACATTAAATTTTGACATTAAATGGGTTTTTATTTTTCTTTAAATTGGGCTTGAACAACATATAATTTTTTTCTATCTTCAGTTTTCTAATGAACGTATTTTAAACAAAAATTCACTGAATTAATTCATTGAAAATAATTAATTAAACTTGTATTTACCAAGAAAAAACACAAATCCTGAGGTAACCTTTTCCATTTAAGTAGTGATACTGTAACAATATTAAGCATTGGAAGTGTGCACATGCGGTAGTTTTTATTTTATTACTATTGGTATGTTGAACTGCGACATATGGTTAAAACAACCAGATCAGAGACCCCAATATTTCAAACATACCTTTCGTTAATTTTGGATTGCTACCCAACCAGTTAGCAGCAACCATCACTAATTATACTTTGTCAGCCATGCACCAAATAATGGGTTTTGATTGTCACTCTTTTAACCCAATGAAGGTACGGACGCGGTCAGTGGTATTGCACATGAAGCTTTGGATCTCTCGATAAACATAAATGGACTGGCACACCAACCACTATGCCACATTTTATAAAACTGACCCATTTTATTTTAAATCTCGTTTCTACGAGTGTGTGTAAAGTGTAATATTATATTAACGATAAAGGGGCCTGGCCTGGCATGGCCTAGAGCGTTAAAGCGTGCACTTCGTAATCCGAGGGTCGCGGGTTCGCGACCGTATAATGGTCGCTGGTTAGAAAATATATACTATTTTGACTTAATATGAATTATTTCCTAAGAAACTGTCTAGGCAAAAATATTCCAGTACACAAGTTTGAAAGAAAGAGTCTTTTTATAATTGTTCGATTCATGCTTCTGGTTTACTGCTTACGTATTTTCATTTGCTATAATAATTGGTTGAAAATGTCGTTACTTTTTTAAGAACGTGTAGAAATGATCCTGTTATGTAGGGATCCTGTAGATTTACTTTATCTTAAACCATTTTATCATTTTGGGAATATATCAAACGATTGACTCTTATCACATAGATATGAGCTAAAAATTTAAACCAGAGAATTACAAGATCCGATACAACCGAAACACCACAAATGCCACCAAATCTGATTTGTAAACCGAAGCGAAAAAGTGATCAATGATTTGTAATCAAATCAGATTGTTAGCATGATTCAAAACTGTGAAAATGAATTCAGTAAATGATTAGTTAATTTAAAAGAGCTTTCCAACTACGAATATGAATTATTATACTGCAAAAATTACAAAGAAGTATGCAATGTTTTTAAACATACATATAGTATTTATAGGATACGGAAACTTTTTATAAATTCACCATACAGTAGTCTAAGTTAATTTAAGTATGCGAATAATATTACGACATGCGCCTTATTTATTATTCGATATTATACAGCGAACCAACTGTGATATTCTGAATTTTACGTTTAATGAAAACAAAATACATCAGAAACATACGTATATGATAAATCATGGTTGTGAGCGAATATTTCACCATTTTCTATTAACACTTATCCTCTATAGTGGTAAGTTTACGGACCTAAAACGCTAAAATCCTAGATTAGATTCTTTGCAGTAGATACATCTGATAGCCCATTGTAACTTTGCTCTAAAGCATATAAACAAAGACACTATTACCACCTATTTAATGTTAATTAAGTGCACAAAAAGACTCAGAATTATTGTCTTATCAGTATTTACAATAGTTTTGGTTATTTTTAATTGAACACAAAGCTATACAACAAATAGCTGTACAATGCCAACCAGAGGTATCAAAACCCGAATTTTACCGATACAAGCCTTCAGACTTACCGCCGACTCACTGTAGACAATAAAAAAAATATTTATATCAGTTTATTGTATGTTTATTCTGTAATTTCGATATTTAGACCACTGTCTTATAGCATTTATGTTTCCCAGTGGGTCAGCGGTAAATCTATGGACTTACATCGCTAAAATCCGAAGTTTGATTCCTCGTTGCGAACAGAGCGCAGATAACCTATTGCGTAGCTTTACTCTAAAACAAGCAAATATATTATTTATACTTTTTGCACGGCGTCATTGAACAAGTGTAATGAAAATATTTGTCATTAACTTTATTTACGCATATTTTCTACTGATAAATTTGGGCCCAGTATGGTCAGGTGGGTTAAGGGGTTCGAATCGTAATCTTAGGGTCGCGGGTTCGAATCCCGGTCGCACCGAACATGCTCGCACTTTCAGCCGTGGGGGAGGAGTAATGTGACAGTCAATCCCACTATTCGTTGGTAAAAGAGTAGCCCAAGAGTTGGCGGTGGGTGGTGATGACTAGCTACCTTCCCTCTAGTCTTACAGTGCAAAATTAGGGACGGCTAACGCAGATAGTTTTCGTGTAGATTTGCACGAATTTCAAACAAACAAACAAATTATTAATAAATTTTGTACGCACCGCTATCTCAACCACTCGAAGCTAAACCATTATGCACTTCCTAGCTTAACATTTCCAAAGTGGTAATAAAGTACGGTAGCGATAACCACTACCTGGTATTTTTTTTTTTCTTTTTACTCATCATAATATTGATATTTCTAATTGTATTCCAGAATGATGAGCCATGTTATAAACATCTCTTGTTTTGAGATAACAGACTATAGGGAAGACACCCAGTCAACAGCGTCTACCGCTATCATCAACTATTATCTGACTTAACAATGAGATTTGACCTTCACTCTTGTAACGCACCCTGTCCCTCGCTGGTACAACGGTAAGTATACGAATTTACAACGCTAAAATCAGGGGTTTGATTCCCCTCGGTGGACGCAGCAGATAGCCCGATATGGCTTTGCTATTAGAAAACATACACATCCATGTAACGCACCCATAGTTCCAAAATGTAGCAACACGAACCACATCTTTTGGATTCACAATACGCTTACGTTAAATATTACTGGCAACACCCGGTCTAATTTATAACAAACTCCATGCCATCTGTTTACGAGGTTAGTGAGTGGTTTCATGTTAATAATGTAAACTTAAAAGATAACCAAATCACCTGTTTCTAACCTTAAGTGTTTTACTTGATTCATCAAAATATAATGTGACTTTTGTTTGTTTGGAATTGACCACAAAACTATATAATGGGCTGTCTGTGCTCTGCCCACCACAGGTATCGGAACCCAGTTTTTAGCGCTGTGAGGAACAATGTTCCTCTGGTGGGAACAATACACATAAGATAATAATGACTACAAATTAAATATATCAATTAATAAACAAACTATTGTTTCAAATAGCTCTTTCTTAAATTAGTATTTCGTAAGCAAATAATAACAACAACAGAAAAATACTTTTTTTTAACTTGTAATAAACATTCATCTTTAACACCATATTTTGTAAGGATATGCTTAGAACATATTTGTTTTTATTTAACTTAAATGTTTGCGAATAAAAATGGAGTTGATTTCTTCTTTTTCTTTGAATATAATCTTACTGACATACGGCTTTACTTTTTTCTTTCCTTTCCATCATAAGCCTCAGAATTGTTAATGTAGTCTTTCATTTTGATGCTTGGGGTGCTTGGCTTGATCCGAGAATAATAATGCTTAAAGTTATATCACGTAGAATAAATAATAATATAATTGGTGCTAAATGAATAGAAAATATTGTATCATTATTATTATCCTAATTGTTTTTCATAGGTGATTCACGCAATGTTATAAAAAATTACGCTTCACAACTGTAGTTCATTACAGTTGTTGTTCGTGCAATTTTATAATATAAGTAACGTCTTAATCGCTATTTGCCACGCCCCCTTTTGGTATGGAGTGTAATGACTTCGTTTGAAATTAAGCACAGAGCTAGAAAACAGGATATCTGTGATCTGCTCACCGATAGTATTTAAACCCGATTTCTAGTGTTTTAAGTCCGCGAGCATCTGCTGTTCCACTTGAGAGCAATCCAGAGTTAGTTCGAAAAACACGAAACTGTTATCTCTGCCATATTCCAAACAGCCTAATGAGATCGTCGGCCGTGTATACAACAAATACAGTAGTTGAGAGTTGACGCATTTATTATAAGTTTTTTTTTTTTTTTACATTCCGTTTGGGAAATCTACAGGACTATGAAGATGTTAAAAAACAACCTCCTGGATGAGACAGAATGCGGTAAATGTAATCACACACAGTTTCAGCACATCTATGTAACAGCTAGAATGACACCCTGATGGAGAAGTTTTTTAATTTTTTGTACGTGTGTGGATGAAAATTATCTCGAAACAATTCTCAGCTTGACATGTTTCAAACTAACCAAATGCGCTGTTCGTCTTAATAGGTTTCATGTAATAAGAGTCTCATTCAACAATGACAAATTATAAAAGTTCTTAATCTGTCAGTAAGAATTTCAACTACTTCTGTCCAGAAATCAACCACTTTTATTTGACAGTTAATAACTTATTGATAAAGCTTTTTATGGTGAAATAACGAACTCCAAACTTTGGCGATCACATTTGTTGGCATTAAATCTGTCTTAGTGATTGGTGAGCATAATTTATGAATTTGAAAGGTAAAAGGATTAATAAAAATTGGGAATCAGTAATTAAAGAAGATATTCTGAAACCAAGATAGTTTGTGCTGTTTAAAAATTCCAAGATTCAAACTATAGGGTGTTCGGAAAAACAATTTTGAAAGCAGCAATAACAGCATTCATTCAGTTTATTTCAAGCCAGCAACTGATAGCGGTTTTCAGAAACAAAATAAAAAGGATACAGGACTGTATTGATGCTAACGAGGATCACTTTCAACATTGTTTATAATTGTCATTCATATTTACCTCCTGTATTCTATATTGAAACATGTCTGTTGATAAATATATAAGTGCACAGTGACTTTTCGAACACTTTATATAACTGCATGATAACTATATGCAAATTAAGATGTAAAACACATTTCAATAGTAGATAAAAAATAAGCGTTATTACCATTAATACTGAGAATCTTCTTTGTATATATGTAAGCCCAGTTTTCATCATTAAAGCCTAAAGTCACGAAGCATATGTTATTCCTTGGTTTTGATTTGAGCATTATATATTTAACGCATATTATCCTTCTACTTTGTTTAAAGCATGACCTCACGTAGTCCATGTTACCCCTTAGTTTTACTTAGAGCATGCCCCACGAATACATTTCATAATTCAGGATTCTTTGGACTTCTTTAAACAGTACCGTCACGTAGCACATGCTATCCCTTGCTTTACTTATAACATCAAATCATGTGGTGCATCCTTGGTAATCTCATAATTTTTACTTATAACTCATAATCGCGGAGTTCAAGCTAAGTCAATAAACAGACACATGTTTGCACAGCACTGTAACGGAGGCCTGGCATGGCCTAGCGCGTTAAGGCGTGCGCTTCGTAATCTGAGAAGGGTCGCGGGTTCGCGCCCGAGTTGCGCCAAACATGTTCGCCCTCCCAGCCGTAGGGACGTTATAATGTGACGGTCAATCCCACTTTTCGTTGGTAAAAGAGTAGCCCAAGAGTTGGCGGTGGGTGGTGATGACTAGCTGCCTTCCCTCTAGTCTTACACTGCTAAATTAGGGACGGCTAGCACAGATAGCCCTCGAGTAGCTTTGTGCGAAATTCCAAATCAAGAACTGTAACGGAGAGTTAATCTTAGATATACGTTGCTCAGAACAATCAAGAGAAACCAGAATTTGTAATTTTACATCTTCCACTAATTAACTTTTAACCATGAAGATCTTCCGTCAGATCTTTGAGTAAATCGGTTGGCTGAAAAGTTAAACCATAATCGTAGTGTCATGATATCTTGGTTACTTTTAAGTAAACTTAACTGCTAGCCATGGAAATATGTTACCAGTCCTTGGTAGAATCTGTTAATATAAGATTAACCTTTAATCTTGGAGTCAGAATACGTTGGGTACTTGTCGGTATATCTAATTGTTAACTATGAGGACTTTTCACCAATCCTTTATGTGAATGTCTTATCACAATAACTACAAGTTTATATTAACAAACTTGTAAGCATGAACCTTTCCAAAAGAGTTTGTTTGTTTTCTATCAATTTCGATCATTAATATTACCAAAGGTGTTTTTAACAGGTTTTTTTTCAACCATTTCATTTTGATTTCATTGTTATTGTTTATGACAAAACGTAAAAATTAGAAATACGTGTTATATTATCCAAGCCTCTGGTTTTGTACAGTAGTTATAACCCTTCAGTACCCTAACATATGAAATTATTATGATAATACCAGAAACAGAACATTTTAAAAGTAACGTAGAGCCTTTTCTTACTGCTATAACATGATACTGTTACTTTGAGAATGGGAACATAACACAACAGGGGTAACGTTAAACCTTTTAGCACTGCTTAACATTCGTTATTGTTTACCGTGAGGTGGGAAAATGGCCCTTCAGGAGAATTATCAAACCCTTTATCACTCCTAATATGTGATATTGCTACAGTGACAATGTTAAGACGACATTTCAAAAGTAGGTGTTTGAAGGTTTGGTGTACAAAACTAATTTTTCACTGCATTAACACATGAAAAATCGTTGTACTGTTTATACGGCAACACCTAGTTTAATTCGGTCATCATGAAGCAATGGACCATTGTTAGCATTTGTCATTAATCGTACATGCAGTCATGTGTATGGTTTTTACGAATACAATGGTAAAGGTTTCTTCTCTCTCTCTGCTTAAACGAGTTTTTTTATATTCACCATAAAGCATAGAATCTCTTTACATATCAGATGACTAGCGTAGAGAAAAGATTACTTAAAAGAAAAAAACACAATTTGAAAGTAAAATTGCATCATTTCAAAAGGTGACCGTAAGAGATAAATAGGAGTTTTCATATTAACATAAAATAGATATGAAAAGAATGCAGTCCTATAAAGGCAGTGTGAGGTAGAGGGAGAAAAGGAGGTCCGTAAACCTACTGTTATGTCATAATTTGGTGTGTCTAATAGGTGGAGAATGCGTGGTTTGATCGCTCTGTCGGTTCTGCGTAAGGCGACAGTGTGCAGCAAGAGCAAATGTTTGTTAAGCGGATATATTCGTGTATTTCAGTGTGCATTTTCTTCACTTTCAATTTGACAGCTGAAGAGGATCGCGAATGCTCACAGTGTGTTCAAAGATAAGATTTTTGGCTTGTACTGAATATGGAAAACTAAAACAGTTTATTGTTCATCAACGTACATATGACGCTCAGACAAAACTGTCGGTATTTTTAATAATACAAACAGATTTAAGAGTAAGCACTTTTCCCTGTATACTAGGTACAGTGGAGTTTACTAGTTATAATTACTTGTTTGTTTTGTAACTTTACAAAAAATTACATAAAGGGATACTTGCGCACAATTTTCTCTAATTTTGAATTTAGGCAGGTAATGAAAAACCCACCGCCACACCTTAAGCGACGCTGGTATGACAAAAGAATGGGATTTCTCTGTCACTTTCTTGGTGTACTAAGTGTGTTTGTTTCTTTCTTTCTTTTGAATTTCGCGCAAAGCCACATGAGGGCTATCTGCACTAGCCCTCCCTAATTTAGCAGTGGTACACTAGAGAGGAGGCAGCTAGTCATCAACACCCATCACCAACTCTCTGGCTACTCTTTTACCAACGAATAGTGGAACTGACCGTCACATTATAACACCCCAGAATTGAAATAGCGGGCAGTTTGGTGCGACAGGGATTTGAAACCGCAACCCTCGGATTACGAGTCGAACACCTTAACTCACATGACCATGCCGGGCCCCCCAAAGTGTGAAAAGCGAACCATGAACCACTGACGCTACATAGCTTCTGTACTGATAATGCAACCCTTTGTCATGTAAATCATACGTCATAGATGTCTCGTGTAAATGATAATCAAAGTCTCCGTTTCATTCCTAATTTGCATTTAAAATATGCGAAGTTCCTTAGAAATGACTTAAAATATGCGAAGTTCCTTAGAAATGACTTAAAATATGCGAAGTTCCTTAGAAATGACTTAAAATATGCGAAGTTCCTTAGAAATGACTATTTTTCTTTTTGTGGGAGTTTTCTCAAACATACAATTTTAAGAGTTAAAAAAAAGATACAGTTAATCTTGATTTCTAACCAATAATCTTTCATTTGCATTTTTGTATTAATTATGAGAAATAAACTGGAACATCGAGACAACTTGTTTGATTTTTACCCACATAGGATAGCTGGCAAAAAAACAAAAACAACTGTATTATCCTTAAGTCTTTTAAAATTCAAGCATTACAATAGTTGCACACATTAAAAATTTATAAAAATGAATTTTATGTTCTTAAAGGTTCGCAGCTACAGCGCCAAAATTATAACAATTAAAATATTCAAGTTTTAATACATTTCTTACTTTTAAAAGCTCGCAGTCACGCCGCTAATTACACTAAAAGGCACACTAAAACTAAAAAAAACCTTCTTTCCTTAAAGGTTGGAAGTCACAACGCTAATAATTACATTAGCTTAAACTTTAGTAATTACAATACAGAAATTACAGCAGTTAAAACATGTTAAAACTGTAAAATAAAATAAGACTTCTATTTTTAAAAATCGGTAGTTAAAACACAGAAACTAAGCCAATATAGCCCCCTTCCCCCCGCTAGTACAGCGGTATGTTTCCAGATTTTCAACGCTAAAATCAGGGGTTCCATTCCCCTCAATGAGACTTTGTTACAAGAAAACACACATAAACCAATATAACCTTTAAAAATATGCTTTAAAAAATACGACTCTTAATGTTTGCAATTACAATGCTGAAATTATACTAACCAATATATTTATTTAAAGAAAGAAGCTGTTCTTAAAAAATTACAATTACACGAACGAACAAATGTTGAAAATTTCCGTACCGTATCAATAACATCAAACAATAAAACATGAATCGTGAAAAATCTCTTAAGGTTACAGAAAACTAGTAAATGATTATACCAGTTTTTATTATTCTGTTTTGTGTTCTTTCAAAAATCCACCCTTATTACTGTGTCAAAAGGTTGTCTTCGTATATTGTTACTTTACTTTGTCTCAGCAAAAGGTTATGCTTGTTATTGTTGTCACTTTACGTCGTGCCAGTTCAAAAGTTTGTCTTTATTGCTGTTGCTGTAGTTTGTGCCAGCAAAAGGTTGTACTTATTGTTATCATTCCTTTGTTTCGTGCCAGTTCAAAAAGCTAGACTCGTAATCTGATGGTCCCTGGTTCGAATTCCCGTCCACCAAACATGCTAGCCCTTTTAGCCGTGGGGGCGTTATAATGTGACGATCAACCCCACTATTCATTAGTGAAAGAGTAGCCCAAAAGTTGGCGATGGATGGTGACGACTAGCTAGCTGTCTTCGTTCTAGTTTTACGCTACCACATTATGGATGGATAACGTATATATTTGTCGTGTCGTTTTCTGTGAAATTCAAAACAAACAAATCTAACCTGAAGTATCTTCAAGAAACTGTTGTCGGTTGCTTATCTGTCTTGAAACACAATTACTTATTTTATCATCAAAATGAATGAATTATATGTCGTGAGTTGAAACGATTGGTTGTAAAACTAGGCCTTTCTCGTACATGAAAAGTTCTGTTCCGTCTTCGCACAAGAACAAGGAATCCGTTTTATTTATTTATTGTTGTTAGTTTACTGACAACGCCCGTAAGTCTTGGTTAATATTCAATGTCATGTGATATCGCAATATCAACAAATTACAGTTACCCTCGTATTATGACACTTTGCCTAAGGGGCTGGCTTTGTGCATGGTACATAGCTAAGAATATTTTCTTTTAATCTAACCAAAAGGAATAAAAAAAATCATTTTTTTTTTCGTTAGCAGAACATAATATAACGAAATGTTATCATATTTCTCACCAGATGGGGTTGTAAAAAATATTTTAAAGTGGTACAGACGTATCGTAGGATTAATGTTTGTACAGTGTTTTTCCTTTTCTTTTTAATGGCTTGATAGTTTAAACTTTTAATGTCTGGGTTAACATTTTGGGAGACAAATAAACGACACCAATATTTTTTTTATTTGTGAATTCGACCACAAATAATTAGTTTAGCCCGTTTATGACTGCGTTGTTTTAGCCAGACGGAAACTCTGCGGTAACTCACGAAAACTGGCGGGATGAACGTTTAACAAAACGTATTCGATTCATCAACAAACTTGGCGTTTGTAAATGAAGTCATCCTTGTAACTAATTTGATGAATACCATTGAGAAACGTTATCTTTACTTTGTTTTATTAAGCTTCACTTGCATCTAAACAAATGCTCATAAATTTGAGAACACACTTTGAATTCGAACACAGCAATATTTGTTTCAGGTAAAGAACATCTGATGTTATCACAATGTAATTATACAAGAGAAAAACACAAAATAATACAGTTGTGTAATTACACGAGGATCTGCTATACTCGGTACTTTTAACGTTCTCGTTAAACATGATTTTACTTTTTACTGGAACTGGTAATTCTATATCAGCGGCAGGTCTCTGTTATTGCTAGAGGCCTCAAATCGCTTATATTCATTTGTGGTGTTATCTGATGATAGAGCCCTGTAATTGTTTCTATAGTAATTACAACTGTGGCTTAGATGAAATAAACGAGTCGTAAGCTGACATACAGAGGCTTTCCTTCGAGTTTCATGCCCCTTTGTATGTTTACTAGACATGATAGTAACTGCTGTTATGGCTGATGAGGCTTTGTGTCTATAAAACGGACTAAAGAAACGAGTTAACTCTGTCATCATCACATCAAATTCTAATCCACATCGTGTATGCGCAGTGAAAATACTTCTTTTTTTCGATGTAGTGAGTAGTTAATTCTTTGGGGAAAGCCATGTACAAAGTACAATTACGACAGATCTTTAAAACATCAAAGGTTAGTTAACCACACGCTCCATATCTCTTAATGAACCTCACATATATATTTCTTTATCAGTGACCCAGCAGTCCTGATCATTAGAAGTAAAGTTAAAGGGTAGGGAGGGAATCAGAAAACACGCCACGACCGTGACATAGCGTTGGCTTTAGGTATAGCTCGGGATTTTAGTTTCTGTGTGGTAAATTACAGCTTAGTTACGAACCTACTCTGACCGCGCTGGCAAGCAAGGGAAAGAAAGAAAAAAAACCAGCAAATGTGGAGATTTATTAGCTAACTGATCAAGCGAAGTTAAACACTCTGACCTTCCCTTTTATTCTAAGTCCTCTATATCCCTCTGATCCATAGGGTTAGCAGAACAAGCAGCTTGCGGGGTCAACGTTTTGTGACATCATTGTGATCAGAACTATAATAACTGTTTTTATGAGAGCTGGAGAACACTTGCCCCTACGAAAACACTATCTACAACCGGAAGGAAAAATCCTCTTCTGATGCGTTTTAAAGCAAATGAAATCCGAAATTTGATCGGCGACCGATATGGTGACCGATGGACCGAGACCTTATTGCGGCAGTAGCAGCTGGACATTCATCTCCTTGTCTCTCGTAGAGAGACAAATGTCGAAACTTAGGGATGAAAAGTTGACAAGGCAGCAAAAAAAAAGCAGGGAGGTCATGAAACCGTCTGAAGAACTAGCTTTATAAAATAAAACGTAAACTATAAAATTCACACAACCACAAATTTATTAACCAGCTGAGATTCGTAATAAATGAACACAAACAAAGCTCACAACACTCCTGCTTTGTTAGACCGTTTAGTGTCTACACGTATCACAAAAGTTTTCTCTCGAGTTTCTTTCAACCAGAAAATGTCATTTAGATTTATTTTACCACACGGATGAGCAGATGACAAAGGGCTGTATTATGAAACACTACAAGATGTGTTGTGATATAAATAATACATTTTGTGTGACGTCTGTGCAAGAATATTAAAGGTACTGATGCGTTCCTATATATCACTTACACCTGCTTACTCACATGTACTTGCATACAAATAATAAGCACATTTCACAAAACATTCGTGAATACAAGCCAATAATATTTTGTACCACTTCTTCAAATGCAAAGCTCATACAACAAATTTTCTCAAAAAAAGTCAGTATGCTTCACTTTATGCTGTCGAAGATAACTTAATCTGGTATTCCAACAGACTTAATTTTTATTATAAATTCAGATTATAAGTTTCTATGTAGGTAGTTAAGCAGAAAGCTTCACAAATGGCTATCTGTGTTCTGCCTGCTGCAGTATCAAAATCCGGTTTCTAGCAGGAAACGTCTACAGACATATCAGCCTGGTTGGAAGTCACTGTGCATCTCGATTAATGATGTTTGTTCTTATTAAAATGTCCTTTGAGTGACTCAGCGCTCAGTCTATGCTTTTAACGCTAAAAATTGTGTTTCAGTACCTTAAGTGGAGAGAATGTACAAAGCTCACTGTGCAGATTTGTGCATAACAACAGAATTTTATTGAAAATTTTACAATAATTAGTTTCTCCATTGTCACTACAATTTTATTTGTAATTTATTATAAAAGTACGAGAATTTCCAATAACTGTCAAACATACAATATAATACGATATCAGTCTGTTTTTGAATGCTCGCATCCACGTGTAAACTAATAATTACTATATCTATAGGTTTCCTAATCTTGTAACCAGACGCTAGAATTCTGTGAAGAGACCCTATCAACCAAATCTAGTTTCCTTCATACATATTTATAAGAAAACTTAGAAGCAGTTCGACAAATCCAGAAAGCATGAGATTCAAACACTTCGTTCAAAACGAAGCCCTATTGATAGAAAATATTCCCTTATCTTCTACTATCATTTAAAATCATACCACCTGATATAAGATCGTGCTAATGATATTGAAGGGCTTTACCATTCCAGTTAACACTGTGTAATGATTTCCGAAAGGTTCGAATTCATGAGCACGTGCATTCAAAGAGAGGAAGTTTTAGTATTTACAAATTACAATATTTAAAGCTTTGTCGAACAAGCATGACAAAAAACTTTTCGCTAATAAAGTTCAATTGGTATTTTTATTAATATTATTCAAAAGGTTAACAATTTGATAATTATTTCCTTTATGATTAACACTAAAACACGTTTGATCCGTTGGATTTTTGTAAGAAAGAAAAATAAGCTGCTGTTTATCTTTTCTAATAAAGCATGTGTTATTATGTTTCTTATGTTTACATACTTTTCTAATAAAGCATGTGTTATTATGTTTCTTATGTTTACATACTTTTCTAATAAAGCATGTGCTATTATGTTTCCTATGTTTACATACTTATGAAAGAAATGAATATTTTAGACTTTGTAGGAAGCATCGAACGAGATTACAAAACAAAACACTAAAATAAGACTGAATTTTAAGGTAAATGTTGTTTATTTTGCTCAGTTGGATATTTTCATTTTCCTTTGGTAAATATAAATATATGTAGTTTGATATTGTCGTGGTTTTTGAGAATGCAAAACAAACACAGGTGTATTTAACAATATTTTCTTTATTGGTATTGATAATTGTATAAAAACATATACTAAGAAAGAGACATATGAAACAACGTGGAAACTATGAACGCGTTATTATCACTACACGACTCACAAAAATAAAATTATAAAGTAGAAGAAATAAAACAATTCCTATTTAATAATCTTAGAGTTTGTACTGTAACACAATCTTAAGGCGATAACACACTCTGAATGACTCCAGGTAATAACACAGTCTGAAGAATTTCAGGTAATAAAAGAGTCTGAAGGACTCGAAGTTATAACACAGGAAGCTAGATTCCAGGTAAGAATACAGTATCAAGGACTCGAGGTAATAACAATCTGAAACACTTCAGGTGATAATATAGTCTGAAGGGCTCGAAATGATAACGCATTTTGAAGAGCACGAGGTGTTAACACAATTTTAAGAACCCAGGTAAAAACACAGTCGGAAGAACTCTAGGTAATAATGTAATCTGCAGAACGCATCAGTAAATTACATTACCATCAGAACAGAAATAATAAATATGATTTTTTCATGTGGTGAGGTCAACATGTTTTATTCTGTTTGATATATCCTTTAAACATCAGAATAATATAATTTGGGAAAACTTAAATCTTTGGTAAGACAGTTTGTTTTCTCTCGGTGAACTCTACATAGTTCTATTCATATTCTATTAGTTAACAACGTTTATCTAAGCGCAATTAAAAGCGCAATTACTGAAAACGTTGCTTAACAGTAAGTTTTATAAACGACTTTTCCAACGTGAATCCGATAGTTCTTAGTTTTAGACTGTAGCTGGAAATACCAAAGCTTTATCTTAAGTTAAGAACCGGTAAGAATATGTAAAAATGTCATGTTTTGTTTTTTTAAATAAATGACTTAAATTACTATAAATATTAAAGAATAACAAAAGCTCTTTAAACATTCAAGAACCTTTTGTTCTCTGAACCCTTTAGATAAAATGCGATTAAAAAATGTCGGGTTTTCTAAGTTAATTAAATTCAATACTTAAGAAGAAATTTACTGACAAACGTTTGGTTCTCCGAGTACGAAATTTCACCAAACGTTGGTTCCCTTGTGCTACCGAGATGAAAAAAAAACTAAGGTCAAGTTTTAAGTTTTTTGTGTTATTTAGTCAACAATTCATAAAAAAAAATGTTACTTCTCTGTATTACTTATTATATACATAAAATTTTGATCCTGTCCTAGTTAAATAAAAGTTTTGGTCGGAATCGTTGGTTCTTTGAGTTATTGAGATAAACACTTGTCCAAAACATTTAAGATATTAGAACCTCGAGCTTTGCGTCGTTTCTCGGTACTGTAACCGGGTAGTGTACCGGGTTGTCTGAGTACTAAAGGTCTCATTCATTTATCAGCAACGACAGAATAAATTTTGGCAGAAATCGTGAACTGTATTTCACTTAGAGGTCAAACCCAAACTTTTGTTTTTCTATCTGTTTTCTTTAGACTTTACAAGATTTATCTCAGGACTTTAATAACGTATACAATTGGTACACCGTTTTATATTATACTTTTCTTGAAGAACTAAAAATTGAGACAGAAAGAAATAAGAAGAGAGATCTAGTGTCTCTACTTACTTCAGTGTTATAGGTTCGATTCCCACTTATCCACAATTTTACTTATTAAAAATAGCTGACCGTAGCCTAGTATTTAACGTACCAGGACTCTAAATGCGTGGTTCGCGTCACTTTAAACAAAAACATGCTGCGTAATTTAAAATCGTTAGTACACTATAAGAATAAAGATAATATTTAATAAAGTTACAATTGTTCGGTCAGATAAAAGCAGTACAGAACTGCCAGGGCGTGTTGTCGGTTACATATTTTCCCTCTATTTCACTAAACAAGTATATACGGATATGCTAAAATAGCTCTTTGTATAGTTTTGCACCAATTTGCAAAACAATGTTATCGAAAAACAAAAGTCGATCGGTACAAGAACGTGTGCAACTTAAATATTTCCTCACGTATACATGAATTTCTTATAACGATTAGCTTTGTTTGTTCGGTATTTTCAGATTCTGATTTCAAATCTGTCTTCTGATTTCGACAAATAACAAATTGTTAGGGTCGAAATTTCATCGGCTTTCATGGATGTTGTAATCCTCTACGGAAATTGTCGTCCTATAGAAATTTGCCGCTTTTTCACTCAGTTCGCTGAAGGCAGTGTTCCTGTTTTGTCCCAACCGAAAATTTTCAGCTGCCTCGATAATACGGATGTCGGTTAATGACGACACCTTCCGTAAGATGGTTCCCAGAATATAAAGTTTTATTAACACACGTGACTTTGATTAAATAAAAGCTGTTTCCCTATAGAACAGGTATCGATTATTTTTGTTTTCAAAACAACAGAGCTATGGTCAAAATATTGAAGATAAAACATTAACGAACATTAACTTGAACATTTTATTTCGTTCTTAACACTTTCTTAGGTGATTAACGCATTCGACTCGTAATCAGAGGGTCGCGGGTTCAAATTCCCGTCACACTAAATATGCGCGATCATTCAGCCGTGAGAGCGTTATAATATGAAGGTCAATACCACTACTCGTTGGTAAAAGAGTAGCCCAAATGTTGGCAGTGTGTGGTAATGACTAACTGACTTCCCTCAAGTCTTACGCTGCTAAATTAGGGAAGGCTAGCGTATATGGCCCTCGTGTAGCATTGCGTGAATTTTACAAACAAACACTTTCTTATACCAATTTTGTTTACAATGAAAGATAACATTATCACAAGCATTTTCAACCCCGTATGAGGAAACAAAAGACATATTGCAAAAGTCTATTTATATTGACACATTGTCCACATGTATCTAAAGTTTCATATACACATATTGAAGTCAAATTAGAATATTTCCTTCATGTTTGTCCTCCCTGCTAGTACAGCGGTAAGTTTATGGATTTATAACGCTAAATTCAGGGGTTCGATTCCCTTCGGTGGGCTCAGCAGATAGCCCACTATGGCTTTGCTATAAGAAAAACACACTCAACAGTTTTGCAAAACTGTGTAAAATCTAATTATATTAGATATTCTATTCATAACATTGATCTGTTATACACTAAACAAACGTGACAACTATAATTAATAACGGCACATGAAAACCTTGGAATTATACTTTAAACTTTGCGGTCTCCTGGTGGGACAACAGTAATTTTACAACGCTAAAATTCACTGTTTGATACACTAAGGTGGGCACACCAGTTGGCCTATTATGGTTTTTCTGTAAAAAAAAAAAAAAAAGACAGACAAACAAACTTTGCAAAATATCACTTAATTTCCGCTTTGACTTACTCATTTGTATTTCGCAAATAGATACAGGTGAATAAATGTTTTATTATCTAAACTTATTTGAAAAAAATAATAATAATTGAGTTTCGTTATGCATTCTGTAGATAATATAATAATAACAATGTTATGAATATTCATGAGATTTATAAGGTTTCCCTCTCTCTCTCTCAAAGTTTCATCAGCAGGTGAGCGATTGAAGTTTCCGGCCTGAAGCTGTAGTCAGTACAAAGGAAGTGTTAGCTAAAGCAAATCTACTTTACTTATCTGTGTTAACGGTACATTATAACTGTAAGCGCGTTTTGTATTTATTTTTTATCAGTATATATCACTAAATATTTTGTTGAGAGGAAAGGAAGGGGCCTTCTAACACGTTGTTAGTAGTAGAAAGTCGTAACTTCTATATTAAACGTTTACAATATCTTTCATTGAAAGAACCTACTCCAGAGGCAATTATTCGTTACTGCACATAACTTATTTTTCTGATTTATCTTCCATATATACCGACATTTTCAAGAAGAAAAGTGAAGTAATTATAAATATAAACTAGGTCTAGGAGACTGGTAACGTCTCACTGAGTTGGAAGGATCAGTTCTGGAAGCTTAAACTGATCATTGTGCTTTCTCATTTACTGACCTTCCATTTGACTAAACTTCGAGAATATTGTGCATACGCTAGATGGCCAGAAGTTAATAAAACGTGACTGAAACAAAGTTACCACATCACTATAGGAAACTGACTGGAGAACGCCACACAAAGTCTCGAGCGACCTATAGCGCCCTGCCGTGGTGGAGAAGAGCGTTAAAATATCTCTACGCTGTAGAGTCGCACATAACAGACCATAAACGGTACAAAGCGACCCATTCCAAACTAATAAACACATGTGTGTAGGATTTAGTTCCGACAGAAGAGTAGCTATGCTGTTCAAACACAACTATACAAACCAGTAAAATACAAATATAACCATACTGAGTGACCGAATTGTTTTTATGAAAGAAAATGTTTTAGCTGAAGAGAAAACACCATGTTAAACATACAATCAACAGTATTATGCAATAACATTATGTTAAACATACAATCAACAGTATTATACAATAACATTTTGAGAAGCTCAATAAAACGCGAATTTTTAAAACATTAATTTATAGAGTAAAAGATGTATCTTATCTGATACCAAGTTTTGCATAACTTTCACAACATACAAAAACTATGAAAACTGGATATTTACTTCTATTTGTATATTTATCGTACAAAACTTCACAATGAACAAAAGTAGTCTAGCTTTACTTATATTAATCGATTACGTTATTGGTAAGAATAGTTTAAAACCAACCAAGGAACAAAAAATATACTAATATACATATTACCAAAATATGAATTTTATTATGTTTACTTATAAATACTTACATTCTGTTATGTAATAAGTTAATCCAAATGAGCCAAAACTTTATCCGAACGAAATTCGAAATTGCCTATCCCAAATTTTGTTTTATCTTCTCTCTTATATACACAGGATGGGGAAAATGTTACTGTACAATTGATAGCATGTGGTTGGAGCTAAAGAAGCTATTACGAACGTAAGTGGAACCAATTTAACTATTATATGCTTCACAGTAACAATTAGAAAATAATCTGCTCTTAATCGAAACAACTGTATAGTTACTGTTCTATGTGTTTATAAACAACTGTATACTTACTGTTCTATTTGTTTATAAACTTTTACATCAACGTTTGCCTGTTAAAGCCACGATATGTTAACACCTACACATTTGCTCCACCGTTTAGATAACTACTAGATTAACACACAATTCGTTTTGTATAAAAATATCTCCTTAATGACTCCTGTTTTTATACAAGTTAAAGTAGCATTTTGTATATGGCTGAAACAGAATTATTGGTACAGTCGGAGCTTAGTTTAATGACATAATATTTTATTGCTCTCTGTCGTAAAAGACAGATTAAAAAAGGCCAGCATCAAAACACGACTGTCATCTACTTTCCGTATTCCATAAGTCAAAAATGTTTCAAAGCTTGGATTAGCGAGGAATTACATCTACATAAATGGCCGACTTCTTCCCTTTCTGGTTGGTTTAAACATGATTAGCACACACATATAAATGCCTTACTGTCATTCAAATAGAAATATTAATGGAACGATATTTTTTTAAAAATTCGGATATATTAGCGATGATGCATTAAACGCGAGTAAAATGCAATCACGTGACCCGAGCAGATGCTTTAACCAAGTTATATCACGTGTCTTTACTCATTACATTTTGACAAATTTCACGCTTAAAATCAATGAAGTCAAAACCGAGACTTTGAGCGTTCTACACGTGCATAGTAACCCGGTTCATCGAGACATCCGTATGGAAAGCAGAGTTGCGGAATCCAATAGTGTCTGAATTCAGTTCACACTTTTCAAATAATTCTAATTACACAGGATACAGTGTGTGAAAGAACAAGTAGTTACAGTTTCTAATTTCTTTACGATGAATTTTTAGGCCGTCAGGATCACTTTGTAAATATACATTTAGAAGTAACTCATTTTCTCTTAATTATTTCTTAAGTCCAGAAGACAAAAAAGAGGAAAAGATGTTTTACAACAACTATTCCGAAAACATCTTTTCCAATGTCACAAATATTTTTACTCTAAACATCTGCCAAACTATTCAGCCATCACAGAATAGTTAATTTTTATGACTTCGAGTCTTATTATATCAGCAATATTTACATATTTATATTATTATTATACACATTATTTTCCCAAGATTAGAAAAAGTTAATCAAGCAGTAACGTAACTACTTTTACATTAGCACCTTTTAACTAAATTAGGATTTTATGCCATAATCATGTTTACCCTTTCAGCCATCATCCTTTTCAGATCTTGCGTGCTGTAGCTTCCCCTGACAATTTGTCTCGAAATGTGTGGCACATCTGGGTTTAAACAGCTTCAAAGACAGACATTGATACATAATAAGTAATAGCAAAAACAATGCTGGAACTTGCTAACAACTTCTTAATAAATAAGACGTTCTTGTTTGTGATTAATTAGCAAAGAGGATCGTAGAATCTACAGATAATGTAACAATCACGGATATAGTTGGTACGAAAAAAGTGATGACTTAATGGGCCAAAACCAGAGAAAAATACAAGACTTCATTATCACTAAAGCATGAAGTTAACATCAACTCATATCAAATTAATAATTGTATAATAAACTGAATGAAATATATTTCCATTATTTAAACTTATAATAAATGAACTGTAATATGTTTGTTTGAGTTTAATGAGGTAACGTATGTTGTTAAGTGTCTATTGCACAAGTCTTGCCTGTTTCCTAAATTTCTAGAAAATTTTCGATGTAGAAATCAACAAACATATGTTTTATGAAAACACTAGCGCATCTTTGAATATTGTTGAATTCTCGAGAATCTCGACTGATGAGTATAACAGCTCGCTATCACAAGACGCGAAGAGACAGTTATAGAATACTGTTGGTCTGCTACAATTAATGTAGTTTTACCCTCGGAAGCTATAATTGTGATAAATGTATATATTAGTCGGAAAATTACACATATTTAGCCAGAAACGTTTACAGATTTCGTACATTGCGAACCGTTTAACTTCAGTGAATTAATTTCGGACGTTAGTATTTCAACGAGGAAATTAAATATCTTCGTCGGTAAAAAAGTCAGCTCGCAAGTGGCGTTAGGCCAGCCAAGAATAGACAGCCAGCTAGCTAGTTTAAGCAAGGTGTAAGAATATCAACTCAAAATTAATTCCCTCGTCATGAACCTGGATAGTAGAGATAATATTCAGTTCCAGACCAGATACAATATTATTTATGAATTTTTTTGCATATAAAGCTATATTTATAATAACTATTTGTAATAACTGTTATTATAAATTGCATTGTAGTTTGTATATTAAAATATTTTGTGTTCAGAAAGAAAATTGTTTGTATAAATCTTTTTGGCAACTACCATAAAACTGAAACATATTGTCATTCAGTTAAATTTAAAATTTAAATTTACGGTTATTTGAAATCTCAATACGTAATGTACGCAACATAATAAATCGGAGACTCATCCGAGACAAATTATAATACGTAACAACTTAAACTCAAAGAAAACGGAAACACTAAAGTAAGTTTGAGAAAAAAAGATACTGTCCGACTGGCTTAGAGAAATTGATTTATAAAGAATTTCTCACTACTGGAGATCAAAACTGTAAGTGAGGAGAAAGTGAACAACACAATTCTGACAAACCAATCCGTCTCTGTGCTTACGTGCAAAGGCTGTGAACGTCCAAGGATCAGCACGATCTAATGAAACCGATCCAAGAATTATTAAAATAATGGTTACTTAGTTTTGGAATTTCGCACAAAGCTACTCGAGAGCTATCTGTGCTAGTCGTCCCTAATTTTGCAGTGTAAGACTAGAGGGAAGGCAGCTAATCATCACCACCCACCGCCAACTCTTGGGCTACTCTTTTACCAACGAATAGTGGGATTGACCGTCACATTATACACCCCTATGGCTGGGGAATCGAACTCCTGATTTTAGTGTTGTAAGTCCGGAGACATACCGCTGTACTAGCGGGGGACCCCAAAATGTAAACAAAAAAATCGGTAAAGTTAATATAAACACATCCATTTAGTTTAATTATGCAGTTTTGAAGTAAATATATCCCACTAATATTAAAATTACATTACTTCAAAATTAAATAATTCCATTTATTTTTTAAACTTTCCAAATACGTTGTTATTCGTTCCAGAAAAAAAATAAACTGTCATGTCACAGTATAACCATGAACTTATTGTTTTTACTTCATAATATTCCAAATACGTTGTTGTTCGTTATAGAAACAAATAAACTTTGTCATGTTACAGTATAACCATGAACATATTATTTTTACTTCATCATATTCCAAATACGTTGTTCTAGAAACAAATAAACTTTGTCATGTTACAGTATAACCATGAACTTATTGTTTTTACTTCATCATATTCCAAATACGTTGTTCTAGAAAAAATTAAACTTTGTCATGTTACAGTATAACCATGAACTTATTGTTTTTACTCCATAATACTTATTTTTAATAGTTACTACTTTAAAGAACTAAAATACGAGTATTTTTCTGTAGAGTGACAATGGGATTATGTAAGTTATCAAGCCTTCTACTACAACTTCACAATAATCAAGTGCTCAAATGATTCAACTGATAAGTTGTAAGTTGAGATTTAAAGAGAGTAAGTCAGGTGTATGAAGATTGTTGTTATTTTTGAATTAAGCACAAAGCTACACAATGGGCTATCTGTGCTCTGCCCACCACGGGTATCGAAACACGGATTTTAGCGTGTAAGTCCGCAGACATATCGCTGAGCCACTGGGGGCCAGGTGTATGAAGTCAAACAAAACAAGTCTTTATTATGTACAATATTAAAGTTAAAATATTCATTTATTACGTAAAGACAGTACATTAAAAGAACTAAGGGTAGATCTGAGGTTGATTGCAGAACACAGAACTTACACGGATACCGTTACAGATGAAAACACATCGCAAGAGGATCTTTATTGGTGGGAGAAAAGGATATAATTCATCTCTCAGACAAAGAAAAGACTCCAACTATAAGAGTTATGATACCCTCTAGCTAAGAAACAAAACTATAAAGTGTAGCGAATTTGTAAGATGAATTAACCTTTAACCAAACCATCCACCCTCCTGGAGAGATTACATTAAATGCATGCTGCTTTGAACAACAAAACAAAGGGGTGGCAAAGATACCAAAGATCATTAGAACAGTTTTACCAGTAGCTCAAGTTGACGAGCATCGATAGCAGGTTTATGTTCTTGACACACATAAGAACCACTAATGTAAACATTAAACACACATATATATGAACTATAAATTTTAAAAGTGCTGGTTTATAATTATATAGTTCTCTCTAGCTTACTATTTTAGGAATCTTCTGAGACCAACTTAATCCTAAACAGAACCTAACTAATTAATTAAATAACGCAACAGTTCTAAATAATAAATGACTAATTCAGTATAATAAAGTCGCTACAATGCAGTTAACAAAGTAGTCACATCAGTTGAGTAAGAAATGAAAACCAAGGAAAGAAACTTAAATAATAATAAAAGTTTTTTTTTAAATCAAAATAATCAAAGCAGTATCTATAAACTTATCCCTTGTTTTCTTTTCTCTCCAGTAGAGTGTTCTGTTGAAATATGTTGTTTAAAAATAATTACTTGAAAATAGCTTACTTTGATCCCGTTTTTTACTTATTACTTCATTTATATTTTTATTTTCCGTCATTCCTCTAACATTAAAGGACATAGTTGGAAATGTCTCTTTGGTGACATACTTCATGCTCTTTACCTGCCCTTCAGTTGCACATCGTGACACAAGTTACACATCTCATCTCATCAGGCTTTAACACAAACTTTTTCTTTACCGCTAAAGAACAATACAGAAGCTACAAATTGACCAATGAAATAACTGAAGATAAAATGAATTTATGTCCTAATCTCAAACAAGATAAGAATCAGCGTCTGGTATTTGTAATGAATTAAGAGCTTAGAGTTAGTTTAGCAGTGATTTAGATGAAAAATAAGCCCTGTTGATCAACGGCTAACTACTCCAGTATGAAAGATGCAACAAATCTATCCAGGTCGATAAACTCAAAAACAAAATAAACCGTTATATGCCTGCTATTCACAAACTACAGAAGATAAGATTGTAGCTGCTGTGAAAATCAGTACCGCATTCACTGTAAAGAGTGAGGTATATTGAGGGTTGGTTTAACTAAAGGTCTTTGCTGAACCCACATTAGCCACCCGACAAAGTCAACTTAACATACGGCATACATCTTGAAACGTATAATCAATCCTATGGGTAGCCTTTAAAAAATCCGTAACTTCATAAATATCTATTTCCTTCTCTCTTAATTCATGTATCAAACAAAGTTATTATCCTTCAGCTAAACTGCTCGTATTAAAATTATTTACAATACTAGCAATACAAGAGAGAGAGAGTTTGCCACATTGATTTATCTTACTATTCTGCAACAATGCTTTATCTTATCACGAATATACCTATGCTATAACTTGTTCCTAATTAAACAAATATACCCATGAAATAAGGCCTCCTAGTGATGTAATTAAGCAACTTAGCGCTTTTTTTTTCTTTAGCTGTGGTGATTGACATAGCCATGGTCTAATGATTAGGAAAACAAGGTCTTAGAACTCCAGCCTAATGCAAGACTTATTATGGCTGACCCGTGATGTTTGGTAGGATATGAGGTCAAGAAACGTTTAAATTATTTAAAACTGAATGCTTCACAAAGTCTATACTTGGCAGAGTCCCTGTATTAAAGACTTCGAGGTTTCTCTACTTGCAAAACCTACTTAAAGTTATTGTTGTAAAGATACTATCTCTATAAGGATTAAAGTGTCTCTATTTTACTTGTATAGTTACTCATTGATTTAGTGGATATAATTTACGTCTGCATCATAAGAATTTAATGTTCTTATGATGGCATATGTTTTGTATATTTAAAGCTAATTAATATGTTCGATACCAACGGTTATAATGAGTTCATACACGTAACTTCGTGACTTATGACTTTTACTACTCTACAAACATGAAATTCTGATTCAAGCTCAGACTTCAGCGCGTTATTTGAAGTCAAGTATGAAGATGCTTGAGGCAACTCATTTAACATCTTTCTCATATTTTATATGTTTGTTTGCTCCACCTAGTAGTGAAATAATACAATCAAATGTGTCTCGTCTACAATTATAGCTTCAGTTATGTCGTGAATGCACTCATTTGATGGGTAATAGATAGTCAATTTATGAACGGTACACATAAAATACAAATTAAATCAAATAAATTATGAAATATTTTTTTTTATTTAAATCGTTACACGTTATTTGCATGCTGCTTTACAGTTTACCAACGATTGATTGTCTTTTTGACTTTATCGGTATTACATAAGATAATGCCACATAGATCATATTTGAACTTTGTAATGGCCAAGTCATCACGATGTGATGTATGCTTAGGATTATTGTCTTATTATAATATGAGATCCTGCCTGTAGAAATGGCTTGATGATTCAGAATCTGAGCGTACCCTTCAGCATTCAGGATACTATCAATTTTAAGTTTACCCATAAAGAAGAAAGGTCCGCCTTTCGAAAATGCTTGTGTTATTGGATTTTTATTAATTTATATAAATTTTAAGCAGATCAACGTCACCTATTGGCACCGCACTGATACCTTGCTACGTTTACTATAAATACTGTTTCTTGGCTATTATACTGTTCTATTTACTGTCACAACATTTGTCGTCGATTACCACCAAGCACTTCAAATTTCGGTTCATCAGTAAACAGCACACATTTTTAGCTTTGCTCATTCTTCTATTTTTGGTTTGATATCAATTTCAGCCTCTTGGCTTGGTTAACTCCTCTCAGTAGTAATTTTCTGAAAAGTTACGTGCCTATTTTGTTTCTAATTTGTATTTTACTGTTCTCCAGATAACATTTACGCTTGTATTTACAGGGTAATCTGTATTTGATTATTATTCATGATCTAAAAAATGTGTTTGATCTAAGAGTAGTCCAATGTGATTACTCTAACAGTGAAATATCACAACATATTTGTAGTGTACCCATTAGTTTTTGGCAAATAAAAAAACATCTGGAAAGAATAAATAAATTTTGAAAACATATTTTGTATTACTTGGGAAAGTAAATTGAAACGATGTTCCATAAAATAACTTTTAGATAATTCTGTCTTTTAAATCTGATTTTATTTAATGAATGTAAGTTTGTTTTAGAATAATTCTTCAAAGCTATTAAGCTATGGTTGTTCCTAATTTCGAAATGATAGACTGGAGGGAAGACAGATACTTAACAGGTTTCACCAGTAACTACTAGACTACTCTAATCGAACCATATCGTAGGATTTAACCATTATAGTGTATATATCTTCTCAAAATGTGTAGTACTTTCTTTTTTCAGCGAAGCTTAAATTTTCGATCCATAGGTTCAAAGTCTAGGGATGCTAATTATTAGGCCTCATCTAATCTGACGTCTATAAAACGATACTCCAGTTTATCTTGCATCGTTCTTCTATTTTGTAATGTTTTTGTTTGCCGGTTTTTATATTCACTTAGTTTTCTAAGCTAATCTGATCTTATCACATTTAAGTCTTGGGACTGCTGAGGACGAGCTGAAGACAAAGGAGGTGGGATGAACTACCTGTAGAAGTACCATCTTTTATTTCTCTCTTAACTTAGAAAAGTAACAGATTTAGTTTACCGATATTTTCATTGTGTTTCAGGTACGCATACCTTTTACAGTATGACAGACTTTCGCATATTGGAAGTCTTCATTTCACGTGTTAGTTACATGGGCATAGCATGGTCTCGCGGTTAGCATGCGAGATTGTGGTACTGTTGACCTAACAATTACAGATCCTTACCCCCCTAAAAAAAAAGGTGTTTCGCACTTTGGAGCTGTGAGTGAACTATAAGAGTGACAGTCAAAATCTAATTATTCAGTCAGACAAGAGTAGATCAAGAGTTGGTGTTAGGAGTCAGTTCAAAGTTATGAATATCTTAGTGCAGTTGACCTTTAAGAAGCTTCACACAAATATCCAAACAAGCTAGTTTCACATACTTAAGGTGTGTTTCAAACAGTTCTCACGGATAATGTTCGTAGTGGTTTATTGTTGGATCTTATAACTTTATGTCTTCTAACGCTGCAAGGTTTAAACAATATTTAAGCCATTTCTTACTTGAAGTTGACCCTAAGGAAAGAAAAAGTTGTGACCTGTGTGAACTTTGTACTTGGAGCTCCTGCTCCCGAGAAACTGACAAGAGATACTAATTATAACTTCGATTTTTATTATTACTCGGGGTAGGTGCCCTGTATTTGTATTTTTACTAAAATTACGATACCATTTTTACTTGTAAAGCTATCAATGCACCAGAAAATATCATTATACCATTATAATCATGCTAAAACTGTTTAATATTTTCTCTCTGCGAATTCATAAAATACAGTATAATTTCTCAGTACCATATGAGTTGATACGTGTCCTCTAGTACAAGAATCACAGTCTTGTCATAGTCATAAAAAGCTTGGAAGTTCTTTAAGAAGATTGAACTAGTAAGTTGTGTTTTACTGTTCTTGATCATAAAACATTTGGATATTTTTAAATATTTTTTTTCTACATGCATTTTGCAGTCGTGTCTAATTTACCATGTAGTTTTGCAACTGTAACCAAACACATGAACACTAACCAAATATAATTTATATAATACAAACAGTATCACTAAATTGTATATTTCCGGTACAAAATTATAATACAAAAATTGCTTAACAGGCATCTCAACCCCAGTAAATCCTAGCAAATATGTAAAAAGTCAGGTAAATCATCGTATAAAAGAGCTGGTAAATTTCTTGATAGAAAAGTGGCAGATTCGAATGTTGTTCTTGTATTTTTTACTAATTCATTAAAACAAAAACTTCACAGTAAACGAGAACTCCCCTTCACTTAATGGTTTAACAGTAAATCTGAAGACTTACGACACCAAAATTTTGGTTTCAATACCCGTTATGAGCATAGTACGTATAACCCATTTTGTAACTTTGAGCTTAACAATCGAACCAGTAAACGAGATGACTCACGAATAACATCGAATTCTTTCATAAACGCGTTTTTACAAATAGAATTTTATGAAATCACATTTAAGAAAATAGTGACAAACGTTAACCTTTCTGGCCTTGAAACATCTTACATTTTATATTCATCAAAAACATTGTTCTATATGTCAAAACGTAAAAACAACAACAAAATACACATTAAAACAATTTCATTTTTTACTTTCTGTCCAAAAGCATTTAAAGCAAAATCTAATAGCCTCAGAATATATTTTACATGTTCTACTTTGTTGGTGAAAATTTCTGGATCCTTGATAAGGAACTTCCCCTAAAGCTAAACGGCTTTTTTGTTGTTGTTATTCTGACAAATGTTTGGCAAAAGGGCTAATGATAAGACCGCTGCATTATATCTTGTCAATCATAAAGGTACTATTGTATATCTAGATCAAAGTTTAAAATAACTTTTAAGTCGGTTGAGGTAGTTAGGTTGTTTAAACAAAAATAGACTTACTATTAATAATCACTAAAGTTAATATGGGTTCATGGTACATGACAAGCGAGAGGTATCGGGTTCGATTCCAGGTCATGCAACGTGTTGGATTACTACGTATAGGTTCTCATAACTTTACGACACGAGCGTATTGTTGGCGATGACAGTAATTCCTTAAATCTGCCACACATCCAAAAAACTAGTGAACCGTGTCTGCCTTTTTTTTTTTCCTTCTTGACACAGAACTTTATTTCACGAGGAACCGGTCTTCTAAACAGCACGAGTATATGAAGATGACACAAAGTTTCCTCCAGAAAGTGCCCTGGGACAGGAAGCCTAAAGAGTGAAGGCTGTCGCTCTCACGAAATGATTTACAGGACTATTTTCGACTTCCGTTAAAGAGGCAGTTTTTCTCCTTTATCAGTTTTTAATCTAAGGGCTGTCATAATTTTATCTATGTGAAACGTGCGTTGTTTTCCTGCTTCTTTGTTTTGACACTCACTTTAACAGTGAATTGTTTAGGAAAAACAAAGTTTTTTGTCTCCTCCCTCTGGCTCGTGTAATTGTTCGGCTCGATTACTTTGTTATGAGTTTTATTTCAGAGCTAGTGGTTTATTGCCTATTATTGTCGCTTGCTTGGAATCCAGACTGGGGTTGATGTGTAACTTTTACACCTATTTTACATTACTATATAAATATATATATTTATATAATTAACTGCCTTACTGGAAATTATAATCTCGTTAACTCCCCTAAGAAAATGTAGAATAAATGCACTTACACTAAACAAATGCTATATTATTTAAATTGACGGTTGTGACATATCCGAAAGGCTTACATTTACCTGTTTGAAGTCCCTTTAATGACATTTTGATTGGCTAGAAAAAGAGGTGGTTGAATTGTATTCAAGCATTGTAGATAAAAACAAGTGTAAAAGTTACAAATCAACCCCAGTCTAGGTTCCAAGCAAGCGACAATAATAGGCAATAAACCACTAGCTCTGAAATAAAACTCAAGACAAAGTGAATCGATCCGAACAATTACACGAGCCAGAAGTTTCGTTGCATTATCAATGTTACATAATGACGTAATAGGTAAGACCACATATGTCAAATATTACATGATATTATAGGGTTTTTTATATTACATATTGGTTTCGTTGCATTATCAATATTACATAATGACGTAAGAGGTAAGGCCACATATGTCAAATATTACATAATAATATAACATATAATATTGTATAATAACTTTACAAATAAGACAATGAAACCACTAATATCATGATGTAATACATGCGGCTAAATTATGATGTAACATGGTTTGTTTGTTTGTTTGTTTGGAAAATAAGCACAAAGCTACTCAATGGGCTGTCTGTACTCTGCCCACCACGGATATCAAAACACGGTTCTTTTAGCGGTATGAGTCCGCAGACATTCCGCTGTGCCACTGGAGGGCAATGTAACATGGAACGCTATATTAGGAGATTAGTTATGATTTGCGTTTCGCCCACCTTATTGTTGAAACCGTATATTGTGATATAACTAATTTAATTAAAGTATGTAAAACCCATTAGGCAAGTAGATCTCACAAGAAACAGAAAAATCTGGGATTTGATAGCGGAAAATGATGGCACCAACTATGAAGATATATACATCTATGGCTACAGCTGCACGTGGTTATCAACGTACTACTTTCTCGAGTAAACTACAGCATTTTTTAAATAACGATACATCTAGTTTAACTATAGTTTATAAAAGTATGTTATGTACGATACAAGCTTATCATATAGGTAAATCTGTCCTCTGACATCAAAGGAAACCCTATGAAAACAATATAAATTATGTTTCACAGTATTTGTTTTCACGTACTTTGGGTTTGAAGTTAACACAAACTAACGCCATTTCTAAACATGAAATATTAAATGTAATGTTTTCTAGACTTGAAAAACTTTAAGAAGAATATACCAAGAATAATCAGAATTGCATATTATTCTCTTTTGTTTGTTTGTTCTAAGCACAAAGCTACACAATCGGCTGTCGATTCTGTGTACATCACAGGTATCGAAAACAGGTGTTTACTGCTTATAAGCATTTAGATTTACCTACTGGGATATGGAAAAATATTTTGTTGTTTTATTATTATTATTTTGCATATTTTTTATACAAGATTAATCTGAATAAACAAAATTCAGTTCTATAATCAAAGTTATATTGAAATCATTTGTGAATCGCATATTGCATCGAGTGTTACTATTAAAAGTATGATAGTATGAAATAGATAACACCACAGAAATGTAACAAATATTACAATGGTTCCCAAGTAACTCGTGAGAATCTTGAATTTACTCTTTAGCTTATCTTGAATAACTTTTATTCTTATTACTCATATTGGTAATCGAATACAGCTCCACCTTTTGTGGAAGTTCTTCTGGTTTTGAATACGTTTTACTTGGAAATGAAAACTTGAAACTAGTACGTGCAAACTTCCATCATGCTTTCCGTTTTGTCGAAAGAGACGTTTTTCCGAACTACTGCGAACTAAGACGGTGGTCCCTGGCTCCCTACAGAGAGAGTGGGCCGAGTTTTTAAAAAAGGAAATTCACAAATCTCATTGGAATGGAGATGTCCGGAGTCTCCACACCTTGGCGCTCGCTCCAGTAGCCCAAAAGACCTAGCCCAAAAACAAACACAAAAAGCGCCTATGAAAAAGCAATCTAGTATACAGCGAGAAAAAGATGGTAAAAACTGTCTGGTAGGTTTGTAGAATCTTGTTATTTAGAACAGAAGAAGTGACGTACTTAACGATGAACGTCACACGGCCTTTTTACTGGGTGTACGAGTCTTATACTGTACCTCGTTGTTGTCGACTAGTATGTTTGAAAACTTTGTTTCATATTCAAAGACAGCCCAACAACCATGGTTCTCACCATATTACGAGAATAACAGGAAAAGGTTTCGAAACAGTCACACCGATAATACTTGACTTTGTCTAGTCACACATTTCTTTGCAATGCTTACTGAGGTCGGATGATTTTTCTTGTATACATTCCTTGTTTTTTTTTCAATTCCTTTCACTTGTCTGACAACCGATCGACATTGAACGCGCTAGTGCTGCCCCCAACAGGTTGTTTATAAAAACTTCACGTAGGCACCCTGTATCCGTGCATTATTTACAGCTTCTTCATAAAAACATAGCTTTCCATAATATTCAGAACAATTGACACCCATTCACAGATTAATAGAAGGAAGTGGTTCTTGTAACAAGATATATTGAGAAAAACTTCAAAAACGCTGCAGGGCTCCACTACCAAGACCATGACTAATGACAGTTGACAAGGCTCGACTGGACCCGCACCACTATCTTATCCTCCCACTCTAAACGTTTACCTAGAGAGGTTAAGTCCTTCTATTGATACGACAGAAACATGGTGGCCTAATCGTTGCACATACCCAAATATCTTCAGACTCATGTCTAAACTATAGAGAGTTATGCTTGATATTGTCTGAAAATTTCAACTTGGTTGTCTCTTAAAGCCTTTACATTTCTAATAGCAGCCGAGATCGACAGTTGCTCCTTCCGGCATCTCAGTGGTTCTACTGCAATTCTCTTTTTAAAGGAGAGATTAAAAACTCGTTTTATTTCATTGTTAGACTAAGGCTTTCTCTATCATTTTGGGAATGTAGAGGAATATAAAAGAAAGGTAATTATTGATTTAGATGAATATCGCTTGATAAGTTGTAAACACAAATTACTTTCGTTTTTCATATTTCTCTGTCTTCATCAGTTGTACGACGAAATTATTTTATATGCTCACTCATATGCGAATATATATATATATTCCTACAAGTGTTTGTTTTGTTTTTATGAAAATACCTACGTAAGAGGCTCTCTGTGCTCTCTCTGCCCACCACAGGTATCGAAATCCGGTTTCTAGTTGTACAAGTCAGCATACATAATACTGTGCCACTGGGAGGGGATTCCTACACATATAGGTAGTTAAAAGACAAGCAAAAATATCGATCAACAGATAGACAGATGATAAGTAAGAATGTAAATGTTATCACATTTCACTCGTTATACAAAATATGTTAATTTAACACTAGTTTCGTGCTTTCGCATGGTCCAACAAATTGTTCTCAGATAAGATATATTCGTCTTTATGTGATTAAGACTTACTGGAACTGCCTTTAGTTCACCTGACCGCGTGGCAAACATTATGTTTGTTACCGCAAGATCTATCGATATTCTGACATTATAGAAGGATTGTAAATCGCCCAGTTTGCACAAAAACTTTGAGCACAAAAATGTGGCCATTACTGTCACCAATGCTACCCAACATTCACACAGGTTAGAGATGCACATTCGTTTCAACCGAAAAATACTGGTGCAATGCGAAATACCTGAACTTCAGGGGTTTGCACGTTTACACTCCTGTTTCTTTAACAGGAAATACTTTTGGTAAAGTATTCATATTCATTACGTAAGGATTTTTTCTTTAAGTATAAAGCGCTTGTAGATGTTTGGCAACGAAAGGGAAAGTTTAAATTCAGCATTAGAGGGGAGAATGCAAGAAGTATTTGACCAGAATATAAACTTAATGATATATATAGGCCTAAATGTAGCGATATATATAATTTCATATCATTATTGTACTAATAATGATAATGAATTATATACCCTTTATTCTCTGGTCTTAGTTCACCCATCCTATCCACCCTTGTATTTTACTTACATTAAAATGGAGGATAAAACGAAAATTGAAGTTAATGATATTGAAATATTAAGGATGAAATATTAATTTACATGAATTTTTTTTGGAAGATTGGTTGAAATGGTCCCAACATCCCATCAATTACAGAACTACTGTATCGAAAATATTTGTATTAATTCCAGGCTTCAAGCAAAAACATACTCAGAGAAGTTCATTCATGAAATAATGTTAACTTGGTTTCTGATGAACGAGATACTATACGATGTTGAAATAAAGTACTTCATGTTCTGTGAGACTTGCTTCCTAACCCTTTTCTCTTGTTTTGGGCTTAGGCGTACTTTCAGAAATACAGACTTAATCAAAACTAAAACTCAATTGTAGCTTTTACGTATAAACTCAGACATTAGGATAAGGAGATGTTATATATATATTAATACACATCAATTTTAACAAGTACATGTAATTAATAAATTATATATTAATATTACATGACTTCTGACAGATTATAAAAAGAAAAAAGTTTAGACATATTGAAAAAAATAGCGATGATTTATACAAAAGAAATGCCTTTATGGATATCGACATCAGAATGATTTCTAGATATTCATCAAACAAAAAGTGATATTTTCTTTGATACCCTTTTATTGTGTGTTCTTTGAATATTTTTTCATACTCCAAGGAAGGTTTCATTATTTAAAGTTGATTTTTTAA
Organism: Carcinoscorpius rotundicauda; assembly: GCA_011833715.1. Lineage (NCBI taxonomy): Eukaryota > Metazoa > Arthropoda > Merostomata > Xiphosura > Limulidae > Carcinoscorpius > Carcinoscorpius rotundicauda. The sequence continues at coordinate 31,292,759 of CM022391.1, read as the reverse complement.
ATTCAAAAACGCAAGTGAAAATGTTTTGGTTTGTTCATTTGTTTTTAATATTCGCTCAAAGCTACATGAGGGTTAACTTTGTACCAGATGTTGATCTGATACTCTACAGGGAAGACAGCAAGTGGGCAACACCCACCACCAATCCTTGGGCAACTCGAATTGAATAATAGAATTCTGCTGTCATTTTCCTAACCCACACACGACCCTAAGATGTTTTTTAGTGAAAATTTTACAATCATTTATCAAACGAAGATAACTATTTAAAATTAAACAAAGTTTCTATTAAAACACTTGAAAGCAAAAGTAAGCTTATTTTAAATGAATTAAAAAAAGGTTTTCTTGTAGCTCGTCATGAAATAAATAGTCTAAAACCGTATAATACTCGAGTCCCTGAATTCTACTGACGTCCTAAAGATCAAAAGTTTGGTTCACTCTTGAGACCCATAGCATCTACTTATTGATCTCCGACATAAAGTGTATTGTGCGATAGACTTCTGCATCCGTTATTAGACTTAGTACCTACTCATACCAACTGTAATGCTTCATGTATTTTTTGAACAGTTACATAGACTCACTTTAATAATAATTTTATTCTGTTTATTATGGACAATGTTTAATTATATCCTAGTGTCCCAGTTGTAGAAGGGATAGATTGTGTTATGAATTTGAGATGACTTAGAACTTGAAAATATTTAGACAGATTGATTATACTGAGCTTCGATGTTTGTGTTAAATAATAGGTATTTAAGATTTAACGGGGAATTTTATAAACAGATAAGAGGAATTGCTGTGGGTGATGGGATAACAGTAGTCTTAGTTATAATATGTATGTAAATATCTGAACTGAGAGCACTTAATTCTTGGAAAACAGGAGGGAATATTTATAGATGGCGTATTTGCAGTGTGTAATACAATTTTTTTTTTTTTTAGTTTCCATGAGATTTTGAAAACCGTTCACCCATTTATGAAATTTATACTTGCTTATACCATATTATGAAAATCCCTACCAGTAAAAATATGAACGAACGTTTTAGATACGCAATGTATTCTATTCTAAATCAAATGACGTTAATACTGTCCCCCGGTGACTCAGAGGTATGTCTGCGGACTTACACGCTAAAATCCGGGTTTCGATACCCGTGGTGGGCAGAGCACAGATAGCCCATTGTGTAGCTTTGTGCTTAATTCAAAACAACAACAACAACGACGTTAATACTTCACTTTCTTCGGATTTACAATGCTAAAATCAGGGGTTCGATTCCCCTCAGTGGGCTGAGTAGATTGCCCTATGTGGCTTTGCTATAAGAAAAAACAAACAAAAACAATACTTCACTTAGATTTTACTGCATCAGAGAACATGTAGGACATTGATATATCCAGATGAAGCCGTACAGTGAAATGTTGAGCTGATAAAGTTACATTCTACAGAGGATTGACAAAAAAGAATGTGGCCTCCCCTTGAAAATGTTGTTAGTTTATTATATAACAGAAAAATATCTAAAACTATATGTTTTTAAAACGCATTCCACAAGATCTGTTCAAACATAATCGCAAATCCTAGTTTTATCACTGGCTTTCATAAATACCTGAACTTTTCATGATTCTAGTTACATTTTCTCATGTGTTGTGCACCTGTTGTAGTTTCTTAGTTCTTCGAGTAAGGAAGAATATCGAAACCGAATTAGAAATGAAACGTGTAAAAGAAAGTAACAGTGTTGGAAGTGAGACACTTGTTTTAATTAGGGTTTCGTTCTTAGGCTGCTAAACAACACTAGTATTCATGTTTGTTATGCTACCATGTTGCCATGTCTTCATGTATCTTTCATCTTTTCCGCTAGGTGAACTAACAGATTCTTGACTTTAGTCTTTGCAGCTTGACCCGGCATGTCCAAGTGGGTTAAGGCGTTCGATTTGTAATCTGAGGGTCGCAGGTTTGAATCTCCGTCACACCAAACATACTCGCCCTTTAAGCCGTGGGAGCGATATAGTGTTACGGTCAATCCAATTGTTCGTTGATAAAAGAATAGCTCAATGGTTAATGGTGGGTGGTGATGACTATCTGCCTTCTCTCTATTCTTACACTGCTAAATTAGGGACGGCTAGCGCAAATAGCCCTCGTGTAGTTTTGCGCAAAATTACGAAAACAAACAAACAAAACAAGGCATCTCAAAGCAACCACAACCGATAGAAGATTAACATTAAAATGGTGTTTTAATGAAAGAACTTAAGTTTCATGGCTTCTTCTCATCTGTTCTTCAGACAGAAAATGACTCTTGATCTTTACTAGAGTAGTATTCAAACCAAAGTGAATAGAATGGACAAGAAGGGGTAAAAAGATACCAAAGAACAGAGGTCATATCATAAGGGTACTAAACACCTTTTTTCCTGATTTGATAGTTGTATATAACGGATTTATTGTCCAGTATGCATAGTTTAAGCATCATGTAACAACTCAAAGACTATACAATGCAGTTAAGAATCAGGAGGTTGGTGGCCATGTGCTGTATACGATTAAAGTCTTGACAAGGTGATGTGGAACTTAACTCTTATACATTCATACACCATCGTGCACTGGGACGGCGTCCCTTCGTTTGTTTTTTCCAGTTCAAATCAGTTCAGCAGTGATACAGTAAATTTTCGCATACAACACTAAAAAGGAAAGCACCGAATATTTTCTTAACTGAAATAACTTAAAAACAATAGCACAACATAGAGGAGAAACGAAACTTATAACATTACTGTGTTTGGTAACATGCTTCATGCTGTTTACTTTGGTATCAGAAGAGACTGAGGACAGTGTCTTGTGTTCAATATTCAGAGCTGATTTTAATCAATATAACACTCCCGTGAAGTTGATTATGAGTTTAATTCAATGTTTTCAGCAGATATTGATATATTAAGATATATACAGTACCGTGTAAAGAAATTTGGACAAGATTACGAGTCGAGTGCCTTAACCACCTGGCCATGCCAGGCCTTAAACATAGTATATAATCATGTCTTGTAAAAGATTAATTACTTAAAGAAGATACACAGACTATATAATAATATATTGTAAAACAGGATAATTGTTAAAAGAAGATAGTCATGTGTTATAATACAGAATAATTAATAGTGTATTGTAAAACAAAGTAATTGTTGGAACCATCTATTCAGACAAAATCACGTTTTTCAATAAGGCTTAAGCACTTAGGAAAACGGTGCAAGCTTCACACTCGTAAATCGTGTACAATTACTTAAATGACCCATTCAGTTCTCATGGTATAAAACAATTGCTACAGAAAAATAATTCACATTCCGTGTGATTATATATTTTTATTCTCCTCCTCCTGTTGAGTGGAAATTTTAATGGTGGATCAGTGACATAGCGATATGTTTGCACACTTACACTGCTGACTCGTAACCCGAGGGTTACGGGCTCGAATTCTTGTCACACCAAACGTGCGTGCCCTTTCAGCCGTGGAGACGTTATAATGTGACGGTCAAACCCTCTATTCGTTGGTAAAAGAATGGCCCAAGAGTTGGCAATGGGTGATGATGACTAGCTGCCTTCCCTCTATTCTTACACTGCTAAATTAGGAACTGCTAGCGCCGAGTGCTCTCGCGTAGCTTTGTGCGAAATTCAAAAATAAAGAAACAATACTATGTTTAGCTTCTTTTAGTGACTATTTTGTATTACTGGTATTGGTTATACAGTTTGTATCACGTCTTTCAGTGATTATATCACTGATTATTTAATATTTGTAATTTTTTTTCAGTTATTTATCTGTATTACAAGTGCAATCATGCAGTCTGAGTATTCTGCGTCTGCTTTGTATTAAAACTGTAACGGGTTTTCTATAAAAGATTTATTTAAATATCTGCGTTTGTTTCATTTTGATGTATGTGACGTATATTGTTGGATGCTTATAACGCAAGTCAGGCCTGTTTTTTAAATTCGTAGAAAATTCTCGAGACTAAGATTCAATAATATGTGTTTCATGAAAACACTAGTATATGTTTTAATATTAATGAACGTTCGATAATCTTGCCTAATTGATGTAAAAGCTAGCTAAAACACAGCAATGAAATATCGTTTGGTTTTTAAGGTCAGTATGCTCTGAGCCTGGGAAGCTATAATTGTGGTTAACGCTTATTAATAGGACATCTACAGAATTTCATCAGGAACGTTTATAGGTTTCGAACGTTACAACCCGTTCAACTTGAGTGACTTAACTTCGGACATAAGTATTTTTATATTATATATTTTCGTCAGCTTGAAAGCAGTGTGAACCCAGCCAAGAGAAAGTGCTAGCTCAAGCGAGGTGTAGTAATATCAACTTGGAATTAATATTCTCTTCTAGACCAGATAGAAGACTTAGTACAGGTTGTAAGACTCTAAAACTTTTGTATGTAAACCAATATTTTTGATAACTATTTCAAATAACCATTATTATAAATTGTATTGTTAATTTTATATTAGAATATATCTGTACTTAGAAAGAAAATTCTGTGTATCAATCTAGTTGGCAAATATAATAAATTTAATACATATCGACATTTAATTAACTTCTAAATTCAAATTCAAATCTCCGGTTATATGAAATTATAATACGTAAGAAAACATATGATCGTGTAGTATATTTCAGTATCTACGCTGTGTTATAAAGTGAAGTTTGAACTTCTTTTGGGTTATTTTTGGTACGTGCTAGATTAAATACACTTCTGTATATCTATTCTATTCCTGTCAAAGATGTTTCTCAAAAACAATGTAATTATTTTTTCTGATGTTTCTTTTTCAGCCTATAACACTAGTATAACAAAACATACTGTGACATCAGTAAATGTGCTAAGCAGGTAAGACGTTCAGAGTTTCCATAGACCAATAATTATTCCAAGTTTGTGTATCAAGAGAAGAGTGATCTAAATAATTATTTGAAGAAACTAAAGGGCTGATTATGAGGTTTGTTTGATTCTCGCATAAAGCTACACGAGAGCTATCTGCGCTAGTCGTTCCAAATTTAATAGTGTAAGACCATCCACTGCTTACTCATGGGCTACTCTTTTACCAACGTATAGTGGGGTTGACCTCACGTTATAACGCCCTCATGGCTGAACAATCGCGCATGTTTGATGTGGCGGGGATATGAACCCGTGAGCTTCAAATTGCGAATCGAGCGTCGTAACCATCTCACCATGCCGGGCCTTAGATGATTAGAAAGCGTGCTTAAAGTCCTTTAACTTAATAACCTGCAGTGACGTTTCACCTAGAAGCAGAATTTTAACGTTTTATTCCGCTATTATTGAGAAGCAATGAAACATAGTAGTTACTTAAACACTCACAACACAAATTTCCGTGAATTTTGTACCATGGATGAACAAAGAGCGTCATCCATCTTCTTTTCGAGTAAAAATGAGATTATTTACAAAACTTCAGAAATATACACTTCCTGTGTAAAAGTTATAGTTCAAAAACATGATTACGAGATTGGTCCTTGGGACTGAGCCTGTGGCTAGAGAGTTAACCCTTTTAAAACGGGTCGTGAATGTAAGGCTATCTCCTCGCATTTGTTGACTTCAATTCAAAATGCTTTTTAATTTTATTTTGTTTGATTTACATCATCAGAAAGTTCTAGAACAGCGACAAAGTGGAATGTGACTTATATCGCTAAAAATACCCCTGGTGGGCAGAGCACAGACAGCCCTTTGTGCCTCATACAAACAACAACAAGTTTTCGAACAAAGAACTACTTCGGCAGGGAAGGTATTCCAATATTTAGTTCTCCAGGAAAGAGATTTCAGAAAGTAATAAAATAAAAATATAGTTCCATTAGGTAACAGAGTAAAGCACGTCCTCCTTCTGACAACAGATAAGTTTAACAACAAAAATTTTAAAAGCACTAGAATAATCTTTCGTCTTCTGTTGGTTTTGAGCCAGTTTGACATTCAAGCCCAAAGTGGTATCGAACCCTTAATTGTAGAGTTATAACCAAACAAACGTAAAGCTGATCCATCAGAAGTCTAGATGAAAGACTTTTTTTATATATACGTATTTCAAAGAGTAATACAATTACAAATAATATTTTTTCTTTTGTTTTCAGTTGTTGGTAAGAAATTTTATCTTTAAGACATAAACATAAACTGCTACTATGGTTGTTCTTGGGTTATTTTGACAAGATATACGGCCTGGCATGGCCAAGCGCGTAAGGCGTGTGACTCGTAATCCGAGGGTGGCAGGTTCGCGCCCGCGTCGCGCTAAATATGCTTGCTCTCCCAGCTGTCGGGGTGTATAATGTTACGGTCAATCCCACTATTCGTTAGTAAAAGAGTAGCCCAAGAGTTGGCGGTGGGTGGTGATGACTAGCTGCCTTCTCTCTGGTTTTACACTGCTAAATTAGGGACGGCTAGCACAGATAGCTCTCGAGTAGCTTTATGCGATATTCCAAAACAAACAAGATACATTTTTTTGGAAATACTGAGATAGGCTAACATTCTGTTTTTTTTGTGTTCAGAGGTTACTTTCATAATAATCACAATTTTGAACATACTGGGATAACTACCGCTTTTTGTGTATTCTTGAGCTACTTTGGTAAGAAACAGATAATCAAAGATTCTAACATCAACTAACTTTCATTTCTGTTCTCGAGATACAAGGACAAGAAACAAATTATCGAAGATTCTAACTTCAACTAACATTAATTTCTGTTTTTGAGTTACTTTGGCGAGAAACAGATACTAACATTAACTAATGTTCATCTCTGTTCTTCAGATACTTTGAAAAGAAACACATTTTCGTAGATACTAGTATCAACTAATGTTCGTTTCTGTACTTGGTATACTTTAACAAAAACACGTTCTCGAAGATACAAGGATCGGCTAACATTTTTCTTCTGTTCTTGGGCTACTTTGACAAGAAACAGGTGATTCCGTTTTTGAGTTGCTTTGATTTGAAATTATTTTCAAAATTTAATAAAACACCAAGTTTGTTTTTTCTACACTTTAATAAGAAAGAGACTGCAGAAAACTCGTTTTCTTTTGTTTTACATGACAAGATATTTCATTATTTTTGTATTTTTGCAGAAAAGTATCCAATAATTATAAATTAATATTTTGAATTATTTTTGAAGTGCTCTTTTGAAATCAGGTTTCTTCTACTTTTCTTAGAAACTATAGTGTTCGAAATTCTAAAATAAAGTTTGGTTAGTGATTCTTAATTGTTTTAACAATAAAAACAAGGTTCATTAAAGGCAGTTTCCATTCTAAACCCTTAAAAAACAACAACAAAGAAACACATGAGGGAAAGCGTTGTTAGCTGCATTCATTGCCTTCTGAGACAAGCGAGGAACAAAAAGGTTGTATTTTACAATTAAAGCTATAAAACAAAAAGCTAAATAATACAATCATTAGACGCAATGCTGAAACTTTTCTACCCTTCGTGTAACCTCATTTTTAGTTAGGTTTTTGTTTGTTTCTTTGAATTTAAGCACAAAGCTACAGAACGAGCAATCAAGGCTGTGCTCACTACGGGTATCGAAACCCGTTTTTAGCGTTGTAAGTTCGCAAACTTACCGCTGTTTCATTGGTTTCTCTTTCTCCTTTTTTAAGTCAGAAAATGGGGCACCAAATAAGAATTTTAGTGATGTTTAAATATAATAACACACGTTTGGAAATAAAACAGATCTGGTTCTTTTTCTTAGGACTAATAATAATTAGTATTTTGATACTTCTTTGAAATGGCTTTTATGTCCCTAATGTTTAGTCGTAAAGACTTAGAACAGTTACCATTAAATTGTTAACTCTTGTGGTTCATGAAAAGGTTTCCTTTCTCCTTTCGTAATCATAGTAAGTGGTTTCTAAATCATTTTTTATGTTAAATAAACATGTTAATGTTTTATGGTTACATACGTTATATTTTCCTAAAAACAGTATCATTATGTGTAATATTATGAAACATAATTAAAAGAGGTCACATTTCGACATTTATTTAATCTTAAGACGACCCCTTGGGAGACGTGATTTCAGTCTTGCGAGTTTCCCTGAACTGCCGACCTATCTGTCTTTCAATAGGTATTGATTTCAAAGAACGTGCTTGCAATGTTCAAAGGTCTAAGACTGAAATTTAATTGATTATCAGAGAAACACAGAAAATACGAACATGTTGAACAGAATTCCTTTATATTACTGTAATAGTTCGAGACTTGTCGGCGTCAGAGACTATTTCTTCAGTTCCCATAAAATACTCAGAATATGTCTTCAACTGTCAATAACAGATGCGTCATGTGTCCTTCAGAACATTTCCTCGGCTTCGATGAAAATCTAACAGGATATATAAGGATAACTGATCACCAATAAACCAAATGTAATTGAACACAAAATGATATATGCGTTATTGTTGTTTCATAATTAGGTCGTCAGCTGATGAGTCAGCGATAAGTTTTCGGTCTCATAACGCAAAATTCAGGGTTCGGCTCCCTGCGACAGACAGAGCACAGGAAGCCAATTGTGTACATTTAGGCTTAAAATAAACGGTTAAGTTATTACTTTGAGATGTTAACATAAATGTTTGATTCATACATGTATCACTTTAGAATCAGCCACACTTATTACCAGATAATTATTTTCGGCTTCCTCTCTTCTGCTTCTTCTTCTTTTTTAACCTAAATTAAATTGAAGATATAATTACGTATCATAAAATCTAATTAACTGAAAAAGTTAATTTCCTGATACCTCTTACTTTGTCTACAGTATCTAGCAAACAGAGGTGTGTAAAAAACATTTCTTTGCTAAAAGAAAGATAGACTTGAAATGTTATTTCTAATACACTTCTGTTTTTAACCCCAATGGACAAATTAAGGGGAGTGTTTGTGTTTTCATATAGCAAAGCCACATCGGGCTATCTGGTGAGCCCACCGATAGGAATCGAACACCTGATTTTAGCGTTGTAAATCCGTAGACTTACTGCTGAACTAGCGGGGACTAAAAATACAATTTATAACAACGGTTATTATATGTGTTTTCTTATAGCAAAGCCACATCGGGCTATCTGGTGAGCCCACCGAGAGGAATCGAACACCTGATTTTAGCGTTGTAAATCCGTAGACTTACTGCTGAACTAGCGGGGGCTAAAAATACAATTTATAACAACGGTTATTATATGTGTTTTATTATAGCAAAGACACATCGGGCTATCTACTGAGCCCACCGAGGGGAAGAGAATCCCTGATTTTAGCGTTGTAAATCCGTAGACTTACCTCTGTACTAACGGGAGCGATTAAGAGGAATGTGAATAACAAAAATCTATAGTTAACTTATTCTTATAACAAATTTTACACCTAATGGATTTCTTAATATTTTGCCAGATTTTAGCTTTTCAAACTGTAAGTTTTAAAATACTGTATGTTTTAGCTCCTTGGTGTTTCTGAAGTTCAGTTTAGGCGACGGGTGAAGATCGTTCATATGTTATTGAAACATTTTATATGTAAAAATAAGCCAATAAAACGCAAGAGGCAATTATATCAATATTTGATACCCAAACAGATTCAAGTTATAAAAGGCCAAGCCCTGTAAATATATAAATGTAGATAAGTTAAAGAAGGAAATGTAACGGTTAAAAAGGATAAAACAAGTTTTGAGATTATCGTCTTAAAAGGTCAAAATACACAAATATAATATATAATCAATCTTCTGTAGGTAATCAGTTTTATCTTAAAATTACCTCTAAGCATGTCAAAAATAGTCAAACGTTCTTAGGAATTTTTAAACAAAAAATAAAGTTTTGAATTTGAATTTTAACACAGTAGTGTTAGCAATCATTCATTTAATGTGATTAGGTTTACATTTTGTTTTGTTAGCGGGACACTGGAACTTAGGCCTAACGACATCTTATTGTGTATATAGAAGGTAATCTGACGAAATATGTAAAATAGTTTTACCTTTATCATATTGTTTAATAAATGGAACGCATTGGTTCCTTGTGATTTCTTTCAAACCTTTTGTTTTTATACCATCCGTGGTACTAAGACAGTCCGTATTTTATTTTTGACAATTTTTTTTATTTTTAAATAGCCCTTTGTTTGTTTTCGTTAACAAAATACTTTACTTCAATATGTGGAAATAATCGGAAGGTCATTCGAAAATAAAAAAGTAAATTAGTGTAAAGTTTTTAGCTTCGAAAAATTACGTGTTTCCATGTGTACTTTCACAAGATATTTCTTAAGTTCCCATTCCATTAAACAACACAACTTGAAGTTTCATCACGTACGTAATATGAAAGTCAAGAACCTCAGAAATTACCAAAGCGTCAAATCGTCGAATGTGTAAAAAGATGCAAAGAACGTAAAGTTTCAAACATAAAGCATCTATATATGTATACATAAGGGAATACAAAAGCGATTAAACTTGCTCTTTCTTCTTTTTCATTTTGCTCCTAGTGGCACAGCGTTATGTCTGCGAAATTACAACATAAAAACCGGGTTTCGTTACCAGCGGTGTGCAGAGCACAGATAGCTCATCGTGCAGTTTTGTGCTAAATTCAAAACAACTTAGTCTTTTTATAAATCGCAACACTAGCGACACCTCATGACTACGTTACGACTTAGCTACTGCATCGTGGAGCGGCATTACTGTAATCAAAGATATTAAAACCATCTTATCCTTGGGGAGAGAGAAAATATATTGAAGAAAGCATCAGAATTTTTTTGTGTCGTGGTTTTTCCTATTTTGTTTATTTTGTGTTTGATTTTATTATATATATATTGTTGATCTATGGAGATATTTGGGTTAGCCATCATTAAGTGTTTCTCTTTCATATGTATTTTTTCTAAGAATGTAGAAAACTATGGCCGGGCGTGACTTTGACTTGATGACTCTGACAATCGAGAAATGATTCATCTAACTACACTAACATCACACCAAACATGCTTACCCTTTAATCCTTGGGAGCGTTATAATATGACGCTCAATCCCACTATTTGTTGGTGAAAGAGTAGCCCAAGAGTTGGCGATGGGTGGTGATGACTAGCTGCCTTCCCTCTAGTCTTACACTGTTAAATTAGGGACGGCTAGTACACATAGCTCTCGTGTAGCTTTGCGCAAAGTTCAAAACAAACCAAACTAACATTACAAATGGACAAATCTTAATACTTTTATAATTAGAGATACTTCCAACAAGATTAACAGATTCTGAGTTATAAAAGACGATAGACGTAACTTAAGTACTTCTCCGAAATCCGTCCTCAGTATTCAATCATTAGAAACTGTTTATAATTACGCGCAAAGCTATACGAAGAACTATCTGGAATTCGCCCACTACGATTATCGAAACTCGGTTTCTAGCATTGCCAGTCCCTAGACATACCGCTGTGCCACTGGAGAACTCAGAGAGGTGAGAGTGGCAGTATTTGAGAGCTGGCGTTTAGTCATCAAAAACATTTTGCTGGTAAAGTTTGATTTGGTTCGTCTTAAATTTCGCACAAAGCTACACAAGGGCTACCTGCGCTATCCATTCCTAATTTAGTAGTGTAAGACTAGAGGAGAGACGACTAGTCATCACTACCCACTTCCAATTCTTAGGCTACTCTTTTTACCAACGAATAGTGAGATTGAGCGTCAGATTATAACGCCTCCTCGGCTGAAAGGGTGAGTATGTTTGGTGCGACAAGGATTCGAACCCGCGACTCTCATATCATGAGATTATGACTCGAGTGCCTTAACCACCTGGTTATGCCAAGTTTACTGGGACATAAAATCCTAGGTTTGAGTCCCGTTCGATATAAGTTCTTTCTTCACAATTTCGTTTTTTCTGTACTTATTTTTATTGGATAGAATATGTTATTAAAATATTTGGCTTCGTTTTTGTGTAGTTAAACACAAAGCTACACCATATTCTGTGTGTGCCATGGTGGCCTCTCATGGCCTGGTGGTTAAGGCGCACGGCTCACAGTCTGTGAGTCTTTGATTTTAATTCTATCACCGAACGTACTCGCTCTTTCATTCTTGGAGTGTTCAAATGTGACGGTCAATCTCAGTTTTTGCTCGGATAGAGAGTAGCCCAAACTGTGTGGTGGGTAATGTTGGCTAGTTGCATCTATCTAGTTTATAACTCCTAAATTATTCTTCATTCTGATAATGATGTTTGAAAATGGCTCCAAAATGGCCCGACATGGCTTGGTGGTTAGGGCGGTCGACTCGTAATTTTAAGGTTGCGGGTACAAATCCACGTCACACCAAACAACGCTCGCCTCTTCAGTTGTGGGGGGCGTTATAACGTGAATATCAATCCCACTATTCGTTAATAAAAGAGTAGCCTAAGAGCTGGCGGTGGATGATGACGACTAGTTACCGTCCCTCTCGTCCCTTTAGTCTTGTTGGCTAAATTAGGTACGACTAGCATAGACAGCCCTCATGTAGCTCTGAGAGAAATTCCGAAAACAAACAAAACAAAAACAGAGTATTTTTATAGGTTTGCTCTGAAGAGCATTATAAAAATTGTCTATGTCTTTAAAGTAAACATTTAGAAATTTATTAACACCAAACACCAGATTCGACACGAATATCACATTTAAAGATGAAAATACAAAAATATGATGAGTTAAAATACATTATGATTTACACCAATGCTAATTTCATCAAATCAAATTCCAATAAATCAACCTTTGCTTAAAGAAACACCAGTGACCTAAACTTGATAAAATCGGACGAGATATCAACCACCAGTAACTCTTTAAATTCCCAATTGTCCATAAGAGAACTGCATAGGAAACTATAGATTTCAGACAACTTATAATGGAGGTTTAGTGGATTTTTCCGCTTGTCACAGGGGGGTTCAGGGAACGTGCAGCTATCCACGGGAACTAAAGTGGCTGTGTGGGTGGTCGGGAGCTATGAGTTTCAGGAACAACAGTGATCATAAGCTACAGCCTAGCAGGAGGTATAAAGGCTATTTTATGGCTGCTTAAGCTAAATAAACACGACCTGCGCAGTTTCCAAACCAGTTACAAAGTTGTTACAAGGGGGACTCGGTCTCTTAATTGGTTATATATGTATCTTGGGGGGTTTTGAATCCAAGTGAGTAAAGCACAACTACTGTTTCTATTGCAAGTTTAAAAATCGATTATTATTTCGAAGTTTTCTGTTAATCAGAAAAATGTCTTTTTTGTCATTCAGATAGTATATATAACTTTATAATTTCGTTTATTTAAAGCGATAATTAATTACTAGTGTTTGTTGTCATTTAAAATTCCTAGTTTGAGTCAATTAAGTGTTTCCGATTCTCAGACTCAGGACAGATTACATAAAAGTAATGCAGCATTTTATCTAAAAAACAGGGTATAAGGGATGGCATAAATAAACAAGTAACTATTTACTTAAGGAAGATTGAATCGAAATTTAATCTTTTTTCATCAAACAGCCGGTAGTTACTAGCTTGTCTAGCTCATTTCTGACATTTGATAAGTATTATGAAAGTAAACGCCATCCGCTAGTACAGCAGTATGACTACAGATTTACAACGATAAAATTAGGGGTTCGATTCCCCTCGGCAAGCTCCGCAGATAGCCCGATGTGGCTTTGCTATAAGAAAACACAAACACACATGAAAGAATATAATTCGACATCATTAAATCAAGATTATTTATCAATATTGAAAAAATAGAAATTACTTCTATCAAAATTATTTTATTTCGCTTTTCAATCATTTCTGGGGCCCGACATGGGCAAACGTGTTAAGACGTGCGACTCCTAATCTGAGGGTGGCGGGTTCGCACCCCCATCGCGCCAAACATTCTTGCCCTTTCAGCCGTGGGAACATTATAATCTAACGCTCAATCCCACTATTCGTTAGTAAAAAGAGTAGCCCAAGAGTTGGCGGGGGGTGGTGATGACTAGCTGCCTTCTATCTAATCTACTACTGCTAAATTAGGGACGGCTAGCAGAGATAGCCCTTGAGTAGCTTTACGCAAAATTACAAAAAACAAACAATCAATCATTTCTTAAACAGCTGAAATCACGTACAATTGTGGCTTCTCAGTGGCGTGCTACCTGGTTCAGGCAGTTAAAGGTTTACAGACGAAATACTGTGATGCTCGTTTGAAGAATATATAACAATCCATACATTAGAATAGTGAGTGACACTTTTATTTGGTAACGTACTGTTACAAAGCAGTTCTAACTGCTAAACCGTACGTCCGCAAGAGGGGCTGAAGAGAAACAAATGTTTCTGAGCGTCCCTTGTTGTTTCCCAAACCTCTTTGAGGCTTGTGAGCTAAAATCAAAATGACTATGAAGACAAACTGAACTGAATTGAAAACACCACTCACCACCTACTCTTGGGTTACTCTTTTAATAACGAATGGTGTGAGTAACCATTAGTTTATAACGCTACTATGGGAGAGCATATTTTAGTGGGACAGGTATTCGAACCCACGACCCTAAGATTGCGAGTTACTGGGTCCATTGGTAGAACGTCAACATGTTTTCACTAGGGAAAGGCTGGCTTTCATAGCGTTTTGATACTCGTTGACTGTTCTTGTAGATGAGGATACGAATGCAGATCTGGTGTGTATGAATTATCATATATTTAAAAAAGCTCGTTAAAATAATCGCTGTAGTTGTAGAGAAAACGTTAACTAATTAGATAGAAAACTGGCGAGATGGAGGAAGTCTGAGGACTGGTATAAATGGAGTTCAGTCAGACCGAATTAACATCATGAGTGGGCACCTCAGGACTCAAAGTTAGGATTTTGACTCTTTTTGATATTTTCATATATCTAATGACATAGATAAAGAAATAATCAATAGATTATTTAAATTTGCTTTTGACATTAAAATTTTTGCGTTGCTGGCCGTCTGTGAGGAGGATGCTACTGCTTTACAAAATAATTTGAATAATTTGGTGAATTTGACAAAAAAAATGGCACATAGCTTCTACTTGTAATAAACGCAAGATAATGATGTAGAATATTACAATGTGAACTATGAAAGCAATTTTTATGGGAATAACCTTAAAATGTTACGGAATAAAAATATCTCGATGCTCCTATCGATCAATCTCTTAAGCCATTTAAGCAATGTACTGTTTCCAATGGCAGGACAAATATGATTTTAGGTTATAGCTACAGAAATATTAAAAACAAGTCTGAAGAGTTTATAGTACAATGCTTAGCCATGTTTGGAATATTGTTTGTTTGTTTGTTTTTGAATTTCGCACAAAGCTACTCGAGGGCTATCTGTGCTAGCCGTCCAGAGTTACGTTAATTGCAACGTCGAATGGGACTTGTTTGTCTGTCTGTTTTTCAATTTCGCGCACAGCTACACGAGGGATATCTGTGCTAGCCGTCTCTAATTTAGCAGTTGGCTTTTACCAACGAATAGTGGGATTGACCGCAACATTATAACGCGCCCACGGCTGGGAGGGCGAGCATGTTTGGCGCGACTCGGGCGCGAATCCGCGACACTCAGATTACGAAGCACACGCCTTAACGCGCTAGGATTTGGAATACTATTTTCAGTATTTGGTTCCATACCTTAGAAAGAATATTTAATTGTTCGAAAGAAAAAGACTATTAGGTTGATTTATGGAATAAAAAGATTGTCGTACAAGAATAGATTAAGATCTCTGAAATTATTTTTTCTTGAAAAACGAAAATCAAGGATGAGAGATGTTTAAAATAGTCAAGGTAATTGGTAATGTGGAAGCATCATCTTTTTGTCTATTCAATGGTGAGAATGGTTAGAGTAAGTTATAAAAATATCAGTTTTGGCGGGTTCGAAGTCATTTTCAACTGAGAAAACTTTATTATTCTAACAAGGTGGTAACCCTTTGGAAAGAGTTTCTTTGTATGCGGTGGACGTAGTTAGTTTAAGGAAGTTTAAAGGAAAGCTTAATAAGTATTAAACGGTTTTGTACTCTTTAAGTGTTTAGATTGTTTACTTTAGTGGATAGGACAGAGTAGATGGACCGAAATGTTCCTTGTTGTCATCTAATGTTATTGTGTGCTTTGTTATGCTAGGACAGTACTAAACTACAACTCGTCTTAGGTAATATTTAAGAAGCTTTTCTTTTCTTCTCTGTAGATAGATTCTAAGACGGTTTTACTGAACTGCAACTATACCAATATTGAACGTTATTCTTTAGAATTGTAATATTTTTAAAACAAGAACGTTCTAGAAAGGAAGGTATGACATTACGATTATCACAAAACTCTCATATTGGTCTTGATATAGCTTCGCTGGCTTATCATATCTCGTCAGTATAGTGGCAGTAAATCCGTGCTGTCCGACAGGCCAGTATCTTTAGGAATATAGCTTTTGATTCCAAGATTTCAAGAAAAACATCCTTAATAATACAACCATGTAATGCTTTTGTTTGTTTGTTTGTTTTGGGAATTCGCACAAGGCTACTCGAGGGCTATCTGTGCTAGCCGTCCCTAATTTTGCAGTGTAAGACTAGAGGGAAGGCAGCTAGTCATCACCACCCACCGCCAACTCTTGGGCTACTCTTTTACCAACGAATAGTGGGATTGACCGTCACATTATACACCCCCACGGCTGGGAGGGCGAGCATGTTTAGCGCGACGCGGGCGCGAACCCGCGACCCTCGGATTACGAGTGCACGCCTTAACGCGCTCGGCCATGCCAGGCCTCCATGTAATGCTACGAAGTTTTTGAATATTCTTGTGATTTACGTAACAGATTACTAGTTGCATCCATAGTTCCTCGCATGAAGTAATTAAACTGTAAAATTGCACTGTAATATTTTATCTTATGTGTATTTTACACATAAGTTAATTTAAACAGGAATATAATCATACCATGGGTGTTAAAAAGGTTATTATTATTCAACATATTTTCAAATACTTCTCTAAGCCATTAAAGTTAATTTTACATGATACTTCAGTAATACTATAGTTATTTGTTTGTTTTTGTTGTTGTTGTTACTTACGTGTGTTTCTGATGAGTAAAGATGTTTAAACAAGTCTGTAAGATTCATAAAGTATAAGCAGTGTTGTAATGCACAGTTTTTAGCTCACGTGTGAACATTCATTTTACAAACTAGCTCATTTGAAGCCAGTGGTAAGCCTTTAGAAGTTGTCCCTGTAGTTATTTTAAATTTTCTAAAATGGTAAAAAAACTGCATGTAATCCTATGAATAGTAGAGCTGATCTCGTATTGAAGAATGGACAAACAGCGCCCCCTGCTGACAAACCAGATAGAATGACTGAATTTAGTTTAAGAGCTCGCACAAAGAAGGTGAAGCTGAATGAAACGTCAGGAACCCCTAGTCAAGGATTATAATCTCGTTGAGAGCGTCATTCAAGCATGATGTGGTTTTGTTGTTTGCCCACAAACAAGAGGGTGTTACTGAAGTATCTTAGGCCTAGCTCAGCAAGCGGTTCCAACTGGTTAGCAATCAGTCTTCGCAATGAATAAGTAGCTGTCTAGATGTCCAGGAAATACTTGATTATTTAGAAAACACGAAAGTTGGAGAGGTTAAGGAATAGAATGGATATTGCTTACTCTTAATGGGAGGGATGTGAGATTTCAGTCTATATACTTTGTAGCGGATTGTTCACTTTACAATATTACGGACAAATAAATCTTACCAGTTCATTGACAAACGATTTTGAAAGATGCACAATGAGAGTCATTTCCTTGTATGGCTAAACAAAAGTTTTTGGGATTCCTATTATTTTATAAAAAGTCGTAGTAAATCATTCATTCCTATTATACTGTATCAAAATACTATTAAAAACATTAAATATGATGTTGTAAACATCTTAAACATGTAAACATCAAGATTATAATTGTATTTCTCCAAATGTAAAATTTTACTTCTCTTGCTTAATTCTCTGTAGAATGTGTGTGTATATATTTTCCTTATAGCAAAGTCACATCAGGCTA
Organism: Carcinoscorpius rotundicauda; assembly: GCA_011833715.1. Lineage (NCBI taxonomy): Eukaryota > Metazoa > Arthropoda > Merostomata > Xiphosura > Limulidae > Carcinoscorpius > Carcinoscorpius rotundicauda. The sequence goes on along the minus strand of CM022391.1, from coordinate 31,274,882 downwards.
TCTGCTAAGCCCACTGAGGTGAATCGAACCCCTGATTTTAGCGTTGTAAATCCGCAAACTTACCACTGTACTAGCTGTAGGAAATCAACCGTGTAAAGAAATCAAGAAATTTTTAAAAACAGTGCTTAAGCTCAACTTGATTTGTTTAGAAAATACCTTTATTAACAAATCTGTAAAACATAAACATTTTTATACCATTGTTCAATTAAATATACCATAAGCTTTGAGTTGAATATATCACTCCTAAAACAGACAGTTTTTCACTAATTTGAACACGTATAATAACACTTTCAGAACAAAAAGGTTTTATCTAATGTATAAAATATACCATTAAATATTTGTGATAAGTATCACCACTAAGACAATCTTTATTTAAAATGAAACTAAAATGGAAATGTATGTACACAAGTGTACAAAATAAAGTATTTTTACGTTTCAACGACAGTGAAATTATACGATATACTGTAATATTTTTTCTTTCAAACCTACCTTTTTTTGTATGTATGCAGTTGATATAAAAATATAAACATGGATATATTGGTTTAATGTTTTTGTTTTCCCGAAATATACTGGGTTTCTTCAGAATATCAGATAAACAGTGAGGCTAGTTCTAATGGAAACGATTCTTGTTATCTAGTCGAGCTAAGATAATAATTTTATACACATAACTTTCAGGTCCGACATGACCAGATGGGTTAAGGCGTTTGACTCGTAATTTAAGGGTTGCGGGTTCGAATCTCCGTCGTACCAAACATGCTTGCCCTTTCATTCGTAGGAACGTTAAATTTGACGGTCAATCCCACTATTCGTTGGTAAAAGAGTTGCTCAAGAGTTGGCGGTAGGTGGTGATGCCTTCTTTCTCGCCTTACAATGCCAAGTTAGGAACGGCTCGCGCAGATAGCCCTCGTGTAGCTTTGCGCGAAATTCAAAAACCAAACAAACATAACTTTTATATCGGTACTCGATCGAAAAGGTTATTTATTCTTGATGTTTTAATGCAACTACAAAACATTTAACATGTTTCAATAACTCTAAAGCTAAACTGAATCTCTTCGCCAAATCGTTTAATTATTTTATTGGATAACGATTAAAATAAACAAAATTGTCATCATAAATGCATAAAATTTAATTTTCGTTCCTTGATTTTTGCCCCCAGTGGCTCAGCGGTATGTCTGCGGATTTACACGCTAAAATCCGGGTTTCGATACCCGTGGTAGGCAGATCACAGATAGCCCATTGTGTAGCTTTGTGCTTAATTGTAAACAACAATCTTTGATTTTTTGCATCCCATGGTTTTAACATTAAGATTTATTATAAGTTAGTAGTATCAATAAAAGGGAACCTCCTTCACGTAGTTACGCATCTGTTGTGAGCTTGATGTAACATAAACTATGCTTTTCAAATTTACGATATCCTTGCTTTTAAAGACTATTCTTTATTAAGTTGCCAAACAAATCCTAAGGTTTTAAACTCGACGACAATAAACGATTTTTACAGTCATTATTTGCTATTATATGATAAGGCCTTTATAGATTTTGTATCATGGATCATTGCGGTGTTCTGTCGCCTGGTGAGTCATAGAAAGGTTTGTTTCATGAGCACACCAATATTTTATTTTTAAACTCATATGAATATTTCTCCCTCTAGCTCTACCTCTGGACCATTTCCGACAAAGTGAGTGGTAAAACAGTTTTACATCTCGTAAACTGTTGCTCTCTGATCTCGATTGTTTCGAGAAATATGCAAGTCTTAACAATGTTCGCGGTAACACTGAACGACTTTATGCCCGTCTAGGGAGGTCCATCTTCGCATCCGCCTCCGTCATCTCCAACAGCGTCGGAAATACTTACGTGCACAGGTGAGTCTCGAGAGGTCACTGATTACAGCAGCGACCACCCATGATTCACAGCTGAAACAATAATAATAGAACACGTATGGCTTGAATTCAGAGAAAATGATCTTAACGAACCACCACTTCATTTGTTTCAACATATCTTGTTCAGCAGACAGAAGCGGGATCATGTGGCTCGTGCTGAGTTATAAATCTTCGTAAACATGGTATTAAAGAAGAAATCTATAATCAAGTACAATACGTGTGGTGCTGAGTTTCACATGAATCAAGTGGTCTTGAGTAACGAACAACTTCAATATCACGTGTTTATAAGAAACACATAGACATGTTTCCTGTATATTTGTTTGTTTGTGTGTGTATTGTTATACGTTTATCTGTATTTCTTTTCTGAAACATTAGGTATCCTTCCCCCCAATAGCACAACGATATTCCTGAGATGCTACAAAAACACAGATAGCTCGTTGTGTAGCACTGTGCTTAACTTCAAACAAATATTAGGTCATACAGGAAGTCCCAGATATGAGCCCACTAATATTCAAATTTAGGCTGTATAATGCAAAACAATCTGTACTAGAAGTCAATCATAACACAGTATATCTCCTACAGAAGATACATGGAAGAACATTAAACAGGAGAAACATTTCTGTTAGATAATGACGTAATGAAGACTCATTAAAGTAAAACATTTTCTAGTTTAATTATTCGTAAAATACGTATTTATTTTCCTATTTTTACAAGACTTTCTATTGGAAACATGGAAAATGTTTCCTATAAATATGTAACCAGTTTCTATAGTATTTCAGGCAGTTCTTGTCTATGCTTTTTCCTTGAAACGTCTAAGACCATACGTAATTTAATGCGACAAACTTTCTCAGATGACATTCCATATAGTTTCAGAAAATGCATTTGCGGGGGACGAATTATGTTTTCTAGGCATAATAAATTTATGTTAAATTCATATATAATACAATTATTTTTATTTTTGAAAATATTATGGTAATATCTATCATTAAAACGATACCTAAAAATATCTTTCAAGTCTAATTAAAACAAAAAAAAATAATTTTGCTGACTGAAACAAAGGCAGTAATCCTGGTTTGACGAAATAAAGCACGTAACCAGTTATATAACTTGAATTCCATAAAAATTTGTGTCTTCTCATTGGCTAGAACTGCTTTAGAAATACTTATCTCAGAGATTCCAGTGTGGTGTTGCGTGTACGGCACATAAAGATGAAATAAGTAAAGGAGCTCGTTTAACATAAATCACACCTTTTGATTTCTAATTCCGAAAGGAAAAATAAGAAAAAGGAAGACCTAAGTTAATTATTGAAACTGATCATGCGATGTGGGTATTCTCAAACTTACATCTCATCAAAATTAAATATGTTATGAAATACACCCTGGCTAAATTTTTTTTTAAAAGAACCTAATTTAATTTTTTTTCTTTCCAAATCACTTCCTTTATAGAAAAATGGCACATCTTTCTTTTTTAACAACTTACGTTAATTTTCTACATTTATTCATATAAACGAAATTAATTATAATACAATTTCTAAAATTATGATAAAGTGAGTTTAATGGAGAATTTCAAAGTGAGACATCCTAGTGGAGAATCGGTGTGATATTTCAGAAGAAAAGTAAGTTTTTATGATGGAGAATCTAAGCCTAGTCTATGAACTGAATTGTTCTGCGAATTCCAAATCCTTCATACGGAATTCGTTAAATATAAACTTGCAGGAACTTAGTAGCAACTTGTTCTTTGTAAGTTACAGAATATTTTGTTTTACTTCAGTGTCAGTACAAAGTGATCAAAACCATCGAAAATAATGATGCGAAAAATTGCAAAGAGGAACAGTGACTTAACACGGAGAAACTCTGAAACTTTGAGAAAGAAAATAATATGTGAGGATACACTATAAATTAATTATTAGGCAAGGTGCAACGAGAACAATCCCTAAATGCGGGAGCATGTTACATCGCTCACCAAGAAACAGTTTGAAGTCGAGAGTAATTTCATGACGGAGAAGCACACCGATGAGCTCGCCGAGATCCTGACCGAACAGCCGCCTACGGACCGGCGTTTCTGCGAGTTTTTAAGTACTTACATGGTAAAAAGTATACACGGCCTATAATGTAATAAAGAATAACACAAAATAAACAAATAAACTCTACAATACGATCTGATGTCTCATTACTATTAACTAGAGCATCAGGTAATAATTGTATACTTTTAGAAAATGTAAAATATTCTGCTTAAACAAATTTTAAAAGATTAATGAAGTTTACATATGATAATGGTGGGGGGTAGAAACTTGAACTAATCAGTAAGGACACAGCTATTATTAAATAACAAAGTGACATAAGACTTTAAGAGAATATTTTATTTTCAAAAATTCGTTTGTTTGTCGAAAAAATTCATTAGTTCATTAAAATGCAAGGTGTTTTTGTTTTGAAGAACCAATAGGAAAAAAATGTCTTTTCTCTGCCCCTATCATATTATTATCTTAAAGAAAAACAAGATCGTGTGACCAGTTGTGGTCACAAGTGGCGATTTTTAATTTTTTGTTCCGAATATACACTTTTGGAAATGATTAAATATTCAGTAACATATATGTATATATATATATATATAAGGTTTTTGTATATGTTCTAAAACTGCAGAACAGATGAAATACTGTAATGTAGTTCTCTAAAATGACGACCTTATGATTAAAAGATAAAAATCTGAGGTTAATTCTCAGTTGAATGTAACATTTATCTGCTCAAGGCTTGATATTACGGTTGGAAACGTTGTAATTATTAAAGTCAGCACGTGCTTGTTATACACGTTGCTGTTATTGTATTATTGAGTTAATTATTAAGTTCTGAAAGATTCTCACTGAACACTAAGGTTCAGTTGGATCACTGTACATTTAGTAATTAGGTCCGCTAATTCCGCCGGGTTATTTTTTCAGTTTCCTTGTTTTCGTGTAAAATATCCCAAATATTAAGAAAATATTGTTTTGTTTTATAATATTTTAAAAAAAAAACGTATGCTACAACAACAACATGTATCGTTTAAGTTCCGATAACAACGTGTACATCTGCTGTTATCTTTTATCTAAACTGTAAAATTAAACTTCTCTGTGTCGTTCTAATGTTGTACTTCATCTTTAGTCTCTCACAAGTGGAACGTTTCGTCCGGATGAGAATACTGCTACAATGTCAATCTTCGTCATGGAAGGAAATATTTAACTTTATTACACACACACACACACACACATATATATATATATCGTTTTCTACCAGCAAGCAAGAGGCTTGCTGTTATATACATACACGTTTTAAAATAATCATCTTAACGTCAGAAGTCACAGGCTTTTTAAACATACTAAATAAAGACCATGTTATCTTAAGAGGCTGAGGAATGACAAATATCCTCTTAAGAACCCATGTATGTGAAGTGACCCGTGTGTTGAGGAGACAGGGGGGATAGCTGGTGGCGACACAAGGTCGAGAGCAGGATCGGCGGTAAGAATTCGAGGGAGACGGGAGGTTGATGTTCAGAATACGGTTAGAAATGATCCGTATTGTACGTACACTTATTTTTCCTGTCCTTTTATAGAGATAGCTAATTGACGATAAGCGATTAAACCATACATAGCCACTATGATTCACAACATCATCACCGTGACGTGTGATAGATAGTAATGTCACCGTGACAACAAGAGATACAAAACATCGTTATCACACTAACACGTGTTTATGTAATAATAGCCTTTTATTCTGATTATTGTTTTCCAAAGTTCAACGCAAAGTATGTTCTTTTTTACCATAAGTGAGGAACAAAAAATCGATATATTAAATTCCGCGCAAGAAAAACAATTAGGCCTAAAAATTGAAAATCACACTCTTAACTCGTCACATTTGATGATTCAAATGCAAACAGTTTAATGCTTTCAACTTAGATTTTCCATATAGATATTTACTTCATGAAAATAATGTTCTTGGATAAGGAAACATCTTGTATGCTTAGATGGTTATTTAACTGATTTCATTAGTGATGAAACTTCGACTAGATTAAATCTAGTTACTCCAGAAGTTCACTCCATACAGAATGATGTTCTCTCTAAAGTGTTCAGTGAGCTAAGTTATCTTCATCACTGAACCAAAAATAAAAATTAAATCGTCTTCGTAATGACATGAACGTCTGCTAAAAGTAAGTTAGTAGGGAACAAAAGTACCTTCACTTCCGTACGATCTCTTCTTCGTTTTTTTTTCATACGATCTCTCAAATACATCCGTGCGACACTTAACAGTTTTAGGTCTTAATATTTAAAATACCTCCTGACCATATTGAGTAAATTAAACAATTCTAAAGAGTGGTAAACAAATATTCATATTTATGTAACCTATAATCTCGAAGCTACAACCTGATGAACCTAATCTATATGTATGGTAAGCGTTTAATAACTACACCGAATACGTTTAGTAGCTCGTGTTTGCTTGTTTTCGAAATTTCGCTCAATGTTAGGCGAGGGCTATCTGCGCCAACCGTCCATAATTTAGCAGTGTAAGACTAGAGGGAAAGCAGCTAGTCATCACCACCTAACACCAAGTCTTGGGTTACTCTTAAACTGATTAAACATCATATTATAACGCCCCCACGGCTGAAAAGGCGAGCATCTTTGGTGCGACGGGGATTCGAGCCTGGACCCTCAGATTACGAGTCGAACGCCTTAACCCACCTGATAATTATAAATAAGTAATAGCTTTAATGTATGTACAAAGAGAGAAAAAAAGCGTTTTTTGGTAATTTGAAAGGTAAGTCTTTGTTAATTATTTCAGTCCACTATTTACAGTAACAGTTATGCTTATAATCACGGATTATGAGAAATGTAAGATTATTGTACCACCAATTGAAAGAATCACGAGTCGCACGCCTTAACACCCTTGGTAATGCATGCTAAAATATAGACATGATAAGAACGTAATGTGTTATTGGTTTTGTTTTCGTGTTTAGAACCTTGTAATAAAACACATGATAATTAAGTAACGTGTTATAACTAAGTTTACGTGTTTAGAATATGTAAAAGATGTGTGTGATAGATAAGTACTGTGTTACACTTTCAGTGTGCCGATTGAAAATATTAAACATATGGTAAGAAATGTTTCAAAAAGGCTCCAACTAATCATTCCAGCAAGCTATATGAATGTGTTGTAAACAGTCTTATAAAATTGCACTCACAAAACATGCTTATGTTTTATTTGTTTTATAATTAATTAAACTAAAAACTTTGTTTTTACAGAAACATTATTGTTCTGCAAGTTTTGTTTTTAAAAACCTATAAAAATACTAACTGTTTTTGTTTTGTGAATTTCGCTCAAATATACATGAGGGCTATCTGCCGTCCATAATGTAGCGATAATGTAAGACTACAGGGAAGGTAGATAGTTGTCACCGCCAACTCATGGGCTATTCTTTTACCAACAAATAGTGTGATGTACCGTCACTTTGTAATGCCTCTGTGGCTGAAAAGGCGAGTATGTTTAGTGTGACGGGAATTTGAATTTGCGATCCCCAGATTACGAGTCGAGCTCCTAACCACCTGACTATGACGGGTCAATATTAACTGGCAAGAGATATTATACACCAGTTATCCAAGATAAAAGAATACAGCAAATGTGACAAACAAAATATAAAGATCGTGCTAATATTTCAGGATCTACAGATGTTCTTGTTTTCTCGGTCAATTTACATTTCCTTCTGTGTTTGTTATTAACCATATCAATTGAACGTTAGCATTGCAAGCTTTTGGTGAGTATTGTGAAATATTTGTTTGTTTATGAATTACGCGCAAAGCTACACGAGGGCTATCTGTGATAGTCATCCTGAGTTTTGCAGTGTAAGACTAGAGACTAGAGGGAAAACAGCTAGTCATCACTACCCACCGCCAACTCTTGGGCTATTTTTTTATCAGCAGATAGTAAGATTGACCGTAACTTTATAACGCTCCCACGGTTGAAAGGACGAGCATGTTTGGTGTGACGAGGATTCGAACCCGCGACCCTCGGATTACACGTATTGTGGAAACCTTCATATTTATTTATTGCTCTTCTGGACATCGGATTTAAAACAAATATACGCATTTGACTTGAAACGATCTGGCACATCCACCGTTACTGTCAGGTAACGTTTGGTTTATGACCGCTCCTTGAATCAGTGTAGAAATATAACTGTAGATGACGAGTAAAAACTGATTTGTAATTATTTATTATTTTTAAAAGCTGTTTATAAGTATGATTCATATTCATTTAGCATGACTATATAAGTCTTATAAGAAATAAACGTTAGACAACTGTAAGTACTGTTAATATTGGTTTAACAGTTGGTTTAATATTCTACTATTTAAACACTTGAAACGCCCCGATGTATGTAGACCTTTATGTGCTTTAGTCAGAACAGATGTCCTACTCCTGGAAAACTTCCCCTGAAATTCGATCAGGACACCAGCTTGTCTAGAACTGACGATCATCGACACGATAAGGTCTGTTCCTGTGGCACTAATGATACAACAGTAAAGGCCAGAGACTCGCAGTAAAGGTACGAAAGGACTATAGTCCATGAGAGTTCTTTAGTCCGTTTGACAGCTTCCTGATTAATGACAACTCCTGCAACCTGCCTAGCTCGGTGGCTGGCTTAATCAGCTACTTAATCGGACGGTTAAGGTTACCTTTTGTTATCTATTCTAATCAGTCTTCACTTAAGGTTTTTCCCGTTAAAAGCAGTGACTTTCAATAGTGCTTCTAATTGCTCCAGCCCTGTTTATTGAGGGGGCAGACCAATTGGTCAAGTGAAGAACTCGACAGCTCGGATGATCGAGGTAGTCCGGTGAGAATTGTTAACTAAATCGTCTGATAATTTTTCACTGACAAACGAAAACATTAGCAGCCACTCCTAAGAATTGAAACGGAAAATGTTTCGATACCAAAGAGAGAGAGTTTCTATTCAAAATCAACTACTATTGTGGAACAATAAACCGGCTGTGGCCAAAAAGACGCTTCACCACAAAAACCAAAAGTGATCGCGGCACGTGCCACTGAGAGGAAAAAAATTAGTTTGTGATTAAACCAATCGTTGTAAATGTATTGAAAATGAGCGCCAGTGGCCAGTTATGTGATCACGTGTCTTAACACTTACTGCTGAGATTACATATTGAACGCAATCTATGAGTTGAGTAGCTCCTGTTGTAAGAAGACATCAGGATCGTGAGAAACCTAGTACCAAGTACGACTGGTGCACGCGCTAAACATTAGTCTACCTGTCTGCCTAACACCTTCAACGAGTATTCTGAGTTCACTGATAATATAAAATACATGATTATTGATAAAGTTTGAAAAAGTATACCCACGTTGTATCACAACGACCTGCAATTCTTGATATAACTGGATGAAGCTAGGCAAGATAAAATAGCATTTATAGGGAGATATGTAATCAAAGAATGTTTATAAGCGTAAGTGCAGAGTCTATCCGAAACATTATCCATGAGAAACGCATATATTTATAAAACACACTTAAGCATTTGAAATGACCGCTTTTCAACAGTTATGATGCCATAAAAGGTATAGATTCAGTTTGCATCATATCAAGCATGTGATATTATGTTCTTGTTTGTATTGTAGCTCAAAATATTCTGGGATATGATTCTAACCTTACGTAGGATACGATTGTTATTTCAATTTTAAGAGACAACAAGGACGAATTTTGAGATTTCAAGCTCAACGTTTTATTACGAGCTATTTTGACATCAACAGACTCTTCAAGTTCATGCTAAGTTATTTTAAAGCTAATTTTCAAATAAACAAAAATTAAAACTGGTCGAGATTCGAACCTGGAGTTCGTTTATGAAGTAACTGCTAAAGCAACCTACATCATGCATCTGGAATGTTAGAAGTATGAGTAGCGTTGATTGACTGTCACTTTTGTTTAAACAAGTTTATTATAAGTGAAGTACGAATAGTAGCAAAGTTTTCGGTCATTTTTAATACTGTATGACTTTGCGTGGATGGCGGGACGACGTGCTTGTGTGTCATTAAAAAAAGAAATGTCAGGTGAAAACTGAAATGGGTATCAACTTGGTAAAAATTTTAATTCCTCTAAAGTGTAGTCTTCAATCTTCAAAAGTTCCATGGTGATTAAAGGTAGGGAAACTGGGTTATTTTCTTAATGGGGGAAACAAACACATGATAATTTATAATAAAATAGATTATAAATCATGTTATGCTTAATCTCACCGGTCTGTAGTTCTTTCTGTTGTAGTACAAAACAGTGACTTTCATTTCATTCCTGTTCATCATTACAAGCTTGTGTTACATTGAATAAGAGCGACACATATACAGGCCTGATTTGATTATATAAGATACAAAAAGACGTGTAAGATAATTTCATTGAAATTTGACATATAAAAAAAAGGTGGACCTCATGAACAACTATTAGACGAGCACTAGAAGTGAAATATAATTTCGAAAAATCTCGTATCAAACACAAGCCATTGTAATTCTCTCTAGAAGCTACGGACAGTAAATATTCTGTCAAACATTTACTTGGTTGACAGTTACACCCACGCCACGTGCTTAATCTCCAATCGACTGTCAGTGAACAAACGTTCACTATTTGAAGTGTCCAAAAACGTGTTTCGTCTTTGAACTTACCACAGCTGACTGTGAACTCCACACTAACAGTAAATACTTTACCACAGTCTAAATCAAATGTGAGTGCTGTTTAACATGTAAAGGATATAGCAACAAAGACACGTGTTTATTCTGAACAACATCACAAATAGCATATGTTTAACGTGAAAAATCTAGTAACATTTATTGCATTTATCGTTCGATGCTTTTTGCGTTAAAGATATACCATTTGTGATGTTATTTCAGTTAAACAGTGACTATGTCATTTAATGTTACATGCCATACATGTTAAACACGTTATGTGCATGAGTAATATATGACATTTTCTGTGATTTGTTGGCAATAGTATATAACTATCAGATCCTCCCGATAAGAATCGTATACACCTTTTGCAAGCAAGAATACCTTGAGGCTATAGAACTTGGAATTTGTAAATACAATTAGAATTCATTTTTGGCTCAAATAAAATTCAAGTGTTGTAACAAAACACAGAAACACAAAGAGAACCTCTCTATTGTCAATAATTCAACTCATGATTATAGAGTGAGCTCTGATAACACTTAAAACCTTGAAATATATGTAAATGATAATATTTATGTGCGTGTGTGATGTAAGTTGGGTCAGGTGTGACGATGCAGTAGGTTTACCGATCTACGAACAAAGTTTTAGGCCTTAACAGCAATACCTCTCTGACAGTCAGTGCAGTTAGCTATTTGATATAGAGAAGACGCGTAAGTGGCAGATACTGCTGACTGGTCTCCCCTGTTTCAGGTCAGCAGCTCTGAATTTAGACAGCCATGCCCGAACCTTGGGGTCTGACCTGGCTGTTTAGTCTCTGTGTGAATAAAATATTGCTTACCTTAAATGTGCCAAGTTATCCAAGTTGAGGATTTACCGGATTAAAAACAGCGGATATAACTTTTCCTAAGACTAAACCCAAAGACATCAGTGGTAGAACAGTGTTTTCATTACGGGGCGGTAGTGCACTCGGTTGTTCTCTTCTTATAAAGTTAAATATACAGATTAAGAATTTTAAATCAAACTGTGCTTTTCCAATAGTGTAAGAGGTTCCTAGGCGAGAAGCAACAACTGAGAAAACGCTACCAAACATTTAAGAAACTATCAAACAATCAGTTAGTGTCCATGTCTGTTTGTAATTTAAGCACACCAAACTCAAAAAGTTTATAGTTTTATACATTTAGCCACACTGTATGACTAAAAGACACTAAACAAGGAGACACATGTAACTGAAACGAACACGAGTTTATTAATTAGAAACCAAAACAAAACTAATCTAAAACCTATTCAGAATCCCATCAGCAAAAGTTTGATTTTAGAGATTCAATGGACCTTAGCCGAATCCAATATCACTACACCACTGTAGCAGGTGTGAACACTGACCAATATTTGCTCACTTATACAAATGACCTAGGAGGTGTTGAGATAACGCTTGCGTTGTAATAAAACCCACAACCTAAACGTCTGCAATAAGTGTACAAGATTCTCACTATATAAACAGCAACACAGTAATTAGAAACGTTTGTACGTTTATATGAATCCATATTAATTTTAAAATGATGAAACTATTAGACCACAATGACATACTATATAAATGTTGTAACACATGTTTTATATTGACTGCATGTCATTGAGCCTCTCATAATTTGAAGATAGTTTTTCACTAAAACGTTATCTTTCCGAGGACTGTCCATCTTGGAGTAACACGAATAAAACACTTAGTATCAAACTACATTCTTAAGTTCTGAAAAAAATAGATAACAGAGAAAAATGACTATTAGCATGTTCTATCTGATCAGACCAGTAATTTTTTGATGTATGATTTTGAAAGGAAGTTCACAGGAAACAAGCAACGAGTGACAATTGTGGTTTCCACACTATTTGATGGTATCACTCTTTTGGGATAACAGTGAGAGCTTTTCATTGCAGCAGATGTCTGCGACTTTATCAGCTTTGGAATCAGTAGAGTTGGGTCCTTCTCCTTTCGACGATGCCTTTCAGTATGGTCCCAGAATAAAGAAGATTTGCTTGTGGGTCTATAATAACACGAGCTTGGTACGTCGCTTGAAACACTTTACTTCCTGTCACACGCATCCTGGTTTAACCCAAATATCCATCTGTCTGGTTCTAACAGATTTTATTTTTGTTCAACCAACAGTTTCTACTGGAACCCCCACTTCTCACAGCACGTTGTGCGAGACCATTTGCGAAAGATGTGGGTGCACTGAAGTATCTCAGGGTGAAAACACTACAACTGCATACGTGCACATAAAGCTTTCATTATTCAATGCATATTTAATGTTATTTTCTATAATGTCGTGTTTACTGTCAAAGGTACAAATATAAGAAGACGACTACTATAATTTCAACAGTACCTTCTTAAACTGAAATATTCAGTAACAGAAAAGTGTGAAAGACAATATTTTCAGCACACTCACACTCAAAGTTCTAACAGTTTCTTACTGGAACTTGTTAAAAGTGTGGTTGGTTTCAGTTTTGTTGTATAGTTAAAACTACCTAAAAAGTGATACAAGCTCTCTCCACTAGGTGACGTGAAGCAACGAAGGTACAATGTACGTTTACGTACATCGTTTTGTATATGCACTCACCGAGAAGATTTTATAAAGCGTTTTTATACAACATATTATTATCATGTATCATTTAAAATATCATATATTTCAATATATATGTTTTATATATGAAATAACATAAAATATTAATATATAGCATTACAATTTAAATTGAAGAATACACTATAAAACACACACCAAATTTGTGAAAGATAGCATTCAAATAAAAGAGCACACCTCTGCCTTGATGACCTTTGAGATCTTGGCCAAAAATAGTGTTACACTATAACATAAACATATAACCAGGACTCAACCATACATGTTATGTATGATTTTATTAAACAAAATTAAAAACGTATGCAGATTTGTTACGAACTATTTATTATTGTTCTCTTTTTTATTATATATTAACTACTCTTCCGTTTCTGCACGATTCGTTAGAAACTGGGAACGTTTTATTTTGTATTCAATATAAAACAATGACTTCTATATAGGATTACTATTGTCATAAGGTATACGTTGAGAATGAAAGAAATTGAAAACCTAAGGTAAACTGAAGAATATCACACAAAGAACTGTGAAAATGAGAAACAAATTGTTTAGCACACACACCAAGTCGGTGATACTTGACTTAAAAGGAAATTATCTTATCATAATAATCTTATCGGTATCCGTTCAGTAATATCTCCTGCTCATCTCAAACCGTTCAAAGAGAAAACTGTACTCTTATCTCAAACTAGTTGCTGATAATGGTTTATCGATGTATTGGGTAACCACAAGGTTTTATCATGCATGATTTGAACATTCTTACAAGTTGTCTGATTGCAACGTTTGTTGAATGAGCTGTTGATAATAGTTTATTGGTGTACTGATTAACCACAAGTTTTATCCTACTTGATTGGAACATTTATACAAGTTGTCTGAGAGTAATGTTTCTTGAATGAGTTGCTGATAATAACACTCTGCTATTCTAACTTCACAGGTTTATTGTTTACTTGAACATTTTACTTTTAACAAGACTGTAAAAAGATATGTCATGCTATATTCAGTATCCTACAAGTAGTATTTTCAGTTACCGTTCTGTTCAAGTTACATTTTTATTATTTTACTGAAGTATACAATATATCATCTTTTATCACGCGGTAGTGTTGTTTATTTATGATTAGTTTATTTTGTTTGTTTGTTTTGAAAGCTACACAAGGACTATCTGCTCTAGCCGTCCCTAATTTAATAGTGTAAGACTAGAGGGAAGACAGCTAGAAATCACCACTCGCCGCCAACTCTTGGGTTGCTCTTTTATCAACAAATAATGGGATTAAGCTTCGCATTATAATGCCCTCACGGCTGAAAGGGCGAGCATGTTTGATGCGACGATGATTCGAACCCGCGGCTCTCAGGTTACGAGTCAAACGTCTTAACCCACCTGGACAAGGCGGGGCGTTGTGCTCCCCACTAGTACAGCGGTAAGTCTACGGACTTACAATGCTAAAATTAGGGGTTCAGTTCCCCTCGGTGGACTCAGCAGATAGCCCGATGTGGCTTTGCTATAAGAAAAACATACGCCGGGCCGTTGTTTATGAATGTTTTATTTTTTCAGAACATAAAGATCTTACATGGCAGAGATTATTAAACTATAGTACGTGTAACTCTGGTGGTACGTGAAGCTAGTGTTGGTGCTACACAACATAATTTATACAAAAATTATAAAATCTGCAATAAACCCTATCTAGGTTACCATGTATTTACACATGCTATTATCCTCACTTATAAATTTGCCCTTTACTTACATAAACTTACCAGCATTTTCTTCTATTCAAATTGTAAAAAAATGGTACCATATGTTCTTCAAGACAAAATCTTCTCATTAATATGCAAGTGTTAATAATAAGAAATTTTGTAACTGGTGTTATGTAAATGTTGTGTAAACGACAACCATGTCGAGAGTGTTATGTAAATGTTATGTAAACGACAATCATGTCATGTCGTGTTTGAATTTCCATATTTATATCATTGTTTCGAGGTTTAAACCAGTGAAATTTAAAATAACATTTAAAAATTAATTAAAATTCATTTAGAAATATTTATGTAAAAATTTCTAGAACTAGGTAGATTGATCACTTGTATTGGCTTGGTGTTTGTACTGTGGAATTCTGGGAAGTTACGCGATTAGTATAGAAACAGACGGCAATGCGAGGGAAAGAAGTCATCCGTTTTTACTCGGGTCAAGAAGTTTGTCTCGTTTGAGAAAGTTTAAACGTTTGCCGTGTGATTATTCAAATTGAATTTGTGAATAGAGGTAGATCAACTAAAGCGGTGAATTTATTTTACTGCGTCAATCTTTATAATTCACTCGAATTACGGATTATACCGAAAGCCAACACGTATTGGACTGTGAATGTTTTTGAAAATACCCATTCAAACTTCGTAAATTTCTCCGTAGGACTAAATTCCCCGCCTAGATTGGAACTTTGGATTTCGGATTTGGACACTCATTCTGGATCATATTATTAAGCACAGGCCAGTAACTTTTTGTATCATAAGTGGTTTTGAAGGTTGAAACTGGATATCTGTTAATGCTATTGGATAATTTATTTTGTGTCTATCACATATAAGTAGATCATTGTAATAAATTATACAAGCTGCTATTTGTGTCTTTCTGTTGCGTTCAGTCCACATAAAAAAACGTAACAGAAAATTGGGGGCTTGTCCGGGATTGAACAAACAGTTTATTCCTATTCCAATATTGTATTTATATTCTATACAGATAGACAGCTTGTGTATTTAAAATGGCATTCCCACTTGCAGATTTTATTGACAAATTTAATCAAAATCCCTCTTTGGAAATGATCACTGAATTAAGAAAATCTAAATTGCTTGATGTTGGAAAACATTTCAGTTTGGAAGTAAAGCAAGCAATGAAGAAAGCAAATATCAAAAGAATTGTTGTTGAACATTTGGTCAACCAAAAAGTTTTACCTCAAAGTTGTACAACAATTGCCTGCCTCTCATTTTGACCTAGATTTCGAATTAAAAAGAATAGAAATGGAAATGAAATTTCGTTTAGAAATTGAAACCAAACGACTTGACGCAGAACAAGAAAACAAACGCCTTGATGCCAGAATACAAATAGAACGCATTAAAGCTGATAAGAAAATCAGTATGAGAAAGGCACAGACAGAAGAAAGGTTGTCCAAAGGCAGTTGGATAATTTTGATACCTCCAAACAAATTCGTTTAGTGCCTCCATTCAATGAGAAGGCTGTGGATAAATATTTTCAACAATTTGAAAAATTGGCTCTTAGGCTAAAATGGCCTACCGAATATTGGACAGTATTACTTCAGAGTGTTCTCAAAGGTAAAGCTCAGGAAGTATTTTCCAAACTCACGGCCGAGCAAAGTTATGATTACGAGCACGTCAAAAAATGCATTTTGAATGCTTATGAATTGGTGCCAGAGGCATACAGACAAAAATTTCGTGGTTACAAAAAGTTTGACAGCCAAACATATGTCGAATTTGCTCGTGAAAAAGAAACTCTGTTCGACTGGTGGTGTGATTCCAAAGAAATCAAAGATGATTACACAAAACTCGGAGAACTCGTGTTAGTTGAAGAGTTTAAAAGATGTATTTCCGTAGAGCTTAAAACTTACATTGATGAACAAAAAGCTTCCAAAATTCATGGTGCTGCTGTCTTGGCAGACGAGTATGCTTTGACTCACAAAGATTTCTCGTACAAGAGCAAAACAAATCACACAGCGAAGAAACCCACTGACTCGTTCAAGCATTATGCAAATGTCAACAAAGACAGAAAAGAACAAACTTCTAATTCTCAAACAAAGACTTCATCTTATTCTCAAAGCTCGTCATCTACCAAAAACGTGTCATTCTCATCCGAAACATGTGCTTATTGTAAGAAACCTGGCCATCTGATTTCTGAGTGCTATAAGGTCAAAAACAAGCCATCACCCCATAGTTTCATTTTACCCTCGTTGGATGCATCATTGGTTCCCAATGATTTTGACCCTGTCCAGTCCACTGTGGATTCCAAGTCCAATATTCTTGATGTACCTGAAGATCTTGTTGAGGACAAAATTAATCCTTTCATCACTGAATGTTTTGTTTCTTTTGTTGGCGATTCACATCTACAACCAATTAAAATCCTGTGGGATACTGGAGCTTTTCAGAGTTTGATTTTGGAAAGTGTACTTCCGTTTTCTGAAAAGTCATCCATTGGAGGCCAATGTGCTCATTTCTGGTGTAGAAGGTGGCGTCGTTTCTATTCCTCTTCATAGATTGGATTTGCATTCGGACTTTGGCATGTGACAGTTTCAAAACTAATGCTTTAAGAGAAGAAATCTATATCAATATTTATTTATTAAACCCATTGAAGAATGATTCCCAGAGATTGTACAGGATAACACAATATTTAGTGCATAGTATTAACAGGTGTATTAGGCTACTTGATTTAAACAACTTGTTTAACTGTTTTATAACATTAGACATATTATAGATTATGAGAATGAAAGGTAGGTATATACTTATACGGAACAATACAGAGTTTATAGATCCTAGAACAAGAGCACTGACACTTCCAACTTTGTGAAAAACAAATTTGTGCACGTCAGCTTTTAACAGTATAAACATCTATAACATTAGCTTTTAAGAAAAGAAAACTGTTTTCGTAAAACACAAGTGGAAAGTTATTCGTGATGACGAGAAACTCATTTGAAGTGAAAAATGTATTCTAAAGGTGATTGATATGAGTATTAAGAATTTAATTAAAATAAAGTGTAGAACAACGTTTAGACCTTCTTAAGTCATTTTTAGGTTATTAAAAATAGTTTACAACTGACCGTGGCCCAGTAACGGTACCATACCAGCCGTTTTCAAAATACAAAGGACAGATTAGCAAACAAAGCCAATAGTAGAAATAGGGTTTAAGGAACATGGAATTTTCAGCAAGAACAAATTTCTAGGTTTCTGAAGTGGTTGAAATATTTTTACTATTGTAGGTACTTAATAAAAGACCGAATGCACGTAAAATATAGACCACAGAAGGTACGTACAGTGATTAAAAAGATAAAAAAATCAACGCAAACCAAGTCATTGCAACTGATATGGCATTCTTCATCAAACAGACGGATGAAGTAGGTGTCGGCAAACGGTGGACATATTTCAAGCAAAACACAGTACATTTAATTCTGAGGTGACAAGTACTGAGTACATTTCCATTGCCAAAGTATTAACCCATCAGCTAGTCACACTGAATGGCTTACTGATGCAAACACTTAGCAACAACACTTAGTCAGCACTATGTTGTTGCTAAAATACTGTAATGTAAACTAACAGAACCGAAATAGGCAAAACATAAATACCAGGACTTACTGATTGCCAGGTTAAGTGGGATGAATATATTCTTGAATGTTCTCAAGATTATGGTAGAAGCACGTCCATTCTTCTGAACTACTTGATGCATCGGTTGAAAGTAAAATGCTTGGCTCTAAGCTAGTATAAGAAGTGATAAGGAGCAAGTTGCCCTATGCTAAATAACCTATAGCATATAACCAGACCTTACAAGACAGGTGAAGAATCTTTGCTCCACAACTGCTGAAGTACATTAAAAAATTGTTTAATTGACTAAAAAGATACAACGTGACAACAAAAGGACATCCATGGGCCTTGTCTTACAGCGTAAGTTCGCATCTGGCAAATGAAACTAGAGAAGTGTGTGGCATGGGCTCTGATGATGCCCTTGTACACAATAATTATACTAGAAGCAGACAAAGACAAGACAACAAGGATGAATACAACTTGATGATAATTAGAGTTGCACTCACACCTTTTTTCAGTGAAGCATCCAAAGCCTTGCAAAATATTACAGCTAAATATTTTCCAGTAAAACGCACTGAATATAACCTATTAGAAGAGAGTCATAAAGGGCAAGAGGAACAGGACATTTTCTGTCATTGAGGAAAACCTTTTAACTTGTAAATGAAAGAAGATTAAATCTTTGATTTCCTTTCTGACTGATGTTGGAAGGAAATGTTCAAAAGCTTGGCAAAAGAGAATTACGAAAGCTCATAAGAGTCCTAACATTCTTTTACGCTGCATATGAAGTTGAATTCAGTGTTAGTTTCTGTAGCATTGAGTCTAGCAGAAAAGAATAGAAACCTTTGCTTGGGATCAAAGGCCTTTCTGTGTGTTCACAGAGGAAATTCTATGTTTGCCTGCTGTTGAAGTTACAGAGCTAAATAGAAAGAATACAAGTGAAAAATCCTTGCTCCACAGCTGCTGAAGTACACGCAACAATTGTTTAATTGACTAGGAAAAAAACTTGACAACATATATGTGTGCAAGTATTGTCTATATATATTGCATTGAGCCATCCATGTTTAAGTTTGTTTTGCATTTCAATTAATAAAGAAAATATTAAAATTATAGGGACACAAAATTTGGATTCATTACTCCCAAATCACATGAAATATAATGTCTAACAAATTTCATGATAACATGTTCGAGGAATACTGGGGTTAGTTCTGTTTTCTAGTAACCATCTTGTTTTTCTCCATTTTAAATGTTAAAAACGAAAGTTAGAAACTGACAACAACTCAACTTGAAATCACGTAGAAGTGTACAACCATTATCTTTCTCATTTCAAAAATGCTTGAAAAATTTTATACAGCCATATTTCCAACTAGTCTACAACTTAAATAAATAATGATGTCTCATATGTGCTAGTTTTCATTAATTATTTTACAAAGAAAGTTTAATATTATCCTCTCACTTACATTTTAAAACAATCTATGCTGATAACTTATATCAGAAATAAATATTGTACTTTGGAACTACTGCAGATATTATAGAGTAAATTTTAGCAGTTTTATATTTCTAACTTTCAACGAACATTATCTTTTCATTTGACAACCTGTTAATTTCACTTATGCAAAAAAAAGGTCAAACATGTATTTCTAAAATTTATTCAAAGTAATTTGATGATAATGACCCAAAGTATGTGGATTGTTTTGTTTGTTTGCTTTGGAATTTCGCACAAAGCTACTCGAGGGCTATCTGTGCTAGCCGTCCCTAATTTAGCATTGTAAGACTAGAGGGAAGGCAGTTAGTCATCACCACCTACCGCCAACTCTTGGGCTACTCTTTTACCAACGAATAGTGGGATTGACCGTTACATTATAATGCCCCCACGGCTGAGAGAGCGAGCATTTTTGGCGTGACGCGGGCGCGAACCCGCGAATTACGAGTCGCACGCCTTACGCGCTTGGCCATGCCGGGCCAAAGTATGTGGATACCCAACCATCACATCCATATGTGCTTGTTGAACATCTCATTTTGAAACTATGGGCATTAATATGGAGTTGTTTCCTCTTTAGCTGCTATAACAGTCTCCACTGTTCTGGGAAGGTTTTCACTAGAATTTGGAACATGGCTGCGGGGATTCGCTTCTATTCACAAGAGCATTAGTGAGGTCGGGCGAGAAAGCCTGGCTCGTAGTCGGCTTTCCACGTTATTCCAAAGGTGTTCTATGGAATTGAGAGTCATGGCTCTCTGCAGGCCAGTCAAGTTCTTCCACACCAACCTCGGCAAACCATGTATTAATGGACCTCGCTTTGTGCACGGGGGCATTGCATTTTGAAACAAAAAAGGACTTTTCCAAACTGTTGCCACAAAGTTGGAAGCTCACAATGCTTTAGAATGTCGTTACATGCTGTAGCATTAAGATTTCCCTTCACTGGAACTAAAGAGCTTAGCCCAAACTATGAGAAACAGCCCAGACCATCATTGCTTCTTCACAAACCTTTACAGTTGACACTATGCATTCAAGCAGGAAGCGTTTTCCAGGTATCCGCTAAACCCAGATTCGTCAGTCAGATTGCCAGATAGTGAAGCATGTTTTATCACTCCAGAGAACGCGTTTTCACTGCTTCAGAGTCCAATGGCAATGTGCTTTACACCACACCAACCAACGCTTGTCATCGTACATGGGAATCTTAGGCTTGTGTGTGGCTGCTCAACCACGAAAACCCATTTCATGAAGCCTTCAATGAGCAGTTATTGTGCTGACGTTTCTTTCAGAGGCAGTTTGGAACTCGATAGCGAGTGCTGCGACTGTGCACAGACGATTTTCTGTGAGTTTGTGTGGCCTACCGTTTCGTGGTTGAGCTGCTGTTGCTTCTAGTCGTTTCAACTTCACAATAAGCACTTACAGTTGATCGGAGCAGCTCCAGTAGGGCAGAAATTCAACGAACTGACTTGTTGTAAAAGGGACATCCTATGATAGTGCCACGTTGAAAGCATTCTACTGCCAATGTTTTTCTATGGAGATTGACTTGATTTTATGCACATGTTAGCAATAGGTGTGGCTGAAATAGCCAAACCCACTAATTTAGAAGGGATTTCCACATACTTTTAGCCATGTAGTGTGTATCACAGTGGCATATAAAGCACATTACACTCCCTGTTTTTTAATTTGTTAATATCTGAAATAAAAAGTTGCATTTTCTGTGATTCTAATATACTATTATGAATGTACCAAAATATTACAGTTATTTGATAGTAATATGTGTTTACTTATTTGTATTGTTGAGGCATGAATATACATGACAACAACAATATATCAGAGGAGTGATCATGTCATTATTTTAAAAGAAAATTCGGACTTTGATAAATAACTCCATCAAATTATTAAATGAATTTCAGTCGCCATGCAATGAATGCTTATATATGGAATAAGTAGATAGTCTGAAACTGTATGACACTGAGGAATTTCTGGAAGACTGGCTAAGTCAGAATTTCATGAGGTTCAAACTGCTGAAGTAGATAGAGATAAAGAAATTTATAATCTATTTGCAGTTAATACTGAGAACAAAATTACAACTACGTTTTCAACTATTTATGAAGTGTCAAGAAGAAGGAGCCAATGTATGAACAGCTAGATTGTTTAAAACCGGAGAGATAACTTTCAGACTGTTATAGTTGTGCATGAGTAATCCACATCTGCGTTTAGGATAATAATCGGATCAAAAGGGAGGTGTGACTCTTACTTTCCATGTTCTGGTAAGTGTATATTAGGTAAAGTACTTGGTATAAAATATTCTACAAAGGTAACTATGCTATGAAGACAAATGATGGCAAAACAGACTTAAAATGGAAGCAAAGAAAATACAAGAAATCAATGTGAATATTCTGGTTAGTAAGTCCAACATGACCTTCTAAGTCTTTCCTCTGAAATAAGTTACCTACCTGTTTCTATCCGTCATTTTAACACCACCAAAAGCATCTGAACATATTGCTTTCACCAGCAAGGTCCAAGAGTTATTAGGCAAATAATTGTTCAGTGCAATACAGACACTATCAAAATTTACACACACGTCTGACAAATTTACAGATACAGTCTTTGTAAAAAGAAGCTTGAGAAGCTAGAAAATTAGTTGAGGCGTCATCAAACTTTCCCTAGTCCTGGGACAAGGACAGCAGACAAGGTCTCCAGAAGAATTAAAGCTGTAGAAAGTAACCAGGTGGAAAGGCTACTTATTGGTCAGAAAGACATAAAATAGCTGATGCAAGGACAAATGTTACTGGAGTCACCGTTGTCCTTGACAAAGTGAAGGTGACAACTATCTTGTCCTAAATCATAACCAATACAACTTCGTCATCCAAACCTGTATATCGGCTTCAAGCATTACAGCCAGGGTCTCTTTATATCTTAAACTGATAACATATATATATATATATTAGAACAGACGATGACATACTTCGGGCAGTTCACTGCAAAAAGAAGAAAACAAGCATATAGGAAAAGAAGACTGACAGTCATAGATCTGTAATAAACTGTAGAAAGTGAAAGAGGAACTGTTTCTTGGACGAAGAAAAGCCTCCAGAAGACAAACGACCCAGTTCAGCTTATATCTGTCATTGGTGTGTGTGTGTTTTTCTTACAGCAAAGCCACATTGGCCTATTTGCTGAGCCCACTGAGGGGAATCGAACCCTTGATTTTAGTGTGGCAAATCCGTAGACATACCGCTGTACTGGCGGGGGGCCTGTCGTTGGTAAAAGAACAAAACATCACGAACAATGCTCTTGATTCGTAGCAGCTTTTTTGAAATGAAATATATATATATATATTATAATAGGTACAAATGAATTTATTTGCGGATACGGATGATCCTATTATGATTCAGCCTGTTATAAGTGTGCAGACTTAACTAATGATCTGTGATTACGTAAAATAAATATTCTTCTTGTGATACAGCATGTTTCACCAACGTTACGTTATTGTATATTTAAAAAGAAACTAATAATGAAACAAAGTAAATATTATTATTTCCCAGGTAAAGAATGAAATAGACTCGCATGAGCATAAATGATAAAATTTTAACCATAGTTAAAAGCAACTTATACTCAGTATAAAAATAATTAAAATTAAATCTGGATGTAAATATAATCGTGGATATTAGTGCACAATAATAGCCATTTAACTGTATTATATATGTCATCATGGTCCTCATGTGCGACAGAATTATATATTTCATTTGACATCGAGTTATTGTTTCTGAGTCGGTGTGAACGTGCGACTTATATCATGTGTCATTTCAGTTGTTCATTGTATTACTCCTAGAGGTTATAGGGTAACAATGACAGTCATAATTTCTATCACTAACATAATTAATCATTATTGCTTTATGCTAACATCGCTTTTTTAGTTATCCTAAAACCGCTATTGACAGCGACGTACTTAAAACTCAAGAGATCGTAAGCCTAGATTGTCAGTTCAGCTTTATTTTAATTATTTTGTTCATGTTGTGTACTATCTTGGGTTTGTGTTGTATTTTCTTTTCTTTTTGTAAGGTGTACTATTTATTTTTATGTTTTAATTTCCATTTGTAGGAATAGATGGTTGGCACCGTCTTAGGTTAAATGTTATGGTGTTAGCTGTTTAGAATAGTATGTTCCACTTGCTCTGGGTGCATTAGGTTAGTTGTTGGGTTAGAATCTTATTTTTATAATGTAGTTCGTTTTTGTTTATCTCGAGAGGCATTAGGTCAGACTAGATAATAATCAAAGATCTTGAGTTTAAGGTTTTATCTACTAGTTCTTGATGCAATGGATCAGTCATTGGGCTATAACCTTATGAATCTTAGGTATATAGCAAAGTTTGTTTCTGTTAAGTTTCAATAATGCAAGGTCAGACTACGTAAGGACTTAAATTGACGTGTTTGATGTATAGTCTACTCTGTCTGTATTCAGCTTAACTGTTGATAGGTAATTAGGTGAGTTAGTTTAGTGAATTATTTGGAAATCTGTTTTTAATTCAACATTTTTCAACTCTTGAAGCCTAAATCGTCATAGTCCAGTACTTTTACGACTTTCAAGGGACTCGCTTGAATAAATCTGTGGACTCTGGATACACTCGTTTCTGAACGTAATTTAACTTGTCCACTGTTATTAACCGAGGTTTGTACTTGTCTCATTTACTCTATATTGTCATTAAACTCAAGTCCTGTCAGGCAACTTAGCCTTAAATCAAGTTTTTTTAAATATCTCTTTAACCATTCATCAATTAATCTACCTTTGTACAGCTACATAGTTAAGATAGCTATGTTTCTGTTTGGTAAGAATATTATGTCTTGTGTATTGTTTCATTTAACCAGTTTACCAGTTTAAATCTCCACAAAAAAATAAATAAACGAAAGATATAGTAAGGTATGTGTGTATACTTCAAAGTTCCTGTCAGTAAATAATCTCATAAAGATTACCATAATATTAAGTCACGTTATTTGATCACTTATTAAGTCAAGTCTGATTAAGTCTTTACTCATTAACTCAGATAATGAAACTAATACTTAAGTTATTTAAATTTAACGCAAAAAAACAACCAAATATAAAGCATTATCACGATAAAATTGTCATTTTCAGGTTGAGATTACTAAAGGAGCCAAAGAATTACTGATTCATCAGTGATAAGTCTGATGACTTATAACGCAATAATCCTGTTTTCGATAACTGTGGTAAGCATACCACAGATAACCAATTGTGCAGCTTTGCGCTTAACGACAAACAGATAAGTTAAAGAAAGTTGACGGATACGTAAGACAAATCAGTTACAAAATTATAACTGTACATCAAGTTCATCCTGGTTTCTATGGTGCGACTCACAAGAATATCGATCAGTCTTGGGTTTTATCTTAACAACCACCAGAAGAACGTAAGTTTTTCATTTGTAATGTGATTAGTTTTACTTAATTTGGTTGACCTAATTTTGAAAAATAGAATCTTTGTCAGGTTGATACCTTTAACAAGAGATTCTCTACTGTATGAATCTGTGTCTTAAATAATAGAAACTTCCATATGACAATGTATCTTGAACAATAGATTCTTTCCGGTCGTATGTGCCTTGAAAAATTGATTTTTTTTTACCGTGCGGTTATGTATTTGAAACAAGTAATACAATCTCTGATTAATAATTATTATTATCTGATCCAATAATTATTATCCCTTATTACTCTGTATACCTTCAACAGTACTCTTTCCAATGTGATTTTGAATACCTTTAAACAGAATATTTTTTCCTGATTGATTGAGTATCCGCTGATATTTTTTATTCAGTTAGCTTGGCACTAATATAAATGCTACGTAAATATCGAAATATGATCATATTTTAATATCCAAATGAAAACTACTTTACAGGTTCACAAAGCAAGGAAAAGACTTTGTCACTCCAAGGGTAACAAAGAACCAAACACCAATTATCTACACCAGTCTTCGGGAAAAGCACATAAAGCTCCACGTGCAAGTTCAGTTAACCTACACAAACATACAACCACCCTGCAACAGGCTCCTGAACAGACCGGTCACCCACTTCCAAAAAAACTAAAACGAAAAGAACTATTAATTTTACTAGATCATACATGATGGAAATTATTCTTAGTTCCTCTCCACTATAGCTAATTATAGAAATCATACACCTACTGCTAGACTTACTTAACCATATCATTTGCATGGTGTCTTCACTATATATTATTAGAGTATTGATATTAAATACATACTTAATATATTGCCTAATGAATATTCCAAATAAAACAAGGTGTAAACCAACGCAAGTGGTAAACGTTGAAGAAAAATGGGCGTAGGTCTGGTAAAGTAATGCAATTATACAAGTTACTTTATACAAATACAGGTCAATCATTTATCTGACGCTTAGCATTTATCAATTCACTTACCTGTATCGACTGAAATGGATCCTAACAACATCAGTGTCGGAGGTAGAAAAAGGTTTACATAATATCTGTCTCTCTCAGAACCCAAACAGGGTTTACATCCCAATCAAGATGAATTCTGAGAGAACCCATGTTTGGATGAAATTGATTTGAGCTGAAGGCATGAAAAGTGAACACATAAACAGCCTACGACCAGTCAAAGAATGACATGAAGAAGGAAAGGTCAGGTTCGAATCATTACCCATCTTCATATACCGCTTCTAGGATGTTTTCAGATTATGGTGTAGATCAGTATAATAGTGTGGGACTCACAGAGAAACGATATAGGGATTATACACGAAAGTACGGGAGAACTTGAAGAACGGGAGGTGTTGAGGGTATATGTCAAGTTTCATTAAGACTAATAGAATAGAATGTAAAATATATAAGAGATGACATAGGGGTCATATCCAAGTGCCTACTGCTCTATCAGACTTCTCTTGAAGCCCTATAAACAAGTATCTGCGACAACAAGACACAGTCATGCGTGGCATGATAGATGGCATGCTTAGCTGCGATTAGAAATAGTTAATTTTCGAGCCAGCAATATGCATCTGAACACGTTTTGTACTTTGAAACGTTTTGTATTTTAAAGAGTGACTGCTAGTGGTACTTTTCGGTTGATAGTATCCGTGTTTGCAACGTGCTTTTCTGAGTGTTTAACCTCCTTTTGGTTTGTAGTTTGGAATTAGGAATAACTGTGCATCGTAGCTCAGTTGCTTTGCTCTTTTGGCTTTCTACGCAGATGGTTGTTACCTTGAGGCTGAATCGCGTTGCGCTATTGCGTTCTTGAGAAATACACTTTACCCCGTTGTTTCAATCTATTCAGCTTCATGATAATAGCTTGAGTTTATCGTGTAAAGTGGAGTCTGTCTCACCTACGTGTGGAATTCATCACAGTATCCAATGCACCATCTCAGCATTGGAGGGATTTTACCTATCGATGCCTAAACTTATAACTCTTGACCTATCAGTTTAGCCTATGTGTCTCATAAAGTGTCGCTCAGGTATAAAATATAAAATAAACAGAAAGTAAAAAGAAATAGGTTTGGTTGTTGGTGTCTAATTTGAATTAGGTTCCGGTTTTTATTTGAATACATTTTAATGAAACAAATAAAATAAGTGAATTTTTAATAAACCCTTGTCTAAAACCATAATACAGTCTCGGAAATTGTGGTGACATCAAATGGACATTAAAAAGGAATGGCAAACCGTTGTTGTTTAAAGTGATATGGCTTAACCCAATAGAAATATTCAAACAGGGACTACCGTTCTATATAATCTGGATATGTTTGCTGACTTTCTAAAGTCAAATACTGCTTTGTTTTATTTTTAAATAACATTTCCTTTCGCATTATCTTAATGTGTGACATTTATTATTCAAGAAGAAATTTCCTGGCATCACTGTTGAGAATGGTGTGCCGCGTGATTGTTCTGAAGTTCGACACGAAACAGAAAACTTACTCGAAAAGTGAGGTCTTCTTGTCTATTGCCGGTGTTAATTCACAGCTTGAGTCGAAATATATTCATTGTCCTTCATGAGCACAGAATGACGCTTGTCACAGATAAAACTTATCTCTTGTTTTATTCCTTTAAACACTTCAACGCTGAAAACTGCTGAGCTGCGTTTTTGTTAAACGCCACGAAGGTCATTTAATTTTCAGAATGACTTCTTTCTGACTAGTGTCTGTCGCTGATAAAAACGATCTTTTTGTTACGTGTTAAATTACAAAATATTTCATAGTTGGATATGTACATATATTAACTTAACTGCTCGGCAGATTTTCGTATGAATAGAAGTAGTTGATATTACGCCCTCTACTTTTACTTTAAATGAAATATGGACATTTCTTCCATGTACATATATATATAAGTGTGTTGCAACACACTTTGTTACTCTTCTCGAAAGCTCTTCGAAACGTCATTATGTCATTCTTTACCAAAAATATATTGTAGCTATTTCACCAATGCACTAAGTTCATAAAGAGTAAGGCGTAAACAGTATTTGACCTCATTGGTTCAAACATTAAAAGCAAAGTATCACGAGCGTATTTTAAATGCAACCTATATACATTTTTCCCACGATCATGTTCCATTCTTGGTCTAACACATGACGTTCTTTTAGTTCGACGTTGAATTGCGTAACTCCATAAATGTTTCACGTGTATGTGACGTTCATGTCAATAATTTTATCACAGCTTAACCTCTTTTGCATATATTATAATATATTCTTGGATCTGATGTTTACTAAAGCGGCCCGGCATGGCCAAGCGCGTTATGGCGTGCGTGCGACTCGTAATCTGAGGGTCGCGGGTTCGCACCCCTGTCGCGCCAAACATTCTCACCCTCCCAGCCGTGGGGGCGTTAAAAGTGAAGATCAATCTCACTTTTCGTTGGTAAAATAGAAGCCCAAGAGTTGGCGGTGGGTGGTGATGAATAGCTGCCTTCCCTCTAGTCTTACACTGCTAAATTAGGGACGGCTAGCACAAATATCCCTTGAGTAGCTTTGTACGAAATTCCAAAAGCAAAAAAAAGGTTAATTAAGGCTTCAAAAATCAAGTTTCCACAAAATTATGAACAAGCACGTTTGACAAACAGTAAATAAAGGAAATGTAAAATTCATGATGTGAGTAGAAAAACACGTGCGTTCGAGAAGTTTTGATAGAAATGAAAAAAAAAAAAAACGTATAAATTTTCTAAAGCTCTCGGATTATAGGAAAGATAAACTGGTGTTTCAAAGATATTCGGGGGCCCGGCATGGCCAGATGGGTTAAGGCTTCGACTCGTAATCTGAGGGTGGCGAATTTGAATCCCCGTCGCACCAAAAATGCTCGCCCTTTCAGCCGTAGGGCTGTTATAATATGACGGTCAATTCCATTATTCGTTGGTAAAAGAGTGTCCCAAGAGTTGGCGGTGGGTGGTGATGACTAGCTGCCTTTCCTCTAGTCTTACACTGCTAAATTAGGGACGGCTAGCGCAGATAGCCCTCGTGTAGCTTTGCGCGAAATTAAAAAAAACAACAAAAACAAAGAAACATATTCGGCAAAAAATAAAGTTTACAAACAAAACTTGAACTCCACAGTATTTTCTTCTTTGTGTTCAACTTCTTATTTTTATTTTTGTAATTAATGTGTTACTGTTTCTGAACGATCTTAGAATTATTAGCGAAATTAAGAGTTGCCGTGCTGGGGCCCGGCATGGCCTAGCGCGTTAAGGCGTGCGCTTCGTAATCTGAGGGTCGCGGGTTCCCGCCCGATTCACGCCAAACATGCTCGCCCTCCCAGCCGTGGGGGCGATATAATGTGATAATCAATCCCACTTTTCGTTGGTAAAAGAGAAGCCCAAGAGTTGTCGGTGGGTGGTGATGACTAGCTGCCTTCCCTCTAGTCTTACACTGCTAAATTAGGGACGGCTAGCACAGATAGCCCTCGAGTAGCTTTGTGCGAAATTACAAAGCAAACAAACAAACAAACAAAGAGTCGCCGACCAAGGACTAGTGCAGACTGGTAGAATGGAACCTTAATTCACTGGATCTACTATCATTAATGTTTGAAAATGGTGTAAAATATATTTTTATTTTGTGTTAAAAAATTCACAAAAAACTAATAGTTTTTAAGCAACCTGAATATTTTTTATGTCAAAATCAGTTTTGTTTGAAGATATCTGTATTACAAAAGCTAAGCAACCTTAGCACCTCAGTTTTTTATATTGTCGATAGCGTAGACACAGGAAAACCTTTGGTTCATAACCTGTAAGGTACATTTTCATTGTTATCGTTAAGTAAGATAAATTATTTGCTATAGTTAATCACTAGGTAAAGTAAATTTTTAGCTTCGTTGCTTGCTTGTTTGTTTTTGAACTTCGCGCAAAGCTACTCTATAGCTATCTGTGCTAGCCATCCCTAATTTAGCAGTGTAAGACTAGAGGGAAGGTAGCTAGTCATCACCACCCACCGCCAACTCTTGGGCTACTCCTTTACTAACGAATAGTGGGATTGGTCGAACATTATAACACCCCCACGGCTGAAAGGGCGAGCATGTTTGGTGCGACGGCAATTCAAACTCGTGACCCCCAGATTACGAGTCGAAACCTTTAACCCACCTGGCCATGCCGAGCCCTATTAGCTTCGTAGTTAATCAGTAAGTTTGGTAATTCATTAGCTTTAGACTCAGTCATTAAGTAAGGTGAGTCATTAGTGGCGCGGCATGATCAGATGCTTTGGATATTCGACTCGCAATCTGAGGGTCGCGAGTTCTAAACCCCGTCAAAACAAACACGCTCGCCTTTTCAGCTGTGAAGGCGTTGTAATGTCGCGGACAATCCTACTATTCGTTAGTAAAAATATAGCCTAAAAGTTAGTGGTGGGTGGCAATGACTAGCTCTGTAAAATTAGGGACGGTTAGCACCAATAACCCTCGTACAACTTGGCGCGAAATCCAAAAACAACCAAACAAATGAATCATCAGCTTTGTCATTAATCATTAAATAAGGTAAATCATTAACATCAGAGTCGGTGATTAAGTAAGGTAATTCATTAGCTTTACTGTTGTGATGTATTTAAATACTATAATACCAGACAGTGTACTGTTATCATCATCCTCACGGAATGAAAAGAAAGAACTAGGGTAATTAAAAATCAATTTGTAATCGCTTCAGCATTGATTATGACTTTCGTTCTCCAATATAAATTTAAAACGTAGCTCTTCCATATCTGATTACCCTAATTTTTATATGCCAGAATGTTTTGTTTTTTGTCTTTTAAGATGAAACATTTCAAATCTGTTAAATGTAGTAAAAGGTAATTTATCTGTCAAACTGAATGTTGAATTCGATATAAATCTACACAAGGCTCAGGGAGATTGTTTAGTAGAGAAAAAAAAAATCAGGCACAACCAGAGAAGAAAGATTGCGTAGAACAGAAAAATTATATCAAAGTCAAATACACATATATTTTTTTCTTTATTCAGATTATTCGAGTCGTAATATATAATTTACACACAAACCAAAGACATGATAATTATACAGTCAATAATTTATAAAGCAAAAATTATGGATAATTTTAGAGGTACTAATGCAACCAATGCCAAATACTGATCGTCAAAAGCAAGAAATTTTTCGAAGATTTGATTGAATCCAACAACGGCTTATAAATAAGCTAATAAATAAGGAGTCAGTAGCTTTCTAGACAAAAACAAAACTGTTGCTAACAACGGTTTGGAGAGGGACATTACATGACCAAAACTAGGCGCCAAGATACTTAGGTAGAGAGAGAAACAGACATCATTAACCTCAAGAAAGTTGTTGTTAACCACAATTTTTACCAGAGCTATTGGTCCTCTTCCAATCATGGGTATCGAAACCTGTTCTTTAGTAGTGTGAGTAATCTATTGGGGTTGAAGCCCTGAGGGGAATATTGTATGACTTAAACCAAGCGTCAGGATAGCTTTGAACAAACTAATGCCGACAACGATCCAGGAAGTATTGACCATGAAATCCAAACGTCAAGACATATATGGACTCGGTGAAAGGATTCATTTGTTTGAAAATAAGCACAAACCTAAACAATTGGCTAGTTGTGTTCTGCCCACAACGGGTATTGATACCCGGCTTTTAGCGGTGTGAGCTACTCGAGGGATATCTGCGCTTGCCATCCCTAATTTAGCAGTGTAAGACTAGAGGGAAAGCAAGTAGTCATCACCACCCACCGCTAACTCTTGGGCTACTCTTTTACCAACGAATAGTGGGATTGACTGTAACAGTATAACGCCTCCTCGGCTGAAAGGGCGAGCATGTTTGGTGCGATCGGGATTCTAACCCGCAACCCTCAGATTACGAGTCGAACGCCTTAACCAATCTGGCCGTGTTGGGCCCCAAACAACAATATATTCTAATCGAAATTCTTCGATCCTTGGATTTATAACATAATTTAGCTTATTTACACGTAACAAACATTACATGATTCATTAACTCCTGCAAGACCCCCCAGTGGCTCAGCGGTATGTCTGCGGACATACAACGCTAATAACCGAGTGTCAATACCCGTGGTGGGCAGAGCACAAATAGCCCCTTGTGTAGCTTTGTTCTTAATTCAAAACAACAACAACTCCTGCAAGCATAATGTTCTCTGATACGTATAAAAAACAACACATTGTCGTTAATTTTGTTCTGTTTCCTTGTATAAAGATACAATGGACTATCTATCTGGACTCTACTCACCTTGAGGAATCGAACCCTAGATTTAGCGTTGTAAGTCCATAACTATGCTGCTGAAAGGTATAATAAGTAGTTTCTTTAAAAAAAAAAACATTATATTTTTCATTGACAGTAAGCAGTTTTATGATATACCATGTCGCTCATCCTTTCCTTAATACAATGCGACATGTTGTTCGATTAAGAATTTTAAGGTCACGTATATATTCTTCGAAGCTGCACTATTTGGGTGAAAGATAAAATTGAAAAAATGGTGTATTAATACTTCGTCTTCAGAAGTGAAATGCAGACCTTAAGGCACTGTGGAATAATTTACATGATTTCTCAAAGATAACGGTGTCCTAATATAAGTAGAGATATTAGCCGCAGCTTTTATACAGCCTAAATGCTGCTCCATAGATTTCAAATAATTTTATGTTCCTCTTTCTGTTTTCGTACTTGATCTTAGCAAGAACTAACAGAAAAGATCCTCTAACAAACACATAACACTCCACAAGTAATCTAAGTCATTAGATTTTTCTACCGAACCTCCAATTAAAGTCGTGCTTTGTCTATTATGAGAAAAACACTTGAAATCTACTTGAACTGCTTATTAAGACGAATGTTGAGACAGCGAGCTTTGAGGAGTTCTTGCGCATACTCATTACAGTTGGAGTGCGAGTATATCCAAGGGAAAATGATTTGCATTCCGTTACCGAAAACCAAATCAGGACTGTGGGTACGTTAAAAGAGTGACAGTGAAACCCCACTATTTGAATAGGGTAGTCCAAGATTCGCCGGTTGTGCTGTTGACTACCTGTTTATCTTCACGTCTATCAGTTCCATATTAGTGACAGCTACACAGATAGTCCTTACGAAGTTATGCACGAACAAGAAATTTTGGAAAAATTACTTTCTTTTGTGTGTATATTATTTATATATAAACAGACATAAATGTTAAATTGTAGTAGGGAGTTACTCTTCGAGCTTTCGAGCGTACTTTCTAATTTTAATTCTTAAAATATAACCGTTTCCTTTAAGATTTGTTTTAATGTGCATGTTAATTACTGGACGCAGATTTGGAAAAATAATTATCACTAATCCAATTTACGTTTTACTTAATAAGTTCTTTATACTGAACTCACATCAGACTTGGTCAGACTGACACTGGCGCCTTGCACTAGACTAAACATGCTGTGGTACATAAAAACGTAAAGAAAAGTAAGGCCAAACAGACTAGGCTTATCACTGGTCTTTTCATGTATTTTTCTACGTTGTTTTGGTATCTTTTCTACATCTTATCTCTGACTGTAACTTGTGCAGGACTAGATTCCATGTATACACTGTGATGGTTATGAAAGAACGAAGCAGGGAATGCAGAAAAACTGGTGTCACATCTTTCCTTGAAAACCCGTCAAGAAAATATATAGTGTTCGTACATTCTGTTAAAACCTGAATAAAAAAAAGTTGTTTTGTAAGATTTTACTATTTCAGCTATTGTTTTTCCTCACTGTACGTTTCTCTTGTCTGTTGAGAGACGTCTCTTCACTAAAGACAAAAAACAAAGTTTTATAAATAACATATAAGCAGATCATTAAATTTTCTAAGTTTTCTTTAATTCACCAGAATGCTAAAAATATGCTTAGAATTCACGAGCATTATCCCGCCCCTTTTCTCTTTACCATAGACCTTTACGAGATGCCAGCAAAATTCCAGAAATATAATTAAACATTTTATTTAATTTGTATTTTTTAATTTATGAAAAGTTAGCTCAAACTAGTTGCAAGCTACTTTGTATTATAAGAGAACTAGAGATTCTTGATTTAAATGTAGTCTCAAAGCTGCTTGTTGCTTCCCTTTTCCTAGTCATTCGAATACTAAAGTTGATATGTTTTCTATGTTTTTGAAGTCACACAGTGCAATTTCCGCGCTCGGTCCACCAGAGAGATATTGAAGTTGTAAGTCCATAAACTTACCGCTGACAGACCAAGGGATAAACTGGTACGAGTTACAACTTCAAATAAGAAATCTGTGACATTTCTGGAAGAGTTTATTATTTGTATAGACTCTGCTCAAGAGGCTAGTTGGATATGTGTGGGGTAACCAAGGCTTCTGCAAAGTTAGAAAATGTGTAAATAGGGCCGTGTAAGATACAAACTAGAGTTCTCTTTGAAACGCTGTACTATATTCCTGCTAAAACTCATGCAGTGATCCTTTCTAAGTGGGCATGACAAGTGATTATTACACGAACAGTACTAGCGAACATAAGGTTATTGAGGTATGATAAACCAAACCCATACCAAACACGAGTTAAAAGCTTAAAATATAAATTGGGTAAAATACAAAGGCTCCTTCTTTATAGTTGTAATGCCTTCGTGAAAAATGGTGTTGAACCATTACGTTTACCCCTTTATTATCTGGATAACTCAGCACAGCTTCAGGATCCTAACCAGCTAAAACACCAGCCTTAAACATCACCTATAATTTGCATGCATGTATCGGAGCCAACATGAGCGCCGACTAGCAGCCTTTTTCGTCACTAACTGGCAGACGACCAAATTAAAGGGTAGGGCGATCAATGAGTTGAAAGGGCTCCGAGAGAAATTGCTTGTTTCCAGTTTCCCGCATGCGTTAACAAGCCACACCATGACCCTTACCTGTAATCCTCACACGCTATTTGTATTATTATACGATTAGAGGGAGCAAATAAACAATATATAAGGTATGTCAAACATGTCATTAGGTAAGAATGTGCCCTGCCCCCTAAATTCCCTAATACAGCGACACTGTAAGACATACATCAATACACCTCTTACAACAGTCATGGAGATTATCACGCCCTCTCATGACGATTGCAGCAAACTTTTCTCCACCGTGAATCT
Organism: Carcinoscorpius rotundicauda; assembly: GCA_011833715.1. Taxonomy (NCBI): domain Eukaryota; kingdom Metazoa; phylum Arthropoda; class Merostomata; order Xiphosura; family Limulidae; genus Carcinoscorpius; species Carcinoscorpius rotundicauda. Next base: position 31,239,430 of record CM022391.1, on the reverse strand, counting down.
CTCTCTCTCTTTTCCAAAAAAATACTACATTTTTGTTCATTATACATTAAGGATCGTACAGCCACATGTGACATCCCAAAATACATTTTGCATATAAACAGAAAATACTTTTGTCGAATAAGTCGTGTTTTAAGTACAATTAATATCTTAGTTTCAATAATATTTAACCTCATGGCATCCATACAATGCGTTAACCAGAAAGCTACATATTGAGCTATTTGTGTTGTGTCTACTAAGAGAATCTAAACTCTGCTTTTAACGTTTAAAAGCTTTCAGATCTATCGCTGAACACTGGAGGCGCGTCCGTATAGGATCGATCATTCTCGTATCAATTCCTTCTAGCTTCGCTACGAAATATGCTTTCATAATGAATTTATTATAGTTTCTGTGTGTTACGACGTGCTCTCACGCTTCAAACTGTCAAAGTGGTAACGCTAAGTTGTCTTAAATTTGCTTTTACAAGTACATTTTGGGATTTTAAAACACAAACTTGATAATGGTCATTGTCTCCTCTGTGATGGCGTGTTTGATTTAGTTTCCGAGTATAGCTGTCCCGGCATAGCCAGGTGGATTAAAGCGTTCGACTTGTAATCCGAGGGTCGCGGGTTCGAATCCAAGTCGCACCAAATAAGGTCGCCATTTCTGCTGTGAGGGCGTTATAATGCGACAGTCAATCCCACTATTCGTTGGTAAAAGAGTTAGCGGTAGGTGGTGATGACTAGCTGCCTTCACCCTTATCTTACACTCCTAGATTAGGGACGGCTAGCGCAGATAGCTCTAGAGTAGCTTTGCGCGAAATTCAAGAAACAGACAAACCGAGTTTAGCTGGTCTCTAAAACACTTTGAAATTTCTTTATGTGTAACACATTCAACTAGAGTCATAACTTACAGGAGAGAACATACTGGAGAACAAATACTATTTGTAGCAATCTTTATTAACGAAAATACTAAAACATTTGTGTAAACTGAGTGAATCTGAAGGCTTATAACTCCAAAACTCACGTCTTGATTTTTACGGTTGGCGCATCACACATCGTTCGTGTCAACAAATAACGTATTTATGCAAGGTTTTGTTCTATAATATCTAGCACACGTGTAGTATTTGTACTAGGTTTTGCACTATACTGTTGAACGTGGTACAACTGTTGTAAATAGATGCCCCCTACTGGTACAGCGGTAAGTCTAAGAATTTAAAACGCTAAAATGAGGGGTTCGATTCCCCTCGATGAACACAGCAGATAGCACGATGTGACTTTGTTGAAAGAAAAAACACACACACACACAAATTGTACATAGATATATACTACAGAAGACTCGAGACAACTCATTAATTCTTAATGAAATCGGAACTTGCAGACACAAACGTTTGAATGAACTGATATCCACGTGGATATATATTGATTTCAAGTCCTGCCTTTTATGAAACATTAAGTAATTTTGTATTCAAGTCACTGTGCAATGGGTGATAACAGTAGATGTTGATGACAGGCAAGATCCATTTGAACATTTCGTGCTTGTACTATATATATATATATTTGAAAACAGTAAAATGCAAAGTTTATATAATGAGTATCACGTACGTGAAAATACGATATCTTTATTTAATATATAGGTATCAAAGTGCATAATATAATTTGAATAATAATTCATTTATTGTTAACGTATTTTATTATTATTATCAATTGTGGAAATTTATAGTTTCAAAGTATAATATGGATTTATACATATTTACAAATACGTTATATTAATATAACTTATTTCACTATAATAATACCTCGGCCGTTAAAAATGACTATTATAAGTATCATCGAGCCACTGACTGACCAGTTAAGAACACTTTTTAGTATCGGTATACGTGTTTATTATATAGCATTCGTAATGTAGTTGTAGGTAGGGTTTGTTTGGAATATCGCACAAAGCTACTCGAGGATTATCTGCACTAACCGTCCCTAATTTAGCAGTGTAAGACTAGAGGGTAGGTAGCTAGTCATCACCACCCGCCGCCAACTCTTGAGATACGCTTTTAACAACGAATAGTGGGATTGATCGTAACATAATAACGTCCCTACGGCTGAAAGGGCGAGCATGTTTGGTGTGACGGAGATTCGAATCCGCGACCCTCAGATTATGATTCGAGCGCCTCAACCCACGTGGCCATGCTGGGCTAGAGATATGGCCGTTGCCAACAAATTACTTTGTTTTTAGCTGACAGAAACGTTTGTAATTTAAGACAAGGAAGTTCCTATCATTAAGCTGTGGCTTCAATCCCGCGTATTATAACAAGTTTATTTTCACGACGCTGTGTTGGCTGTATAACACAATGTACCTCTGGGATATTCTGTAAGTGTAAATTAGTGGTCTTTTAAAGTTCGCTAAATATCTTAACTAAGCTTAATGAAGAACAAATATCTGCATATAAGTATATTTAACATGTTATTAATGGTCTGACGCCAAAACAACTTCCGTTTATTAACGTGACTCTTTGTCCAGTCCTGAATTTGAAACTGCAGTTTACGGTTCCCCTCGGTATTCTGATGTGACTTTACTGTAAGAAACACATTTATCTTAAATATTAACATCAAAAAGAATATAAGTATAATTCTTAGCTAACTCACAGCTGTTAATATTTAATCTTATTCCAGACGCAAATAAGCAGTTAATAAATGTTTCGTACGAGTTAACGGAAAATATTAACAAAAGTTAAAAGAAAAACTTCTAATCTTACAAAACGTCCCATTTTTAGTTTTACTTCCACGTAATTCGCGTAACTAAAATCCTTAATAGGCTATAAAGCGTCATCTCGAGGTCGCTCTTAGCTCTTATTAATTTATTAATCACTAAAGCCTAGAATAAGCAAAGTTTTCAAAATAACCTTGGCTACAATCCCGTCAATCTACTTTCTTGCAAAACAAATTAAATACGTAATTATCGACCGTGTCTAGTAACGCAGCGCCACCTGAAAGCTAATGGGGAAAATTTATTAGAATCTAATAGTTGGTATGAGTCTCGTATTATAAATATATTTATTAGAATTTTACGAGACACAAATTATAGTATTATACTAGTAGCCCACGGTTATAACATCAGTTACTTTCTAATTAATAAATTTTCCACATTTCACTTTGTAGATTATCTTTAACTATTTCATTCTTCATATTAACTTATTTTATCTTCATCGTTAACCACGTCCATTTGAAATATTTTATGAATGTATTATCCTACAAACTCATTTTTATAGTACAACCCTAATATGTTAACAAGTTACAAATTATTCATTTTTTTTTCGAGCCAATCCTCCCTCCTAGTTTTCCCACAGCAACTCCACCCCTTCTTCTATAGTACTTACGCTCATTACAATACACCTTCTCTGGTAAGTTATTGTTTGTATAACTTCAGCGAAGGCAGACGGTTCGTTTATCTACCTGAAGCAAGATAAATCTTTCAATAGATTGAATAATTCACTTCTTATGGGACGTAGACACTGTGTTTTATAATATTTCCATAGAAATAGACAGGATAGGGCCAGGTCGTGGGGCCGTGAAAAATTGGTGTGAGACTTGGGGCTAAAGGCAAATCTCTTGCAACTTGTGAGTAAAGTTAAAAGGGTGGGTGTATCCCATTTTCTAGATAAGGCGAAATCCCTATAGATTTTGATCAACAGAGTTCGGCGTTGTTGTGGCGAGCTGTCACAAGAAGAAATGAGAAATGTGTTCTTTTGGAACCTTGGCATGCCTGATTTTATTTATTTATTTATTTTTTATCAATGGCGCGGCTGGTACAGGCTATAAATTTACATAATTACAGATAATGAGTACTGTTTAACCGTGATTACAAAGTTGAAAGGTCTAATCTAGCTTGGAACAAGAAATTTGTAACGCGAACTGGTCAGTATAGTTATGAAGACAAATTTATTAGACGCTAATGTTGATCACGGCGTGCAAACATACTATCGATGTGGGTAAACAAACTCTATGTCATGCTCGCCACTGTTTCAAGCTCTCGAGAACGATGAGTAATAACACCTACCTCTCGTTTCAGCACACCATTCTCTCGTCTCGCAGCGCCTCCTAACTTGACATTCGGCCTTACTTTTCCTCACTATTATTACTGCCTTCTTTTTTTTTACCTAATTTTTTCTATCTTGTTTGAATTCCATCTTAATGTTCGTAAGCACGTTGTAACACGCCCTTATCTCCCAAGTGTGTACGTGCGGTTTATCTCTCCGACACGGTTACTGTAAAGTATGAAATTATAAAAGCATCAATATTCTCACTAGCCGGACCTAAAGGAAAAAGGTCCATGCTATTTATGTCGTGATGAAGTTTTATTTGTAGGATGTAAATAAAAGTCAACATACTTGAAGTAAAAATATACATCCTGACTGATGCCTTAGTAGATCCACTAATAGGGAGTTTGGTGACTGTGTATATTTGAACTTGGGAACTAAATACACACATGAATATCAGGATACACTTTTAAGAAGATTGTTGATTGTGTATATCGACTTTGAAGCTTTATTACGCGGTAACTGTATTGCTCTGCTTTCGCACTAAAGTACGTTGTGTAACTTCGTGGGTGACTTTACTTCTACATTTGGTGTGAAGCGATTTCCTGAGCTTTGATATTCCTTGCAATATTTATAAGGGACAGAAAATTATGTAAAATATTAATTTAGATTAACCGTATAAGCAAGGTTTAAACCTTTGAAGACTTTACAATGTTGTTAAGAAACATTAAGTGAAGCTTCATATGACTTTATATTGAGAGTGTAAAACAATATTTGAAACAGCTTTGACAGACTTTACAATACTTGTAAGAAACACAGTTTCAGGTTAACGGTGTGAAGATTTAACGATTTTCAGATATTGCTGAGAAGTATCAAGTTTCCTTTAAAAAATAAAATTTAAACTAAGCGTATGAAGCGATTTTCTAAACTTTTTTTATAAAATTGCAAAGAAACTTAGTTTCAAACTACTTTTAGATTAATGGTGTGAAGTCAGTTTCTTCACAGTCATCAAACATTGCTCAGAAAATGTAAGTCTATTTAAAATGACTTTTAGACTAACGTTATAAAAGCGATTTTCTAAGCTTAGCATTCTTCACAGTATTGTTAAGAAATGTTAAGTCAGTTTCAAGCTACTATTATATTAAAGGATAGAAGCAAAGTTCCAAACTTCGACAAACTTCACATTACTTAAGAAACATAAGTCAGGTTTTAACGTACTTTTTATTACAGAAAGAGAAACGTTTGAAATAGCTCTTACAAAACAATTTAAATATTCAGTCACGTGTTGTAAATAAACAATACCATTAAAAGCCAAGACTGGCAACGTGGTTATTAATATGTTCATCTGTTTTAATCGTTGATAAAGTAGAAAGAAGTGTAACAGTGGAAGAAGTAATTTGTAATAATTAGGTACAAAATGTCCTTGTGTTACAGCAAGTTGTTGCATTATTATTCATTTCTTGCACCTGAACAGCAAGTTGTCACATTACTACTATTTTTTACCCCTGAACAACAAGTTATTACTATCCCAGCCCAGGCAACTCTTTTGCCAGACCCTGAATCGTGCTGTTTGATTTGATCTGGATTTGAATTATATTCATGTTCACATCTGCTCAACTTCTTCCTTTCGGGACAGGTCCCGGCTTTTTTTTCCGCTCCTGCCTTTGCCTCCACCCAAGACAACATTTAGAGAGACATCCTCCACCCAAAAAGTCAATAATAATAATAATAATAATAATTAATTTATTAAAAAAAAACACTACTTGATCTTAATAACAATCCACGAAAGGGGACGAAGAGGAACCACAACGTTCCTGAACACCCCGGTTGGGGAGAGAACTCTTCTGATTTCTCTCTCTCTAAACTGAACCCCTGCCACGTCAGTTTAGTTATGGTTATTAATATGCTGGCTCTTCGTAAAATAAATGTTTCATAATTGCAGATACAGCTTTAGTAATGGTCAAGCGGAACTACTACATTAAATAAACAACCAGTACTCAAAGACTTACGTAACAGAATCTGAGGGCTGCGGGTTCGCATCCCCGTCGTGCCAAACATGCTCATCTTTTCAGCCGTTGGGGCGTTATAATGTGACGATCAATCCCACTATTTGTTGGTAAAAGAGTAGCCCAAGACTTGGCGGTGGGTGGTGATGACTAGGTGCCTTCCCTCCAGTCTTACACTACTAAATTAGGGAGGGCTAGCGAATATAGCCCGCGAGTAGCTTTTTGGGAAATTCAAAAACAAACAAACTTACGTAACAGAGGGCGTCACTGTGATTTATGTCGTATTATATTTGTTTGTGAAACAGAAGATACACGTAAACTATCTATACTGTTTTTATCACGGGTATCAAAACTCGATTTTTTGCATTATAAGCTGTTAGACTAGCCGCTGAGCCACTATGAGGATGCAGGTGTCATTTTAAAATTAACTGAATTAATCTGTAAATGGTAAGAATTTTACAACACACTTTAAATGTGCACTGAATATTGCATAATAAAATCCTAAACGTTTGTATCAGGTTTATGATTATTGCATATGGTGTAGCTGTTCGTGGGTCTAAACATAAATCAAATAATGAAAATATTAAAAAGAACCAAAGTTCAACGTTTATGCATGTATGAAACACCATAATCAGCTTGTTTGTTTGTTTGTTTTGGAATTTCGCACAAAGCTACTCGAGGGCTATCTGTCCCTAATTTAGCAGTGTAAGACTAGAGGGAAGGCAGCTAGTCATCACCACCCACCGCAAACTCTTGGTCTACTCTTTTACTTACGAATAGTTGGATTGACTGTAACATCATAACACTTCCACGGCTAAAAAGGCCAGCATGTTTGGTACAACGGGCATTCGACCCCACGACCCTCACAGGAGGAGTCGAACGCCTTAACTCACCCGGCCATGCCGAGCGTTTTGGATGTTAGTTTTATAATACATTTTTTTTTGAGAAATTACCTTACGGAAAAGTTTGATCAAAATATCAATAACAGTTCCATTGTTTATCTCCGGAAGAAAACAAAATCAGTCAATTTGATATGCATAAAAAGTTCAGAACCGATATAGTTATTTTATCGCCATCTAGTGGCATAAAGTATAATTTAATTAGGTGTGAAAAATTCACAAACTTTGTAACTTCCTGAACTCTCTAGCACATAAGTTATATTTTCTTAAGATTTTAGATTTAGTTATGCAACACTCACAGTCTACAGATAAGCAAAATTTACAAAAGCTCTCTATATTTATAACACACTCCACACGTAACATATACTGTTGATCCTATCACTTCTTCTCGTACGATTCCCTAAAAGAATAAATAAAGTCATAAACTTGGTATTTATATTTTGATACAAAAGAAAAGCTTTAAAAACAGTATTCACCGACCATTTATCATTAACATTAATTAAAGTAAGGATAAAAAACTTCGTTTTTATCAGAACAAATAAAAAACAGAATCGCAGATTTAGAATGGCATAAAATTATATAAATCAAGGTACAAATTAGAAGATAGGTAGCATGAAATGTTTCTCGATTATCAACATGACCACAAAACAGTTAAATTCCGATATTTTTTAAATTACGTAATAACGATTTCTTAATTTAAAAAATAGCGGTTTGATTAATATTAGTGAATAAGTTGCTGGCGGTTTTTTTATTTTTATTATTATTTCAAAATAAAATTATTGCATAGCCCAACAAAGCTTATTTCCATGAACTTGGACAAAAATTTAAAAAGAACACATTTTTATTACGTATTTTGCATCCTTTTGAACTGAGTGACAAAGATTAATGTTTTTGTGCAATGTCTTTTCAATTGGAACAGGGTGCGGCGGTTAAGGCACTCGACTCGTAATCCGAGGGTTCGAATCCCCGTCATACCAAACACGCTTGCCCTTTTAGCCGTTGGTGCGTTATAATGTTACGATCAATCCAACTATTCGTTGGTAAAAGAGAAGCCCAACAGTTGGCGGTGACTAGCTGCTTTCTCTCTTGTCTTACACTGCACAATTAGGGACGGCTGGCACAGATAACCCTCGTGTAGCTTTGCGCGAAATTCCAAAACATATGTAGTGTAATGTTTAGAGAGACTACTCTGATAACGTAACATTGTATTGATTTATTTGTTGTTTGTAGTTCAGCACAAAGCTAAACAATGGACTATCTATGCTCTTCTCATCGCAGGTATCGAATCCCGATTTCTAGAGTTATAAGTCCACAAACTTTCCACTGTGCCACTGAAGAACAGCACTGCATTCAACCTCACTTGTTTAATGAGTCATTTGAACTTTCGTGAAACTTATAATACAGTTGAATTTTACATTTTAGATGAACGAAACTGACACTTTCATACAAAAATTTCACAGCAGGATGAAAACTAAAGTAACAAACTTTTTAAAGTTATTATGATCGTAGAGTTATAAACTGAATTAAATAAATCAACAGACAACTTCTCTAAGCATCATTTGGTGCAAGTTTTTAACTTTAGGGTTGAAGTCTAAATCAGACACAATATTCATTCGCGTAGGCCTAACTGGTCCAGTAGTGTTTATTCGCGAGAAGAGACCTAAAGAAATTTGTGTACGATGAGCACTCCAGAACCTTCCAGTGACAAAGCGATGTGTCTACGTACTTACAGCGCTAGAAATCGACTTTCGACATCTGTAGGTCTGGCATGGCCAGGTTTTTAAGGCACTTGGCTCGTTATACGAGGGTCGCTGGTTCAAATTCCCGTCACACCGAACTAGATCAGCCTTTCAGCTGTGGGGTCATTACTTTACGGTCAATCCCATTATTCATTAGTAAAAAAGTAGCTCAAGAGTTGACGGTGGGTGGTTATGACTAACTGCCTTCCCACTAGTCTTACACTGCTATATTTGGGATCGCTAGCGCAGATAGACCTCGTTAGCTTTGTGCGAAATTAAAAAAAGGAAACAAACAAAAATGCAGCGGAACTGAAGAAAAAAATTGAAATCTTGGACCAATAAACAAACTTAAATTATGTCTGATAGTCAATTTTAGTTGAAGTAACGACAGTTAGATTTCATTCGAATTTATTTTTTTCCAATGAATTTTTTTAAACATAGCTAGCTCTAATTAAATTCACAGATTTTTTTTTTTTAAGTACTAAAAACCCAGTTTTGTGTAATTCTCTCCCCTGATGTTTGATCAGTTAAGTGTGAGAACTTAAAGCACTAAGTAACCTAATGAAAGACACTACTTTATTTCTTCGTGAGTTCCTTAGCATCACTGTGATTGATTCACTAACTAAACACAAATTTGTAAGGTAAAGTTATGGGTAAGATAGTCTCTCAGATTAATAATCAAAGATCTATTCCGCCGTATTACAATCACCAAGAAAGGGTGGGGTTTATCAGTAAAGCCGTATGACAGGGGCTGTCAACAAGGATGCAATTACGGTGAGGAGAAACTTGATCTAGTCAGACTATTAGCACCTTGTCGATGCTGTTCTGATCAGGATGGTCAGACTTAAAGAACTAAATGTTATCAGATTATTAGATACTTGGTTGCCTGAGGCAACAGGCCACCTACTTTGTAAGCACCTATAATTCTTCATGATTCGGCTATTAAATGGACGGCAGTCTTTTGATACAATATAAACGTGTACTAATTTATTCAATGTGTCATTATCATTAGTAAAAATGTTGCTTTGGATTTACCATGTCTTTATATAAGCGATTAAACTTGCAAAAATATCGTTTTTTTCTTTTTCTTCCACATACTTAAAGTAAAGAGAAAAACAACAACAATTATTATCAATGTCAATTTCACCTGCAGTTTTTCTAAGTATAATACGCACATTTCTTTTCCTGTGATGATATTTATTTTTATTTGTTCCTTAACCACGCACTTATCACGTGCATTCGTTTCATTTAATAACTAGTTTTATTTCTCAAGAAGATTTCTTATAAAATTTTAAAATCAGAACATTTTGATGTGGGTTGAGTTTCCACATTTACAAAAACATTTAAAAACAAAAACATAAAAGTAATTAGTAGTTTGATATAAACAAAGAACAATTAAAGCTAACACTATGACGTTACGTTAATAGACTATGATGCCAAAAAGTATAAAAGATATTACGAAGCAATTGATGCAATACAAATTAATCTTAAACAAGTTATAAACTACAGATCATTGTTAAACATTTAATAACACAATGATTGTTAAGCTGAGGTCAAAAGAAAATCATTATGGAAGAAGTGATTCACTAAACTGGAGCTACCCTCAGTGACTAAGCGGTATGTCTGCGGAATTACAACGCTATAAACCGGGTTTCGATACCCATGGTATGCTACTGTAAATCTCAAATATTTATTGTCTGTTTAGTATGTTTAACTAAATACAAGCCTTATGGTAATGGATATACAAGTAGTGTTCGTTAAATCTCTGTACTGTATGTAAATTTATTTTCCACATCAAAACATGAATGTCTTCGAAGGAAGGACGATGCAGAAGCCTGACTTATTCTTCTATACAGCAGATTACTTTCGTTGAATTTACAGCTCATCAGAGCAGCTTGGAAGCCTAAAAAAATAAACAAAGCAGTCTTAGTATAGCGGTTGAATGTAAACAGTGTATTGTTATTTGTCCTTTTTATTTTTTAATGTTTCAAGACTAATACAGTCGCTAATATAAAAAAAAATTGTTTGAACAAATTCCGTTCAAGTTTATAATCTAATTATTTTCTTAGATATATATACATATGTATAAAACGGCTTATTATCGTTGCTTCAACAGAGCGATTTATAGTTGTGTGGCTTAAATATTTAGTTTTATGAACCACAACTTCTATATATTCTGCTGACGTATCGAGTTCCAACTGTTAAGTTAATTTCCGGTTCTCAACCATACACGTTTTAATTATAGAAATATCTAGATCGGGTGATTTTTCGTGGTCTAGTCAGTTTTCGATAAACCATACCATGTAATAATATCGCATAAATACACACAAGATGCAAACAAATATAGATAAAGCTGGTTTCACTTCCTCTAATTGTATTTAATGTTTGCTTTTTTAAATTTAATCTGTTCTGAATTTAATATCTTTAAATAACTCTGAAGTTGATATGGTAAATTTTTTGTACATTTAGTTACTTTAGTTGATAAGTTGTTAATACAATAATTATAAATATATAAGCTAAAGTAATAAAAATAATATATAATATATATTAATTTGCAACAAATAAAGCAGGAAAAATATTTGTAATTAAATAAAGTACATATTGATTGGCGAGAGTAACAGTGTTTCGGACTTAACTAGTTGAAACCTAAGGACGTGAAATGTGTTTATTTTGAAGTTTCGCGCAATGGTACTCGAGGGCTGTCTGCGCTAGCCGTCCCCAATTTAGCGGTGTAAGACTAGAGGGAAAGCAACTAGTCATCACCACCCACCGCCAACTCATTTTGTAACGAATAGTGGGATTGATCGTAACATTATAACGCCACCACGGCTGAAAGGGCGAACATGTTTGGTGCGACCGGAATTCGAACCCTCGACCCTCAGATTACGAATCGAACGCCTTAACACACTTATGAAATGTGTTTATTTGTATAGAAAATTATTACATTTTATAATGCTTTTAATACAAATGCTTTACAAAGCAAACCCAAATACAAAATAATGATTATGCAAGTGACAATATAAAAGCATTTTAAGCCAATTGATATTAAAATACGATTATTAAGCATTTGTTTGTTTAGAATAAAGCACAAAGCTACACAAGGAGCTGTCTGTAATTTGCTCATCACGGGTATCAAAACCGAATTTCTAGCGATGTGAGTCTGCAGACAAACCGCTATGCCGGTGCAAGAAAATGATTAAGTACATGGAAATATAAAATTAAGCAAATCGCATGTCCTTGTTGTAATAAAAAGAATAAAAACAAATTTAAAAAATCTCAAATAGAGGGAACAACAAACATTACGGATAAAAATTAAAAACACATTTGTTGAATTTTTGTAGGAATTTCTAAAATCTTAGAATATTTATGTCTGGACATAATTTTCAAGAACATTTGTATCTCACCTAATTTTTAACATTTCTCTGAAGTTGAACTGAATTATGTTACGCAACAGCTGAAAATATCAACTTAACATGATACTCACCCTTTACCCTTTTTCTCTATCTACTGGGATATCTTGTGATTCCACGTCAATGAAGTTATTGATAAAGAAAGTCTTGAGCGTATTCACTACTATATGAACTCACTTGCCATCAAACAAGTGATTGCTAATAGTATTAGAGAGAGAGGCCTTAGTACTGAAACAAACTGAATTTTATTTTTATTGGTGATTCTATCCAGGTCACGAATGCAACCCAAATGACGAGCGTGATTTGGCCTCGATCACCAACTCTACTATAAAGATTTCTTGAGAATCCATTAGTAGAATATCCCCAGTAGAATCAAGTTCTCTTGTAGTGAGAGAAGCAAGACGTGTATATTAGATAAGTCTGTGATAATCTGCACGACTTTTCACTCGATCTTACGGAACTATCTCACGTACACCATATAAGGTTAAAGGTCAATTGACACAAAATTGTTGGGGCTAAATTATGTTTACAACACAAACCTACAATATCACTAAGTTCAGAGAACAAACTAAATTCGGCCAGTTCTACTAGTTGTTTTTTACTAGTGTAAAATAGAATTTTTTGGGTGAGGTGCCCTACGTAAGTTTCAATTAAGGGTTATTAAGGCGTAGACTTAAGAAAAAGACCTTCTTAAATTTGTTAAACATTTATACATTTTCCAGTATTTTCAAAAGAGTGTAAGTTTCGTTTATTCAATATTAATGAAAAGTGCGAAAGTGGTAGACATATAAGTGACACAGCCAATCAAAACACCGTTAAATGGTTTTGTGTTGTGCATATACTACTAGCAACATATTGGTTTATTCTGTCACTTATTAAATCGCTTGTGATCTTTCTTTCATAAGCATGTGACTATTTTTATTGTTGCGCGTATCCTGTACATAGTTACCTATAATAAACTGCTTTATTTCACGTTTTAAAATATACCATGTTGTTGTACTCGTTTGCATATACCGCAATATTCGTTGCACGTATCAAGGATACGTAATAACAGACTTCTGAATGCGCAGTGCAACATGTCAAGATGTACATTCTTTTATTTAGAATATGAGAAACGTTAGAGTACGAAATATGTATACGCATGAAAACAAATTGTACCTCACAACCAGAACAGTTTGGTATTGTAGGAGAACTTAGATATTTAGCTATCTTTACAATCAGAGTAAAATCACTCTTGCAAAATGTTGCATGATATGTAACAACCACATTATTTTATAAAAATAAATCTATTTACATATCGATTAACACTTTTGTTACGCATTAAACTTAATGTGAAATCTTATAAAAAGAATTATTTTGCATATTTAAAACGCTATTACCAGATGCAATAATATTTTCCAAGATTAAACTACTGAAACTTTGTGTTTCGGAAGTTTATTTTTCCGGTTTTTTTTCTAAAGTAATCATTTCCTGCTGTTGCAGGCGTCTAATTATAAAAGAGGATTCAAACGTTTCAATACGTATGACTCTTCATATTCATTGTTGCGGAGGCCAGTAAGTAATAAACATTAAAGAATTTTGAGGAAGGGTTTTTCTAATGAATTCAACCATATAAAAAAAAGCTTCATACCTGGAAAGGAGAGGTTATACTTACATAAAATAACGTCTTGGTTAAAAGGGATAAGAAAAAAATCAAGGTTTCTACTTAAGGGAAATTTCTCACTAATAAATTATGAATCAAGGACAACCGGTTACAAAGTCCTCGAATAAATGCCGATGTAACATGGACCTTTAGGTCTTTAGCACCTTGGAGTACGACATCGATGTTGTTTGTTTGTTTTTTCCACAGGCTAAGGTAAAACTCAATTAAACCTTCATTAATAGTTTTTTCAATTATAGCATACTGAGTTACTTCATTTTTAAACTACTCTGGCAGAAATAATAAATATTGTAATAGATAATGTTATTGTATATATATATATATATGTACAAAGAGAAAAACTGTCTTAATTGTACATGATATGCAACTCATAATTTAGCTCATTATTATAAAAAAAGTACTGGTAGCGAAACATTTAACTTAATCCTATATATAATAATAAGTCATGGAACGAGACAATAAAACTGTTAATATTTTAGTCTTCTTGCAGGTCCGCGCTCTTCAAACGCTACCGAAGAAAGCACAGTCGATGTAGGAAAGTTTTATATTTTTGAAGATTGTGTTTATAACTCACCTTAGTATCAATCTGTTCACGGGTAATAAATATATTTAATTACTGTTTTTCTCTTTCTTTCCCTGACGGGCTCGACATGGCCAGGGGGTTAAAGCGTGCGACTCGTAATCTGAGGGTCGCGGGTTCGCATCCCCGTCGCGCCAAACATGTTCGCCTTTTCAGCCATGGGGCATTATAATGTGACAGTCAATTCTACTATTCGTTGGTAAAAGAGTAGCCCAAGAGTTGGCGGTGGGTGGTGATGACTAGCTGCCTTCTCTCTAGTCTTAGACTGCTAAATTAGGGACGGCTAGCACAGATAGCCCTCGAGTAGCTTTGTGCGAAATTCAAAAACAAACAAAAATAAAAAACCTTCTTTCCCTGACATGCATTTTCTATATTATTAGAATATGTGAACTCTTTAGGTTATCTTTCATTATCTATTTTGTACTTTTCTTTGAAGTTGATAGCGTAATATAGACGTGAGACTAATGTTACAACCTTATTTTTAATTAATATATTTCTTTGATTGCAACCTTTCTATGTAGCGATTGTTTCATAATTATTACATAATGCACGCCCATTTTATTTTACTTATCTATACACAACGTCGACAGAAATTGTTCGATTTCTAAGTTCTGGAAAGCTTGAGATAATATCATTTTCCATACTGTTGTTTTATTTCAGATTTCAGTTAAAGCTTTGTTATATTTTCTTATAACCAAGTTCTACAAAGCCAGTGTGACCCGATTACTGTTTTCAAAAATGTTGAAGAAAACAAAAAAGTCAAATTATTCAACCCCGTTTCAAATCCAAAGTAACCCAAAGCGATTAAGCGTTTATTACTGATCGCATACTCAGAGGAACGATTTATTCATGCCTTGGTCCAGCTGATGTGTTGATAGACAACATACGGGTCACGAACCAGGGGCCGTAACGCACGACTTATAACATGGCTGTTTTCCTAGAACGTTGAAATCTTAAGTTACAAACTGGTATTCTCACACAGGCATACCTCCGTTCTTTCCGCCCGATTTGTTGATACACTACCCGTCATTTCCCTAAGGCATCTCCGGCCTTGTTATCTCAATGATTGGTATGAAAAGCAACTCTTGAATCCTTCTTAATGAGGGCTTCACACCTGGGCTGGCCATGACGACCGCCTTAAACACACCATACTTCTACTGAAACTTTCCTAAGTCTAAAGCAGAACCCGTTCGGTTGCATTCCTGTTACCTCGAATGTTTATCCTCCCCTCAACCTGTGAATAGTTACAAGCCCGACTCATTGTGGTCTTAACAAGACCCTTTAGATCCTATACACCAAATGACATCTATTACTCTATTTTTTTTAGTTCTCACACGCTATTCGACAGTTTAAAAAAAATACAAAATGTAATAAGTACATTTCGCCGAGTAATGGTCGTTCAAGGCTCTCATTTAAAATTATTATGTGTTTGTAACCTAACAGGAGTCTTGAGTTTTGTTTGAACTGTGGGTTAAAATCAAACTCCTCTACTCAGTTCGCAAGAACTTTTCCATTAGGGTTGTCCTATGTGTGAATAACTCTGTCGGTGGATTACAATTAGAACTCTGTGTTTTGTAACGTCCAGGAGAGATCGTGCTAAGGAGGCAGGAAAAAGGCTGTACTGATGGTTTTTGGAGCCATCGACTGCATAGCGTGCCAAGGATTGTCTAAGATAAGAAAATGATGAAAAAAAAATACGAGATTAGAAGGACGACGCTATCTCTTAAAGCTATATAACGTACATTGTGGCAACTGCTACGATGCAGTACGCGAAACCCTTGCCAGTATGTGTTAAAACATAACCTTAAAAATAAGTACGTCATCATGAAAGAATACGAGCATTTTAAACAATTTTTAATTTTCTACCAAGAACTAATCTAATTGAGACAACAAAAGGAAATAAAACTCCAGTGTTATTTTTATGTACATTTATTACATGTATAAGTTATTTTTATATCAGATATCACATGAAATATTTACTTATAGCTGTTTCTAATTTCCAAGTGAGGAGAGGCAATTTCTGAAAGCATCTTGTGTCAATTCTTGGGATACTATTGTCTGGTTTAACAGTGAGATTTGAGCGTCACTCTAATAATGTACTCAAAAGACGGATTACAACTTTACAGCAAAAGGATATGAATCATAGGCCTCGAATTTAGCTTGTTTTTCGTCTTATAAATAAATATTAAGTCAGTTAACCACAAGCCCTTTCACTTCCTTATCATTTTGGGAAGAACTCTAGAAATAGATTAAGCACATGTGCAAACTGTAATATGTGTTTACCTCGCCTACATTATTTACGGAATATTTTGCGCTGTTTTTGCGACAAGTATTAACCACTTTGACTATACTTCACTATAAACTTATGATTTAACAAATTAGACCAACTAAAGTTCGTGCTAAATGCTATAAATCAAACTAAAGTAATGATAACTTTGATAATAATAATGAGAAACAAAAGGAAAGGACACAAATATAAAATAAGTTTGAAGACATATTTGCTTTAAATCGAGTCAACAACGTACCAGACAAAATTCGTTTTTGATGGTTTTATAAAAACGATTATTTAATCGAAGAATCTAATTTTTGTCAGTGTAAAGTGATTGAACTTTGTAGCCATCTTAGTGAGTTTGTAGAAAAACTAGGTTGTACGGTTCATGACCTCACATAACCATAAAAGCATTTGTTATTGAAATGTTTCTCAGATCTTTTGGCTCTGTTGTATAGCAGATTCTGAAGCAAAAGCGGAGCAATAACATTACAGAAAGTACAGAAAATGCATTTTTTTCACAAAAAGGGTTGGAAAAGCAAATTATTATTGTATCTTCATAAATTCCGTAGTTGTGTTAGTGTGTTTTTTGAATTTCGCATAAAGCTACTCGAGGGCTATTTGTGCTAGCCGTCCCTAATTTAGCAGTGTAAGACTAAAGGGTAAGCAGCTAGACATCCCCACCTACCGCCAAGTCTTGGGCTAATCTTTTACCAACGAATAGTGGGATTGACCGTCAAATTTAACGCCTCCACGGCTGAAAGGGCGAGAATATTTGGCGCGACAGGGATGCGAACCAGCGACCCTCGGATTACGCTTGACCATGGCGGGCCTAGTGGCTGTTTCATCTTTCCCCTATTTTTGTTTTGAAATGTCAGGTTATAAACTGATTAGCTATCAAAAGTTTTATTCAAATAGATACAGAACTAATTTTTCTCAATATCAGTTATTAGAAACTTAAGGTTCTTTAATAAAATTTACTACTGACTACTATAAAATTCTTTAAATTTTTAATCGGTTTCATTACTTACTGAAGTACAAAAAGTTAGAATTTATGTGCTTTGTATGGAATAGGTGTTGAATTAAATACCTTACGTAATTTCTATTAACTTATTTCTTAGTCACATTTCTACCCCTTTAACTACAGGTTTGTATCATTTAACTTTATTTTTGCCGTGACATCCATATGCATCCGTTGCCATTTTATATGTCACTTGCTCAAAATTACGAAACAGTTTTCAAACACCTTCGTTGGAACCTAATGATCATAATTTCTCAGAATAATTGTGCATATTCATCACAATAATAAATAAAATACCATATGAATTACGTATATTATTATACCTGAAAGGGTTATTTGATATGTCGGAGACATACCTCTAGCAGTGTCAGAATATTTGCACAAAAGAAGATAAATAACGATATTAATGATTTCTAGATTTGATAAAATTTGAACAGCCCTCAGACATTAAATAGTATACTTATAGATGTCCTATGAATATTTTCAATGTTACCATACACAAATCATACTGCTGTTTCTTCACCTATCTTGTCTACATTCCCTTTTACTAGGATATCCAGTCCTTACTATGTCAATTACGCCATTATTATTATACGTGTTTTCGTCATTTTTTGTGTTTAAATTTGTGTTTAAGCCATGTTGGTTTTTAAAGGTTTTTCCTGATACTAGCAAGAAATCATGGTGTTGTATCTAGCCGTAACCTGCTATTCCTAATGTTAATATCAAGCGGTTGTGATGTATATAGTCGGTTACCGTGTCTTTCTAATGCTCGCAGTAAGCTATTGAGATGCATACCGTCTATAACCAGGTTTTCCTGATACTAACAATAAGCCATGATAATATATACGTTCTGTACACTGGTGTTCTAGATTTCATTGTTGGTTATAAACACATTTCAAATATTATAACACGACGGTTTGAAACAAACACTGCAACCAAAGTGGTGAAATTTGACTTTTGATGAAAAATATGAGTAAGTTATCTGTTTAACCTTATTCACTGCTGGAACTATTATAATTATGTCAACGTCATATGTATGTAGATAAATAGATTAATGCAATATTTTTCATTCAAAACAATAACAATTTTAGGACTAGATTTATGAGTTAACATTAAAAGCTAAGTCAAAATTCAAATTCTAGTTCCAGCATCTCAAACAATAAGAGATAACTGTTGTTTGCTTTTTTTACCCTAAAGACTGACAACAGTTAACTAGATATACTAAAACACACCTACACACTTCTCATTCGGATGAAAGTGTGGAGATAACTCAGTTTGATTGACATATCAGGTCACGCGTGTTCAAAAGTGTTGGAGAAAGCGTTATCATATTCTATATAAATGAGCGATCATTCGTTTTGCATATAAAACGTGAGTGATTTATGTTTCTAACTCTGTCCTACTGTATATTTCCTTATCTCTGAGCCTACGTTAGCATTCTCTTTAAACAATGCTATTACTCTGTTTTAAGATCGACAACTTTATTGTTTCTGGAAGCGACAATAAAAACATTATAGGTTCCTAAAGAAGGATTTGGAGTCCGACTCATACTGTTAATAATTACGTGTTTAGCTATAAAATTTTATGTCTCTTTCTTCGTTTAGAAATGAAAAACAGGTCTTAATCTTAAGTTCCAAATCTATTTTATATTCGTGGGAAATCATGAAGTGACGGAATAGTGGTCGTGTGAAGAAGGGTGAAGCGCGCAAAGGTTAGCCTAGTTAGTCTTAACCTTCGCTTCCATCTTTGTGTATCCATAAGTCTTCAACTTGGATCCATTCGTATACAACACACCACTGATAATTTTATATCATAAATAAAAGCCTATCGCAACCTTAGACAACAATAAATAAATAAACCTTTAAGCTAAACTTTATTAGACTGGTACAAAAGCAGCGTATTAGTATATCTACGTATATATTCTTATAAATAATGATATTTCGAAAAGTGATTTAAAAAAGTGAAGAATCAAAGTCATAGTATCAACGTACTGCAATTGTCTTATGAAACCAAAAGCGTGGATTCTTGCGGTGGTTTTTAGACCTATTTGCACAATTTAGTTTGCCTTGAATTTCGCGGAAAGCTACACGAGGGCTATCTGCGCTAGCCGTCCCTAATTTAGCAGTGTAAGACTAGAGGAAAGGCAGCTAGTCATCACCACCCACCACCGACTCTTAGGATACTCTTTTACCAACGAATAGTGGAATAGACCGTCACATTATAACTCCCCTACGGCCGAAATGGCGAACATGTTTTGTGTGACGGAGATTCAAACCCGCGACCCTCGGATTACGAGTCGAGTGCCTTAACCACCTGGCCATGCCGAGCCTGCACAATTTAATCAACCTGCATTATTTTTTTCATTCCAGTTGTTCTTTGTTTAAACACTGTGTTTTTAACTTCTCATTACTAATGTTAACTAGCAATAGATAAAAATAGAATAAATCTCTATTATTTCATGTGGCTATTTTTTTCTGAGCCTTCATTAACTTCGATAATTTTATGATTTTCTTATCATTATACGAATTTAGGTAAAAGTTACTTGTGTAATGTTCCAAAAGATGTCACTACTAGTACTCGATGAGATTTGTTACACTTTTTTTCGCTCTGTTTCTCAATCTGTTTCTTCATCAATCTATTTTTACCCTGCCAATAATAATTATAACGCTCCACACATCTATGTACACCGGAACACCAAAAAGTGTGAGAACTAAAATCAGCATCACTACGTATATCATTTATCGTGTTCTTAAATTGTTTAAATATTCTAAAATCCGCAACAAATTAGTTCTTCAATAAATGTTAACAGTAACTAATAATGTCTTGTACAAACATAAAACTATTCTTGTTACACACACCACCAACAAGTGTGAGAATGTTTAATTTGAGATTCGACCTAATTAATGTCTTTTATCACCTACAAAAGTTAACAGCTTTCTTCATTCTCAATTAATTTGTTATTAAATATGGAAATAATCAAATATTCATGCAACATTAACAGCGTCATTATGAATAAAACAATCATAAGTATAGATTATGTTTGAATTCATGGCATTTAACTGCAAAAATTATGAGAAATTATGAAATATAAATAGGAATTTATGAGAGATATTTACAAAACAATATTAATTTATCTAAGTGCGATAGTCTCCCAGCCTGGCACAGCCAGATGGGTTAAGGCATGCGATTCGTAATCAGAGGGTCGCGGGTTCGAATCATAGTCGCACCAAACATGCTGGCTCTTACAGCCGTGGGGGTATTATAATGTTATGGCCAATCGTACTATTTATTGATAAAATAGTAACCCAAGGGGTGGTAATTACTGTTAACATTTATTGAAGAACTAAAATCATTACGGATATTTGAATCTCGCTCATTACATTTTAAAAATAAATTTTAATCTAATTATTCAAATATTAAACACTGATTATCTTTTTATTTATTTGTTATTTTACATATATTTCAATTTCAATGTTTCAAAAAAATCAAAGGGAAATGTACATATTAATTTTTATATTTAGTCCAAATAATTCGAACTTGTGGGTGGTGATGACTAATTGCCTTCCCTCTAGTCTTACACTACTAAATTAGAGACAGCTACCGCAGATAGCTCTTTTTATATCGTTGCGCGAAATTCAAAATTACAAATAGTCCCTTACTGGATCAGCCATTAAATGTAAGGTTTTACAATGCTTATATCTAGGATTCTGTTCTCCGCTGTAAACATATTGTACGTAGCTAACTGTGTAGCTATTTTTATTGTTAAATAAAAGCATTATTATTTGAAATCTAAATCTAAGTACTATTGTACCATGCGCAAAATTCAAAAGGTGTACA